>JAMKCF010000015.1:529145-1129145 GCA_023634235.1 Pisaster brevispinus | reverse complement strand
CTTAGACCGTCGGGAGGATCGAGGGTTACAATTATTAAACAATGCCTGCTTTTCTGAATTTGATGAGAACCATTTGAATTGTACAAAAACACATCTGTGGAGCAATCAATAGTAACAATAACAATTCTGATTAGAAACTATTTATGTTGTGTACTAAAAAAAAATCAATACAAAAATGTACATGAATATTAAACTAGTGCTTAAAGGGTCACAAGAACAATTTTTTTTAAACCAAAAAAATAAACATTATTTAAAAACGAGTTTGGGGGAGCTCCATTGTTGAATGGTCATGCCTCTGAGAATATTGCAAACAAAAATGTTTGTTTTCACAGACATCTGTAATTGATTCTTTTTGTTACAGAAATACAAAGGTGCCAGTTTTACACTTGGTTAAACTGTTTACAAAACGTAAAAAGATATACACAAAAAGTGTTTTCATCTGAAGGATTGAATCGGGATAAATCTGTTCTTGTTCTTTCTAAATGTTAAACCAAGGTTGAGTTCAACAGGAGAAAGTTTTTTAAAGCAGACAATGTTTTCAGGCTGGACAGACAGCAGGGCTTGAATTTTAGACCGTACCGCAGTCCCAAGGCCAGTGATTTTAGCATCAGACCAGTAACCCATGACCAGTCTGGCGGTCTTGTGTTTTTGCTCAAATGGTGACTTTCATTTTAATAATTAGAAAATTTCTGTTGATTATTGAAGAATACTTACCCATAAAACAAATAAGAACAATTTTCTCTTAAATAGCTTTTTCAAATTCAAACAGTTCAACTAGATTCAATGTTTTCTTCTCATTTCCTTTGTGGTCTGGTGCACAAAATTCTGGGCCAGTAAATATTCGGGCTCTCCCCCTAAATCCGAGCCCCGGGCGGTAGAAAGATTTCCTTAATTCATAGGCTTGAATTATTTGTGACATCCCCTGACAAAATCAGGCAAGTCTTAGAAACAGTCAATTGGCATTTAAAATGTGGACAACCGAAACAGTCAGCCATCAACACGATGTATTGTCTGAAATATTCTACATGTTGAGAACAAAATCTGTTATAATTAGGTTAAAGGCGTTATTTGAAAGCTCTTAATTCTTCTCATCTATTTGATGAGCAAATAAACCCAGTTTTGAGTTTGGGCAGGAAGTGTGATTTCTCAGGAATTTTTCCCTGATTTCTGTTTTTTTCTCAAAATCTCCTTGAGCCTTCAAATTGTCTTGAGTTGAGAGAACTAAGCAGTCACCAAAGGGTGAAGAAATAGTCCACATCCGTCGAGTCCAAATGTGTAGTTTTGTATTTCTGGTGATGAACAGAGTCTGTCTCCTCAATGGGAACATCTGGGAGGTTCTGGGTCTAGATTAAAGGGAAACCCAGGCCAGTGAGCCACTTTCAGGAAGTTTCATATAAAATATTAAATATCATCCTTTTTGGCATGAGAATCACTTTTGTAGTAGAGAGCACCATTGTACACAGCGCACCTTTAACTTTAAAAGCAATTTACTTCGCTGTTCCCGGATAATGGTTTGAAATCATGCAAAGCTTTACATTCTATGCTCGTTATGATGCATCCTGCATCCAGAACGCATCACGAGCAGCATCTCCCAAAAATTAGCCTCCATTTTCATCAATATCAAGTCCTCCGATCGAATCACATGGCCTTCCTCGTCTGTCTTTAAATTGATTAGCTCACCTTGCACTCTAGGGGAAAAGGGGGGGGGGCCTTCCACCTGTTCTCAAACCGCATGCAGTCAGATCCATCATCAAATTTTGCGAGGACTAAAAAGACCTTGAGCGAGGCGAATTCCAGCTCTCCATCATTTCTGACCTTGTTACATTTTCCTGAAATACACGTGGAGGGTTGATTTTGGATGATGGCCAAGGTAAATCGTGCATCAATGAAATTGATTAGGCGATTGGAGTGTAATGAATCATGAACAAGTTTGGTATCATCCATGTGTACATCTAGTGTAAAATAGACTGGGATATTATTTTTTACTGAGTTTAGGCTTGCCAATTTATTCAAAATTGATTTACATTATTTACATTTTAGAAGACCATACTTACCAATGTTAAAATTGTTATTATTAATTAACATGGAAAAACTGAGATATTATTGGTTTCTTAAATCAACAAACACTCCTGTTGCGCGTAATCTGCTGATAAACCAATTGGATTATTAATTAACTAGTTTTGAAATCATTACACTTTCTTATAAGCTTAAAATTCCCATATTTTCTTATGCTGATCATTTTCATCTCTGTAAGGTCAAGTGCTGTGTATTATTATTTTAGAATTTAGACCAAGTAATAAACCACAAGGGAAACTTGCTGGGTACATGTACACATACAGTAAATGGTAAATTAGTTTTAGGTGTAGGGACAAAGAAAAATTGTCTAGAATGGGATTTGAATTTGCAACCTGCAGATTTACATGCTAATTGTATACAATTATTTAAAAACTTGGATTTTACTTTGGTAAGACCCCGAAAAGAAATTGTGTATTTTTTATCCAAAGCCTTAAGTGTTATAAAAGTGGTAATGGTAGTTCTAGTAAGCATCCTGCGAAATTGTTTCGCCTTAAGTGCACCCCCCCCCCCAAATTGATCAGAAATCAATATAAGTATGCCTAAAAATGTGAATCTCCAAAGATTGCCTGCATGAATTTGGGTGGTGTTTGAATGCTACCGTCAATGGGGCCAGAGATGCTGTTGGTATCACCTTGCTAAACGCGGACAGATTTGGCGTTCTTGGTAAAAACATACAGTGACAGTTTTTTGCTGTTTTCGCAGTTTAAGTAGACAACTGAAACTTTCACGGCTGATTTGTGTTGTATCTTTCTTGATAATTTTGCCTTTTAATCAGCTAAGGTTGACAAAAACCAAACGACCCTACCTTGAACATTGTTGAAAGACCTACATTTTGTAGCCATCTTGTCCAAACTGAGGCTGGAAGGATAAAACGGTATGGACCCTTTTGGTAGTATGAGCCTTGAGATTCCTTTGTGTTATGTAACATTGGGAACAAGACAAGTCTTAACTGCAGGAGTAAGATCTAACAAGGTGTTCTAGGATGGGATCAAGATTTGCTGTCTTACTTGTAAGTTGGATCACTAAGAAACCTTGAATGAAGACTAACTGATTAAAAATGTGTACAGTAAACCTGTAAACACAATGCAGTTGTCTGCAGTTGTGTTTTTTGTAATATCTGATCATTCAGAACCACAGTGCCTTGGAATTGGTTGCCGGGAAAGAAAAAGAATGAAACAATTTGGACATCAGTCAGAGACATAATTATTGATTTGATTTGCTGAGTTATGCTCTGGTGTGCCAGAGTGAGAATTTTCACAGTCCGTCTGTCTGGCGACAGCATGGAGTGAGTCCATCATGTAAAGAAAGCCTCGGGGAGGAGAATTCTTTTGAAATGGCTACAACTTGCTCAGTTTGCACAGGAGGCTGTAATTGGCAGCCGTGGAGAGTGAGGCTTTGAAGGTGGGGGATCTCTGAGTTACTCTGTCTAGAGAAAGCAGACAAGACTGCACAGTAGTCTGTGGACGCAGTGATTCTGTAGAAAGCAACTTGTAGCTGGCTGGAGAGTAGACTAGTTAAGAGAGGTTTATTCCAAGCTTGTTGAATTGGAGCATTATTGGAGAGAGGCTTGGCAGGTTGAACCTTACTCTAACTCAATCCTTTGCTTTTCTGAAAAGTGATTTATAGAGTACATTATTTAGTAAAACAGTCTCCTCCCCATTACTAATTAATGTGTAATATAGCAATTCTCTTTCCAAGTTTGGAATTTGTTTCCCGCCAAAATATTTCTTTAACTTTGGGTTGAACAAAAAAAAACTTACTAGAGCTGCTTGACTTGAACCTGCAACCTCCGGATTAGCGTGCCAGTGCTCTACCAATTGAGCATAAGCCGTTATGTTGGCAGTACTCGTGGCAAAGGTCATGGGTTTGAATCCCACCCGAGTACTATGCCTGTGAATTTTTTTCCAGGACTCTGGAAGGTACTGAGTATACAGTGCTTTATCACACATTCATGCACTAGGCATAGTGTTAGCCAGAGGGGTGTCTGGGTGTCTTTTGGACACCCTGTTTTATCTGTAATTTACTTGTAAATGTATTATAAGTGAACAATTTGGACACCCAGTTTTTAAATTTCCAGCAAATTTGTACACCCTTTTACCAAATCCTGGCTATAAAACCTTGGCACCAGAGGTAAAGCACAAAGTGTGCGTGAACTCAAGAGCATTTATATTTAGTTCAGATCACCTGAAAGGTTCATGGTTCATGGCTGATAATCAAGATGTACACTCTGCCTACACTACATCCATGTACATGAACTAACCCACAAATTTGTTGAACTCTAGACTTCCATAAACATTTTCATACAAAACATTTTGTAAAAACCCAAATGTGGAACCCATTGGAGCATAGAGCTAGCCACTAAAAAAAGGAAACCTTCCTTTGACAAGTAACAGTTTTTCCACTCTTAAAAAAACAAAACTTACATAGCCAAGTAAAGTACGCAGTTCAGGTATAGACTATTCACTAATTTGTTTTTTCTTTAAAAGAAGTTTGACCTTTTAAAAACCCAGCGTTATTGAACTACTGCTGGTTGTTTATTTATGGAACCAAACACGAATGTCAGGGTTGACAATCAGGCTGAAGGCTCACCCACCGATCTTTACAACAGTCTCTCTGATTGATAAAGTATATGTACAAAGAAAAATACTTCGCTATTAGATTTGCAGACCTTCAGTTTAGGTTACACCAAATTCAACTGGACAGGAATGCTGTACTTCTATGGGGTGCAGATGGGTGGGAGCAAAAATCATTTTAGACCTGGGATTTTTTGTGGGATGGAACAACTAAATATCATATCTGTTTCATTCTCATTGTTTCAGGTTCTTCTTGCCAGGAAATAAGTTTAGATTTTTGCAGAATGCTGCCGTACACGCAGACGGGAACGCCAAATATGTTCGGATTCAACTCTCAGGAAGGTCAACCTGTCAACCTCGGAGCTGCATTCCAAACATTAGTTTTTATCGGTTGCTATGACAACCTCCAACTCTTCCTGTGTGCTGCGGCCTTCCCACAATGCACCTCCAGCGGAGAGATGCTCCCCCCTTGTCGCTACCTTTGCGACGATTCATTTAAAAAGTGTGGACCCTACTTTTTCTATTATGCAGATTTTCAAAATTTAAATTGTCAAGAAATGCCAAATTCTACTGATCCGAATGTTTGTGTTGGGTTGGACACCCCCAAGCAAAATGACACAAGTGAGAGAACCACAAACGATTCATCTGGTTTTGAAACAACAGCGAGTACCAAGATTATGAACACCGAAATTTCCACAAGTTTGGAGACAATGTTTGCCACTACATGGCACCCAGAGACCACACCTCTTGAGGATTCAGACAAAAAAGCGCCAAACAGCACTTTGGTGAATTTGACATCATCTGACTTCACTGATGTGTCGGAGGTCAAAGGGCAGAGGTCAACTGAGAGCAGAGGGGAGGAGAAGCGGACCAACAGTGTGGACAAATCTGTGAAGACAGGTGACCTTATTAATCAAAGTATGTCAAGGGTCAAACTCCAATGCTGAAATCGGTCTTGTCTGTAGACTTTTATTTAAAATCAGTATCAAACTAAATTTGGGATCAGAAAACAAATTTCTTTCCGTAAAAATCTTAACAATACTGTGATATTATTCGTTGACATTTTAAGCATTTTTCCTCATTGTGTTACAGTACAGGGAAATACTTCTTTGCTATGATTTGTGTAATATTGTTTTTTCTGACCGATTGAGCTGTGTCAGTACCTGATATTCGAGTGTTTGTGGGTGAAGTGAAAAGTTAATCTTTTTGGGTCGTTGTGTTTTATCAATTCTGTACAGGTGGTTCAAACAACACTCTTCCATCTCTAGGAATTGTTCTCAGTACAGTGTCGGCTGTGGGCATGGTTCTGCTCCTTCTGTTCTGTGCTTTCTTCAAGTAGGTACAATTTTAATCAAATTTATTCAATAAATTTGACTGATTTTACAATTGACATTATGTTTTTTTTTCCTTTTAGCAGCAAACTGAAAGGTACTGTCAAAAAACCGAAAAGTGTTCCCTTTGTTATGTCGTAATCTATTTCATTATGCAAGGTTTTTTTTTAATTTGTTTAATCTGCATTCATGATGTTTTGACATTGACTTCCTGTTGTGATGTCACAGGAGACTTGTAGAGCGCCCTCATTTTCAAACTTAAACAATCTGACCATTTTACCCAATCTTCAGTCTTCAGTCTAAAGGATTTTTAACCTTTCTAAAATTCATCATAGCTCGATGAAAATGTGTACTAACCAGAAGTAAAATTTAATTCGTTCACCCTTTACAATCAGGCATTCCCCATGAGTGTTTAAGCAAGCGTAACATTTCATTCATGCTTGTTTTCCTAAAATGTTTTCTTAAGCCTGCGGAAGCATAACTCGTACAAGGTCGAAAATTGTACATGGTTTAAAGAAAGCACGCCGCTTATAGTTTTCATTCATAACAATCTCTTTTAGCAAAATATTTGCCCTCAGGGTGTGAATATTTGCACTCAAGAGAATGAGGGGTTTTTTGTGTAAATGACAACAACAAAAACTTGACTGTTTGGCACGAAGATCGTTGTTGAAATTGTGTTGGGTTAAATTCAGCCCACGAGCCTACATTAAAACTGCATGGGGTTTCAAGGTCAACTTTAGTTTCGTGATCCACTCATTTTCCAATAAATAGAGACCTTATGTAAGTTGAAAAAAAGTACAAGTCTCTGATCTCAAGTTAAATTGGTGTGAAATGCCATGAGCCATTTTGAGGTATGCTGGACACAATACTAAAATAGTGCTAGGTTTGGGTGAATTTGTCTGTATACACCCAAACGAAATAGTGCACTCCTACAGTGTCAACCATATCTATACATACACTTCAATATTCCATCAGTTACTGATGGAAGGAAACAAAATAATGGCCCTTCCTCACAGCTAGCCACCTCCAGCTTAGAATTGTAATTCGGGAAATCATCTGGGACTCTGGCACGCATGTTGCTTTCTGCATGCCCTAGCTCCTTCAAACGCTACCCCCCCCCCCCCCCCCCATCAACAGCAATTTTGTGCCTCCAAACCTTTTAAGACAGTTTGTGTGTATACGTGTATGTACATAGGCGATTCTTCTTAAATGGGGACAGAACATCTTGAAAGGTTTTCTTAAGAGGAGTTATTCCGGTACAGTGTCTATCTTGACACAGTGTGATCAGGTGGGAAGAAACAAGTTTTACGTGTGCGCTAATGGAAATCCTTCAACATGATATGCACGTGTAGTAGAAAAAACGGATGAAATTTCAAAACCTCTTCTGCTCTCCTTTTTTTTTATTGCCAGCTGAGTCAAAAAGGGACAATGGAACTGTGCGAATGACATTGACAATATGGTTGTGTATGTGGTAACTTGCCAGAATTACATGTACTTCCAAATAATGTTACAGATCAGACACAAAGTAAATATTGCGCTTCTGGGTTGCAAACGCCTGGAAAGAAGACTAACTATAGGCTATTTCTCTGTGCACATCATCTCAGTAAATCTGCACCATTTTGGAGTTGGTTCCTCTGTGTGTTACTGTGTAGTGCACGCAGTAACAGGCACACCATATCTTGGCTCAAAAATTTGACTTCCAAAATGGTAGACCAGAGTGGGCGGAGTAACCGCCTGCAGATGGACAATTTTCTTAACTTTTCAGGAGCTTGATCCATCTGGAAGAAATACTTCATACAATCACTGCATTCGTACTGTTAATTAAATAATTGTGGATTTCATATGTTTTCCATTTACATATGTTTTAACCAATTTGAAATGTTATGAATTGCATTTTGTTGCCTCACATAATTCATGTACTTTATATTTTTTCTAATCTTGTATTTTATTGTGCGCATTTGTGTTTATGCGTGTGTGTATTTTTGTTGCCTCAGCATATTTTAGAATTTCATTGTTACTGTTTGCTGTATTTTATGTCTTATCATATGTCTTTCATTGTTATACAATTTGTGTTTAATTAATACATTTGTTTGACATTGAATTCATGCAATAATTAATTGAATTATTAATGCTGCTAATTATTCTCTTCACAGGTGCAATGTGTTACAGTGTATATAAATGCTTAGTTTTAATACTTTACTTAATTGACATCTGATTATTTACCTTATTTTAACTTTTTAATATTTCAAAATTGAAAAACTTGAATAGCTAGGGACTGAATAGATTGATTGTAGTTAGTTTGTCGTAGGGCATATCCAAGGTGGCCTATGTCTTGTCATTTAAAACTGACAAATAATTATAGTTGTACTTTTACTTTTTTCTTAAATCAGTTTCTTGAATCAGTTTTTCTGAAATTGCTCAGTATTTCCTAAATTGTTCTGTTTTAAAAAATATTGTTTTACCTCTGAAAATTGCCTCGGGACCCTGTTTTGGGTGAAGGGTGCTATGTAAAGGCTGTTTATTTTTATTAAGGTAAAAAAAGTAATTCTAGTCAAATTTGATTTATTTTCACTGTTATATCAATCTGTACTCATGTGTCATTAAACAATCAATAGCCAAGCCAAACTAAAATACATGATAACTACTGGGATTTAAAAATACTAAAATAGTTCATTAACTTCCATGTTATTAATTTGACCTCCTGTCGTACTTTTACAGAAGTTCATTTGGCAAACCTTTTGGAAGTCGGCGTAAACCTAGGGATGCTGCATTTTATACCAACCCGGCATTTGACGATTTACCTCAACGAGGTCCCAGGAATGTGGTAAGAAAACTAATAACTGATCAACATCCAGGCTTTAGCTTTTATTTCTTACAAACGAAGGTAATATTTTAAGAAATTTTATCAGAGTTTCTTGTTTTGAAACTATTCTTTTTGCATTCATACTTTATTTTCTCAAATTTACTTTTGTCTGATTTTTTTTAGAATGGGCGGTCGATGGACTTAAGACAAGAGCCATATACCCTAGAGGATTTACCGCCCCATCCTGCCAGTATCATTGGATCGCATTTCCAGCCCAGCCCCGCCCAACTGAACGCCTACCAGCAAGAACCGGGCGGATACACTCAACAAAATTTATATACTGTTTTGGATTCCTCTCCGAAAAACATCTTGGAGATGGATCCTAAGAATGCACATCTCTCCAAGACGGATCGAACTCACGGTGTAGAAGAGGACTGCAGTGCGTCTGGCGATTTGGTGTATTCAAATAAAAACACTACAGTTACCATGGATGCGAATGCAAATGAGCATGGTGCCATTGAGGAGGGCGGGGCTAGACAAAGTTGCAGAGCACCCTCGGTTGATGAACGCCCACCCAGGGTGTCGACAACACAGGATAACAACGATGATATGATCATCGCAAATCCCATCGCCTGTTGATAGTAAATATGTAAAAATATCAGTGACATTTATAAACGAATTTCCATAAATTTATCAAAAATATTCCAACTCGATGTAAATCAAAGAGGCTTGTGTTTTGTAATTTTTGTAATTTCATGTTGAAATTGTGTTGGGTTTGATTTCTGCAATTCCTCATATATTTTTTTTAAACTAACTATCTTTGACATTCCAGTAAAATTAAGTACTATACAAACATTTCAAAATATACAAACATTTCAAAATAATAAAACAATAATTGTTGAAGAAATTTGTTTAAAACAGTGATTCCGAGCAGTACAAGAGGATCAGGTTGGCTCAGTGGTTTCTTTCCTGCATTTCACCTCTGTGAACCCTGGTTCGAATCCAACCTCGGACCGTAGCCTAGCATGTGGATTGGATTTTCAATCCCTACCTACGGTACTTGAGTTTTCCTACCACATCTAAATTTGACCATTTCTCCATCATCTTCTTCATATTTCATCCTGTTGCTCACACAATTAATTTTTGTTCTGTTTTTTATTTTTATTTTTTATTGTAATATAATTTTTGACAAATATTGTTTGTTTTTTGTACTAAATGATCTCATCGGAATTAAATCTCAGGGGAAAAAAAGAACAAACACTTGGGAATCTTCTTAAGAATTGTAGACCTTACGAGGGACTGTCATCATGATCGTAGCAGGCCTGGGGTTGTACATGGAATTATGAACTCTCACCCAGTTACTGGACACTGGCCGTCATATCACTGTGTTGGACGGGACTTTTAACATCAAAGTTCTTGGGTATTGCGAAGTAATGAACTGGCCACAGCTGGACCTTTGAAGTCTTGCTACGACCAACTTCCAATCTGCTACAGTTCAAGAGGAATTTGAACAGATATTTCCTCTCACTTTTAATTTGTCCTTACATTTTGAAAAGAATATTATTTTGTTTCACTGTATACTCAGTACTTTCCCCAAGTCCTGTAAAAAAAAACAACAGGCATATTACTCGGATGGGATTCAAACCCAAGACCTTTGCCATTCTAGAGCAGATGTCTTACCACTAGACCGCCGAGACTGCCTCTAGGTATTGGTCAATCTGGGTGGTCATGTGACGAGACATCTGCTCATCTTGGCCTCGTTGGATATGGGACGCAGAAGCACTATATTTCTCTGCATTCCACTAGCGTTGTTTGATAACTGATGCTATCATGCCCTGTAAAGCATGTGATTTTGTGAGCCAAAAGCATGCATTTCCATGGACAGTAGAGACATGATATTAGGCTCAGGTGTTGAACTGGCATTGAAGTACAAAAGAAAAGAAGAAACAATTCTACTTTTCCGATCTCGTACTATTTCCCTTGATTGATCAATCTGCCTTCTCAGGAACACTTCCTTGTGTTATTTTTTTTTCCTCGCAATATTTTGTAACAATTATTACAATTTTTCTCTGGGACTTTCCTTGGGTAAATTTAGTACTATCTTTCCATTTATGTCATTGAACTGCTGCAAAGTTAACTTGGCTTTTATTGGACCAATATTTGTGATTAAAGTATTTGTGTGAATAAGTTTTATCGCAGCTCAATGGAAGATTAATTTTCCTTATTGTATAAACTGCTGGAAAGTTTACTTGTTAAAACCAAAGATATTAAAATCAAGGCACAGAAGTTGAATTTATTCTAAACTATTAGAAATATTTACTATATTTGTATATTTTCCTAGTACATGTAACTGTTATACAATGTGTAAATTGTTCAAGTGTTAAAACATAAAAAAATAACCCGATTCACTTTGCCACTTGGTGTTTTATAAGCCAGCCGCCAAGTAAGACTGCTTTGCTGATAACAGTTTTCATGATACTATCATGGTATCATTATAGCGCATCTACTCTTATAAGCGAGGCAGACTTAGAAGAAGTTATAAAGAAAAGTATCATGACCGCTATCATGATACTTAACCACTTTGCTTATAAATCTCTCATGATACTATCATGATGTCATAACAGAGCATCCATTCTTGTAAGTGAGGCAGATTTAGAACAAGTTAAAGTAGCATTAAAGTGTTTTTTATTTTTAATATTTATGAGATATCACCCAACATCACAAGGCCGGACGGCCACTTCAAGGTGAGGGCTACACTTAATTGATTTGGGCTAATGACCCAAATTAACAGTCACCGGGGGCACAATGCCACCTACTCCTGGGGCTGAAACAGGGTTACCCCCTACCTTCCCAACTTTTTACGAAGCAATTATGGTGAAGTGCCTTGCTCAAGGGCACAAGTGTCATGACCGGGATTCGAACCCACACTCTGCTGCTGACAACACCAGAGCTTGGGTCCGGTGAACTAGACTGCTCGGCCACAACGCGCCATGATACTTCAACAACAAAAGTAAATGTTAAAATTCACATCTCTCTCGGAAAATCTCAACTCTGAAGCTAATGAATGGAAAACATGAAGTCTTACTCATCTCTTAAACGTGTAGTTTCAATTTCTGTGAACAAATTATTAACAATTAAATGTTTTATTTGATGTTTTTAGACCTATTTTTTCTATTTCTCGGAGGACTGTGTCAATTGGTTTTATCATGTGTTCCTTTTTATAATTCCACAAAATCTGCATTCCTTAAAAATGTTTCATTTGTTCCCCACTTAAATACATTCTTTTCTCTAGCTGTAGACGTGGTATGAAGCATTTCTGTTTGTTTTCAGTTTTGCTGTAGTCTTGGTTCGAGGCATTTCTCTTCAGAAGTGCCTTGAAGCAATGAATTTCTGTTTGCTTTCAGTTTCACTATAGTCTTGGTCAAAGACTTTGCTATTTATTATTAAATTGTTTTTCAGTGGTGCTTTAGTCTTGATTCAAGGCATTGGTATTTGTTTTCATTGTTGCTGTAGTCTTGATACAGGACGTTATTTGTTATTCAATGTTGTGGTTGAAATGATGTACTGTGTTTTAATGCACGTACATTTAAAATGACTAGGTATGTCTTGCATGTATCTCAAACCTTTGTGGGTTTCTACATACTCTGAAGTTGCAAACTTTTAACAATCAAATCCGCGCAAGACTTTTTAAAAAACACTGCGGCAATAGACTGTTGAAGATTTACGTGTATTTTAAGTTTGTTACACATAACTGTCATCATGATCACTTCAGGCCTGTGGCTGAACATGGAATTATGATCTCCTACCCTGTTACCACGGAGTGCACGCTGGCCGTTACATCACAAAGGGCACTGTCATACGGCTGTTTTTATGATGTGACAGCCAGCACTTGGCTGGAGTTCATAATCCCATGTACAGCTACAGGCCTGCTATGATCATGACGACAGCCCCATTCCAAGCGGGTACTTTTGTTTCCTTCACAGATTAAAGCAATGTATGTTGGAACCAAATGTAAAACCAATTTACTGTAATTCAAAATGAAGCAATTAGGACAAAAGATAAATTTATCATGAAAATGATAATGCCTCTTTATTAGAATGCAATAATTAATATAAAATGTATCTCAATGGCGTTCTCTGTGTTTAAGTTGCAATGAACATGCTGTATACAGATATACAATTTCCACTTACAATGTAACAGGTCAAAGGTCATGGCTCTGCTTACCAAAATATGAATTACTAAGCATTCTTCACTTGCACAGCTAGCGCAAACTCTATGAGCGGCAAATAGTAACGATAAGTGTAGAACTCCACGGTAAGCAAAGCCATGAAATTTGGCCCTTGTTTGTACACTTTTGTATTCGTCAGAAAAAAACAAAAAACTGATCTAATTATTCAAAGATGAGAAAAAGGCAAAACCAGAACAATTTAAATTACATGTTTATGTACAATCATTTCCCATTCAAAAGTTAAGCTACATACCAATTCAATAGAGTTGCTAAGGAGGAAATAATTTACTTATTTGCTAAGCGGAAAATTACAGGGGAACCAGTCACACAGATTATACATGGCATTTTGGCTGGTTAGCGGCTTCTGCTGAGCAATTAATGTGAACCATGCTAAGTAAATACTATCACACCTTCATGAAATCCAGTAATGGCAGAAATATAAAAGTACACAATTTCTGTCACATTTTAGCACATTTGTGTCAATCTGATTTGCAACTCAAACAATGAGAGATGTTTTTAAATCAAAAAACAAAGGAAGAAAGGATCTAAAATAGCTTAAAATACTAGAAATGAAGTTGAACTGATTTACAAATGATCAGTACTTGCGAACAAAACTACATGTATATAATCCAAATAATGTTACAAGTTTTTGGGGTTTTTTTCTAGCAGTATTATGCAACTTTCTTTTTAAATCTGCAAGTTTAAAATATTTCAAAAACAAACAACTGTTAAACAATGTTGTCAATCATATGAAAACAAATACACTTCACAAAGCACTTCCTTGCACAGATAAATTCCCAACAAGTCTAGCCGGGCAAAATTAAGCTGACCAAATTGTGAGTCTTGGTTAGTACGAGACCAACATCTAAATTAAACCCAATGAGATCATACCAGCTTGTACAACCCACAGTGGTGGCAAATACCCACAACCAATTGCAGCCACAATTCCACTCATCCAAAAAACAAAATCCTGAAATGGCATTTTCCACAGTGTCCAATGTTAACAAAGTATCTAAATTTCTAAAACGAAACAAAATTTCCGATTTGTATTAGTTTTCTAGACATTTTTACCATGTTTAGTGATAACATTTGAGTAAAAAATCATTTTAAATAGTAGCCACTGCTGGGTGTATTGCGATGAATTTGTACCTAAATGGTTAATCATACCGATTAATTAACACAACCATGAACAAAACTATTAACCTGGTACCAGCATTAATAATTTCCAAAACAAATTATATTCCCAAATGAGACTATTCTGTGTATTGAGTTCCTGTAAAGAATTTATGTGCCGGTAAAATTATTTCAAACCACTTGAAAAGGTGATTAAGGTCAGTGAAGTGCTTGGAAGTATGACAGATGGCATTTAGGGCTTCAATGTCAAGGGCGCAAATTTACCGTATTTTTGCCCGAGTGAGGGCGCTTTCAACGGCAAACTTTCTTGCATCACGATTACAGTTTTATCATATTTTGACTGCATGTCTATGGTTTTCTCGTATCAGTGGCCAAATATATAATAAGTTTGTTTTACTTGTTTTGCATCATAAATTTGGTTCACACACACCCTCACACGGTCAAGAATACTGCGAATTTCATAGAGCTGCTTAAGCACAAAAAGTACCTGAGCACAAGTTATACTTCCCAGATTAAGGATACCAGCTAAAATACCATGTGACGTGTGCAACATGTGACTTGTATCCTGCTCATTATTGCTTAGCAAGAAATTGTTATGCAATATTTTCTGTTTAAGAAGCTCTATGTAATTCGCCGTATTTTTGACCACGTGAGGGCGTATATGGATAAATTTCACATGATGAAAAACAAGTAAACAAACAGGGTTTATTTTCACTTTTTATCGCTATTGAAACTTTTTGAGAGGAAGTTTCAATGTTCTGGTTTGAATTTGTCTTACATTAATAGTATTAATTTTGCCCCAAATAGCTGTCAGAAATAATACCAAATCATCACCCAGCGAATTTTCTGATTACTCCTCCGATCTTTAGATCTTCCAAACCACAATGAAAATGAAAACGAACTGATACACAAACCCCCCCCCCCCCAAGAAAAAGACAAAACTTCTCTTTACTCATTATTGACAGATTACATGTACTATTTTACCTACTTGCCATTATTACATGCAAATAACAAGTGTTTCAGTGTAAATACAGCATATTTATCTATTTACAATAAATCACACGATAGATTCAATAATCTAGTGTTTTTCCTTTCTTATTAGTTAGTTCCATTATGACTGTTCTCGAGTAATTAATACATACTCAAAACGATAAAATAAAACTTCCAAGATTCCCTCCAAACATCATCAGTTTTTTCAGAGGGTACCGATTAACCTGAACAATCGATTAATACTTTAGAACCTCAAAAACAAGAAATACTCAAAAGTGTTGTTGGACATCTATGCTTTTTGTCTAACAACGAAGACGATAAAACAGATACAAATAAAAAAGAAAATCTCACGGTTTATCTGATTCTAGAACATTAAGAAATACTCTTCTGAAAATACTCACTTGAAAAAAAAATAATAATAACAGCAACAGTTCAAGGAGTAAGACTGTCAGTATCTTTGCTCCTGAACTAGACTTGTTGATTTTAATTAACAAGAATTAATAAAATACAAGTATTGAGCCATTTCATGGCATGACATCTGTCCCTAACCCCCTTCCCTTACTACTAAGGGACCAATAATCCCACCTCCCCTCCCCCCAATTCAGAGCACCTCTGAGCCGTGTGTTTACCACTGTACAGAACCCTTAACACAGGATCCCTACACGAATCAATAAAGCTGTACATACTATGACGAAGGCCGACTATCATACCACAAAGCGACTCTTTGCCATTGAACCTGTCTTGGACATTGTGTCTGCATGTGCCTGTATCGAATGCAAAGAGATTAAGAATTAGGAAGAAGTTGTGTCAGCATGTGCCAGTATCGAACGCAGAGAGGAGAACAAGAATTAGGAAGTAATTGTTTCTGCATGTGCCTGTATAGAATGCAAGGAGGAGAACAAGAAATGGGAAGTAACTCTTCAAATGTCTGGCCACTCCTCCACAAACCGGTTACTTTGGGTGAAAATTCAGAACACTTTTAAGTTTCCTTGGTTTATGGTTTCATTATTGAAATAAGTGAAGTAAAAACTCTCTTGATAGATTTTCACATAGAAGTTGAATGTCCACCAAAGGCCGTTTCCACCATTTCGTAAAGTATTGATCGTACCGATTCACTTTTTGGTTTTGAATGATCAGACGGCTTTTTCAGCTACTTGGAAGGTTCCGGTGGACTGATCAATTAATCCTCATTCACCATAGCAACCGATGTTTCCAAGACCCATTCAATGTGAGGCAGCCCATTACTTTCAGTGACAACCTTGCTCATTCTTTGCCAATATCAAGTGACTCATTTGCCGACTGAACGAGGCCAAGACTTACCTCATATGATATTAACGTCTTTGCTGGAAGATTTAGTGTTGCCTTGAATCCTTTTCTATAAAGAAAAACAAACAGAAAAAAAAAACCACCTTAAAATCACAAGATACGGCAGGAAAATCACCACGCCTGGAGTTACACAGAGGCCATTACATTTGCTGCCCTGTTTTTGGCCTTGGTGTCCCTCCAAAAGTTTCCTATAGACTTCAAGACTTTCCAATTGAAGTGCCCTTTGCAAAGTGACAACGACCTTGCCTTCTCAAAGATAAGACCCAGACCTGAAACATACCCCCCCCCCCCCTCATGGAAAAACCTTGTTGGTTCAGCTATACAAGTTCCGCTGGTCTCCATTCATTCATTTACCCTCCTACTCTTGCTAACCTTTTCCAGTAAGTTGACCGGCCGTGTTTGAAGCCTATCACCTGCAGATGTTGGGTATTGAGACGCATGTGTGTATATGTGTTTACCACACGGCATTCCCAACATATCATATTGCAGGCTGGCATTGTTTATCTATCATTCAAAACCCAAGCCGATTATATTGACTGGTCAGACAGTAGGAGGGTTAATTGTGTATTGTGTAGACGCAATCACCACGTGATATGATATTACAGGCTGGCATAGTTTATCTATAATTCAAAACCGCAGTGGATTTGATTGAATGGTCAGACAGTAGGAGGGTTGACTATTTTGTGCAGATGCATTCACCACATGATATAATTCAGGCTGGCATAGTTTATACATACTACTGTATAGGCTATAAGTTTTCTCACCCAATTTTCATAATTCCATCTTCTTGTTTGTGGTTGCCGGTCCAGACAGAGATTTTGTTGCCCTTGCTTCGCACATTGATGACCCCACCGTTGACTAGCTCTCCTTCATCGTCGCAAGATTCTCCGATGAGAAATAACAGCTGTAGAAGAAAAAACGTGTACAACGTTTAAGATTTGAAATTCTGCAAGGACTGTGGGCATTTAAACCGTGCAAGTCTCGCGCATATCTGAACATTTTCGGGACCACATTGCTTTATAAACGCGTGACGGAAACAAACTTTAGATCAAAGAGCATGTTTTCTTTGCATCTAAAGAAAATAAGTTATTTCTTCCAACAGGAAGACACAAAACAGTATGAAATCAGACTAAAGTCTGGAATTTCTTTCTGGTCCCCGACAACGTTAAAAGACACTCACCGATTCTAACCAATATCGATCCACATCCTGTGGCTTGACACGTCCTAGACTGAGCAACCAACGCCCTCCTTTTCTGTTCTTGTCATCCTCCCACATGGGTTTGATTCCTTCCTGGAAGGTGAAAGGTCATGGGAGAATGTCAAACAAGAGGTCACAATAGTCTTCAATCAAGACGTCAACAATTCTTCAAATCCAAAATGACAGGCAGTCAAAATCTGTTTAGGGTTTGAACCTACTGTGAAGTAAGTGTAAGTAAAGTGAGTAAATGCCGTCTGAAGGAACGGCTAAGTGGCTATGGCTAGATCCCTGAAAGTAGCCATAGCCGTAGCTGAAGGCCCTTGATTCAGATGTAGTCTAACACACAGTTATTGACCTCTTGCACAAACGTCACACGTGGCTACTGTCTGTAATGCTCACCATTTTGGGAGTAAAATTACCATAACAATAATTTGATAACCATGTAAACACCACATGGACTAAAGTGAGGGCTGCTACACTTGGGGACATTGACCCCGCCCCCCCCCACCCCCCCGAAATGGAACAACTGAGACTACTGTGATGACGGCGTCAGTTGAATTGAGCCAATATGCCAGCTTTTTCATTTATTCTGTTCGTCTCCTGAGCGTGCTTCACTGTGAAACATCAAAGTCTCTAGAAAAATCGTCAAGTCGGGAAAATATTTAAAAACATCTTTCTAAGAGTTTTGAAATCCCATTTAAGATTGCAACTAATGCCACAATTAATTTTATAAGACATGACTCCCAAACTATCCCTTTATATCAGCTGTGATTAAAAACGAGTCATTTATTTTCAAATTTCTTGTCATGTTTTAATTTGACCGACCTTGAATAGTGAGTAATCACATCCTGATTGTAGTTTGCTGGCAGACTGGATATGGTTGAATAACCTGACGAGGACAAAATGTAAACAACAGTGTCAACAAAATCATCATGTAGGGATCATCTGGGGATCAGGTTGGATCTGTGTTTTTTTAATCCCTGCCTTTTACCTCTATGGACCCCGGTTCGAATCGCAGACCTGAGCCATGGATTGGGTTTTCAGTCTCTACCTGCCTGACTCTGGCCAAGAATTACACAGAGGCCATGGTGGTCATTGCCTTTGCTGCCCTGGTCTTGGCCTTGGTGCCCCTTCAAAAGTTACCCATAGACTTTAAGATTTTCCAATGGAAGTGCCCTTTGCAAAATGAAAAGGGTCTTGCCCTCTCTGTTGGTTTTGCAGGTTTTTTTTCTATTTGGGTTTTCCTCCCATATCTAAAAAACGGGATATTTCTTCTTGTTTCCCATTCATTCTGTTATCGGTGCTTGTGCTGTTGGACGTGTGATTTAAGGGCAAAGTATACCTTTTGGATTTTGGAACCGTTCGATTGTTTTAATCCTATATAAATGTAGATATACATGTATATATACAATAAAACTGAACTGTGAAAGTTTCATTTCAAAAGGTGGTCGCATTTTTTTAGATATCGCTTAAAATCCGAAGCGAATATGTCCATGTGGAAAGAATAATCCCTAATAGGAATACACAATCTGAGAAACATTTCCTTTGAGCCCTGCTGGAATTTTTTCGCATATATTTATTACAAAAAAAATAGTTAGTGGCCTGACGTTTCGACCCTAGCAGAGTCTTTCTCGAAGGCTAAATGACAACTCTGCAAACATCAACAGGTACACTGAAGTAACAAAAGTAGTCCAGTGGAAATAGATGATAGAGATGAAAGCACACCTAGAAAGCAGGGGAATGAACAGAGAGGAGGGCAACAAAAAGGGGGGGTTTGGGGGAGGGGGCTGGTTTGACCACGACTTACGCCCAAAAGTCTTCTACTGTATCGAAGGCAGTTATGACCCTGAGATTATCGGCCCAAGACTTTGCTTTGTCGTTCTTGAAGAACCACAGAGCCCACTTGTTCTGTAGAGGATGCTTGATTTCTTGTTCGGGTTGCAGCAGAGCAGGGCTGCTAGACTCTTTCTCTTCTGTTTTGGTTGTCTTCTTGTCGTGAGGGTTTTCCTGGTGAAAACAAACAGTATCAATTATTATGGATTTTGACGTAAGATGGTCATGGAGGCAACAGAGGCTGTTATTCAGGGTTTGAAAGTTACACTGGACCGCAGGTCCGAGGCCAACACTGATTTTAGCGTCGGACAAGTAAACTCAGGACGGGCCAAGTTCGATGGTCTTGTGTTTTTCAATTGACAAACAATTCCTCACTGTGTAATAATATCTTTAAATTAATCATCTTCCAATTGGTAAATATATATCAATTGTGTTGAGTATTGAAGCATACTTAATACCATAACACAAAATTAATGAGATATTTTCTTAGTGCTTGTTCCAATAAAAACGTGGGTTTTTTTTAAATGTACATTTTAAACTTTAGTAAGTTCTCTCTCATTACATTCTGGTCTAGTTGTAAAATAAATGCTGGTCCAGTAAATATTGTAACCTACAACTACAAACCCTAAATTTGAGACCGGTTATGCAATTCCTCTGTCATATCTGTTAAACCTTTTCCCTTTTTCTTGGCTTAAGAAAGCCATCTTCTAAGTTCCCCAAAAATGTTAATCTGTGTTTTGATTTGATTTCCCTTTGCCTTTGCTTTGGAAATTTCATTTACAAAATATGAAATTGTTCTTGCAACTTCTACCTCTCTGGTGGTGGTTTGATGAAGAAGGCATCAACCAAAAAAAACAATGTGCCATCCAACATTTTGTTTACTCAGTGACAATAATCATTCTTTCATTTCACTTTCATCAGCTAAAAAAACACAAATATGCCAACTACTTTGTTGTTCTTGATGGATTGATTAGCTATGATTAATCATCAAATGTACAGATTCGAAACAATTCATGGCAATTAATAGTTGCCATGCTAATTTTACAAATTACAACATGGGGCCTACATGACAAATAAGGCAATCACACACACTAACACAGGGCGTGATCACCAATCATCACGTACAAAATGATAGCAGACTGCTGGCGCTAATCACTAATCACACTGCATGTGCACTGAACTACCGTAGGTAGCCAGCCCAGAGTGCACGTGTGGTCGGGATTCATATGTTACAAAATTCTCTGTTTTCATCCTTTTTCCAATGAACATTGACACTCAAATTTCACCTGAACATCTCCTACATGCGTATATTTAAGAAATTCTCACTCCTGTGTTTCAAATCGTATATTTACTTGATAAAAACGAAAAATTTACCTCATGAGATATCGCCACTGCGGAGGCCATGTTCGCTGAAAAATCCAATATGGCGTTTAGTCACGTGGTACCGGCGAAATGATTTCTAAAAAAAAAGCCACAGCGATTTGTGTTACTCATAAGCGGTTTCGGGCCGATGACTAAAACGAGTGGAGATTTGTGTTTATCTGACCATAGAGAAAGGACAGAGTAGCCTCGAAGGTGCATACTCTAGTTATGGGGGGGGGGGGGGGTCTGCTGCCATTATTACGTGTTCCTGGTGGGTGGAAAAGGGGTGTGGCTTATTGAGATTATAAAAGAGGTTAAGAAAAATCGGTACCGTCATCCACCAGAGTTCAGTGGAACACCGGGTTGGGTTATTTAATCCCAACCCAATTATTTTCAGAACTTCTTTTTTTGCATCCCCAAAACTACAGGAGGGGAGTTAGTCATAGTTTTCAAAGTTATGGTGTTGGAAATCACGGGACCCATTGTTACTAATAATATTGGATATTGGCTGATAAATCGATTACCACACAACCCGTAGGTCATGACCAATAGAATGTTATCATGCTAGCACCATGTTGGTCATGTTCACTGTATCCCATAGCAGTTATGATTGCCAACATTCATTGTAAAAAAAGAAACCAGACTATTTCTCCTTCCAGCCTCGGTTTGGTTACAATGATTTGAATGGGACAAAATCAAGATAGCCACACCACGATAAAGGTTATTAGTGAGTGACTTTTAATTCCCTGTTCAGCCAGGATTGTAGACCGAGTGACTTTTGTTTACAAAAAGAGTGACCGTGTACATACATGCATGGAGGTAACCTCCATGATACATGCAAGGGCCTTTCTGGCAGGCAGGATCATACGGCACTGGTCTTATGGGAATTTGTACATATCGCTTCATAATTTACTTGCTCTATGATAATTTCCACTTAAATCCAAGAGTTCTGAAAGAAACAGCTGTACAAAGTTTGCGATGTACCCCTCTCTTTCTTTACATCAAATGTTGATACAAGCATAGAGGAATGTCTTATTCCTTCATGATACAAGTATCAGACAGTATACAATCTCCATAAATGTAGAAGATTTTCTTGCATGTTTTTATCTTGCTGAATACAAATCTTGCCTGCAGGAAGTACGGGCTCTGTGGCTCTTTTGTATACATGTTGTGATATCACTGGTTAATTGTGTAGAAACTGCCCGTGATTTCTTTTGTTGACGGGGGAAGCTACCAATGCAGTGCAATGGCATCGGACAACAGATGAGTGATTAGATTATTTCCCAAGGAGAGAACACTCTGGGTCTGCTGATGGGAACGATTCTTTGTTTATATTATAACGGTGAACCTCTATGTGGAAAGCTAATTAGGATGTTATTGACCGGAGATGGGGGGGGGGGGGCAGACTGGTGCCCCTCCTGTTACAAATTGTATTTTATTAGCACAAGGGGGGGGGTGGGAGAGAAAATAAAGTATATATAATTATACGGGAAGGAGTACTGTTATATTGCCTTGAATCTTTCCGGGGGCACCTTCATGGAGCGGCTATGCCACTTTTATTGAACCGATCGATTGAACCAAACCGAGGCTGGAAGGCATTATCGTTGTCGGTTCGTTATTTTTGGAGACCTGTACCACCTCCATGCTTGTACATTGTTACCAATGACAGAATTGAAATCATCGTTGGAAGCCGCATGTACGTTTAGGTTTACACATACCACGTGATCTATCTAATGTATGCGGTACCACGCACCACGTGCCTGAAGACTTGAGAGTTTGATCTTATAAGTAAAAAGCTAGCTATTAGAAACGTTGAAATAATCATCTAATAAAAACACCTTAAATCTGTAATGATGTACTCGTGCACTGCTCAGAAACCCCTGTCGATCAAATGGAAACGTCCATTCCGCACTCGACCTTCTGGTGCTGACGCGCACGGCATGGCACACTTGCTGTGTAACAAGATAACTATTTTTAGGTATGTGTTGACGTCATTGTGCTCGGCCATGGTGTGTGTGCTGTGGTGTGTTTGTGCATAATAAGTGCTAATGCAAATTATGTGTAAAAGACACGAAGCACACAGGTCGTGCATAATGCTTCGTGTGTATGTGTTGTACAGAAAAGGTTTCAAGCTAGCTCAATACGGTGTGTACGGGGAACGTTTGCCAGGTGCACATTTTGGTTTAGCTGCCATTGTTTATTTCATAGGTCTTTATTCCGTTAAGCAAAATTTTAGTGGAAGAAACTCACCAGAGTTGTGTTGCAATGTACGGAGGAAGTGGAGGGGCGTGTCCGGACAACTGGCAAACAGACGAGATCTTGAAATGGATTCAAGACAACGACGACTCCAAGGGAGATATTAAAAGTCGAGTAATGGGGGTCGTGCAAGCCAATGACCTAGACGGCCACACTTTAAAGCAACTAGTGGCCGAGAAAGACGAGATTCAAAACCTGTTCCCTGCACTTAAAGACAGACTGGCATTCAAGTCTATGCTCAGGAGACTTTTCAAGGTAAAATAGAAATGAAACTTGAAATAATTTTTGTGATAAATACGGTCGTCTGCTGATGTGTAAGATTAAAGCGATCTAAATCATACAATGTGTATCTTCAGTGCTCTTCCAACAACAGTTCGTGTAATTTTGTCAATTTTACAAGGGCAAATCTCGAGCGCAACGGAACTGTGTTTGACCATGGAGCTATTTATAGCTCCATGGTTTGACAGTGAGATGGGAAGATAATTACTCTCACTAAAATAAATAAATACATTCTTCTGAACTGCAATATTTTGTAACTATCTATCTTCGAGAAAGACTCTGCTAGGATCGAAACGTCAGGCCACTAACTATTCAGTTGCATTTATACCATAGGTCATTTTGGTTGGTAAGCAGTTTGCTACAGCAAAATTTTCATTGAAAAAATTAATACACAAAATACTGCACAGGTAATTTTGTCCTCTTTTGTTTTGTTATCGAGGGCCTATATAGACTATACCTATAGTTGATAACTGATACCGTCGTTTGCGATTTGACTTGGCACAATTTGTATGAACTGGAAAATAAAATATAAACTAGACTACGTCTGTACAAATTATTATGTTTTAATTCTTAATTGTATATGGTAATTATGGTACAAAATGAAATTTGTAAAAATTTAACATGAGAAACTAAGCCATAGGCCTACCTGTTAAGAAATGCTATGTAATGAACATGGTCGGGATGTTTGATTTTATATATTATTATTTCACTTGTCAGATATTATACAACTGTACTATATGAATAGAAAGTATAAAGCTGTAAACACATTTAGAAAGTTTGTATTAAGAGAGCCAGTGGTAAATCAGGTAACTCGACGTTTCGACCAGTATGCTCTCAATCTCATTGGTTTTCTCCAGGAGTAGAAGACGAAAACCTTTATATTCTCATTTTCATTCAACAATTTAACAATGATTCTTGATAATCAAAACGTATGAAATACTTCAAAATGGCGGACGGTGTTAGTTCATAAAGTCAAAGAAAAACCACACAATTTTGAGGCACATTTGTGTGGATCATTTTATTCTACTTTTAAAATATCTTTCCAATATCGCCCAATACATGAAAACATGTCCCTTTAAATTTGATCCCTTTGTCGGTAAATGTTGATACGTTGTATCTTGCAGAAAGTTACCTTCACTGCAGCTGGCCGATAGTAAGATTTAAATGGGATTTGGGAAGCGTTCGTTTTGCTTACAATTTCAGTTTTTCTGATGTAATATTTTTGGTATTACGAACTTTTTTTTGGTCAAATAAACAGGGCATCTTCAAGGGCGACCAAAAATAAATTATTGCGTCCAAACGCCCGGACGCATTGCTGGCTAACACATTGTTTGTAAACCGATGTTTAACTAATTATTTTTATGTTTTCAATGTCAGCAGGAAGAGGGTAAAGTGTTACCAATTGAACCGCCTAGCAACAACACGCTCAAGCATTCACCGCCCGTTCCCATGGCGTCCTACCCTCATAAACTACAGGTTGTAACCTCGTTCCCTGCTCCCCCAAGCAATCTTCGGTTTCCCATCACCACATCAACAAGAACATATCTCCCCCGAGAAGGACCAACACTTCCCACACGTCCCAGGGAACTCCATCGTGCAGTGGACACGCACCAAGTGACACCAAAAAGAACAATTGCTGACAGGCAGCAAATGGACACGAACTCAGTTTTGCCCAAGAAAATAAGGGATTTGATCCACACGGAGAAAAACTTCACTTTGCCACCTGCTGTTCATTTCTCCATGAATGCTTCATCACCCATAAACATGAGCACTCAGCCATTGTACTTTAATAGCCAACCTATGATGTCTCCTCCTGCAGCAAAGAGGCAAGCACACCATCACAGCGACACCTCATCATCACCCATCTCTCGAAGCATTGTCTCCTCCTGCAGTGCCCCAGCTGCCACTCACACTGTCGCCTCAATTCAACTCCCCACCACTCCTCTCGATCCCCTGCCACAGACGTCGCCTCAAATTTCGTCCGTCACCTCGTACGGCTTGGGTATACCAAGTGTAAAGACTGTTGCATCCAACTCGTGGTTGGTTACCAGTAGCAATAACTCGAAACCGAAACCCTACCGTAAACACAATAACTCAGCATCTGCTGGTTTCTATAGGTTCATAAACTATCCGGCTCCGATCCCAGACTTTTCGGATGATGTACTGGAGTGCATGATCAAGACAGAAGGAGTTCGTCCTTCCGTGCGAAAAAGGATCATGCGCGATAGCGCACAGTTCTACGTCAACATCAGCATGGGGCAGAGACTCAACTCGAACGATTATGCCAACATTGGACGCACGCTGATTGAAAAGTTCCCGGCGTTGTCATGTGGCGGTCCGATTCCTTGGGTAGGTTTTTGTTTTAAAGAACTGTTTTGGGGCCAGAGTTTACACTATATTTGGGGTCTGGGCATCAAGACTTAGCAATGGGCCTAGTCTTCCTCTCAGGCATATTTTAACCGCAGAATTGGTTTTATAGACCTTTCTATTGTTGATAAACAAACAGCGCAGTCTGGTACCGACGGCCGAATATGAGCGAAACATTCAATCGTGTTAACAGATAATGACCAAATTCAACATTTATGCACACTTTCCATTTAAATAAATATACCACGATTGGTCCCTTTTTTCCCAACAAATTCAACGTTATTTTTGAAAATGTGTGTATTGCAAACTGGCTATCTGATTTTGCTTTACATGTATGGTCTCCCATTAAAGTTTTCCAACCTTTTTGGCAAATACTCGGGCAGTGACGTTGCAATAGAAAGGTCTACAACTTGTATATAATGAGAGTAGTCGCTTAGACTGGTCCCGTGGCCTTTATCCGTATAAAGACAGGCACTGGTTTTACAAACGGTTTCATTGTGTACATAATTTTTTGCTATCAATGTGAGGACTTTCCTTTGTCCCTGTAACTTAACACTCTCTATACAAAGGATTCGAATGTGAGGGCAGCATTGTTCCTTTAATGTTCCTTTGTTCTGTTCCCATCCTGCTGACAGTACCATGGCAATGCGTAATTAGACTGATATACATTATACACGTACACGGTATATGTGGCAGGAACCCTGTCTGGCGTTATTCATGAGCCTGGAAGTGTGACGTCAGATGTTCAGGCTACCCAAATAGAGGCCTCATTGTGTATGGTTGAAAATATGACATCTGATTATTGCCTTATCATCGTACAATGGTTTCTCCAAGATAACGTTATATTATGTTATTGACACAGTAACATTTCTTTCTGTGCGGCTTTTTTAAAGGACGGCCATATCTGTCCACTTGTAACTTACCTAGCAACTCACATCAGTGCCAAGCGCAAAATCCCTGTTTTTCCCGGTGGTCGAAAAAAGTACCGTAAACGGGAATCAAACGAATCAATTACACTTAAAAACCGTTTGTTGTAAGTATTCAATATTTCACGGTAGTTATTTGGTACTCATGCTGCAGCATAAACATTCTGTCATTAAAAAATATATATTCGAATTTAGAGAGTTGCGACAAAGAGGGACCAGTTTTTCTGTCGCACGTGGTCCTGGAAGCCATTTTTCGGTCTAAATCCAGCACAACCAATATTCAGTCTAGATGGCACCATAATGTGCACACGTGCGTTTTGGGGACCAAAAATTGCTTCTAATCGCAAGTTGTCGCAAGTCTCTCAATATGCGGCTCTGGCTACGACTTACGCTGATGGTTTCAGATTATACCACTGAACTTAAACACGCAGTAATCTAGCCACAGCCGTAGTCAAAGCTGATTTTTCAGACATGGCTTCACATTTTTCTCTCCTGTTTAATTAAAACCATCAGGCGATGTTCAACAAAAGCCTGAGTCAGTGCATCCGAAACCTGCGCCGCCGTATGAAGAAAAGCAGCGGGGGATTCCAGTCACTTAACAAAGTGGAAGGAGACGACCTTGTGTCCGGGAGTGCTGTTACGTTCGATCCCAATGATTTATCAGATGAAGAAATTGAGGAAGTTACATGTATCGAGATCGGAGAAGGGGAGGAGGACGAGGAACAGGATGTCTTCTTCATCAAGGAAGAGATACCCGCTTGGACTGATGATCAAGTGCAATAGATGTTATCATCACTAAAAGACTTCTGAGCTATAGAGTTGACTGCGATCCGGGTTCCCGGTACCAGACTCGTTGTTTTGGCCGAGTGGATAAGATCACTGGACTCAAGCTCTGGTGTTTCTGATCAGCAGAGTGTGGGTTCGAGCCCCGGTCGTGACACCTGTGTCCTTAAGCAAGACACTTAACCATGATTGCTTCGTCCTTCGGATGGGACGTAAAGCCGTTGGTCCCGTGTGTTGTGTAACGCACGAAAAAGAACCCAGTGCACTTATCGAAAAGAGAAGGGGTTTGCCCCGGTGTTCCTGGTTTGATCGGCTGCATATTGCGCCACAGCACCTTGTAAACCATTACAAGGTGCTATGTAAAGGAGTAGGTCTCATACTTCAAACGTAGCCCCAAATACCTTGCAGGAAATACTGAATGTTAAGCGCTTAGAAGCTGGCCTGCAGTAGGCGCTATACAAATACAATATATTATTATTATTTTAATTTATTGACTCGTTTACAAGGTTAAATTGACCTGGATTCCGAGGTAAGCACTACTGATACTCTGTGTCGTTTTGACAGGGAGTCGGAACAGACTAAGCAGGTCTGTAGCGCCATGCGAGTCCAGTTAACAAGCCAATAGACTGTGTATCAGTCTTGCGTGTTATAATCGAACTTCCTAGACCATTGAGGTCCCAATCATTATGGAGTTTTACCTTGGCGAGATTTTGTTTGTTAATTGATTTAGTTTAACGTGACTAATTTATTTAGTTTAACCACGTTAAACTAAATCAATTGACAAGCAAAATCGTGTAACAAAACGGAGAAAAAACCTCCGTTTCCGGTCACCTGTAAAAAACTTTGTCCAACTGACGGTCATGGGGTCATTAAACTTTTGTGATGGACGCGCAAATTCGGGCGTAATTGGCAAACGGGGTTTCTACAAAATAAGCATCCTCGTCCCAAGTTCGAATTTTATTTCAATTTTAATTCGAACAAATAATTGGTTTTATATAAATTTAAATGTTATTTACAACACGATTTTACTTTATATTTGTATTTTCAAAGTTTTTGTAAAGTATAATTTTAAAAGAAGATTTAATTTCACAGAAAATATAGACTTCGTTCGATTTGTTTTCACGTTTACCGATATGCGCTAGACTTGCACAGTTTATTCTAATACAGGGCCGGGGGTTGTATTGGCGGAGAGTGGTCTGTTTTCGCTGAGTCCCATCGTCTCTGATCCAAAAGCGCAGGGATGGGCTGACTCTAGACTTGGTTTCAAATCGTGGTTTTTCGTCTTCCTGACAGCCAACACAATAATATAGCCTGAAATAACACCGTCTTGTGGATTAAACCCGACATTAACCTTCGATCACAGACTTGGGAATCTTGTTCATCGGTTTGCACCCGATGGCGAATTAATTAGTCCAAAATTGGAGGGAACAATATGATTGGTCAAAATCGCAAAAGCCTTCAATAAATTGCATATTCAAATTCAACAGTTTATACCACGTGATATAGTACAGGAATACAACATTGATGCACATGTAACTAATCTGCGTCTGCTCAGTATTTAACTTGAAAGTTTTATAGAGTTTTTAAAAAACCAAATCGATTATAGTTTTTAAATGTAAAATAAGTAAATACATTTGGGGAAAATCACTCGACGATTCCATGCAAACCATAGGTAACGCAGTTTTTTCGTCTAGTAAGAATCAGGTATTTATGATGTATATTTGTCAACATTTTAAGCTCTTGTATTATTATTGCTTTACATTATAAATACCACGTGCCAAGCATTATTTTAAAAAATTAGACCAATGAGATTTTACAGAAAATGCTGAAGTGAGTGTAACCTATTGATAATAAATGCGGCCAGCAGGGGTTTTGTGACCTCCCGATTGACCATCTCTCTGGTATTAGCGTTGTTATGTAAAGTTTAGTTGTGAATAAATTAATATCCCGTATAGAAAAGAGGGTCATGTCTGAGATCGTGAGTATAGAGCGTGTGATAACCATGTGATCTGCAGGGGAGTTTTGCGTGGCTGATGCAGAGAAATAACCGCGATCTCAGACTTGAAATCAAGGCTAGGCTGACGTATACACAAGAGCATCGATTCTCCTTGACACATGTCACCCCATTATGCGTATGATTCGACTGTCACGTTTAGCCTTGTACATAAGGCGCGATTACAACATTATCTTGCAACTTGGGTTTAAACAGATTATTATCTATGTGGGCCTCTATGCATTATCATATCGTACGCCATGTTGTAATCGTTCCCAGCATACATCACTACATCCTGACAAAGAATGTTGTACAAGCATCACCAGCAACCCATTCCACATGGATGAGACCGGTGGGCCGAGCAAATGGGCTATTTCTACTTGAAATGACAGATAGATAGATAGATAGATAGATACAATGGTTTTATTTTTTTTTTAAACTGTCCTCGCAGCACAAAGGCTGAATTACAACAAATTTACATTTAAGAATATTACAAATTTACATTTAAGAATATTACAAAATTACATTAAAATAAGGGGAGGAAACGGACACCAATCATTGAATAAAATAAATAGATTAAAATCTAGAAAATGTAAGCACCACGTTATTGATTGACCATTAAATACATCTGATTTATTGGCTCATATTTTAATGTTTCTGAACTGAACACCAAAAAGAATGCATTTGAACAACTAAACCCATCGCCTGGTGCTGCATTGAACTGAATCTAAATTTCAAATGCAGTGTGCACGTGGACCTCGTTGATAAAGATGAAGAGTCGTAGGGGGGTACGGGCAAGTCTTTTAGGTATCACCTTTTTGCACTTTTTTCCAAGGACTTTTTGTTGGGAATTGTTTGTATTCAGAACACCGTCGTGATTATAGATAAAGACTATAGTGTGGTTAATAAACAAATAATTGAATCCTGTAACAAGGTGATACAGCAAATAGAAACCTTGTTTGCAGCCCGATAAAACATGATTATTAAATGTCAAAATGTCCAATGGCTAACTCCCGCCCACCAGAAGATAACACCATAATACAATCGTGAGTAATGGCAGTAGAGTCAACATCGGTTTCCAGGTTTTACGATGAGATGAAAGTTTTTATGCACCTAAGCACCCCCACCTATGGAACAAACTCCCTCCAGAAGTCCGTCAGTCTGACTCAATCATGAAATTCAAAAAACTGTTGAAGACCGAACTGTTCAGAGCTCATTAATTTGTTTATCGTTGATTGTTTTTTGTTCAGCGCCTTGATCTAGTTTCTAGGATGTGCGCTTTATAAGAACTCTGTATAAAAGCGAAGGTTGGCAGTATCAAACACGATACATCGTATAACAATAAACCAGACTATTTTTTCTTCCAGCCTTGGTTTAATTACATTAAGATGAATGAGAGAAAATCAAGATGGCTGCACCATGATAAAGGTCTATGAGCCAGTGTGTGTGTGTGAAGTGGGTGTGTCCTACAGTGCGTCACTCTTAAGATCTGGATATAAGTGTTTGGTCGAAATGGCAAGATTCTTACATGTTGCCCAGTGTCATGGGCCAATTTCAAAGAGCTGCTTAAGCAGAAAATATTGCTTAACAATTGTCTGCTAAGCAGATTTGAGCAGGATACCAGTCACAAATTGTACATGTGACATGGTAGCTTGGCTGATAACCGTATTCTGGTAAGCATAATTTCGTGCTTTAGCAGCTCTATGAGATTGGGCGCTTGTCTCCCTTGTCTATTTATCACTCGAACGCGTTTAGTCGATTAAATTCGTCATAATATGGCAATAACAAGGCGACTACGTATCAAACGGAAACATTGGTAGTGGCCATAAAACAATTAATTGCATAATATCGGGAAATAATAAGCACAAACCTACCACTTTTCGTTAAAACCCATTTTTTGTGTGATTGCTAAAAAATTACAAAACTTTCTCCGTCACGTAACCCGTAACCTAACCACCATCTTGACAAAGTGACGTAACTTTGTTAGTTAACATAGATAAACAGTGCTCCGGGGCTATAAGTTGATCCAGTTGGAATAGCTAAAACATGTAGTTCAACCACCTCCATGGTTCAACCAAACGTTCGAGTCACATCTAGATCGACTACACGTATAAACCAAGAGAATCTTATTGGGTAGATAGCAATCTTAATATTAATGGTGCCACAGTGAACTCTCGGCCAATGATAGCTCTTCATTTACCTTAGTGAAGGGAATGTTTTGGGCGTGTGACGTCATATGCAAGGGGCCTATAAACATGGCCGCACAGCGTGCTGAAATGCCCGGCTACGTTATCTGTAGGAGCACGCCTGGTGATAGCTGAGACTGTGCCAACTGAAACGAGCGCTCTATTAATATTAATATTAATGAGAGCTTGGACTTTGTACCAGACCAGTACTAGGTACGTACACCGAGGCAGTTTTACAAGCGTTTACCCTCTGTTCTATAGAGGTTGTGTTTGGGGTTTTGTTTTACTTCATCCTTGACCATTAGAAACCAAGATGGGCGAAATTACTTCGGACGGTGGATGCCTCCAAGAAGAAACCGTTTTCAGTAGTCCAGCTCAAAGTAGCGTAGTTCACCCGTTACCGGTGAGTAAGATTCATTTAGATGGCCCCTGCGCAAGTGAAGTTATCGCGAGAACATTATGCGCACACTGTCTTGCTTAAGTCAGTCAACCATCATCGTAAATAACCAGTGCGTAACTTGTGGTTGGGCGGCTTTTGGTGTAGAAACACTCATTTTACGCATTGGGAAGAGAGAAATAGTTTTAGGGTTCAGATTCCCGAAACCAGAAAGACACATTTATATAAAAGAAATTACGACTGTTTTTTTTTGTTTTTTTATATTTTTTTATAAGCCCTTTTATGCATCCCTCCCACATCTTAAACTGACTCTTTATGGTATCCTATTCATCCTGTTAATATTGCTTATTGCACTGGATATGTCATTACATACATTGTAAAGAATGATCTGACTATAGAGATGGTCTGACCGTGGAGGAAGTATCCATGGTCTACTGACAATCAGCCTACAGGATAGAGCCGATGGATCTTGTTCCTATAACAGTCAGCCAGCTTCGTTATAGCATGGGGGTAGACATTAAATTTAATTTAAATACCACCATGGTTATAGAAAAGCATAATGTGCAGTGTGCACGAAGGTCAATCGAAAATAGTCATCAAGGGAAAAAAAATGGAATTTCCTTCCTCAGTGGTCGTGGAATAAATTACCGTCGATCCATTTTAGATTTGCTTCTATAAGAAAAAGAGGGTGCCTGTGAAATTAAATCGAAAAGCAAACAATGCAATAAACCAGTTTAATCCTCCAGTATTGACATGCAGATTTGGGATATTCAACCTCTGACACCAATTTATGCTGTTAGCAAATTGCGTCGAGTTGTCCGACCGGACGAGTTGTCAAACTGTCGAGTTGTCAAACGGATGAGTTGTCTGAACAAAGGGTGTTATATGGTTGATTGAGCAGAAGTGGTATAAACTCTACAAAGAGACACATGTGGGCTCATCTCAAAATAAAAATTTGCTTGAATTTATTTTATTTAGTCAAAAGGGTCTATTTCTAATGCTTTGGGCGGTTTAAAAGTGATTGTGTTCCCCACAAAAATGTATTACACGCTAATATCAAACTGTAAAGGATGGTGTCTGAGTGTAATTTTTTTTGTATGGTGCCACGCAGAGTCTGCGTGTTGCGTGTGAAGGCAACTTTATACAACACACACCTGCGCTTTGGATAATAAACATGCCAATAGCCAATAAAGATTACGTAACAAGAATGTGGATAACAAGCACTGTGCGTGCACTGCGCAACTGGCAAATTATTCATGTGCGATAATATTATTAGCTAAGTGTTGTGGGCTGTTTGTTCTTGCTGTTTGTCCTTTGATTTCATAAAACACCGAGATGAACAAACTTTTGGAACGTGGAAGTATTCAAGAAAGTGAAATGAGTATTTCTCTCAGTGATGAAGAATGTGGACCGGTAAGTACCATGAAACATTGCCATGCCTTTTGTAATCTAATGTAGAAGGGAGGCTTAATGGCGCCCCCATGATGATTCAACCTTGTGAATTACGGGCGTTGTTGAGCTGTCGGCCATCCTCCGTACACGACACATTATAATATACCATGGTGCATGGTCCTTTATACCATGGAGGAAGATACGTAGTTCCGTTTGCAAGAAAATGAAGTTGGCCTACAATAATAATAATACTGTTTTTAGGGGAACCATGGAGGTATTTTACCTCTATATGGGGGAACTAAATATTTATTTTGGAAAGAGTCGTTCAACTCATATCCTCTGATTTTTAAGACAAGTATTAAATGTTCAATCAAACTGATGTGGAAATGATCTTCATCGTTCATTAGGTAATGAAGAAAAAAAATGTTTGCCTTCGAGAAAGACGGTGGCACTGCAGGGACACGAAACACAGTTTTATTTACACGTAATCGTAAATCTTCTCGGTTTTTTTTTTTTTTTTTTTGCCCCAAATTCAATTGCAAATATGCACGTAAATGTTTACAAAATATTTGCGATTAATGTCCGTGTCGCAAATTGTTTACGTAAATTAACGATTTGTGCCCGTACACGCAAATATTAACGTAAATATGTACTTGGACTTCCCTTCGCGAGGCCACAAAAGTATGCTAGGGAACGAAACGTCAGGGCACTACCGCGCTAACATTTTTATAAATCAATTTATCTAACTATACATGTATACTGATGTAACTATATAGCAAAGGCTATTTCGGGAACAAACATTGGTGGCGCTCTGTTTTAATTAATCTATATTTTCCCAAATGCTGTTTAAAACGCGGGTGCAATGTAATGCAGGGCACTTCAAAGCCATACACGATGATTTAGTGGTGGTAATATTTATTGTATCGGAAACAATTATAAACAAAAACATTATGTTGGGTTTTACTCCACCGATGTGTAGTAAGCATTAGTGGTGTGACACCTGCTCTAGAATTGGTGAGGGTCGTTGGTTTCGAATCTTGCCCGATTATAAGTAGTAGGCCAACTGTGGATATTTGCAATTGCTACAGCACTACACATTTTGATTTTAATCTTGAGTAAAACGACTCGGGGAGGTGAAAATCAAACTTAATGTTAAAAAAGTCCAAGCCTTATATGCAGTTTATGTGCTAATCTTACAAGTTTTCTTTGTGCGTATACGTCCGCATATCAGAATTGTATTATTACAAATTAGTGTCACGGTATTATCACTTTCAGCAGAGTGGGAATAAACAGAACAAAAGAACTCAAAAGGAACAACGCTGTCCTCCCATTGAAATTGCCTTTTAAAGGGACTCACCGGCTTACTGTTTACCTAATATAGTGATGTGGAATGACAGACAACAATTTTTAGATGGTTGATGTAAAAAACAAATCATCGAAATATCACGTAATTAACGAAAAATGTGAAGAAGAAAAAAAACGCGGTCAAAGGTCAGCTTATACGCTTTTCCAGCCGTTGCAACTGTCAAGTTTACGTGACAATGTTTAGCCTTGTCCAAGCTCTTTACGCAAGCACCTCGCTTTGAATTCACCAGGTAGCATAACACTGGCACGATACTGCAGTACTTGATATACAATATACCGTGGGGTCGAAGCATGGTTTTTCAACCTCGTACCAAAAAACAAGGCCGAAACAGAGCCTTGTTCCCTTTGTAAACGGCAGCTTATGTTTTTCTTTATCTTTGCGCAGGGATTCCAGCGCTAATTACGTATGCTGGAATCGGATATTGAATATTCACTTCCTGTACTGGGCGGATAATCGTCCAATCATAAACTCTCGCTATGACGTATTGATTATGTAGTATTCGCCTTGCCACTATACATTAACCAATGAGCATACACCTTCGGGAAATATTAGCATAAAACAACTCCGCCCACATTCTGACCTTTTTACAGTGGGAACAAGGCTCTGTTTCGGCCTCGTTTTTTGGTACGAGGTTGAAAAACCATGCTTCGACCCCACGGTATACTGTATATCAAGTACTGCAGTACCGTGCCAGTATTGTTATGCTACCTGGTGAATTCAAAGCGGGGTGCTTGCGTAAAGAGCCTTGGACAAGGCTAGACAATGTTGCGCAATGTTGTAAGTAGACTAGTAATGGCGAGGCATGAGGATCCAGATTTCATCCATCAAGCACAAATTCACGTGTAAATTAAAAAACAGACATGAACGGACGTCGGTCCATAGAGCAAGGTTCCTTGCTCTATGGTCAGTCCTAGTCGAAGTCCGCTCGTGGTCGTAACCAATAACTGTTTCGGTTGAACTTGCCATTTAAACAGTTATTGGTTACGACCGCGAAAACGCACCCTAACCTGTATTCTGTGTACGACGACGTACTATATTCTGTGTACTTGCAATGGAGAACGTTTCTTCGACATCCAAGGATCGGTACAAAAAACATCGCAAGGAAAAACACCCAAGAAGGTGGTCCAACGAAAAGTAAAAAGTAAAAAATACAACAACGATAAATCCAAAGGGAAAGCCAGCAAAAGCAGCAATTGGGGGGGGGGGGGGGTGGACGACCAGCCATGCCAGCTGTATGGGATAAATATTCCCCGTCGTCGTCCCGCGTGTGTAGCGCAGGCAACACGTTGCAATAGTTAGGGGATAATATCTAGGGTATCAGACTGAAACCCTCCTTTAAAAAAACGTAATTGTTGGTCTGGCTCCCTACCCCTCCGACAAGCTCCCAAAGCTCACGGCTAGACCGGCAGCCGCAGACCGGCAAGCTGGGGAGTTCATGCCCGGGGCTTGTCTCTCTGGCCCCACGAGACACGGCACAGGCTGTACGGGATATGCCCCAAGGTTTACGTTCCGCTAGCTCCCACGCTGGTGCGCCGTAAAACACGCTTCGGTTGCACGGACTCTCTGAATGCGAATCTTACGTTCGATTTTTCATAATTATTTACAAATTGTATCAATAATCTGAATACATAGTCTTTTTTGTCAAATACTCATGAATAATAATAAAAAAAAACAGATTTAAATTTGGTTCAGTAATTTACTTTTATACGGCTGGAAGTAAAACTATCTCCGAAGATCACGTGATTTATCCGAACCACTTTTTTGGTTCGGATAAATCACGTGACCTTCGTTTTTTGAAAAATGCTCAAAAACGGCAAAATTTGATGGTTTCTTTTAGGAACCGTTCTTCTCCATTCCTGGAAGACCTTTGAAGTCATATGTTGGCCTATTTTGTAGCCCAAATAGCCCAACGAAGCCGGTGTGCCCCTTTAAGGTTTTATCGAAGACTATTCAAACGTAGTGTACAAAACAGTACTACCATAACGGTGGCCAAACCGCACTGTCTGCATAAAATGAGCATAATATATTTTATTAAAACCAAATTCTGTTGATCATGTGTAATTTTATATTTTTATTGAAGGTGTTTCCTAGGTTTTAGAGGGCATCTATCCAACTGTTAAGGCCATTTTGTGAATTGATTGTGTTCACCAAACTTCCAAAGTTAAACATATTGCACTTAATTCAAACGGACTTTCAAAATGGGGCTCACCAGGTAACAAAGGTTAACAGTTCTGATACTGAACGGGAGGATTAATACAAATAAAAATACCATTAACTTTCTTTACCTCGCATGCATTCGAGACTCTGTAAAAAGTAAGCATGATGGAGGAAACGAAAATACCCCCCCTTGTCCAATTCTCAATAAGAGTTATTATTTTCGCATCTGCACTCTCCTTCCCAAGAGAGCATTCGACACCTTTTTGTGTATAAAATTGAAAAATTATAATTCAGGCTTGACATAATATGATATGTAAAAAGAAAAATTAAAAAGACAGCCGAATACAAACGGAACTGGGGGCTGTACCTGCTAGGCTTTATTACGCTGTATTCTTTTAATACAAAGAAATTGAGCGGGTAAGTCAAAAGAGGGCGCTAGTTCAGGGGACCAGTCAGAGCATAAAGTTTGCCGGGTGCACCCGTCATCAGTGTGTGATCTTTACGGTTACGTTTAGTCCCTAGATTTGGTGGATTTCACATGTTTTGTGTCCCATGAAGGATTTCGGACCTCCATTGTTTAAACGGGAAAAAAATGGTGAAAGTAAGGACATTACAGTATGGGGACTCCCTGGTTAAGTTGGGCTAGCTGTGTCGTCATGATCAAGGCGTGTGGCCTGCCGTCCGTGTGTGAGAGAGCATGGAGTTTTGAACTCTCACCCAGTTACTGCACGTGCGCGCCCCCTCCCCCACATCGTTGGCGCGCGCGTGTGATGTGTACATGTAAATAAGTGGGGGAGTTCAAAATGTACAACCGCAGGCTGCTATGAGCTGGCTCTTTAAGTAACTTTTGAGTAACAACTCTTTTTACGGAAAAGTATTGCTGCTTTCTCTGTTATTTTTGTAACATTTTTTTTATAGGTTTTATAAGTTTTTTTTATATATTAAGTTGCTGTGATGTGCCCGATTTCCCCCCACTGTTTTGTCCGATTTTGAGAGGGAAGTTGCCCCCCCCCACAGCCCCGGATCGCACGCCTATGTGTTGATTTGAAAACTAACACTTAGCATGGCTGCGGGTGTTGGAAGATCAATATCAAAATCTGGCAAAAATTATCTTGTTTATTTGATCTAACCAGAAAACAAAATGCTAAATTCTAATAATAGGGATGGGTGTAGCTAGTGGTCGTTTTTCGTGCTCCATCCACGACCAATCAGTTTTGCCTGACTATTTTCTTGATGTCTTGACTGGAGACTACACATGTACGGGGAGCATGCGCCGCACTTGGAAGTTTTCCCGATCATCAAGCGATCGATAATCAACAGCTAGTGCTAGTGTAGCCTTTAGTCAAGGCGCACGCGGCGGCGGCACCCCAGATGTCACGACAGAAAAAAGACCAGCGTGAGCCAATCAGTTATTCATGATCATGAAATATTGATATATATGCAATTTTTTCAACCAATCACCGTCAACTAGATATTAGACTCTTCTATATTTATATGGATGATCCTGTCTGACAAGTATTTATTTTAATTTGACAATCGGAAACATAAAATAGGACGCTTAACAACATGGGCCTAGTATTAGGCTATAAAAAGAGAATATTGAGAGAAATAAATTCTGACAATGGAAAAATTACAAATCATGACAAAACGCAACATAGGCCTGGCTATGCATGATCGTGCACTATTTTGGTGAGGTAGGAATCGTCGGAGTAGTGCCCTTGATTGAAAACCCCGGACGTCCGTGTCTACAGTCAACACCCATTTAAAAATTAATATCTACTTAAATATCTACTTAATATCTATTTAAAAATTAATATCTACATTCCAATACATTTCTAATAGCATGGACACTGCTGTGGTTTAAATTCACCGGAAATGTTCATCGTTGAAAGCTAATGGCCAATGCTTTGCTGAATCAATTTGTCGTCGATACTGGTACGTGGTGGTGGTACAGTGGGCACTTGGTATAGTCGACATCTTGCTAATAATATATTGGCATCAAACGTTTATGTGACGTCATGCACGTAAATCGTGTCTTCTTAAGTAGCAGACGATAAGACCTGACTTTATGATGACTATAAAAGACCTATTTATTGGTGATACACAAACAGCGGTGGTTGGAATGGCAGCTGAATGTTAGCAAAACATTCAACCGTGCTAACAGATGTTGTGACCAAATTCAACATTTTCTGCAAACTTTTAATTCAATAAAATACTTCCCAGGGTTGGTTGCTTTGTTTTCAACAGATTCAACATTTTGTGTAAGATTGTTACAAACTGTGGCCATCTGTTTTTGCTTTGCATTTCTGGCTTTCCATAGTTTTCGCAACCTCGGTTGGCAAAAACTCGTCGGGCTGTGACCATTGATCTCTGAATAGAAATCAATGATGTAATAGAGTTGGGCACGCTGCGCTGTGACAACACAACGAACTTATGTAAACCACGGACGGACGAATACCGCAACTGCCCATCCTACATTCTTAGGCTCTCCGGCCTCCCAGCGTAGAATTTACACAATATCTCACGTTATTCCTCGTGCTGGCTGGATGATTAAATAATGGCGAACGATCTGAAAAGGGACAGAAACTCGGGCACACCACAGGTAAAAACACTCGGTTAAATTACGAACGTAGGCTGAAAATGAAATGTCTGTCTACCGCCATGGTCTGGTCTGGTCATGGAGGACGTTTGGACAACTGCTTATGGTCAAGCCACGTTCCGCTTTGTTGGGGTCACTGTTGGCCCTTCCTCCATGGTTGGCAGTTGGCCAAACCTTGCAAGAAATTAGTGGACATTTTGTTCTTGGAAACGTATAATATTGTACATTTTTGCTTTCGCTTTTGCTGCTATAAAGTTGTGATATAAATCTTGAAGAATCGGCTGTAATTATAAAACTGCAAAAACTTCGAGTTTGACTGGAAAAGTTGCGTGAGTTAATAAACTGAATCATGACTGATGCTCCTCTTGTCCAAACTGCCACCGCCGTGCTACAAACGCCACTTGGCATGCATCGTTAGTTCATTTCAATTCATAGATTCACAGCGAGTGTGAATACAATTTGAAGTTTTTTTTCCCTAATTTTGTTAAAACCAATTTAAAAACTTTTAATTAAGGAATGGTTCACTGAGTGCGGCGGGGGATTGGTTTTCAGTGGGAAACATAGTTCCATGTTTTCCACTTGATTGTACTTCGATTGCACGTTTTGAAAATGATGGCCTGCTGTCGGACAATAATGTCACAATAAGGAAAACTTTACAGGACTTTAGCCACAAGTGGAAATTTCATTTAATTTTTAAAACCGATGCTTTCATAAATGATTTTTGGCATCTTATGATTCAGAATGCATAAAAAATACTCTTTAATTTTTTTTTTTTTTGCCAACAAAGAAGCAAATTTTGGAAATTCCAAATTTTAATACTTGTTATTTATTATTTTTTCTGAGTCCGTTACTTGTCTTAAAGGTTTGTTTTTGTTGTTGTTTACAGGAGAAGCTCTTGCCAAGTGTCATCTCTCCGCAATATGGGAGCACTTTTGGGGACCGTGTTTCCCGGAACAGTGAACCGGGAAGGCAACATATCCGGTCAAACTCGGTCAGTGGCTCCACAGTGTCCTTCCACAACATCAGCTACGTCGTCAAGACTAAAGTGGATGGGAAGAAAACAAACAAAGTCATCTTAAATGAAGTCACGTGAGTAGAAAGACTGCCAGTGCCAGTGGCATTTTATCGGCCAACAGTGGCGTAACCAACGAGGTTGTCTAGAGCCTCCCCTGCTCAGAACTGCCCCCCCCCCCCACGAGATAAAAAAAAAGCAAAATGGTTAGATACATTTTAAATAGCCCCAAAATTATGTCATTGCCCCCCCCCCCCCTCACCGAAGAAAATAAAAAATGTTTGTTACGTACACCACTGACGTACATACGACATCATTTGTTGCTCCTTTGCTACTCAATACGAATGGTGTTCGTTGATCGTCTTTAGTCAACTTCTCCAGAGGATGATCAAAGCAAACAAGTCAGAATGTCGAATAAAAGAGCCAACTCATCTCTCAGAGTAAACTCTACTCAGAGTTTTTCACATGGTTCTGCCACAAACATTGCATTTATAACTTAACGGCGCTCTCAATTTTTCATCACAAAACTTGTTAACCCTGATAAAAAACATTGGTTTTAACCTTTAACCACTATAGCGCCCCCTTGCATTTTATGACGTCACACTCTCAAAAAGCGCCATCCCTGAGGCCAAAAGGAGACAGATCATTGGGCGAAAGTTGTTCTTTGTGCGTAAAACGGTGCGCATGACCTCAGCATACCTGTAGCGTTTCGCGTTATGCAAGAGGGTCTATTGATTTCTATAGACCCCCTCGCAAAACGCGGAACGCACCTCCGAACGATGCGCGTCTACCATTTCCATCAGGAGCCAAATCTTTTGGGCATGTGACAATATGTCAAGCCACAATCTTGTCAAAGATTAGAATGACAAGAATTGATTTGTTTGAGGAAAGTGCAACAAATGGCATCTGTTTTGTTTTGAAATCAGTCAAAGGGACTGTGCCTTTGGATGTTTTTAAAAAGTAGAATATAATGATTGGCACAGATATTCCTCGAAATTGTGTGTTTTTTCTTTTACTGCGTGGACTAAAGACGGGTTGCCTTTTTGTGAAGTCAAAAATGTGGTTCTACAAAATGGCGGACTGTGTTAGTTCACAAAATAATAGGAAAGCCACATGATTTTGAGGTACATTTTTGTGGATCATTACATCCACTTTTAAAATATCTTTGCAACCCTTCACTTCATAACAACCGCTTTTATAGCCCAAAGTACCCGATCCGAAGGCAACTTGTCCCTTTAACTGTATATTTTTTCACCACAAAAGTGTAAATTGTAAATTGGTTTCCCTGCCCAAAGAGAAAATGAGTTAACAAGTCGAAAGACGACTATAAATCGGTTTTGATGAAATCAAATCTCTTTTTAAATTATATTTCAATATAATATTCCTGAAAATAAAAATACACACAGCAATTTGATACAAATACAATTTCAATTTTTACCTAATTTTTACATTTTCAATTGAACATTGAAACTAAAAAACTTGAGATCTTTTTTTTTTTTTTTTAGATTCCCATTTGTGAATCACACCCTATTTTGTGGAACTATTACATAGGTTTAATGACAACATCAATTCCTTATTGATTACAAGTAACCGGAAACAGCAGCCGAAAGCCTTGTTCTTGAGTTGTCTTTGTTGATATGTTAAATTTATTTTACTTTTATATTTTTCATTTCTAAGTTTTACTTTACCAACAATGTAACTTTTTTTTTATTAAACTAAAGTATTTGAAGAAACAGAATCATTGTATAAAACTTTATGGCTTAGACCAGCTTGGTTTCAGACGTCGAATTTGCAAGAGACTTGCACAGTTAGTTACAGCGGCAGTGACCACCGCACTCGATTTTTGCTAACATCCTTACCTCAATATTATGATTTGCCAGAAAGACAAATAGAAAATTCATGATGATGTGTTGTATCATTTATTTGAGTTTTTTTCTCGATCTCTATAGTATTGAGATTTTACATGTGTAGAAACATTTTGTGTGAGTGCTGCTTGTTTTTGCATTTTGAAGACATTTATGAAATTTTGCTTTAATCATAAACTTGACCTCAGCTTCCGGTTACTTGCAAAAGATCTTATCACAAAACTTATGTAAAAGCCTTTTCATTGGTCGTTGAGGCGTCAGCTTCCTCCTTAAACTGACTGTGTCACTCGTTAATTTTACGCTTGTGCGACCATTGTGCGTCTGGGTATGAACCAGATTTTGGTGGTTGCACATACGTGCGTAGATTTACAAAAGGGGTTTCTAAAAAGTTTTGATCAAGTAAACATCTTTGACCCAGAGTTTTAATTTTGTTTTCAATAATGGTTAACAAATTATTTGTGTGTTTAATATAAAAGCTAAAATGCATTTATAAAAATTGTAATGAGTATTTTTATTGTTCCTATTTCTTCATAGATATAATTTAAAACAAAGATTTGACTTCAGAAAAAAATATGTTCTTTATTTGACGTGTTTTCTCGTTCCGATATGTACAAGACTCGCACAGTCTATTTAACAAAGGAGAGAAACCGCCAACATAAGCTAAATAGCTAGAGCGCCAACACATTAATCCAGAGGTCGCAGGTTCAAATCCTGCTCTACTCAATATTTCTTCATGAATTTAACCCAAAATGAAAGTACTTTTAATGTAATTAATATTCCAATTCTCTGTGTTTTTTCCACTAGTGGGATATTTGGACCTGGAATGAATGCTATTCTTGGCCCAACAGGCAGCGGAAAAACTTCGTAAGCAATTTTTTTTTAAAGGATTTTTAGAGGCTTTAAACTTGGTAGCAAAGTGTCTTACGATGGATCTGAAATAAAATCAGAAACTGTCATAACCCCTTAGGATTATGCAGCACCGTCAGCATAAAAGTTTTTTTATTTGTAAACTTTTTAAAAAATAAAGCGTAAGTGAGATTCGGTATCCTCCCTCAGCCATTTGATGTAAAATGATTACAAAACTAATCCGGACCATTTTTAAAACATGTAAAACTTGATCCTATTTTTAAGCACAAAAAAAAAGAATTAGCTGTTGCAAACTGCGTACCAACCAAAAGGACATTTGGTACAAATTCACGGCTCAAATTTAGGGTGAAAGTCCACAAGACTGCAGGGCTTCTACCTCAAAAAGTCTACTGGACTAAAAAATTTTTTTTTACAAGACCAGAATTGAAATGAGAAAAAAAACCCACATTGGATGCATGCAGTTTAACATTTGAACTGTTTTAGTTTAAGCAAGCATCAGGAGAAGATTTGTCTCATGTGAATTGCATGTATAATTCTTCAATACTCAACAGAATTGGAAGAGACTTATCAGACTGAAAGTCAACATTTAATAAAAAAAAAACCCACAAGACCTCCAGACTAAGTCTGGTCCTGAATCTAATGTACTAGCCCGATGTTAAAATCACTGGCCTTGGGCCTGTGGTCCATTGTAAATTTCGAGCCCTGTTAGGTATTTGTAAATGCTTAAGTTCTCAATGGTCCCACATTTCAACTCTAGCAGAGTCTTTGTCACAGGATAATTCGATAACACAACACAAACAATACAAGTGTGTGTTTTGTTGTCATTTAGCTTTTGAGAAACACTCCGCTGGGGTCGAAAAACCTGAGGCCATTTTAATTTGTTTGCCTCAGTTAATAGACATAATTTTTGAGACAGACTTTAAAGGGTCTCTCTGCTTGTAATTTCTTAACAGACTTCTGGATGTATTGGCTGCAAGAAAGGATCCTCATGGTCTATCCGGGACTGTGCTTATCAATGGCCAAGCTCAACCTGAAAACTTCAAACTCATCTCGGGCTACGTAGTTCAGGCAAGAGTTTAAATTTTACATTAAATTCGCAAATATTTTTTTTCCCTGCAACTCATACAAATTTTGTCACTAGTTTTGGCAACTCCCCCCCCCCCCCAAAAAAAAAAAAAAAAAAAGAAAGAAAAGAAAATAGAAATAAAAAATTCGAAAATTGACCCTTGGTAAAACTTTATTTGGCCAGTTTCATAGAGCTGCTTAAGCACAGAAAGTAGCTCAGCACAACAAAGTTATGCTTACCAGACTAAGGTTACCAGCCAAAATACCATGTCACATGCACAATCTGTGACTGGTATCGTGCTTAGTTTTGCTTAGCGGAAACTTTGTAAGTAATATTTTGCTGCTGAAGCAGCTCTATGAAATTGAGCCGTGGTTTATTGTTTTTTTTATGGTCTATTTATGGCCTGCTGTAATCGTGTAATGGTTGCCACATGGTACAAAAGTCCCAAAACAATTTTTGTCCAGTTCATCAAAGGTTTAGACACATTAACATTTCATTTCAGACCGGAAATTGCATCGTAAAGCTTGTCTTTACTTAAATATTCCACACTTTAGGATGACGTTGTCATGGGAACCCTCACTGTGAGGGAAAACTTGGAGTTCTCCGCAAATCTGAGGCTGGAGAAGATTGTGACGCAAGAGGAACGGAAGCGTCGAGTTCAAGATGTCATAAATGAGCTTGGGTTGACTCTTTGTGCTGACACAAAGGTAAGTTGTCAACCCTCTTCTTATATCTCTTTGGTGCTAGTTGGCAGGTATTAACAAGTTCATAAAGGGAGACTGACCCATTCAACTTTATTTTTTATTGTGCTAAGAAAACATCAAAGTTCATCAATGAGCAAATGAATCATGCCCCCCAAAAGATTGTGGAAGATAATGAATTAGATAATGGTACATGGCTCTTCTCAGCTCCAGAGCAATTACGCCAAGTATAAAAAAAACAACATGTTTTTCACCCTGGCTAATTTGAAAAACAAGGAGGCATCTTTTGAGTATTTTTCTTTTCAATCCATGATGGCAGATTTGTCCCCTAAGTTGGTGGTGGTTGTTTCTGAAACTTATGCTACTTAGAAATATGAATTTTTCCGCTATGAAATCTGTTCACTTTTCGTATACTAAAATATTTTGAAATTATTTATGGAGGTAACTATGAAAAAGGGAGTGGGCTTGTAGAAGAAACATTTTTATTCAGTTGACGTTGCATTGTTTTTTTCCTCTCATATCTTTTATCATCAAATAACTCTTTAAATCTAAATTTAGCTGTCTGTAGTACCCTTTCCCCCCAAAAAAGTTTGTTAACCTATAACATTTTCCTCAAAATATTTGTTATTAACCCGAAGGTCATTAACCCGAAGGGCAAGCTAAGTGTAATATTTGTTGTCGTCAGATCTAGTTATATTTTTGATGAATCTGCTTGACAATAGTTAAAGGCCTGCGCTTGTGAAATGTTTTGGAAATGTATTCTTGCTTTGTCATAAACTGTTTGTCATAAACTGTAAGAAAGTAAGTTGGTTTGTGGTTCTTGCTTGGATGAAGTCGGCACCTGGCATAGTCGGGGCTTAGGCCAGTGATTTTAGCCTCAGGCCAGTCAACTCAGGACTAGATAAGTCCGATGGTCTTGTGTTTTTCTGTCTGTCACTAAAAGCTCCTCACTGTGTAACAAACATCATTTCATAAAAAACAAACAATCAAAAAACCCAGATCAGATAGTGACTTTGAGTCTGGTATTATCTTTCCAATTGAGTTGATTATCTGATTATCTAAGCACACTTAATATCATAAAACAAAACAAATAAATCTTCTCTTAATACTTGTTCAAATGAAAACAGTTTTGATGTTAAACTGTGTAGAAAGTTGCTTCTCACATAGATTCTGATCTTGTTACAGAGATATTGGTTCAGTAAGTATTTTGAGCAACAAAGCTGCGCAGTTTTGTGGATTTTCCCCTGATATCTAGCCTGGATAGTACAGTAATTTAGGATTACCGTACTGGCACTCTGCCAAATGAGCTATCCAGCCCTATGTTGGCTGTCTCCCTGTTAGTCAATATCTTTGTTTGGGGTCGCCAGTCAGAAGCTTTTCCTTCCTCAATATATTGCGCATTCAATTAATACACGAAATTCTTTACCCAGACTGAAGTCAGACATGATAAGCTTTTGCAAACTGCTAAATCCACTTCTTTTAACTGTTGAACTATGTAGGATTATCCCCCTTCAGTCATGTGCGAACATAAGCCACCAACAAAGGTGTTTACTTTATGCAATAATGCCCACTCCCCATTACCTTGAAATTAGAATTGGTAAAAGTCCTATTGAAATCACAACTCTTTTTGTGACTCTTTTGATGTTTTCGATGAAAAAATCCCATACATTCTGTAAATGTAAGCAATACCATATATAATCAATCATGTAATTTTTTATTTATCTATTTATCTCTTTTTTTTTTTTCTTTTTTTTTTTTTTGGGGGGGGGCAATGCTTCTGGCAAAATGGGAGGTGCAAAGTGTGAGTGTTTTCTTCCTATTTTGATTAATGGATTTATCAAGCCATTTATCAAATCAAGCTTGGAGGAGTAGACGGTATGAAAAGGAAATATTCCAAAGTATATTTCCAGAAGGCATGGTGCCAATGAATGTTTACCACAAACTTGAATACCAGGCGTTCAGACTTGGATGAAATCAATACTTCTCCTTTTCCACAATGCCTCTTAGTACCATGGATTAACACCAGTCTGTACATTGCATTGCACGGCCAGACAGTTTCAAATATCTGTGTAGCTCAGTGTTCTCCCCAGGTTTTTTCCAAAACTGTGGGGCATTCTGGACCAATTTTTTTAAATGTTTGGCTGAAGCTTGCTAAATTGAATCATTGTTTTCATCATGTTTTCTACTTGGTGTTTATCTTGGTTTTAAAAGCCTTACTGTGCAATCTGAAGCATTCTTTATGGCTTTCTCTCGATTTTTTGGAGAAATTATTTGTTTCTATCGGCCTAAATGTGCGCGTATCAGCATGATACACTAGCTTGTGCATGGGAAAAACCCTGGTACTGTTGAACAAATGCAAGTGATAGAGCCTTTGTTTTGTGACACATTGACTTTAGCCTGATGCTTCACAGAGACAACGGAGGTTGCCTCTATGCCCCTGGTCATTGCCTTTCTGCCCCAATAGCAATTGACAACTGCCCCAAGAGGTGCCTTTTACACAGGAGAAAATACCTTGTGGCTCTTGCCCATTCAACAAGGAAGCATCAGAGCCCAATTTCATGGCTCTGCTTACCGCCGAATTCGGCACTTGCGATCACCATTCTCCGCTTACTTTGCAAGTGCCAAATTTCTGTCCTAGCTGTGTAAGCGAAGAATGCCTTGTAACGTGGAGTACGCACGCGCACAGGCAAAAATTCTCTGCTAACCCGTGAAATACGCTTGATGTAAGCAAAGAATTCCCTGCTTCCGTAAGTGCTGATTCTTTTCTTACGGTAAGCAGAGCCATGATATTGGGCCCAGGTCTGTTGTCTTTAACAGTTGTTCGTGTTTATAGCATCCCCATTAAAGTACAAAGTCCAAATGAAATCTTTGATGGTCATGTGTTAAGTGCTTATATCTGTATTTGCTTGTGGCAGTGGACAACTATTAAGTTGACTTAAACAATAAGTTGACCTTGGACTTATCATCCAGAGTTGCGCTTAGCAACTTTTTATTGCTGCATCAGGCAAGTTATGAAACACTGGAATGGAATTAAGTCTATTTTTAACTCGTACAATGCGAAGGTGAAAGATAAGTGTACGGGTCCAGAGTTTATGACTATAGTCATGACAGTTGTCACACTGCTCCCTCGTTAGTACTGAGTTAGCACAAGTGGCGAAGGAATCAAAATGCTTTCATTTGTAGTTCCCGCTGGGCCAGTCAAAATTTTGCTACATGTAGTTAAAACAGCAGAATGTGTGAAAGGTTGACAAACTTTTTCTGAGTTTCACTCACAATAGATTCTCAAACGGGAAGTCAGCAAAACTTCAATTTGGAGCAAAAAAAACAACACTTTCCCTGGAAGTGGAGATTGATATACCACAACTGTTATGGAAAAGTAATTGAAGATGGGGCAAATTAAAGGTCAAAATCAGCCTTGCCAACTCCTCCAACCGCCCACCGCCCTTCACCCTGGAAAGTTCACAAAGCCAATCAAAAAAGATTGCTTGGTTCTCTCTAAATAGAGAGAAAGACAAAATTGAAAAGCTTTTCCTGTTTAACTGTAACCAGGGTCATGAAGTTTTGCATTAATTAGCAGGGAACCAGAGAGAAAAGATATACATTACCTCACATGGTGTTTTAGCCGGTAACCAGTTTTTGCTTGAGGGGGGGGGGTATACCATTGGTAATTACTCAAAAATTTAATGACCACAAAAACTTACTTGGCGATATAAAAGGCGCGATTTTATGTTCACCAGATGTGCAATTTACATATTTCATGGAAAGGGCTTATTGGGCCCAGCTCAATCAAATTATATGTAGGCCTATGGTTTCAAAAGTGAACAGGCCCCCTAATTTATGCAATATTTTGGGTCCAAAATGTAAAATGTCCCATGTTTATGTTTCATGATTGTGCATGCCAGCAAAATGCACCAGAATGCCCCTAGGTGTCTCTTTTTGTAATTTAAGTCGACATTATCCATAGACTGCGTGTGATACATAATGTTGATTAAATTCCTGTGTAGATATTTCCTTCCTCCTTGATATAATAAACCACAGAGCAAGGATTTCCTGCAGGCACAAAGTGTACACACAGCACGTTGGAAGAAAACAATAAGCTAAGCACATTCTATGCAGATGACAGTGTACAACTGCTATGAACAATTTGATGGACTTGTATGTTTCACAGTATAATCTTGACTGTGCAGGCCTGTAAGCTGTTTGTAAAGGAGCCCACCGGGCTAGTAAACTCCGCAGTGTACTTGCCCCTAGTAAATACTAATAGCCAAGCTTTTTAAATGTATAATGACAATTGTAATTCATGAATGATGCTCTCTGCTGTATTAATGGTAGCGATCACAACCACTTTAAAAGGAAGGTATACGTTTGGTAATCACTCTTAAAATCAATGGCAGTAACAATTTATTGGTTAGAAGGCCTACAACAGCTTTCGACAGTAAAAACCATTTTGGGAGCCCTTTCACTTCAAAGTATTGTGGTTATGTAAAAAGAAGTTTTTATGCCTCAACATTTGAATCTGAGAAATGTTACTGTCAGAAACGTTTCTCAGATTGTGTATTCCTGTTAAGGATTATTCTTCCTGCGTGGACATTTTCACTCCGTTTTTTCCCGGCAATATCTCGAAAATGCCACCACCTCTTGAAATGAAATTTTCACAAGTTAGTTTTATTGTAATCTACATTTATATCGGATTAAAACAATGGAAGCATTCCAATCTCCAAAGGTATACTTTGCCTTTAATGGTCAAATGAAGTTACATTCACACACTCAAAAATATCAAAAACTTGGGTGTGATCCCTGGCTACACGGCAGTTAACGGTTGTTTGGCTTCTGACTGGCACCCACCGAACAAAGATATTGACTAATAGGGAGACCGCCAACATAGGGCTGGATAGCTCAGTTGGTAGAGCGCCGGTACGTTAATCCAGAGGTCGTTGGTTCAAGTTCCGCTCCAGTCAATTTTTCTTTGTTCAAACCCAAATTACTCAAAAATCAATTAACACTTTGACAAATTTATTGTTCACCTCTGAAAAGGAAGAAATAGGAGCATTGTAAACAAGTAGGTAGGCTGCACAGTGTTTAGTTGTCCACAGCCCCCCAGGGCAAGTTGAGAATTGGTGTTTAGTCAGCAGTTTTTACTGGACACGCTGGGCTAGTGTGAAGGATAACCCTCGCTGTGTGCGTCTGCTTTGTAGTAAATTCACTGTTAGTTTTATTCGTTGTCCTTGTGTGTGGCACCTGGAGCATAGTTGTAGCCAGAGGGGTGTCTGGGTGTCTTTTGGGCACCCTGTTCTTTGGGACGCCCAGTGTTATCTGTCATTTATTAAATGTATCGTTAGTGAACAATTTGGAAACCCTCTTACCAAATCCAGGCTCATACCTTGACTTGGAGCACCTTTTTCAGTGCAGTCATGCACGCCATAAATTCTCATATTATTACCCTGATGGTAGTATTCAAGTAATAAACCACATGGGAACATTTTATGAATACACTTATGAATATATGACATGTATTTCATAACTTGTTACGCTTTGAAACACCCGTAGAAAGTGCTATAGAAAAACTAATTATTGTTGTTATGAGAATGATCACCCTCTTCACTCTAGTGTTACTTTTAACAGATCGGGTAGAATCAAAAACCCAGGGGTGAATACAAATCGTTTCAGGAATTCCTTTCTCCCATCAGACAGTACAACAACTCCTTTTCTAGGTTTGTAAGGGGGGGGGGTGTGTGGGGATGTATATTTTGTATTTATCTACTTTTCAACTGCTTTGAATGTTGACTGTTTTAATTACCTTTTCTTGATTGTATTTTTATGATTGTTATTTATTGTCTGTATTTTTGTGGCTGTTTTTAATGTGTACAATCTAATCTAATCTATTATTATTATATATCAAGTTATAAATCACAAGGGAAGTTGACAGGGTAATTTTTTTAATGATTTGGGGTTGAAGTAAAACAATATTGACTAGAGCGGGATTTGAACCAACAAACACCAGTTTATCGTGCTGGCGCACCTCTTAGCAATGATATTTACAAAATAGGGAGACCACCAACATAGGGCCGGCACGTTAAACAGGAGGTTGTTGGTTCAAATCCTGCTCTTGTCATTTTTTTTCTTCGTTCAACCCTAAATTATTATTATTATTAATACATGTTAAAAAAGAAAGAAAATTACAACTAAAAAGGGTTGGTATTGATTCTGTTTTACAGGTTGGGACAGAGTTCATCCGGGGTGTCTCTGGCGGAGAGAGAAAGAGGACTAATGTGGGGATGGAGTTGATCACCAAGCCAAGCGTTCTATTCCTGGATGAGCCTACAACGGGTCTGGACGCGAGCACAGCCAATGCCGTCATGGTGCTACTCTCAAAGTATGTCTTACTTAACTCATAGTGTATCAATCCATCAAAATCCAACAATGTGTTTTACTGGAATTTGGTGCATCCCGAGCACACTAAAACAAACATTTTGCCATTTAGCTTTCAGGGGTTCAAATATGGGATGAAATTCCACAAGAACGCAGGTAGTAGCAGGACAGTACTTTTCAGAACTAAGTAGTCTCCCGAATTCTGATATCTACTCCGCGGCAGTAGAATAAATAGCAAGACAAGTTCTCAAAGAACAAAACCTACACAGGAAAGTAGATTTACACATGGTGTTACCGCAAACCGAATAATTATACAACAATGAGCCGAGCGTATAGTTGGTAACCTTATTTTGCTAAGCAAAAAAGGGTTTATGCTTGGTAACTTGTTGTGCTTGAGCAACTCTATGAAATTGGGCCCAGAGCTGGAGTCTGGTGCATACGAGCACCCAAAGTAAGCCACGTTCTTTTCTCTTCTGCAGAATTTGACAATGTGTGTGTGTTTATTTGGTTGCATGCAATGAACTCCCTGCCTAGACTAAACAACTCTAAGGGGCCATTCAGAATAGTCAATGTTTAAAAAAAAAAATTTCTTTTCAAAATTGTTGGTGGGTAGGGTCACAAGAAATAACTGAAAATCAAAATTCAGTTTTTATAATAAAAAAAAGATATAAATTAACAATTGAAAAATAAGAAGAAGTACCGAGCCATGCCAACTGGCCAATATCGTCAATTTAATTCCTGATAAACTACAAAGTTGTTTGTTTAAGCCAGAAAAAACCATTGAAAACTACTGATGTTGTAGACCTTTGGTCTAAAATATCTGGTTCATTTGAGGCATTACTTCGTTCTTCAGTGAATAAAATTATATTATGAAGCCAAGCAATATTAAAAAATCAAAATTTGGGATGGGTGGGTGGGTGTGTCAAAACAACTTCGATAAACTACAAAGTTGTTTGTTTACGCCAGAAAAAAAACATTGATAACTTGATGTTGGAGACCTTTGGTCTAGAATATCTGGTTCATTTGAGGCGTTAACGTTGACTATTCTGAATGGCCTAAGCCAAACAAAGGAAGTCTAGTGTTGATTCTATTAGGTAGTATTTAAGATTAAAAGATTACATGATCCTGATAACAGTTAATCCCTTTGGCGCTAATAAAAGTGTCTAGAAGTTTAAAAGATGATTGGCACACAACCTCGATAACAATCGTCCATTCTACTTGAATGTTGGCCCATCAGAAGCTCTAAGATAAAAACAAATAACCCATAACTTTTTCATAATTTGTTATGGTTTTTATCATTTCCAAGGTTGACCAAGCGAGGGCGCACCATCATCTTCTCCATCCACCAGCCTCGATACTCCATCTACAAGTTATTTGACAGGCTACATCTCTTGTCAGTTGGCAACACTGTGTATCATGGACCGGCCAAAGAAGCCCTGCAGTATTTCTCTGATAGTGGTGAGTGATGGTTAGACTGCAGGACTTGCAATCAATCACAAGGTTGTGGGTTCGAATCCAGCCAAGCTAACCACTGACTAGAATAAGCTAACCACCTATCAGTCACAATGACTAGAATAAGTACCGGTATTGTCATCTAGTTTGTGAACCGCAATAATTGTTGATTTGTGCAATTCTTAATCAGACGTTAAACCAATGTTTGTGTGAGAGAGATTGGCTGTTGCCAGTTATGGTTTTTATATCCCATTTTGGACGCTTTGCCAAGTTCCCTGGGCAGGAAGCTTTGCCAGGTAACCCTGACGTGAAGATCATCTGAACAAACGAACAAAATCGTTTTCAAGCCATTTAGGCGCCCAAAGCTCCTTCCAGTAATATTACCCCTGCTCATCAGGGCCGAAGCATTCCTGAAAACATCATTCTTAACTCCTGAGGAGTATGCAGCACCGGTGCCAAGAAGGGTGAATTGGCTTCTAATCACTCACGTCAGAATTCTCTACCCTTGTAGGTACACATTGGGTGTCTTGCTCATCAACCATATAGGTGTCTCGACTGGGATTAGGACTCAGGTTTAGATAACTCAGCCTCTAGAACTTGAGTCCAACGGCTGCTGGGCCGTGACCCAAATTCCTTAGTTGTGATAATTATTTCTTGGTTTCCACCGTTCTCTCTCAGGTTATGTCTGTGAAGAACACAACAACCCTCCTGATTTCTTTTTGGACATTATCAATGGAGATTCTACCGCTGTTACCATAGCAATGGAGGAGGACACTGCTTATAGTAAGTTAGAAGTATCCATAGAATACTGGGAGGTGGAGGGGGTGGGGTTAGAATTGGAGGGGAGGACTACAGTTGGAAATTTATTTAGTTTTAAATTTATTTTATTAAACACCCAACAGCACAATTAGCGCCAACAACAGGATGAGTATGAAACGAGAAGAAATGTTCAGTTTTAGTTCTGGGAAAAAACCCGCAATGGGGAAACCTAACGCAATCGGGTAGGGACTGAAAACCCAATGCACATGCAAGGCTCCGGTCTGAGGTGGGGTTCGAACCGGGGTCCACAGAGGTGAAAGGCAGGGAAAGAAACCACTCGGTCAACCTGATATAATAAATATCATAATAGGTAGAGACAAGGTAAACTTAACTCTTTGTTTTCAACGCACTGTGTATTTGTTGTTGCTTTGGTCAATTTAACTAATTAATACTAATGCTCATAATTAATTTCTATACTAATAATATTTAAATTATTTTATTTTCTATTTTAATGTACAACAATATGAAGCAGGCATCAATCAGCTTGAAGAAAATAAAGTCTCGGACAGTCAAAAGATTACGGAAATCTTCAAGACGTCCGAGTATGACCGCAAGCTTGGGGAGGAGGCTAGCCAGATCTACAAAAAGTACACGGCCACAGAGCAAGTCAACTCCATAGTTATTGAGTACCCGACTTCCTTCGCCACACAGGTAAGAGGTTGACTTAATGTTTCTTTCCCTGCCTTTCACCTCGTGGTCCCTGGTTCGAACCTCACCAGGGACTGGAGCCTCGCAAGTGGAGTGGGTTTTCATTCCCTATCGGGGTACTTCTCCCAAACTCGGTATTTCTTCGTCTTCTCTACACAGGTATCTTCAGGCCTACGGGTCACAGTGCTAGTCACTTTTAACATTCACTCGGTGTCATTATCAGAAAGATGTACCCCAAAAAATAATAATAAATAGGTATTCCTACTCTGTAGAAGTGTCGAGGCTGCTGTTCTGCAGGCCTGTGTTTTTTTTCAGGATTTTTTCTGAGTTAAATATGTTTTCTCTCTGAGAATTTTCTGGAATAGGTTTGAAGAGGCCCAAGTTTTGTCCTTCTTATTAAATGTTTTTAATTATTTATTAATTATCCTTCATTATTTCTGTCACTTTGGTGTAAAAGAGTACTTGACCCAGAATGATAAAATTCTTTATGATGTGAAACTGAATTTGCATCCAGCAGTAACACGGACTCCGTCTTCATTTTAAAATTTTTTTCACAGCTTTATTACGTCTCAAAGAGAACCGTCTTGAATATTCTGAGGAACCCGATGCAGTCTTACATCCAGGTAAGACACAAGAAAACCTCTGTCATTTATGAACCCATCTTCTTCAGTATTAAGTTGGGACGTCAGTGGTTAACATTCCATCCAGAGGCGGCAGGGGCCTGAACAAGTTGTACAGAGACCAAGAAACACTTGTCATTTGTGAACCTGTCTTGTATATTGGGTTGGGACGTCAGTGGTTAACATTCCATCTGGAGATCACAGGGGACAGAACAGAAGTTGCACAGATACACAAGAAACCCTTGTCATTTGCGATCCTGTCTTCTACATTTTACATGCAAACTTAGGTTGTGTTCGAACTGACGTCTTCGGCAGTGGCTGTATCTGGATCACTGAAAACGTTGTAGCCATAGCCAGTGGCCAGAGCCAGTGGCCATAGCCAGAGCCAGTGGCCATAGCTGTATTCAGTGGCCATAGCTGTAGCCAGTGGCCATAGCTGTAGCCAGTGGCCATAGCTGTAGCCAGTGGCCATAGTTGTAGCCAGTGGCCATAGCTGTAGCCAGTGGCCATAGCTGTAGCCAGTGGCCATAGCTGTAGCCAGTGGCCATAGCTGTAGCCAGTGGCCATAGCTGTAGCCAGTGGCCATAGCCGTAGCCAGAACTTGCTTGATTTGAACGCAGCTTTACGCATCCGAAGTTAGGCTTTGAAGCACAGATAGCCTGATTCCTTTTGTGTTTGTTTATAGACTGTGCAAGTCTCGTGCGCATGTCCAACTTTGGGAGCGGTTCAAGTGGGCGAGTTTGTTTCCATCACGCGTTGAAGCAATTTGCGTGGGACCAAAGTGGTCCCAAAAATGTTTGAATGCGCGTGAGACTTGCACGATCTATTGGCGCTGAAATCATAGGTGTGTGTTCTAGAAGACCTTCAAGGGGGAAAGTAGTTTTATTTGTAATTTGCACAGAAAACTTGTTCCTATTCACTTTTCAAACGTTTATTTCTTTATTTTCAAATGGTTTACATTTTATTTATTATTACTATTATGTATTTGTTCTTTCTGTCTACCCTTTAGTTCCTTTTCATGATTATATTTGGTCTTGTCGTCGGTGGACTTTACTTCCAGCTGGATTTATCCACTGCAGGAATCCAAAACAGGTAAGTGATACATCAGAACAACACTGCTTTTAAATTATTTGTTACTTTTGCGACCTAGATTTTGTTTTTTTATAAATACTGTATGATTATTACTTTATCTTCATCACCTATTAATTTTTTGATGACTCCTATTTGAACCTATTGACCCAGCTGACGACATCACCACAATCAATTTTGACTGCATCATTTTCGGAAACAATTTCCCAGTGTGGTTTACAGTGTAGTACACATATTAGGTGAGGAGCACCCGGTTAAATGCCCACCATATCTTGAACTTTTGGATGAGCAAATAAAAATTGACAGGAATGGGATTTTAACCTGCAACCTCCAGATTTTTGTGCCAGTGGTCGCAGGTTCAAAATCCCGTTCTAGTACAGTCGACTCTCGTTAATACGAGGTCCGCCGGACTGGCCCATTTTCCTCGTATTATCCGAACCTCGTCTTAAACGCAGTGCACTATTTACACGTACATGTACATGTACTGTATACACACGTCGTCATAGTGCATGCACTACACACGTGTCTAGGCTCGTATTAACGAGAGTCGACTGTAATTTGTTATTGGCTGTTCACCCAGACATTGAATTCAATTTACAGAGTCGACTTCCTTTGTGGTTTATTGCTTGGGATCTTAGCCCAATTTCATGGCGTTGCTTACCGTGGGATTCTGCGCTTACCCCTCTCTACAGCCCATAGAAGTACATGCTTTACGGGGCTCCGTATGCGCAGAATTCTTTGTTAATTGGAGCACCATGAAATTGGGCCCATATCTTGCCATACAATTTGACTGCCAAAATGGCGGACAATAGCGGTGTTTGACGTCAGGGAAATGGGTTGAAACATTTGAACTTTTGGATGAGCAAATACAAATCGACAGGAATTGGATTTTAACCTGCAACCTTCAGATTTTTGTGCCAGAGGTCGCAGAGGTCGCAGGTTCAGGGCTCGATTTCACAAAGCACTTAAGAATCATCTTAAGATGAGTTGTCAGTATTACCATAGTGATTTGTATTGTGACATCACACGTTGCTTAGCAATTAAGATGGATTTGCATTTAAGATCAATCTTAACTCTTTGTGAAATCGAGCCCAGATCTTTTAAGGGTGGCTTATTTCTGCACTGACACTCTGGTATTTTTGTGTATTTTCTTTCGGTAGGATTGGAGCGTTCTTCTTTCTCATCATGAACATGGTGTTTAGTAATCTCAGTGCTGTGGAATTATTCATCAAGGAAAGGGTCATCTTCATGTAAGTCTACTACCTGGTTTGAAACCGTACACCAATGCAGAGCTACCAGCTCTCCCTGAACAAATTTGACAATCTTCCTGATAATGGAAACTTTTCCCTACTATGTTGAATGTGATTCTAAAATCTCCCTGATTGTTGTACAAAATCTCCCCGATTGCAAGATGCAAATGTTGGCAACTCTGCCGATGGTATTAAGCACTACTCAGTACTTTCCCTAAATTCTGTGAACAAACAAAATCACAGGCATATCACTCGGGTGAGATTCGAACCCATGATGTTTGCCACGCTAGAGCAGGGCCCAATAGCCCATGAGCATGTCCCAATGCACAAGGACACCAGTGTCATGACCAGGATTCGAACCTACACTTGGCTGACTAGGCCATCTGTACAATGTGCTGTACTGCTCTGCAAGAGACATGCCAATTTTATCTATAATGATGACTGAATTTAACAGTAAGATTTCCGGTTTTTGTAGACACGAGTCAGCGAGCGGCTTCTACAGATGCTCCTCCTACTTCTTTGCCAAAGTCTTCTGCGATCTACTCCCGATGAGAATTATTCCCACCTTCATATTCTGCTCCATTACTTACTGGATGATAGGTATGTTCAACTTCATCTCCGTACAAGGCCTTGGGTTTTTTTGCTGGCAGTTTGTCCGAGTGCGACTGAGAAAGTTGGGATTCCATCGATTGTAATTTCAAAAGACATGGGCTCGGTTTTACAAAGCACAAAGATTCATCTTAAGATGAGTTGTCAATATCACCATAGTGATTTGTGTTGTGACATCACACTTTGCTTAGCAGTTAAGATTGGTACATAGTTAAGATCGATCTTAGCTCTTTGTGAAATCGAACTTTGGGTTCAATTCCATTGAGCTGTTCAAGCACAAGAAGGAACTGAGCACAAAACGGGAACCACCAGAGCTCATAAAGAGATTTATTACACAGTGTCTCCGCAAACCTCACTAGATTGTATCTCCACCATGCAAAGTTTCAAATTCTACTTAAGCTCAAAACAGTTTTGCTCATCCGAATAAGGTTACCAGTAAAACAAAAAGTAGCATATCACAAGTACTGTCTCTGACTGGTTTTCTGCTTAGTTTTGCTTAGCACAAAATTGTCAAGTTAAATTTTCTGCTTAAGCAGCTCCATAATATTGAGACATTTTTGGGGGTGGAGTTTCTGGCAATGTCCAAGTTACTGGAATCTGACTACTGGTCTAGTGAATCTTTCAAGCTCTTGAAGTGGGCGTTCAAAGCTCCTTTTCGTTGTTAGTTTTCACAAATGAATTGTTTGTGATCTCTCCCTAATTCCCAACTTATTTTATATTTCAGGACTAAAGGCTGATGTCGCAGCTTTCTTTATTTTCTGTCTGACCCTCATCTTGACGACAGTAACAGCCTGTGCCTTGTCCTTCGCAATCAGTTCCAGTGTAGCCATCATGGCAGTGGCCACTTTGTTTGTTGCTGTGGCATATATCTTCATGATGGTAGGATTTTATTTTAAGTCTCCATAGAATACGACACTTGGAGAAACGTAGAGTTGTCACAAGTCTGTCAGGGCAAGTCTCAAGTTTTCCCTGGGCCAGTCTAAAATCAAGTCCTGAGACTTAGAGGACAAGTCTAAAGTCTTCTTGGCCAGTCTAAAACCAAATCCCCAGACTTCTAGGGCCAGTCTCAAGTCAAGTCCCTAGTCTTCTAGGGCCAGTCTCAAGTCAAGTCCCTAGTCTTCTAGGGCCAGTCTCAAGTCAAGTCCCTAGTCTTCTAGGGCCAGTCTCAAGTCAAGTCCCTAGTCTTCTAGGGCCAGTCTCAAGTCAAGTCTCTAGTCTTCTAGGGCCAGTCTCAAGTCAAGTCCTTAGTCTTCTAGGGCCAGTCTCAAGTCAAGTCCCTAGTCTTCTAGGGCCAGTCTCAAGTCAAGTCCCTAGTCTTCTAGGGCCAGTTTCAAGTCAAGTCCCAAATCTTCCATGGCAAATCTCCAGCCAAGTCCTGCTTTTAAGGACAAGTCTTGAATCAATTCTCAATTTTTTAGGGGTATTTCTCAAGTTAAATCCCAAGTCTATTGGTCAAATCCCAAGTCTATTGGTCAGATCCCAAGTCTATTAGTCAAATCCCAAGTCTATTAGTCAAATCCCAAGTCTATTGGTCAAATCCCAAGTCTATTGGTCAAATCCCAAGTCTATTGGTCAGATCCCAAGTCTATTAGTCAAATCCCAAGTCTATTGGTCAAATCCCATGTCTATTAGTCAGATCCCAAGTCTATTAGTCAAATCCCAAGTCTATTGGTCAAATCCCATGTCTATTGGTCAAATCCCATGTCTATTGGTCAAATCCCAAGTCTATTGGTCAAATCCCAAGTCTATTGGTCAAATCCCAAGTCTATTGGTCAGATCCCAAGTCTATTAGTCAAATCCCAAGTCTATTGGTCAAATCCCATGTCTATTAGTCAGATCCCAAGTCTATTAGTCAAATCCCAAGTCTATTGGTCAAATCCCATGTCTATTGGTCAAATCCCAAGTCTATTGGTCAAATCCCAAGTCTATTGGTCAAATCCCAAGTCTATTGGTCAAATCCCAAGTCTATTGGTCAAATCCAAGTTAAGACCCAAATGACTGGACTCAATTGATTTGAGTCCCAATCTCAGACTTGAGCCCCAACTCTGCTGACACACCACAGCAGAAGACATAGGAGTGAAGTTCCAATTATTTACATCATTTCTTAATAAGTTTTTTTTTACTTTATTGGGTTCATTCTTCTGTCAAAAGCATTAAAAGTCTCTCACTGTTCCTAATTATTTAAATTAAATGATCACAGATTTTAGGATGATCAGAAATCTGTGACTATAGCCGTCTTTGCTTGTTCGTGACCAAGGCAGCTTTCAGTTTTCTGAAGTCAACAATTTTCAAACAATAATGAAGCAGTGCTGGTGAAAACTAAACTTCTCATCTATTTCTCTTCCTCCTGTAAATTCACAGATCTTTAGTGGCTTACTGCTGAATATTTCAACTCTACCCACCTGGCTTCAGTGGCTCCAGTACTTCAGTATATTCCGATACAGTCTCAACGTGAGTAGTTGGTCAGAGTGTTGTGGCCGAGTGGTCTTAGGGCACCAGACTCAAATTCTGGTGTCAATAGAGTGTGGGTTCGAGTCCCAATTGGGCACTTGTGTCCTTAAACTTAATCATGGGTTCGAGTCCCAATTAGGCACTTGTGTCCTTAAACTTAATCATGATTGGTTCAGCCTTCGGATGGGGCGTGAATTCATAGTGCCTGTGTATTGTGTTAAAATCTTTTAAATTTTTGCAATATACGCTGCTTAAATATAGGATTCAAACTGCCTGGTAACCTCGGTTTTCTAGCTGGTAAGACATCTGCTCTAGAATTTCAAAGGTTGTGGGTTCAAATCCCACCTGAGTAGTTAGCCTGTGAATTTTTCTTCACAGGCCTTGGGAAAGTACTACAGTTGACACACATCGGTGAAAGGACAAACCTAAATAGTATTTTTTATACGCGATGCAATTTTAACATCTATTAAATTGTTGCACGTTACCCGCTGCTTAAATATAGGTTTCGAACTTCCCGTCTAACTACTGGGCAATCTTGGTTGTCTAGAATGGCAAAGGTTGTGGGTTCGAATCCCACCCGAGTAATAAGCCTGTGGATTTGTCTTCACAGGACTCGGGAAAGTACCGAGTGTACCGTGCTTTACTAACATCAGTGCATGGGTAAAACCAAATAATGTGAAAGAGTCAAGCACATTTATCATGAAAAGAAGGTGGTTGTTTTTTAATGAAGTTATTTTCTTGTTGAATTTCCTTCCAGTCATTATCAGTGAATGAATTGAAAGGACTTGTCTTCTGTGGTAATGCAACCATCGTATCAACTTGGTGAGTTGTCTTGTATAAGTTTAATTTCACTATACTTTCAATTGTTTGCTATATTCTTTTGAAAAAACTTACATTCTTACATACTTAGTGGAATTTGACCTGTTTGTCTTAGATCCGGATATTTAGCGTCTAATTTTAGCGTTAGTATGGAGTGCTATTGCAGCTAAAAAAAGTTTTCCACTTCCTTCATAAAATTTTCAGAAATAAATCCAAGCAATAACTCTAACTCCGTCTTGCTTTCAGTGTACCTGGTGAGGCTTATTTAGAGGCGCAGGGAATCGACGACACCGAATGGGGATTGTGGCAGAATTTGGTTGCTTTGGGTTCAATTTCCCTGATCTGTCTCTTCCTGGCTTACGTTCAGCTCCGACGCATCCATAAACTGAAGTGAGGAGCCATGCCCCAATTCGCCGTATTTTTGACCACGTGAGGGTGTATGTGGATAAATTTCACATGATGAAAAACAAGTAAACAAACAGGTTTTTTTCACTGTTTTATCGCTACTTTTTTAATGTTTTTCTTCATTGGTGCAAGAAAACTACAAACAGGCAATTATAATAAGCTAAAACTGCTATTGTGATGCTAGACATTCCCTGATGACAGCGCCCTCATGCGGTCAAAAATATGGTCAATTGAAAATATCGATGATTACATCTATTCAAAATGCTTAACACTTTAAGTCAAAAATAAAACAAGTTAGCAGTGGAGAGAATGCTTTGACAGAAAGACTCTTCGAAGAAAGCTTTGAAGACATTTGTTTTCACATAAATTAAAACAAGTTATGTAAGTTTACAGTTTGTTATTTTGTAAACAAAAGAAATATCATAACATACTTTAAAGTATATTCTTTGAGAATTGGATTATGTAAAAAAAGATATTTTAGCAAAAATAATGACTGTCTTTTTAAAAATGAAGGAATTAAGATAATTTTAAGCCGTTATGCTTATTATTTTACAAAATTAGAAATAAGAATTAGCTGTTGCAAACCGCTTACCAACCGAAAGGACTAAATAAGTTAGTGGCCTGACGTTTGGACCCTAGCCAAGTCTTTCTCAAAGGCTTAAAAAAAAACAAATTTGAGACAAAAACAGTTATCCTGATTTTGATGGCTGTACCAGAGCTGCCAGCTCTGCCTGATTCCACCCAAAATCCCCTGAAAATAAACCAATTTTTCCACGCCCTGATGAACAAATTTAAAAAATCTCCCTGATTATGTAAACTTTGTCCCTATTATGTTGAATGTAGTTGTAAATATCTCCTTGATTGTTGGACAAAACCTCTCTGATTTGTTGGCTGCTTTGACTCGATTCACTCCACATCATCACACAATGAATCTTGCTTGTGCCGTTGCGGGAGTCGGATTCCTTGTGTTGTGTAAAACCTTTACACGCAACAAGCCATGTTGAGATATGGTGGGCATAATATGCTGGACACTGCTAGATTTGATTCAATCTGTCTGTGTGCACCCAAACCAAACGGTGCACCCCTATAGTGTCCACCATTCTCAACAAGGCTCATGGTTGACCCTTTCTGACTTCTGTTGACTCTGTCTTGGTCTTGGTGCCCCTTCAAAGGTATCCCATTGGCTTGAGTATTTTCCAATGGAATGGAATTAAAACAAGTTCCAAATGTTTTCCAAATGAGAAAGAGCTTTCTACAAATTGTTTATGTAAAATTTCTTTATTTAAACTAGCACAAAATATGCAAATATTTATTTAATTTGTCTAATGGGTAAATATGTTTTGATACTCCATGGAATTGTAATTACCAGACTCAAAGTCGACATTTGAACATCAGCTCTTCCTGTTAAAAGACATTACACAGTGAAGTGTAGTTTATCATTTCAAAAACACAAGACTGTCGGACTTGTCCAGTCATGAGTTTTCTGGCCTGGGGGTAAAATCTTTGCCCTCGGACCTGCGGTCCAGTGAAAAATTTGAACCTTGCCCTACAATAATCACTGCACTTAGAATTACATTTACTTTTTACAACTTTTAGAGTTTTAGTTTTAGGTTTACATGAATGTTATAATGTTTATATCTTATCTTACAAGAAACATTCCAATAAATCTCAAGTACAAACCTGAGTTTTCAATTTCTGTTTTTTATTTTACGCTATTTTATTTTGCAGACAAAAGTAGAGCACAAATATATACCATTAATGTGTAAAAGTTGAGGTTTTGTTTTTGAAGTGCACCCCGACCACACCCCTTTGTAGAAGCTGGCACAGTAGATGAACTTTGAGGGCGCACTTTAATGTTACACAACACACAATTCAAACCTCGACTGTGTGGTTTGTTTTGATGTTTTCACGTAGTGCTGAGCTGGGAAACTCTACTGTCCCCGGGCAAGTAGATGTGGGTAACACCTAGCCTGGACTCAATTGACGATGTGTACAGAAAATTTTGGGCACATAAAACGCACAGTTGAAGAAATAACGGAGACCTTGCCTCAGTGAAAGTGAACACTTTCAACAACAGTGGAGGTTGCCAGGAGAGGCTGTTTGTTCGAAGACTGCGGCCGTGGAACTGGCACTGACGGCCGGTTGGTCCAGCTACAGCCACAGCTGCTCATTCACGATCATTTGTGTTGTGCGAGGACTACACGTGCACAATTGTTGTTAGATCCCCTCTGCATGAACAACGTCGCTAGATTAACTTGGAATTGCAATTTTGCGGTATGTGGAAGTATGATTTTTTAATCTGTTTTAGTCCTACTGTAGTGTTAGTGTTAAATCACGGAAGAAGAAAATATATGACGAAAATATGGCTCACAATGATGACAACTTTTAGTACGTCATGTGTAAATTTTCCTTGTTTGTTATTAATCAGATGATGTATTGTTAATGTTAATTGACATCCAAAAATATATATAGAAATTTCGGCTTTATTATTAATATTATTTATGTATCAAGTTTTTTCTCTAGCCTCATTTTAGTTATCCATGTTTACATCTAACACCTTGTTGTTCAATTAATTATAGTAATGACAGAAACAGTGGAAACACCTGTTCCAAATGGAAAACCGTCTGCAAAGGAGAAAGAATGCAAAAAAGAGGTTCGTTTCTGTTCGGAAAGTTGTTTCGTCTTTCCACATAAACATTCATTTAATAATCATAATACTAATAACTATAGTGCTCCGAAATTTTGTTTTATTTAAAAGTACAATTTTAGTGGCAGTTGTGTATTTCTGAAGCCTTCCTACTTATTGCTATACTGTCTGGTTTACTGAAAACATTGCACTTGTAGCCAAAGGCTAAATTGAATGAGACAATAAAAACATTAAAATAGAAATGGACAAAATACAAACAAGCCTCACGTACTCACAATTATATAAACCAAATGATAATTAATACTGACATTAATCACAATCAAAATGTGCTAAGATGCAGAACTGTTGACATTAAAAATGTCGACCAAATAAGGAATAGTCGGGACTACTTTTAAAGCGATTAGCTATTTATACTTTTAATTAATGTTACCCTATGAGGGATGTTGACACAATATCTGAAAAAACCTATATAGGGCCTTTTTCTGTTTTCTTGTTTCGCCCAATTTTGAAGGCAGCATTATCTGCCCTGCAAAGATATTTTCTGGGTGGGCCACAGTCTCTTTACAATTGAAGGTCTTAAATGCATCGGAGTTCTGATAGCAATTTGGAGGATTAAGATATAACACAATTTGCTGCATCCCTGAAATGGGAAAGTACTCATTGAGATAAAAAAAACTCTACTAGAGCCTATAAAGAGACACACAAAGAAAGTCCTCACACTGAATAAACAAGAAGAAAACAAGTCGCCCCCCAAAAAAAAAAAAGCAAGACTCTGAGGTATACAATGTGTCTGTAATAAAGTTCTGTGCTGAAACCCATTTTCTTCACTGGCTGTAAATCCTATCCAATACATTCTCCCGAAATTTGGGAGAACAGCAACCCGTCAGTCCAAACAGGTGCACATGCAATAAACCTCGCCATCAGCAAACCCTAAGATTTATCTCGGCGACAAAGGGCCTGGCATTTCAAAGAAGGCTTTGCTTTGTTTTTCCCATGTGGGATTAAGTCGGTGGAGTAGACTCAATTCCCATGTGTCTTGCCGTAGGGTACTTTTGCCTCAAGATGACAACACAACATTTGAGCTGAAGTTCTCTGTCAATTAAGTTGAGAGCCATTAAGATGTTTGGCTGAAAGTTTAGATTATTAATTATCTAAGGTAATTACAGAATTGCTGATTTCAAAAAATGGTCTATTGGCAACTTAGAGGACTTCAGTTTGTTTTGTTCACAGAATGTGATTTGTATACTTAATGTTTGTCGAAGATTTGAATTGGATGTAGGTTTTTTATGATGCACCTTAATGTATGTCATAACTTGCAACCGGTATTTGTTTCCACTTTTCTTATTTCTTTTTTCCTTCAAATGGCTAAATGGCCATACAATTGTCATGGTATTTTTTCTTTCAAAAAAAGAGAATTAAATTTGAACTGTACACTCTACTTTAAGTGGAACTTACAAGCCAAACTTAAACATAACTCAAAGTTCCAACTTTGTCTTGTCAATGATTTTCATGAGTTCTGAAATCCCTTTCTTAAAAAGTTGTTTTTTTAATAGGAAAAAGGTGAATTTTTGTTTTGTTTTTACAATCAGGGTTCAATTTGATATGTAAAGCTGTTTCTGCACAAACATTTGCTAAGCACAGAACATTTTGCTGAGCAGAAACAACTAACCGACACAAAATACCATGTAAGGGGCATCACTCATGACTAGTTCCCTGCCAAATTTTGTCTAGCAAATTAAGTAGTTAATGAAATAATGATGCTCTAATTAGCTTTGTACAAACTTGTACCAGTTGTCATGACTGTGCAAGTTGTTTTTTGTGATCAAGGTCAGAGTAGGCAATATTAACAGCATTAAGGGTATTCACCAGTTACTTTCATAACAACCAGGCTTTTGAAAAACAGTCATTCATTCCAAATTGCGTAAAGCTGTTTGGGGTCGGCTTTGAATAAATAACCAGTGGAGTAGAACATTTGTATAGTATTTGCTGGTATTATCGTCAGACTTTTTATTTAATGTGAGGTGGTCAAAGCAGTTAATCTGCTTCATCTCTGTCGAAGGCCCCTGGGGAAATTCTAAGTAAATTTGAATCACTGTTATATAAATAGGGAAGCAAAGCAATGTCATACCCAGATTGTATCTTTGGAGGGCTGGGAAATGAGATTTGCCTTCAGTGGGTGTAGGGGTGGGTCTCAGAGAGTGGAGGGCTGAAAATACAAAATGAAACACTACTTACAGAACATTTGGGTTGTGCCAACGCTCTACTAAACTTTTGGTAAAATTTACTTGTCCAGGTGTTCTTCTTTCAAACAGTTTTGACATTAAAATGCTCCCAATTTAGTAATTTCTTGTTTTCACAACTTTTCATCGAGCGAAAATTGTTCATTTATCAACCCACTTTTGAAGAAAAGTACAGTTTAACTTACGACTCCACAAATGTACAGTGCCAAAAGTTTATTAGTTTAAAAGGCAGTGTATGATTCTCTTACAGAAACTAAATCCCCACAAATTGATGGTCTGTTCTCTTGTTTTGACATTCTGAACCCCCTGGGCCAAAGTTAATCTTCTCCTCATCGGGTGACAAGTGCACCTACCCCATGGTGTTGACCAATCTTGGGTTCTTCTCAATTTCTCTCTCTCTCTCTCTCTCTCTCTCCTCAAATGGGGTTATTTTTGTCTGCGTTAGCGAGACCACCAGAGAGTGTTGTGCCACTCTGAAGAAACATTTCCTCTCGGTGGTATTTTTGGTTGAAGTACTGAAACTGAAGAAAAAAAATTCCAGTGTCGATGAAGACAATGTGAATTTCAGAATTTGCTCTTTTCTTTAAGAGTCAAACCTTTTTATGCAGAAGAGTCTTGTTTCTGTAGTTGTTATCTGAAGGCCTGGATTCTTGGTCATGGTAAGGACAAGGCAGTTTTCCCTGAGTAAAGGGCATCTTTCTCTAAAGGGCACATTGGCCAGGGGCATGGGGGCAATTGCCTTCGCTGCCTCCATCAAGCATCAGGCCTGTAGGCCTAATTGTCTGTGCAGGCTCACATCATTGATTTTTTTTATCACAAGTTGTTTCTAAACAGTCCAACTGTAGAGTTTGGGTTTTTTCTTTGATTGAAATACTTATTCTAAATTTGTTTATTTTCCTTTCATTTTCACCAATATGGAAATAAATGTTGGATTGAACTGATTTGAATTGAGAGCAAATCAACAATATTGTTTGTTTGTAATGCAGATAAAATGGAGCCTTGATCTTTTTTTCTAATGTAATGGGAGAAATTTCAGAAGCCTCAAAGTTATTCAGGAAACATTTTGTTTTTTTCTTTAAGAGGTGAAATAAAATTCAGTTTTAAATGTCGAGTATTGTAAGGATCTATGAATGCATCTGTAGGTCCCTGTTTTTATTTAGAATTAGTCAAATTTTCGGAATTGTTCTCAACCGCATGGAGGAGTGTGCTCTTCTCACAGTGTAATTTCATACTTCATTCCCGGAAGTCTTCCCTTTACTGTCTTCGTTCTTCTGGAGGCGGCCATGATGTGCCAAATTCCATTCAGGCTGGTGACCAGGCCTTTTCTGTCTCTTCCTCTCGCCTATGGACTAATCTTCCTACTCTTGTTAGAAATTCAATTGGTCTCACTCCCTTTCAAAAAAGGTCCTCAGCCAATCTTTGTTGGCATGTATAGTAACCTGGGTTTCTCCTGTCTGCTTCCCCCTTTTTTCTGTTTTTTCCCCCCGTCTTTTATTTTCCACCACTTTGCATCGTCTGGTAAAAGGCGCTTTATAAAATTTCCTGTTTACTAAATTATGCTCCTAATAATTGAGCTCATGATGTAGGTAGTGGTGCCATTGTGATCACCGAAATAAACAGATATTTTTTCGATTTTCTTGGCTTTGTTGTGCTCCATTACAGGTTCAAAGTTCAACATCAGAAATTCCCCTCAGGGTACACTTGTGAATAGCTTCAACATGCTGTGAAATTTTCAATTGGTCTGGACAAGTAAATCGTCCATTAAAAATATTTACTCGTAGAAAAAGTACCACTAATCTAAACATTTCACAAGTAAGGGACCATCCAAACTCGTCAACATATTTCAGGTGGTTCAGAGAATTCTACTTTTCAGGACCCCCCCCCCCCAAAGTAGTACTTATCACAATTCTTTCAAAATTGATGCAAACTATAAGTTAAATATCATCATTTTATACTTCTTTTAAAGTCATACATTAGATTAGATTAGATATTTTATTTGTCCACATCATAAAGAAAATACAGAATTTTTGCTTGAATTGGCTGTATAATTACATAAAAAGTAAAAACTAAGTAGAAAATGAAAACACTAATACAATAATTACTAACACAATGATAATACAACTACATTTACAATACAAAAAAGATACAACTGTCACTATCTACATGGTCTTCAAACCCCCAGAAAGTACACAAACAGGTTATTTGGCATGTAAATTGAATTCCAGATTGAATAGCTCATTAGCATTTGAGTTGGTTATTAGCATAAAGTTCAACTGGAGTAACAGCTTTTTTTTTTATTGGTTTGTATCAAGATACCAGCAATTGTATCCAGCTGTTTGGTAACAAGTCATTAAACTCATTCATGATGTATCCCTGATTGTATATTTGAGTCTTAGTATAAAATGAGATGTTGTATTGTCTTGTTGGGATTCAGTTTGATTGGAATCACTTCGGACAAGGGTGAAAACTTAACTGTGGCAATATGGTAAGGTCTTGTACATGTTTATTCAAACAGACAAGTTTGTGCACTCTTTATGAGTGATGTTATATTGAAACACTACTGTGTTTCAAATGTTTGGACATTTAGTGATGTGATGAATGGAGTCAGGGTTCTCCCAGGTTTTTTCAAAACTGGGGGTATTCTGGACCCAAATTTTAGCCAAAACACGCTGAATTGAAACAAGGTCCTCAGAATGCTTTTTAGTTGGTGTTTATCTTTTGGTTGCAATAAAAGCCCTACTGTGCAATCTGTGGCAGAGTTGCGAATAATATATATTTTGTTCAAGATTTAAGATCAAACTCACAAAATTCATTAAAAAAAAACACTTAAAAATGTTCCAGATTGCACAGTAGAACATTTCAAACCAAACATAGACATCCAATTAAAAACATTCCAAGGACCTCCTTTTAAATTCAGTGTGCTTAGGTCAGACTAGCAGTTTGAACAATTGTGGGGAGAGACCCGGTGTACAAACCCTAGTCTCAAGAGCTTGGCTATAGTCAACATGCTTCTTACATGTAGGTAGCCTGTTGAGCTTGTCAACAAAATAGCAACCTGCCTGTATGTTTAATGGCAGGGTGTACTTCGGTAAATACTCCACAAGTTAATGACCATGAAAGAGAGCACTGGAGAGCTGTTTATCATGATTAGAAATGACCACTTTGAAGTAATGTACAGTTTTAGAGAAAGAGGTGAAAGATTTTTCACCCCAATATTGGAATCTGAGAAAGGCTTCAGACATGAAGCCTTTTTCAGGCATCTCAAAGCACACATGTATGCAACAAGGGGTGTTTTTTACTTCATCATTTTCTTGCAACTTCGATGGCCAATTTGAGCCTAAATTTTCACCAAGTGAGGATACTGGCCTTTGACAATCACCAAAAGTATACCCTGCCTTTAATTCACATGGTGGAAATAATTAGCAACTCTCACAACAACTGCTTGGGCTCCTAGTCACTATTAAATATTCTAGCTATTCAGGTGTATAGGTAACTAGCCCTTGATACTAAATGGAGGAAGATTTCCTTCCACCACTAGATAATGCAAGGCCTGCTAATCTGAGGCAGGATAGTGGTGAGAAGGTCTGTCACATTGTTCAGCCCTTTTTAATACCTCATCTGGATCAGTGTCTTTTGATACGAGATGAGAAGCTGTCTCGTTGGTCTATTATGTTTGATTCATGAAGGTTCCTTGACACTTTATAAAGACTCAGTGTGAGAAGGGAACTATACCTCGGAATCTTCGGGATAAGCTGCAAAATGCATTGAGAAGTCTTGGTGCAAGATTTAAAGTAGGTTGGCACCATTTGGTGCTCAATCAATGGGGCATGGTGTTTACTTGTTGAGAAAATAACAAAGAACTGTTGCAGTATTTTCATCAAGAACATTTAATCCATTTACTTTTAGCGGAGTGACAGCAGGTACCAACCGCATCTGTGGCCGCAGCATTTATAAATGGACACCACAGAAATTTAAATCTCCAAAAGTCATCGGGTGATCTTTGGAGATTCAAATATTTATTTCCATATTTTATAAGCATAAAATAATACTGATAGTAAAAAGGAATTTACAATAATGGAGGCTAGCACAAGATGCCTAAGCTAAAGGGTGATCTTTGAACAATTCAAATTAAATATTGCAGGATATTTTAAACCACCAGTACAAAACAAGCTAGACAGACAGACATGCTTAGGAGAGCTACATTGTGGGCTTTCCACAGGTGTTGTCTATGATCCCTTTTCTTTAATCTTTCCTGTTAAAAACATTGTGGGCACAGCCCCACAATGTAAAAAAAGCCCACAACTACACATCCTACCTAAAACTCACCCCACAATGTATCTCTCGTCCGCCCGGACGGACAGACAGACAGACAGACAGACAGACAGACTAGACAGCACACAACAAGACTTTACAGCTGGACATACAAATAGATAACTCACTAACTCTCTTTTTAGATTAAGTTAAAGTTATTTGACTTCTTATGTTTAAAAGTTTTAAATGAGATTTCATTTTGTTCAGTGCTTGTCAGGTTTAGTTTATTACACATAGATGATGAATTTATTTGACATGCCAGTTTTTGTTTTTTGTTCACCAGGAGTTGCTGGGTTCTACATTATCTTTTCATGACATCAACTACGAGGTGAAAATCAAAGTCAAACGAAAGGCCGTCACAAAAACCATCCTAAATGACATAACGTGAGTGTGAAACAAGTTTTAGTCATCCATTTCAAACTCTCGCTTTCACTTGGCTTAGCATCTGAGCCCAATTTCATGGCTCTGCTTACTGCAGAAGTCTGTGCAAACGATGCCCTGTAAAGTACATAATTCTTAGTAAGCACAGAATTTTGCGGTAAGCAGAGCAATGAAGTTGGGCCCAGGGCCCAGTTTCATAAAGCTTGTAAGCACAAAAACTTGCTAAGCACAGAAAAATACTGCTTAGCAGAAACAGGTTACCAGCCAACATTCCATAAAGTTTACATTGTTGCCACTGGTACCCCGCTCATTTCTTGCTTAGTAAAGAAATTTGCCAAGCAGAATTGTTATGAAATCGGGCCCTGATGACTTCAGTCTACCAAGATCACTCACCAAAAAAACACTAAAGCCTAAGCACAAATTAATTTTTCTTTACAAAGTTTTTTCCTTGTTCCCTCTCGGAAGAGGAAGATCGGATCTCTCCAATGGTGATCAAGTAAGAAACTCTCTCAAAATGGGGAGAAATGATCAGAATTGCAAAATATCTTTGAAGTGCCATTTGTGAATGGGTACAAAGAGGTTTTCTTAGGAAAGTGAGATTGAGAACCTGGTTGTTGTTTTTTGTTTTTTATGAAAGGGAATTTAATGAGACGACAAGAAAGTTTTCATTTATGTCTTGTAAATTACTACCAAGTTTTTAAATTTCAATCATTAATTAATTTGAATGATTTTTTTGTGTACAGTGGAGTATTCCAGCCTGGGATGAATGCAATAATGGGTCCAACTGGAAGCGGAAAAACCTCGTAAGTGAACACTTTGTTTAATCAGATGGATTAAAGTTCTGTTGCTTCTGGAAATTTTATTATTGCATTTCCAAGATTTGAGTGTCATCAAAAAAGTTCTTGTACTGAATTCAGGGGGGGGTCATGTGTGTTGTTTATTTCGTCTTTTTTTAACCAGGGCAGCCCCATCAGAATCCACTGAACTGTTCTCCCTGGGGGCCTTTAATCTCAACTTAATAATTTATTTTAAAAACAAGTTTTGTCTCAGTTTGTGGCAGGAGGTAAAATTATTCAAAACTTGTTTTTCTTCTGTCCGTAAAGTTCTTTAGTAACCTAATCCAAACACAGAAATTATTGAAATGTCTTAGGTAATAAATAATGTCAACATTGTATGTCTTTATTCCAAACTCGAACATTAAAAAAAAAAAATATGTTCAGGTGTTTTCTTTGTCATAAATTTTCTCGTAATGCCCCCCTCTGTCATCACCTCTTGTACTTTACGATATTTCTTTTCAACAAACACCCAAATCTAGATTTACAGTGACCCAATTTTTTGCCGTGAGATTTCTTGTCTATCGTAAATTGTAATCCTGCTGTCGGATTGATTTTTTTTTTCATGTTTCTTCCTTTGTTTGTGTTTTTGTATGTAGCCTTCTTGACATTCTGGCGAGACGCAAAGATCCCAGGGGAGTGAGTGGGACTGTGCTGGTAGACGGCGCCAAGCAACCGGCTAACTTCAAGTGTATCTCTGGCTACGTGGTTCAGGTAGATCTCCTGATTTTTATTTATTTATTTTTTTGTAACACCAAAAGGGATGACAAATTTCAGGCTTTCTTCTTAACTTAGGCGCTTTTATGTCTGCCTGGTGAAAAAAGTAGCTGCTTTTTTCTTCAGATATTAAACAATTATGCTCTTTGATTTAATTTGGGATTAAACGAAGAAAAATTTACTTGAGTGGGGTTTGAACCAACGGCCTCCGGACCAACATGCTAGCACTCTACGAACTGAGCTACCTAGCCCTACTTTGGCAGTCTCCATACTTTGTCAATATCTGTTTTCTTTTGGTTTAAAAACTTGATTTTTTTGAAACACTAACAGGGAGAAGAAATTTCAGCTTTTCATCTAAATGCAGACGTTTTTCTGTCTGCCCGGTGAAAAAAATAGGTGTTATTTTCAGATATAAAAAGATTATTCTCCTGATTTACTTCTCTAGCGCTGAGGATACTGTTCCTAGAAATGTGTACTTCACTAAAAGATGGACTTCCTAAAGTTTGGATCCTTGTTTCAGATCTGTTAGTCAACCATGACTCGCATTCTTGTTGAAGCTTATGTTTACATGTTTGTACAACCTGTGAAAAATGTTAACTTAGAGACCAACAACCTGCAGAAATGAAAAGATCAAACAATGATACATTTTTTGTGTGGTTTATCTCACTGAATCAATTGGATGAGTCACAGTAACAACTGATCTGGAACAGTGTTGCTCTGAACTATTTTAATTGATGCATGAAACAGCCAACTGACCTTTTTAGATGTTAAAAAAAAAAAAAAATGAATTGTGCCATACTTCACAACCCTGTAACTGTTTCATGATCCATCAAAAAGCCTGCCATTTTCCTTTTTCTTAATGAATTTTGCATTTTTGGTATATCTTTTTATCTTTTCTTGCTGAATGTTTTCTTGCTGAAAACCGTAATATTCTTGTTATTTATGAAAGGATGACGTTGTCATGGGAACATTGACAGTGAGAGAGAACCTTGCCTTCTCTGCCGCCCTACGCCTCCAGGGGAATTTCAGCCACTCGGAACGGGCGGAGAGAGTGGAAGATGTCATCATGGAACTTGGTCTGTCAGATTGTGGAAACACAAGGGTAGGTCAGAGGGTTACTAGCAAAAGGGTGTGGAAACATGACTGGTTATATCTACACAGGGAAATACAGGAAGAGTCAGACGAGAAACTGGACACCTTGAGAGGGCCAGGGTGCCCCGTGTGAGGAGCAAGTCCAGGTTGAGATCTTGAAGGACTAGACCTATAAGTGGATCCTCCATTTTGATTCCCTTATTTTTGCTTGCGGGAACTACTAGTGCAGACAGACTTCGTTAAGAGCTGGGCCTAAAAGTATATATTTAACCTTTTTTTTCCTAAAAGTGTTTCAGGTAGGAACTGATTTCATTTGGATGAAACAAGAAATGCAAAATAAGAGCAGAATCACATCTTTAGCGTTTTCGCTCCAAATATTTGTTTAAAGGTTGGGACAGAGTTCATCCGAGGTGTCTCTGGCGGAGAGAGAAAGAGGACTAACATCGGGATGGAGTTGATCACCAAGCCAAGTATTCTGTTCCTGGATGAGCCCACAACGGGTCTAGACGCTGCTACAGCCAGTGCTGTCATGCTTCTCCTCTCAAGGTGATCATCTTGGCAATTAAAAACCCTTTTCCTTGCTCTTAAAATTAAAATGGAAGCTGAGCTTCTTTTTTCACAAAAATCTTCACTGTACGTCACTTTAAATTAAGTAGAATGCGAAACCTACTCTGGCTTTCCTCATTCGGATAGTTCCTTTGTTATAAAGTTTTCAAGTTGTTATTCACCTTACCCTGACCCTTACCTAGATTGTCCAAGAGAGGGCGCACTACCATCTTCTCCATTCACCAGCCGAGATTCTCTATCTACCGGCTTTTTGACAAGCTGCATCTTCTGGATAAGGGCGAGACGGTTTACCACGGACCCACGGAAGAAGCTCTCAGCTTCTTTGAATCAATCGGTAAATGTCAATTTTATCACCTTGGTCTATACACGGTTGCGTAGTAAAAATTTTATTCCCCCAGAAATCTTGTAGGATATGAAATGGGGGGAAAAGAGTTCAAGAACATTTGAAACAAAGCAACAGGCTGCTTATTTTTGTGACCGTCTTCTTTCTAACAGGTTTCCAGTGTGAGGAGCACAACAATCCACCAGACTTCTTCCTTGACGTCATCAATGGCTGTTTGAATTCATCTCTTAAGTCCCTTGGTACTCCATCAGAGGAGACTGGTAAATCTGAATACTCTTGTGTACGAGGGACGAGGGAAGGGGAACCAGTGAAAAATAAGTATCTAGTCTATATCAACAGGGAGTGTTAACATCCTCTTTCAATGCCTTAAACACTCATTTGCGACAATTTCAATTTCCCTTTTGTATTTCTACTGATTGTTCTCTCTCTCCTTGGTGGGGCTCAAGCTCCCCTGAAACTCTGTCCCTAACTCCCAATCCAATGAAACTGTCTGATTTTCCCATTTCAGATGATTGTGAGAAAGGCACCCAAGTCATACTGACTGAGATGGACAACCAGCTCCCCGCTGACCCGTCTCTAGCCCAGCTGTTCAAAGCCTCAATGGGGCATGAAACGATGACCAGTGACGCCGATGTCATCCACACATCCCATAAGAATGGAGAAGACGATGCGACTGTGCAAGATATTCAATATGCAACTTCCTTTCTTGTACAGGTAGAGATGAAGCCATCTTGTTTTTTTCTGTCATTCAAATCGGCGTAACCATAGTGAGGCTGGAAGGAGAAGTAGTCTGGTCTCCTTCTTTGCATTTGATAATCGGCATCCTAATAGCAACAGCATAAAGGGAGCTTGACATTAATGGCATAATGATAACTGTATATCCTACTTGAACCTCTTGTAATGAACATCGTCTCAGTAAAAACTGACTGCCTACATTCATATCCTCTTTATGCCCAGTGGCCAGCTCCGCGCTCCTTTCCCACCTTCTTCTGTCTTGTGCTTGATGCCCTGACTTCATTCCATATTTTCCATCCAAATTTCTCCTCCATGTTGCTCGCAACATTTTGAGTATTGTGCTATCACAGATTGTTTGAGAGAGTTTTTATATAATATTTCTAGCAATGTTTTTTACGTTTTAATGCTTTTGTGTAATGTATCGCTGGTGTTTTGTATGAATTTTTAATGACTGTTTTTGTAAACTGTATTTTCAGCTTTTTAGCCGCTGTCTTGCATTTCTTTTAACAAACCATTTTAATAATAATAATGATAACTATTCCTCTGCCTGTCTGGCTGCCAAGTCAAGACTGTTATATACAATGATGACTATTATCAGTTTATTTCGGCATTATGTGACCATTCCAGTTCCATCTTCTTTGTTTTACTTCTTGAGTTACTTTCAGGGACATAAATATTTCAGGAGGATCACCACTCCAATTTTATTTATCACAATCCTCCCATAATTCCTTCCTCCTTCACAAACATTTTCCACTTGCCCTCCCGCATCCTACCCGGGTCTGACAGTGGTGTACTGTTTTCTTCCGTGCAGTTGAAGTACGTCTCAAAGAGAACCGTCATCAACTTCATCCGAAGTCCACAGCTTGCCATATTTCAGGTTGGTAAAGTTGTCACGTAATATTTCCCTTCAATCAAAACTTGAAATTAAAAAAAAAGTCAAAAAGAACCCAATGAGGAACTTGGCTTAATTTTACAGAGCTGCTTAAGCACAAAACAATTGTGCTTACCAGAAACAGGTTACCAGCCAAAAAAGCATGTCATATGTACCATTAGCAATTGGTTAACCACTTATTTGCTCAGCAGAAAACCTTTAAGGGCTTTTATCTGCTTAAGCAGCTCTATGAAATTGGGCCCAGAAAAAAAAACCTAGTTTTAGAGTAATTTAAAGTTAATTTGTTGTGATATTTCCAGAGGAGGAATTTTCCAGTCTTTTCGATTTTGTTTTAAATTTGTGTTTCATTTCAGCCTCTGAGTATGATTTTCCTCTCCGTGATTCTGGGTGTCATCTTCTTTCAACTGGACGTTTCATTAAACTCCGGTATCCAGAATAGGTAATTGTTAATCTGTATTTTCTTTTCTTGGGTAACTGATGCTTAGCGCGGAACACTGCGCTTACATGGCCCATGGAATTCTCTCCTTTATAGCTAGCAATAAGCGCTGAGTGCACCAGCAAGCAGTTCCAAGTAGTTATAGCTATTCCAGTTTTTGTCTTCCTCTTCTTTTTGTCGTCTTTCTTAGTGATGATTTTACATCGCGAAGCACCTGATTTACATAGATTTACAAAATTGAGAATGTCTGTTATTTTTCTAGAGTGGGTGCTTTCTTGTTTGTTACCATGAACATGGTGTTTGGAAACATGAGTGCCATCGAGGCCTTCATCCAAGAAAGAGCCATATTTGTGTAAGTAACCTCTTCTCCCAGCCCCAGATAATTTTCAAAACCTTGACCTGTTCAACTTTTAGCTTGCTGGTTTTTAGAAGGGGGGGATTATTCCAGTCATGTTCCTATCAATAAGAGAAGGTTTCCTAGATGGTGTATTGAGCAAGTCCCTGCTTGGTTTTTTGTTTGGCTATTCTTAGATGTCTTTCATACAAATTAGCATAACACCTTTTTTAGAACTCGGCTTATTTATCAATATTACTTTGAACCTGTAAGGCTGGCAAAAGTTCTTGAGAAAATACTTTTGTCAAGTTTTTAAAGAAATTACTTTGAAAAAAAAACAGGTCTTTAACTGTAGATGACTTTGAAGAAATGACTTTGAAGAAATGACTTTGAACAGGAATAATTTATTTTTGACAAGATCACCAAGAGCTTTATTTCTTACTTCTCGTTCCTGAGAAGATAGTTGGTTACCTTTATTTAAAGAAATATATTTTACTAGTAGGGTCATAGTTTCAGTTAAATTACCGTTAGTGACAAGACCGCAGAGAGCAAGAAATATTCTAAAACTTTGCTTTCAAAAGAAAATAGTTGGTAAAGTTGTTTTTACAGAAATATCTTCATTTTCTACAGTAGGTCTAAAACTTGTTCAGACAAAACCACAGAGATTGAGGATTCTTTTGTATAGCTTCACTTTCTTATTTCCTGCTGTGTTGTACAGACATGAGACAGCAAGTGGTTTTTACAGGGTATCCACTTTTTTCATCTCAAAAATCTTCTGTGATCTGTTGCCGGTAAGAATAATACCAACGTCTTTGTTTGCCATCATTACGTACTGGATGCTCGGTAAGTGGATACTAGCTTAAGATTTGAACCACAATTTATTAGTTCTCTTATTTTTAGTTTGTTTGTTTGTTTGTTTGTGTTGTTTTTGCACCAGTTATCCTCAAATCTTTGTGTTTAATTTTTTTTATTGGGAATATCTTTTTCTTTTAATGGTCCTTGAAAATCTGACATGGATGAATGATGTTAAAGCAGTAGACAATTATAAGAAACAATTTGTGCTTTTTGAAATGGTAGTAGAATCAATATCCATGCTGGTTACTGGTTGAACAAAAATATTTAAAAAACAGCTGATCATTTAATAAATGACAAAGTTAAAGGATTTTGTTTTCTTTTTAAGCACAAAAATATTTCTTTAAGCAATATCATTTTTAACAGGCTTGATTATATTCTTAGCAAGATTTGTTTTACAGTTTAACAGCTTTTAAGTACTAAGTGGGTCTTGGTGAGATGTGAACTTTTCCACTTCTCCTAACTAGGTTTAAAGGCGACAGCGGGAGCATTTTTTGTCTACCTTTTGAACCTGGTCCTGACGGCATTCACTGCCTGCAGCCTCTCCTTTGCCATCAGTAGTAGTGTCAGCTTGCAGAGTGTCGCCACTTTACTTATCTCTACGTGTTATGTCGTCATGCTTGTAAGTGCTTTGCCTCATATCAGACCGTTAAATGAGATGGTAAACATTCTCAACTTATGTTGTTTTGTTTTTTTATTTGGCTTTAATTAATCAAAGTTCCAGTGTAGTGCATTGACTTCCAGTCACTCAAAATTTGCGTTTATATAAACTATGAGCAAACTGCATCCTCTTATTAAGGTGATCCCTTGGCTGTTTGTATCATAAAACTTGGGTGTGTTCCCTGGTTCCACAACATTTTCAGGTTGAATGGCTTCTCACTGGTACCCCCAAACACATGACAAAATAGTGAGACCGCCAACTTGGGTCTAGATAGCTCAGTTGGTAAAGCGCCGGCATCTGGAGGTCATTGGCTCAAATCCCGCACTAGTCAATTTTGTTTTGTTAACCCCAAACTAATAACAAAATACTGAAGACTGTCTAGCGTTGTAGCCTCTAGATTTTAAGGAACCTGTTGCACCTTAGTCTAGTTTCCTGGAGCCAGTTTTATTTTCAATGCTACTTTACAGAAGGAACCTGACTCAAGTTTCCTTCCAGCCTCACTTTGTCTCACATTATTTGTTATGTAATGTTTCTTAATTCAGTTGTTAAAGAGTATCTGAATTCTTCTGTAAATTAACAAATAAAACAAAGCAAAATTCCCTTAAAATCAGCAGCTTGTTCCTTCAGAAATAAAGTTTTCTTCTTATACGTTTTTGTTTTGCTTGTTGTTCAGGTATTCAGCGGTCTACTGGTCAATATTGCATCATTGCCCTCCTGGCTGCAGTGGATCCAATACCTAAGCTTATTCAGATACAGTCTCAATGTAAGTCTCACTCCTGTTGTTCTGTAACAATAATAGATACCAGTTCTTCAAACAACCATAAGGGACCAGACTACTCCTCAGTGGCGTAACTGTTGATGTCAGTGCCCACCCCCCCCCCATTTGGAACCCGCCATTACGTAGATCAAGATCCAGTTTTTTAAAAAGTGCAAATGGAATCCATAATTGATTTACCAGCATTAACGCCCCCCCCCCCTTGTGCCCTCTAAAAAGTTACCTTATAGTTACCCCACTGCTACTCCTTCCTCCTAGCCTCATTTTGGGTCACATTGGTCTGAAAACAGCTTGTTAAAATACTGCTTTTTTCCGTTTTGGTTGCAGGCATTGAGCATAAATGAACTTGTGGGACTGAAGGTTTGTGGGATGATAGACAACAGTACTATCTGGTAAGGACTTCACTATTGTATTCCTGCCATTCTTTATCTTGAATACATAAAATAACATTCACACCAATGAGTCTTTGTTGTTAACACTCTTATTGTTATTTCAAATATTAATATCTTAATTAACTTAATCACAGTATGCAAGCCTGAGGATACCTGTAAACAAGGGTGCTTGCTATGTGAACCAGAAACACTGGGTTACCCTACTCTTCCACAATAAGTGTTCTGGGTTCGTTTACGTGCACTACCAATCTTAGTACACAGGATTTATGGCTTAATGGCCCTTCCGAAGGACAATGTATTTATGGTAACATATTTTGATCAAGGACACAAGTACCGTGGGACTCAAACCCACACTCTGCTGATCAGAAACACATACAGAGCTTGAGTCCAGTACTCCTCACTGCTTGCTAGGACATGCCAATCTTGATATGACTTGTAACAATATGGAATCCCAATTCATTGAAGTGCAATTTGAAAAATGTTACCTTTGGGTCAAGTCTTTAACTTTTTAAGAACTGGTTTGGGTGTTGTATAATCAGACCTATAAATATTCTTCTTATTGTTTGCTTCTGTAACAGCATGTCTGGAGAATCTTATCTCAGTGGCCAAGGGATCAACTACTCAACTTGGGGACTTTGGCAAAATGAAGTTGCTCTTAGCATCATGTGTGTTTGCTTCTTGCTCATGACCTATGTCAAACTCAGATTGATTCCCAAGTACAAGTAGAGTTGTCCAACAGCAAGGTGGGTCTCACATACAATTTTAGACACTTCCTACAAGCAAGGCTTTTCCAAGGTGCAAGTAAAGATTTCCAACATATGAGGTAATTCTGGAAGGCAGTTATATAGACTTCCAACAAGCAATGTGATTCCGAAAACAAGTAAACACTTCAAGTAGGTATTCCAAACTAGCAAAAGATGATTCCAAAGTCCAGACTTCCCACAACCAAGAAGGTAATTCTGAGACACGAGCTTGGACTTCTAACAAGCAATCAAGATAATTTTAAAGTACCAATAGAGAGACTTCCAACAAGTCAGGTGATTCCAAACAGACTTCCACAAGCCAATGGTGAAGTACGAGGAGAAACTTCCAACAAGCGAGGTGTTTCCAAAGTAAGTTTAGACTTCAAATAAGCAAAGTGATTCTGAAGTACAAAAATGGTCACTTCAACAAGCAAGGTGATCCCAAAGTACAAGTAAAGACTTCCAACAAGAAAGGTGTTTCCAAAGTGCTAGTTCAGACTTCCAACAAGTAAAGTGGTTCTGAAGTACAAAAATAGAGACTTCCAGCAAGCAAGGTGATCTCAAACTACAAGTAGAGACATCGAACAAGCAAGGTGATCCCAAAGTACAAGTAGAGACATCCAACAAGCAAGGTGTTTCCAAAGAACTAGTTGGGCTAGACACCAAATATTAAGTGAGGATGTAACAGCAAGATGTTTGCAGAGCTACATCATTTCTCATTACGATCAGTTGGAAATTACAGATGCGAAGTGGAGTTCAAAGAAGAAGACGGCTGAGTGTGTGCTTTCATATTAAACCCCAGAGAGTAATGTCTTAAGGCTGTTTCTGAATCAATGGTCTTGTACATTGGCTATGGCTGGATCACCTATAGCTATAGCCATAGCTGTAGCCACTTGTGTCGGATACAGCCTAAGTCATTGTTTAAGGCATGGTCTGAAACTTCATGACACGGCTATATCTCTGGGTTCAAATACACGTCTGTATATAGTCCTAAATAATAGGGTATATCGTTTGTCTAACTTATAAGAAAATTAATGTAAAGATTAAAAGTTTATAAATGTTTGTTTTGAACCCACAGGGTGTAATTAAGGGTAAATGGATAGACATTAAAAGTTTTCTATTAAAAAATCTGAATATGTAAATAAAATAAAAGTTAACAGCTTCTGTTGGGGGTTATATATTTCCAAGATTTGTATTCAAAGAAAGAAGTGTATTCAAACCACACATTTTCACAGGGTATTTTCTTACACTTTCTTACTTTAAGTGGTACGCTTTTTGAAAATACAGAGTTGATGTAGCAGTTTTACCGCAAAGTAAATTTTGTAAGCCTTCTAAGTATTGTTTTCTCGTTTTCGGTTATATTTATGCACTTTTGTTGTCTTGTTTAATAATCATTTCCTACCGTTTGTTTGTATTTTTGTTTTGGTAAATACCATGCACACAGAGCCAAATAAAACAATAACGAAAAGTCAGAAACGTTTCCAGACGAACAGTTTTTTTGGTGGTTATTCTGTGTGGTAAAAAAAAGTTTTACTGTTATACAAAAATTGAGTTGATCCGAAACGGTCGACTTTCGGATCCGAGGTTTTAGCATAGCTCTATGTTTTTTTGTAAGAAGCACCACTCAAAATGGCTGGCGGCAGCCTCTGAAAATCAGCACTTTTGGGCGCGTGGTCCCGTGGTTTGGGGCGCCGTTTGCCAATCATTGTTTAGCGTATTTTTGACATGTTTTTACTATAACAATTTGATGTAAACCATAGAAATGGTTGTCAACATTTTTTTTGTGGTTTACATACTATGATTATACAATTAATGCTTATAAGTTATGGTTTATACACCATACAATTAAATCCAGGCGTAACACATGGTTTGTAAATCATGGTTTATAAACCATGACAATTAAATCATAAAAAAACGTGGTTTACTAATCATGGTTTATAAACCATAAAAATTTAGACACCTCCAAAACATGGTTTATAAACCATAAGAATTAAAGCATCACAAAAACATGGATTTTAAACCATGACAATTGAAGCATCATAAATCGTGGTTTATAAACCATGAAAATCGTGTGTTCACAAATCATGGTTTATAAACCATAAAAACCTCCTCATAACCTCCTTCCCAAACATTCTGATCGTTCAATCCATCACTGCTCCCCGCTACCTCCCCACAAGCTAACCATTCGGAGTTAACCATAGAGCAAGCGCACAGATCAGTGCAATCACGAGGGGTGCTGTGTGCTCGTCTGTCATCCGGACCCGCGGTAGCTGATGATTTGTTTACGCTTAGTCGTTCGCGAGGGAAATAAAAAAAGGCTGATCGATCTAGCGTAGAGCAGCTAGCTGTAACAATTTCTCTGGCTGTAGTGCAGGCCCTCTGAAGTGCCCGTTGGTGCGAAACGAACGCAACAACCATCGCCCGTCATGTGTGTGCGACACGACGACGAGCTAGCTAGCTCAGACCTTGCGCATTCGTTCGTGATTGGTTACCTCCATTGGCGCCTAATGCAGCTTGCGCGGGAATCGATCAGAATGGGAAGGAGGTTGAATGAAACCCACGTTCAGTGTTTATGCACGATTTTCATGGTTTATAAACTATGATTTGTATACCATTTTTTATGATGCTTTAATTTCTATGGTTTATAAACCATGTTTTGAAAGTGCTTTAAATTTCATGGTTTTTGAACCATGTTTTATTATGCTTCAGTTTTCGTGGTTTATAAACCATGTTTTGTTATGCTTCAGTTTTCATGGTTTATAAACCATGATTTACAAACCATGTTTTATGATGAATTCAATTTTCATGGTATATAAACCATAATTTATAAGCGTTTATTGTAAATTCATGGTATGTAATCCACAAAATAATTTTGACAACACTTTCTATGGTTTACATCTAATTGTTACAAACCATGGTAAAAACCATGTCAAAAATATGCCAAACAATTAGTTGACAAACGGCGCCCCATACCGTGGTTGGCCAACACAGGAATGGTCGCTGCACAGGAGCTTCAGTTGAATGGTCGGTGCCCCGCCCCTGCGAGCATGCAGACATCGGGGATTGGCAGTTCTGTGCGTCCCCCAATTAATAGCCTCCAATGTTATTCCCATGTCTAGTTTGTCAATTGGTGACTATTTGATTAATGTCAATGAGTTTGATTACAAAACCAAAGTAAAATTAAACAAACCTTTGGACGTTTACGTAGCATGACAAGGTTTAACTTGATTTCAAAGCTATATATTAAACATTTGAAAAGGCGCCATCGTCTATTTACAGTTTTGATGTCTTCCGAGGAACTGGACATTTTACGGTAAGTTTGTTTCAATTTTGAACAACATTGGTAAATATCAACGTCTTGTATCTGCACTATTTATGTGTGTCCCAACTTGATGAAATTCACGTAATCACAAACCTGTAAAAGTTTGAGCTCATTCGGTTATCAAAGTCACGAGAAAATAGTTAAGAAACAAAATTGTTTTTCTTCTTCACCGTTTTCAAACACTGTATTGTGGTCTCCGAGATCAAAAACTATAGGCCCTAAATGTTTTCTCATTTCTCAAAAACTATAGCATTTCAAGCGAAACCGAATTTTGGTTATTTCGTGAGTTTCGTCACTCTTGCTGTTAGAATCGAAAGATTCAGTTAGAACCATTTTAATTTGGCTGAAAAAAATTTCTGTAGAGGTATGGTCGATCAAGACAAAGGAAAGATTCAAGTTTTACAGTTCAACTCTTTATAAACACAGCAACTGCGAACACAAATCAAAGGCTTGTATTTACAATACTTGTCATAAATATATTGGCAACGGTGCATACATTTTGCATTAACACACACACGAAATTATTTTAAAAAAATGTGTTTGTCAAACATGCGCCGTGAACATGAAACTGGTATTAAAGCAATATACTGCACCAGAGTTCAAGTCGGTAAGTCCAGATAAAGAACAATGCTGGTATCCGAACAAGGTTAAAAAATATCAAATCTTTTAAATATTTGAACAAGATTTATCGTTTTTATAAGAGTTTCAAGGCTGGGAGTCAGTTTATTCTTGAAGATATAGATCTTTGTTTTATTAATTTATTTTTTGATAAAGATGGGCCATGTTATCTCAGCGAAAACAAACACGCAGTGCACGCTATGTAAATTACAGGGTGTTTGACCTGGTATACTATTTCTGCTAAGCTATTTTTTTTTTGGTGTTAAACAACTTTAAGTAATTCGGCTCACAAGCAGAAAGTGAACATTACAGTTTAGTTTTACTCCAGCAAAAAAAACAAACAACTTAATAAGTCATTCGTCCTATGAAAGGAGATATAATCTCGCGGTTGTTGTTTGTTATTGCTGTTCAGGTAAGAGTTTACGTAATTCCTACGTCACTGCTTGAGCCAATTCGGGGTTTTTTCTCCATTCGGTCGTCAAAGACTGTAGTAGTAGTAGACATGAGGCTCTGTGTTGCACAATATTGTTAACTAACAAGGCAAAATGGACCTTGACCTACCAATGTGTGTTTACTGGTTATTTACTGGTTAAAGTTTAAGGTAGTGCATCCATTGTATAAGAATAGACCATTGCTAGCCGTCATGCGACATTTTCATGGCTGTTAACTTTCAATACACATTTTGTCAGTGTATTTGAAACTTTCAAACGTACAAATGTATGAACTGGTTAAGTGTCTGGTGTCTAGCACTTTTTAGAGCCAATGGGTTTTGTACACACGTACAAAGCGGGCAATGAATGATGTCATAGGGACGTCATCAAGCGTCTTAGGCCAACGAAAACTTATACATTATCCCACAAGTATATAATCGAAAACATTTTGATGATCGGACCTATACTTTTTGAGATCCAAACGGGCTTCGTCTTTATTTTGACTGCTGCTTTTTACACACTTCAAGGACTTGTCGGGTTGACGAAACATGTATCAATTTATTGATATCTATGTGAGGACTTTCCTTTGTCCCTCTAACTTAACTCTCTCCATAGACTAAGCGCACGAAAAAATGTGAGGACACAAAAATACAAAGGATTCCAATGTGAGGACAGCATTGTCCCTTTTGTATTCCTTTGTTCTACTGTCCCACTCTTATGGTATTACCATTACCCCATTATTTGCCACGTATTGCTCAACGTAATCTACCCCACCACCCTGCAGTAAAGAGAGAGGGGGCGTGCAAAATGATAACGTCAATCATCTCTGCAAATAAAATAAATCTTACAATTATTGATGAAGTGGTTCGTTTTTACGGTTATTCAACTTCAAATTTTGAGGTAGTTTTTCCATCGGTGTTGTAGTGGTAATCTAGAAGTATTGTAGAGGGGGATCGATTATGTTCTAAAGGACACAAATTTATTCTTCAAATCACGATAGTGACAATCAATAGTTCATAATACTATAAGTATTGCTTTCTGTTTCAGAGTTATTTTGAATTTCCCCAAATAAAATCCATCTCGTGCAGCTGATTCTTGAAAACAACAATGGAGGTCAAAGTTGAATCTGTGAGTATTATTTTGATGGCCTTTTCCAAACCTTTGGTCCCGGCTCTGGCTTCTGGGCTCCGGCTGCAGTGCAATGGAGCGGTGTGCGTTTTCATTTTCACAGTGAAACACCAAACGGAGCCACGAGCCGGAGCCCAATCATAGGTTTTAACCCCCCCCCCAAAAAAACAAAAAAACAACAACAACAACAACAACAACAAACAAACACCAAAAAAAACAACAACAACAGCAACAACAACAACAACAACAACAACAACAACAACAACAACAACAACAACAACAACAACAACAACAACAACAACAACAACAACAACAACAACAACAACAACAACAACAAACAAACACCAAAAAAAACAACAACAACAGCAACAACAACAACAACAACAACAACAACAACAACAACAACAACAAACAACAAACAACAACAACAACAACAACAAAACACACAAACAAACAAATAAACAAACAAACACCCCCAACACCAAACTAACAACAACAAAAACATCAACTTATAAACTTATATTATCTTACTATTTCCAGTTATGATCCCTGTATACCCCTTTTACATTGACAATTCGATACATAAAATAGCCAGACTATAACCCAAATTAATTATGGGCTTTTTTTACACCACATCTGCGGCTACGGCTCTGGCTTCGGTTACGGCTCTGGCTTTGTCTCTATTAGCGATTTTTAAAATCGTGCACTGCAAGTAATTTGGAGCGAAATGGAAAAAACTACATTAACAAAAAAAACAAAAACAAAAAAAAACCCCAAAAACGGGCAAAGCATTGGGGAAAATTTGGGCACAGCAAGAAGAACAAAGTTGGACTTGTAACCTGTGCCCGAAATTTACTCACAGCTATGTAAAAAAAAAGGGGCAAATCCACCCATTTGTCTCCCTTATAACAAAGGAGTACCCGTTCACCCGGCCATGCGAAGAACACACTTTTACAAACGCCTATTCACCGGTGTCATTCAAACCGTTTCGTTCCAGGAACATAGACTTCTGTCTGATGACAGCAACCAGTTTGGAAACTACGGTGCAGTTGGAGGTGTGTTTTGTCACAATGGTGCCACGAAAGCGAGAACGCAAACAGAGGACGGTGTCGTTTTGTCATGCCATGACATCAACTACCTCGTGAAAATGAAAGTGAACAAGCAGAAAGTATACAAGCCGATTCTCAAAGATATCACGTGAGAATTGTAATTCAAGGGACTCCATTGCCTTCGGATTGGGCGCTTTTGGGCTATAAAAAGCGTGTATTGTGAAATGACTATGGTTGGAAAGATGTTTCAAAAGTACAAATGATTGGGTGGTTTTCTTTTTACTTCGTGAACTTACACGGTCCGCCATTTTGTGGAGTCAAAAAATTGGTTTTACGAAATGGCAGACGAGTTCACGATGTAAAAGGAAAACCACGCAATTTTGAGGGATTTCTGTATACAACATTATTCTCTACTTTTAAAACAACTTTCCCACCATAATAATTTCATTAAAAAAAACTTGTTTTATAGCCCAAAGCGCCCAATCCAAGGCAACGTGGTCCCATTAAGAATAACAATTGTGAACTGTTGACACGCTAGGTGGCAGCAGACCTACCAAATAAAAACAATGGGCATGCCATTATTGCTGGGGTATGGGCTGCTTATTTTTTCTGATAGACTTTCATGGACAGTGCTTTGAGGTAGGGGTACAACAGAATTATAAACTTTTAAAAAATCATGTATTTATCTGTGTTACTAGTTGGTTTTAAACATTCTTGCATTTCGTATAATTTCGTTTTTTATTTTTCTTCTGTCTTAGCGGTGTGTTTGAGCCAGGGCTGAATGCCATTCTTGGACCAACGGGCAGCGGTAAAACTTCGTGAGTACAAACATCAACATTACTTTAATATCGATGTAAGCTTTGAAATCTGTGAAATTCTTCAGTCTGTGAAATTCTTCAGTCAAATGCATTTTATGGCCCGACCGCCGGGATGGCGTTCATGAGTAAGCGCGATTTGGCCGCAGACATAGCCGAGGTCTATAAAGTCATGATTTCATGACACTTGCCTACCACGAAATTCTACGGTTATAAACCTTTCTATTTCCAATTGATAAACAAACCGCGCTGGTTGGCATGGACGGTCGAATGTTATCAAAGCAATCAATCGTGTTAACAGATGTTTTAACCAAATTCAACATTTCTGCAAATTTTCTACTAGAAATAATGCATCCCATGATCGGTTGCTCTGTCTCCAAGAAATTCAAAACTATTTTTGAATATCTTGTGTGACATTGTTACAAACTGTGCCATCTGTTTTTGCTTTGCTTTTATGGCTTTCCATAGTTTTGCAAACTTGGTTGGTAAAAACTCCGGCTGTGACGTTTCAAAATGAAGGTCTAGACCTCGTAAAACAGTCTACTACCCCATTGAAGTCTCCAATTGCGCAATACGAACAGTAAGGGCGGACATTATTAGTGTTTTATCATTTCCATTTTCCATTTCAGACTTCTTGATATTCTAGCGATGAGGAAGAATCCTCACGGAATGTCTGGGCAGGTCTTGATTGACGGAGCAGTCCCACCGGCTGATTTCAGGCTCATCTCTGGTTACGTCGTTCAGGTTCGGATTGGTTTCATTGCATCAGAATTAATTGCACGAAAACATGAAACAATAGACTTCAAAAGTTGCATGGCCCGATTTCAGCAGATGGAATTTTGTAAAAATCTGTGTCTCTGCAATTCGCAAACAAAAACATACAAATACTTTTATGCCAAAGACAATGTACAAAATACATTCAAATTTGTTTGTGTGCTTGGCTGATGGACGTGAGATAATGTCTGCATACTGACAATAATTCATTTTTAGTTTTTTAATTAACTAGTACTACCACTTATCATTTGCGGATTCGTGTACTACCTTAAAATATAGCTTGAAATAATTTCGAATCTAATAATTATGGCCTATTTAGAATTGGAATTTTTATATATATTTTTTTATGTCAAATCGTCCAAAAATCGGACTACGCATCTGTAGGAAAACTGTTGACCTGACATTTTTAATAAGATGATAATCTCTTTTGACGCAACATCTTCCAAGAAAATATGACTCTGTGTTCGATTCCGTCACCAAATTGAGTGTATTACGAGAAGTTTTGAAATTGTTTTGTAGTATTAAGAGGTTTTCTATCATTTCATGCTACAGGATGACATCGTCATGGGCACGCTCTCTGTCCGCGAAAATCTGACCTTTTCCGCGTCCGTGCGATTTCGTCACACGGTCAGCAAGGCCGACAAGAAGAGGCGTGTACAAGAGGTCATCGAAGACCTTGCCTTGCAGGACTGTGCAGAAACTAAGGTAGCCTATAGTAGTGGAGGATCCTGGGGTATGGACTGTAGGTCGTGTGCGGACCATGGCGTGCGTGCATCTGTTGTAATATGCACGAAGTACACGTCATCATAACATTGCTTGTATCATGATATGTGAACGTGTAGTTGGTACACGCATGGAATAAAGACTTGTGCAAACATGGCGACCCGCTTGACAGTTTACTGGTGAGTCCGTTCCGATTCTATTCTGATACTCTTGAACCCATCAACCAAACATAACAGCATCAAAAATTGTGATGACACATTGGCTGGGGTCACTCATCCCCCGAACCCACCCCCTCTATTGACTCTCTGGATCCACCATACATGATTGACAACTTCTAAAGAAATTGGTCATGCAAGTCTTCCTTTCGCGTATTGGATCATCGGGGAGCATTGGAGAACACAGTTATTACTTATATGAAACAAAATCACGCAGTTTAACGGGGCCCGACGTTCAAAACCGCGCGAGACTTGCACGATCTATTGAGGTTTAAGCAGGCGGGGTAACAATCAAACAGAGATCACAGAAAACAGTCACAGATAGCTTGACCCTTGTTTTGGTTTGTATCAGTTCCTCATAATTATCTTAACTGTTTCATGCAGTTGGATAATCCTGATTTGAGTTTTTCCGTGGTGGAATTGTCTGATTGTAGGTTGGCAACGTGTACATTCGTGGCGTGTCCGGCGGGGAGAGGAAGCGTACCAATGTAGGAATGGAGCTCATCACACGACCCAACGTTCTCTTTCTGGACGAACCAACAACTGGCCTTGATGCTAGCACTGCTAATTCTGTCATCGTGCTTCTCTCGAAGTAAGGCTTTTCTGATTCCTTTTGGTGGCAATATTTCATTTTTATTAAAAAATATATATATATTATTATTTATTTTTTTGTAGTTTTCGAAGTTCAAAGCTTTGATTTTCTTTGAAGTGCACGCCTGGAACTTCAAAGGCCATTTTCATTTTGCAAAAATACTTTCACTGGAAAATCTTTAAGTCTATTGGAAACTTTTGAAGGGGCACAAAGGCCAAGACCAGGGCAATGAAGGCATGGCCTCCCTGAACTCAGATCCGTGCAATGCCAGGCCTGAAGTTACATTTTAAAATGCCAGAGCTACCTGTATATTGTGTACTGTAACCATAAAGGTATAATGTGAACAAACTCTTCACTGCAATAGACCCCTTGCATATGACATCGAAAATCCCCAAACAGCGCCCTCACTGAGGTCAAAGGAAGACATACCATTGGCTGAAACTTGTGCGTGTTGCGTACACACGTGCACGTTTCCATTGTTTTACCTGAGCGATGGCGGCCAACTATAGGGGTATATGGGTTTCATGCTATGAAAATGATACGACTAGAGTTCCCGTAATACATAACATTGGTATAATAATTTGTTTAATACCCTTTTCTGTTACTGACAACAACAAAAACTTTCTCAGGCTAGCACAGAGAGGGTGCACTGTTATCCTCTCAATCCACCAACCGAGATATTCAATCTACCGCATGTTTGACAAGTTACACCTCTTGAATAAAGGAGAGACCGTCTACCACGGCAAAGCCAACAAAGCTTTGGACTATTTCAGATCCCTCGGTAAACCAACATTCTTCTTTTTCTTTTTTTTCATTAATATACCGCGGAGAGTTTATGCACTCTGATTGGTCGAAGACTGGTCACGTGGGGTGTACTAAAATGTGATATACAAACCAGCTCTGTGAACCATGGCCCTAATTGGTTGAAAGTTCTGTAATACACTCTGCTTGTTGAGCCTTCAGCTCGGTTCATTAACAGCTGCCAGCCAACAACCCGGTCACACGCAGTGAAGACCGCTCCTCACACCGTTATTGCATATTTTCTGGTATTTTTGGTCATGAAGTCATGTGTTTCTGAAAAGTAATCCGCTGTGACTCGCAATATGCGTCTGAAGATATCTGTAAAAAAAGAAAACATCGAATCTATGACTACAAATAATCCATTTTGACAAAGTAAAAATGCAAAACAAAGGGAACCAAATCACATGGATCAAAGTATGAAACGCACCCTACGAAATTTAGACAAAAACAGCATGTAGACGTAAAAATATTAAACTAATACATTTTCACCATCACCCTCTGAAATTGAGTACATACCAAAATGTAACTTGAATCTCATCTTACACGAACTTTATCTTCTCTTTTCCGTTGCCAAGGTTACCACTGCGAAGAACATAACAACCCTCCTGACTTCTTTCTTGACGTCATCAACGGTGACTCGTTGGCTATTTCTTCAATCGGTGATGAAATGGGTGAGAACAGGTGCCCCCCCCCCCCTCCGCCCACGAAAATGTACAAAGTTAAAGCCATTTTGCAAATTAAACTCCTTGTATATATTTTAACGAAGTCCATCTAGCAATCTAGAGTAAAACCGCAGATAAAGGCGACACAAAAGCAACATGCCAGATTGAAGTGTCGAGGAACTTGAGCAAACATCTTAGTGCGAAAAAAGGGCAACTTAAGTCTGTTTGTGAGACGTCACACTGACGCCTGCACACATAAGGGCTTTGCTACCCAGCTGTAAAGATGTCAGAAGTATAATGTGTGTCAATCGAAAAACCTCCGGGTCAAAAATGCGCCGGGCTTTCGGACCCGGAGTCCGGGTCGATTCTGACCCTGGACGGTAGTAAAGTGTAGCACAAAATCGCTCATTTCGTCGTTAAGGCATTTCTTATGCCAGAAACTGATATTTCTGACAAGACCTTGAGTCTGTGAAAGGAAAGCTCAAAGGATACTTATTTCTTATCAAAATACTCAAGAAAGAATATTAGCTAAATGAATTTTCTCTACGCTTCTGGTAAACAATGGAACCAGTCATGTTTGCGTGTTGAAGTGAGCAAGGCTTAATATGGAATTACGTCACACGAACAGGATTGATACAGCTGAGACGAAATAACGAGTAAAGCCAAGAGAAGCAGCATCCCGCGTAATTTGCATGTAACTAACAACGTAAACCATTACGTCATCATTTCAGAGTCAGCTGAGGAGGGTAAACCGAAAACTGAGCCCATACCATCTAAAGATCTTGGGAAATTCTTTCTGAAAACTCAAGCCTACATGACAATGAAGAACAAAGCCGATGAGTTATATGAAACTTTCTTGAATGTAGAGGCACCAGGAGGAACGGATGTCAGCTACCCAACGTCATTTCTGCGACAGGTAAGGCAAAAATCTCGCAATGTTTTCTTCTCTTTTTTGGGGGGCAAACAAAAAACAAGAGCAGGCTAGTCGAAACGTTGAGACCAATACTCACTTCACGGCAGTGAAGTTAAAAAGAAAAGAAGAGAAGTCCGCTCTTTCTACTAAGCGAAAGTATAGTCCCGGCCGGTTTTCTACAGGTGCATGTACAAGTACTTAATAAGCAGGACAGTTCTTTTCAGGACTAAGTAGTCTCAAATTCCGAAATCCACTCCGCGGCAGTAGAAGCAAGACAAGTTCTCAAGAACAAAATCTACACAGCAAAGTAGATAAAAACACGGTGTTACCGCAAACAGAATATACATTTCATTCCATGAAATTTGACCCGTGGATCCGGAAATTAAAACACGGCACATACCCGGTTTCCTGGTCGATGCTACCCAGGAAACGGATCGAACTGACCTGGCAATGGGATGGCCATTTCGGAGCATCAGCGGTCATTTCTGACTCCGGACTGCTTGGAGTATAGCATGAATATATTTTTTTTAATTAAGAAGGATCTGTGATTTATATTTGATGTTTCTCAAATCTTTGTCTGCAGTTGTACTACGTCTCAGGAAGAGCGACTAAAAATATCCTTAGGAATCCAAGGAGTTCTTACATGCAGGTATTTTATCAGACGATCAGAGTATTAAAAACCTAAACCAGTGTTGAGGTCGTTCACGTGAGCGCCGTCTCAAATACAGCTCAGTTCTAAGGCACATTAAACAACAAATTCAAAGACAATGTTTCCTATTGAGCAGAATGGCGGGAAAGTATGGGATTGAAAGATACACCTGTCTAGTTTCTATTCAGAAAGCTTGGAATGGAAGTCTGAATATCACACCCATCGGATGAATAGAAATGAAACTTTAAGTGAGGATTAACCCAGGAGTTACACAAATGTGGGAAGGTTCCACTAGTTACTGGCACACCAGTAGGCCAACAAGTTTGATTGGCAGGGGGAGGAGGGGTGTAAGAAACCCCAGAATCTAGCACAGGCTGCCAGCAAGACATCTGGAAACCTGCTACAAAGAACAGATGGCTTCAGATCTAGGCAGGTCTGCTGTCTGTACAATTTTGTGCACATATTATGTGAGTTAAAACAAATTTCAGCCCCTCAAAAAGAAACCACCTCTCTGGGACCTGACCCCTCTTAGACATGTGGAAACGTCCAATCTAGGATATCAATGACTTTGACTCCCCCGGGACATTGCACTTTGGAGAAAACAGTGAAATAAATTACATGTGCCACGATTTAGTGTTAGCAGCCCTCGCTTATAATTAAAAAGGGGGTAAAAGAGGATCCGACTGACCTATGCTGAACAGAAATGTGCCGGTAGTTTAAAAACAGTGGTCTCGGTTTTATGTCATTGGGAGATTAGACAAAACCATTCTCTGTGTAACTGAAGAAACGTTTATGATCCGTATTGTCTTTCATCGTCAGATCTTTGTGCTCGCCTTCCTTGCTGTGATCGTGGGGCTCATTTACTTCCAGATTGACAAGTCGGCTTCCTCCGGTATTCAAAACAGGTATGAATTTGGAATCCATTCGCAATAAAACATGTATTAATGTCGTTTGCAGGCAGAACATCCTACGGCGACTCAAATCTTCTCTATCGTCAATGCAGGAAGCCAACTTAATGTCGTGGCAACGCACCAGCATCACACCTGAGGATACCGGCATCACACCGTCCTCTAACTGCCCCCAGCCTCACCCAAAAGAAGAAAGAGAAGAAAAAAACATACACAATTAAACATCCATACAAAATGATTATTCGTAGGTCAACTTTGAGTTGAAATTCTTTAATGCAATAGTGAAGAACCACAATTTGATGGATAGCTCTATTTTACAATTTTATTTTCTTCATATTTATTTAATTATTTGTAGGGTTGGGGCGTTCTTCTTTGTAGTAACGAATATGATCTTCTCTAATGCCAGCGCCATTGAGGTCTTCATCGCAGAGAGGGGGATATTCATGTAAGTCTCGTTTATTCTCGTTCATTATCCCTCTGATATGATTACAAGAATTTACGAGAACACAACATTATTCTGTTCACTTGTTCTTCAAGTTTCACCACATTCTTGTTTTGAAAGATTATAACAAATAATATTGGGCTGATCAGAGCTCATCTTTGTCAAGTTCCCATGGTGTCATAGCGTTAGTACCAAATAGGTACCTGACTATTTTATTCGTCCGGCCTCGGTCAGGTCTCACTAATTTATATTGAAGAAAAATAACATGGCATCACGTCGCCTTCTTAGCAGTAAAATGATGATGAAACCATGGAAATGCACATTGTACGCACGGCCAAAGAGTGACCCATTCTTGACGGCTAGTCGAGGTCGCCCTTTCCAAATGACATCGTGGGCATAAAGTCTAAGGTCAAAAGGTCAAATGTGTATTGTATTTTCCATTCTCTCTCATGCAGTCACGAGTCTGCAGGTGGTTTCTACCGGGTCTCAGTCTATTTCTTCTCCAAGGTCTTCTGTGACCTCTTGCCCATGCGCATCATACCGACGTTTCTGTTTTCCGTCATCACGTATTGGATGATCGGTAAGAAACCTAATAAGTGTGGGCGTGTTTATTTTGGGAGGGGTTAATGTTTAAAAGCCAGTGAAACTTTTCAAAGTATGCTAAAGCATTACATCCATGGCTAAAGAGACGCACAATTCTCAGACCCACTGGGAAGCTCAACATTTTCAGTGCATGCAATAACCACACAAATTCAAGCGCATGCAAGGACCACAAAAGTTCCAGTGCATGGGATGCTACAGAACCACAACAGTTCCAGAACCACACATGTCCCAGTGTATGTAAGAACCACTTACGTTCCGGTGGCAAGAACCCCACACATTCCAGTGCATGCAAGATCACACAAGTTCCAGTACATTTCTCCAATAAATTGTACAACCCAAGAAAAGCATCCCCCATGAAATACTCTCAATCAAAGCACTATCATTCTTCCACACTCCAAGAAGAGATCATCGAATATTTCCACCGTTGCATAATTTCAAAATCCTTGTTTCCACGCAGGTTTCCAAAGAGACGCAACTGCCTCTTTCATTTACGCATTGACCCTGATTGCGACCACTATCTCGGCGAGCAGCCTGGCCTTCCTACTGGGTGCATGTTTCAACATCTTAGCGATCGCAAACCTGATGATTGCCATGTGTTATGTCTTCATGATGGTACTATTTATCTTAGTTTAAATATTAGTTTTTTTATCTTAGTTTTTTGTAAAAAAAAAAAAAAAAAAAAAAAAACCACACACACAAAAACGCTTGATCCAAGGGTTTAGAAATAAAACAAATGTTCACCAATCAAGACTTCAGCCAGGCTCCGGTTTTGACCCCGGCTCTGGTGTCCTGGGGAAAACTGTCCCCGGAGATTCTGTCCCTCGTATGGGCGGGAGGAGGTTGATTTAAAAGAGGGCGCTATCAGAAGAAGTTTGTACACACTATTCTCGCCGCATTGGGGGGGGGGGGGGCAGAACCTCCTGCCACACCTGTTTTGAATCCGTTTGATATTAAAGCACCGTGTAAATCACACACTTAACGGATCTCAAGTCAGAGCCGAAGCGTAAGCCTAGTTTAAAAAATGGCCCATGTTTGTCTAGCATCAAAGAAGAAAATCATTTGTAAAAGTGTATTTCATTTGTAATTTCCTTTTCAGATATTTGGTGGACTGTTGATAAACATCGCTTCCTTACCTAATTGGGTGCAGTACTTTCAATACCTGAGTATCATTAGATACGCCATGAATGTGAGTAACGAAGGTGGACCTATGGGAGGGAAAGTGATACATGGGGGAGGGGTCGAGGGAAGGGAAGGGGGTACTTGAGAAGGGGGTACAGGGGAAGGGGAGGGGTACTGTTGAAGAGGGACGAAGGTGTTCCTTCCAAGATTCATTATACATCTTTTGACTTAATAATCCAAGCACCAAGTGACTGCACATTTACTGTGCCACGCCCCCGCCCCTTTTCCGCACCACTAGGCAGTGAATGCCAATCTTGATGACGTACACGAGTGTCTCCTTTAGATGATTACCATGAATAACAATCGTCAATGTTTGCCTACAGGCTCTGTCCATCAACGAACTTGCAGACCAGGAATTCTGTGATCCACCTGTCGTCAATATGACGCAAAACTGGTAAGGACATAAACTTGAATCAAGTGTACGCGCTCGCTGCGCGCGACTCTCATCCAATGATAGACTTTCATGCGTGCACTTTTCATCAACGATGGCGGCCAAATGCAAGGAGTCTGTACTCTATATCCCCAATGCAATTATTGCCTAATTTTGATAAAACTATTATTTCATTCAAAGAGCAAAACAAAACACAGCTTTACTATTTCAGTCTTCTTTTTGACCTCTCTCTCTGTCCAGCATTGAAGGAAACTACTACCTCGAGACCCAAGGGATCGATTATTCCACCTGGGGATTGTGGGGGAACATCGTTGCCATGGCTTCGCTCACCGTCATCTTTCTTTTCCTAACTTACGTCCGGATGAGGAACATCCCAAAGTTTAAATAAAGACTGAGACCGAGGGCTATTTTCAGACCGAGGACCTTTTCAAAACCTCGGCTTGGGCTCTGGTCTACTGGCAGGCGATTCTGCCCCTCGGAAATGTCGTCCCCCATAAGGCGAACTGTGAAGAAATACCGTTTGACAGCGCCCTCTTTTGAATCAACTTTCTTCAGGGACACACACACTGGACGTCAAGGGACACAATTCACCATGACATCGGCTCCTCTCCTCGGCTGGGTTCCATCATCAAGCTGTGTACATTTTGCACGGTGTTTCCGACATCAGACAGCCGGAACCCAGAGCCTAAAGCCAAGACTTGGAAAAAGCCCCAAAACATTATGTTTTGTTTTACCGAAAGATTTAGGGAAAGTTCGCTATTGTTTGGGGTGGGTACAGCTTATGCCCAGTGGTGTACAACCGGGGGCGGTAGGGGCGGGAGCTCCCCACAACCCTTGCCCCCGTGCCCCACGGGATCAGACAAGTATGCACACAGCTTTTTGAAAATGTAGTAAAACAAATTTTCACAAAAATTATTAGTGGCCTGATGTTTCGACCCTAGCAGAGTCTTTCCCGAAGGCTCAAACTTCAAGAAAGACTCTGCTACGGTTAAAACACACGAAACATTAATCAGCCAGACAGTCACTCTGAAATACAATCAGTGGACGAAAGTGGAACGTCCATTATCTCTCTCCTTCCTGAGTTAAGTCCAACACAAACCACTCCCATGGACAGTACACAGAAATCTTCATCAAAGTTCTCGAAAGAAAAACCTACAATTGGTGACATCGGTAGATCATCCAAGTCCAGAAACTGAGACTTTTGCTGACAAAAAAAAAAGAAAAAAAAAAGAGGAACCCGAACTACTTCTACCTCGATCAGCCAGAATCCGTAAACCAGGCTGATGTATGATAATCTCAGGCAGCCAAAATTACACAGAATAACAGATAAAGATGAAGGAAAACAGCTCAAATCAAAGCTACTGGTTGGAAAGAAATTGTTGGCAAAATGGAAGAGCCCTCAAATTACTGCAAGAAGAAAAAAGGCCAGCATGAGATTTTTTCTACAAAATGGCCTTTTCCTTTTTTTATTGAATTTCCTCCTCCTCCCGGGTTTTATTTACCAAAACAAAGTATTTCCAATGAATGAAAATGGTTAAGGATGTATATAAACTTGGTATCAAGCTATTTCATTAGTTATTGTTTAGAGGCTTCATAACAGTTGAAAAACGAAGGGGTAGGCCAATAACTGTATCTGTATTTTCTTTGTAAATAATTTGGTTCAATGACAAAATATCGAGGACGACATTTATTTCGAAAGAGAGAACCATGAAACTATCTTGCGCATGCCCCGAATCTGTTTTTATAAGCATTATCGGTTACGTAATATTAGCAGAGTAGCGCCCTCTGCGATTTTCATTTTCGCTAGCTTCTGTTCATAATAATCATTAGACGAAGACTTAAGAGCATCATGTTTATCTTCGTCAACAGATCTTGACAGTAAATAAAATACCAGCTCTGGAATCAAGTATAATCTGAACAGCCGTGTCAAGTGTAAGCTGTATATAAGCTGTATATATAAAGTCAGAGGGGTCACATAAATTATACCAGTTATTTTGGTTGGCGTGAATGTAATTAACATGTTTTCATGAAAGTGACTAATTGGGCCAGAGAGTAATGTTCACATGTGTTCAACGTTGTTCCCATTGAACTGTAACTCTGGCTCGGTAAATTTAAGAGCAAGATTCAGGCCTGTACAGTTTATGACAAAACGTGTTTGTGTTTGTATCATCGTGCATCAATAAAAAATATTGGCCTCCTGCAGTAAATTGAAATCCATCTGTTGGTGTTTCGAAATTAATTCTATGTGACTAAAAGTTATTGTGTGTTATTTTCCTTCTGTAATCATTTGATTTAAGTCTCTTACATTCTGTTGATAATTAAACAAATTATTAGAGAGAATTTATCGGTCCTTTCTCTGCAAAGTTTTATTCGTATCTTTAAAAACAGACTATTTATAGGCCTAGCTTACTTTAATTGTGTCAAATCAAGTTTTTAAAAAAGATAAACAGTGTCCAGATTTGATTTTATCTGATACTCTTTAAACAATATTACTTTACAATTATTTGCATTCACTTTTACAAAAAGATAAGCAACCAATGGGTGCCGGAGCATAAAAATATGCCCCCTCAAAACACAACTAGACTCCGCCCTTCGTTCTATTAAAAGGAAATAGCGCCACCTTTTGATTGACTGGTATCCTGTTACTGTCAGTAACTTGGAATACAGCTATTTTCTCCATGTGGCGGCTAGACACCAACGACTCTTGGATAATCTGGACGAGACAGCAAAGCCAACAAGTAGAATGTTGACAGCTCATTTTCAGTGATGGATTATCCAGCCATAAACACGTAGGTAAAAAAAATGTTTTACGGGATTTTGTTGGAAGCGTAATTAAGTGAGTATTACTTAGACTATGTTTTGATCACTATTAATGGTTTGAGATTTAACATGGCAGGTCAGTGAAAATTTAAAACGCTCGTTGATTTTACCATTTTATTTACCAAGACACTTCACACTGTCTCTGACAGTAACTAGGTGATTTAGTATAATAATTAGTAATTTAAAAACCTACACATGTATTCCAAACTTGTTGCCTGTCACGTTTACACACTTGCACTGGCTACAGTTCTTTTTGGAAACAGGATCTTGTCCGAGTTAGCTCGATGTCATGAATGAATGTGTTCTTTGTCATGTTTGTATTCTCCCCAATCTCAGTGAGTTCAGCAGGGCCAGGCAGTCAGCTGTCAGGATTGTTCAGGTTGGCCCAGTACTGTAGTTTCTGTCCTGATGGCCCTGCCTTTCACCTCTGACCTCTATGGATCCCAGTTCGATACCCAAACCGGAGGAGCCTTGCATGTGGATTGGGTTTTCATTCCCTAGAATCTCTACCCTACTGCATTGGTTTTCCCTCATTCATTGTTGGGGTTTTCCTCCCACGTCTAAAACTGAAATTTCTTTCAATCTTTTCAATTCTTTTTTAAACCTTGCTTGGTGCGATGTTTCCATTAAGGATGCTTTGCGGACTATTATTATATAATTATAAATTCAGATTCAGATGCAGATTGCAAAAATTGATGAATTCTCACCATCATGCAGAAGCCTTCTAAAAAATCCTTTCAAAAACAAATGGCTGCTAGCATTTTAACATGTGAACTGCTGGTTATCGAGGACCACCGTGGACGGCATCAACCTTTTCAGCCCCAATGGCGACTTTAGTTGACTGTGCACTATACCCTGCTTGAGCCCCAAAGCACTCAAGCCTGAGCACAAAGGTCATTTGCTGTAGTTTTGTCCATGTTCACCCTTCATACCCAAGCTTATCATCATTGGAAAGAGAAAGATCAGATCTTTCTAATGATGATAAAACAAAATATGCTATCACTGCAAACTGGAGTGGAAAGATCCAAAATGCAAACCACCTACGGAGTGCCATGAGGTTGTTTGCAAAAAAGTGTTTGGGTTTACAGAATACACTGGGGAAACAAAGACCAAGAACTTGGACATTTATTGGTTGATTTCATAGTTTTTTTAATTATATGAAAGGTAATGCAATAAGTAAGACAATCTTTATTACAAGGTAGGCCTAATTTGTAAAATCGAACTTTGAACACAAGCTTCCTGTTGTGTAAGAATGTGTATGTCATGCCAAGAGTGGTCAAACAATGTTGGCACCAGCAGTTGTTTATGTCAAAAGAACTTGGTGCTGAAAGGGTTAAAAAGAAATGTACTTCTTTTTTTTATCAAGGAAAAGATGCAAAATCTGGTCACCACTTTCTGTTGATGACAAATTCAAAATTTGTCGTGCATTGTGTCTGTCATTTTGAGTAGGGCGCCCTCTGATTGGTCAACAGGAGAACTCATTGGCCCATCCTGTGTGCTGCATGTAGATGATGTCGATGCATGAGGTCCATATTAAGAAGTCATTCTTGCAATGTTGTTTTGGCATTCAGGTCAAAGGTTAAGGGTTGTCAACAAGTGCAATAATCGTTAAGAATAACCTTGATGAGGCGTGGTTCAAGATTCAAGTGTTTACTTTTCCACGTTGTGTAACAGGATGAATCAGATGTGGCTTTAGGAAGTTCAAGTGTGGTTTAGTGCAGTTCATACATGTAGTTCAGTGCATGGTTTCCTGTATCCCCAATGGACCATAAATGCAATTCCTGCTTTTATGATAAGAGATCAGACTTATTCTGAACTATATGTTTACGGCAAAGTTCACCGAGTGCCACATCTAGGTTCAAGTGTACCAAGAAATAATTTAAAGTAGGAAAAGCAGTATCTCCTTTTATTAGGCAAGAAGCCACATGGCATTAATTTTTATCATTTCCTGTTTTGTGTACACTTCCTTTCCTGTGTCAAACACTTGCTGGAAACCGGAAAGGTTAACTAGGGTTTATTCAGAAACTGAAGTCGTGCAAAAAGAAATTGTTGTTTTAGTCAAGTACATGTATGCAATCATCATCTAACTTTTAACAAGGTCATGTAGTGCTGGGTGTTTTCCACACTTATTAAGTCTTCCAAAACCAAAACGCCCTGGCATGTTAGATCAGTAATTTTACAGAACACAGTCAGTCAGTCAGGAAGTGACTTGAACGCCTTGTTTATAATGTTAGATAAGCCATACTTCAGAAGGAGTTAAGTTTGTGTCCAAATTTAAAAGTTGAGTACCTGAACGACCATACTTAAAAAAGAAATTTGCAAGTATCAAGCATATGGGAACGAGAAAACACACCAAACGAAGAGCATTATTCTCTTCTGAAATCAAATATTTGTTTTAAGTTTTATCAATTAAAATATCTGATTCTGAACAACAAAAAATACTTATTACAATTTTTAAAAATGAGTTTTAGCTTTTATAAAAAACCCTTTAAGTTCTTAATTTTTATTGATTCGAAATTTAAACTCTGGGACACAGATGCTTAGGCCCTATTGATCTTAACTTTTTAGAAACCCCTTTTGTAAGTTCACGCCCAAATAATGTGCAAGCACTAAAAATGTAATGAGTGGCGCAGTGTAAAGAAGAAGGCGACATCTTAATTATCTGAGGAAGGTGACATCTTTCATGATGTCGACATCGTAAGATGAGTTGTATCGGGAAGACGACATTTTGCTTTTGGATGCCGTCAGCCGGAGAAAAATCCTCTCAGGATGTCGTCATCTAATACAATGATGTCATCACTCATCATCCTGCAGTAAATTATCACAGGATCTCAACATAAAGATGGCATTTCCAGAACTCCATACATTTTAATAGGGACAAACATTTTGAGCATCCATACTTTGAATCAGGAACTAGTGACAATATCTGGTTTGGGTGGAGCTTGTATGTAATGTTGCATGGTATAAAAAGAAACGGTTTGACAAAAAATACGATTGTACTTAAAATTTCTACTTTCTCTTCCAAACTACAGTTACAGTCATGTCTCGTGAGGGGCCCAGCCAATTTTAAAATCTTTATAACTGATGGTCACGAAGAGGGAGAACCTTCCTTGTGTGTGGCCTAACAGCAACAGGGTTTTTGCAAACATTCTGCCAGAACTTTGGATCAAAATGCAGAAATCTGGCCCAAAAGATGAGAGTTGGAAAATACACATTCTTGAGGTTCAACCTATCTTGTTCTTGTGCTGCCATATATGTGTTTAAGACACTACGTGTATAAATGCCTCTGTGAGTGTGTCAAGTTCAGAGTGAGCTTGGGGAGAAGTCTAGCTGTTGACGATACTTCTGTCACCACACCCACATTGGACTTCCAACAAGTTTAGGAAAGTGGGAGAAGTCTAGTCACTGACGATACTCCTGCTACCACACCCACAGTTGACTTCCAATGTGAGGAAAGTAGGGGTAGTCAGCTGCTGACGATACTTCTGTCACCACACCCACATTTGACTTCCAATGTGAGGAGAGGAGTGAAGTCTAGCTGCTGCTGACGATACTCCCGTCACCACACCCACATTTGACTTCCAAGTTGAAGACTTTCTTCCAGAAAGGTCAGCATGAACGTCATTCGCTATTACTCCATGACGACCATAAAGAAGTTGATGGTCCTTCTGGTGGTTCTCAGCCTCATCTCCATGTGGTTTCTCAGTTACAGCGTCTTGCCACTGAAAGGAGAAGGCGATAAATCACTGAACATGAGACTCCCATCGAGTCAGTCTCTGTCCAACACAGAGGCAAAAGACGGGCATGCTTCTAAACGGCAACCCAGTAAACACTCATCAGATTGGGAAGGGGATGAAAACCGGTTGTTACCATCTGCGCTGGTTATCATCGAACGTTCGGATTCAGTATTTGCGTATAACATAACCAGTGCCCTGGAGGCCAATCGAATTGACTTCACAGCGGTTCTGATCAAGGAGCGACACTGGCCCAGACTAGAACACAAACACGTCGGGAAATTCTCCATCATAATTTTTCAGAGTATTCACTTGTATCTAGACATGGAAAAGAACTGGCGACAAGCTATACATCAGTACTGCAAAAAGTATAGCGTTGGAATTGTATTTTTCGCCGTTGTAAGAAAAACGGACGATGCTTACACGAGACAGATCGGTGATCTTCCAGTGTACATGGATCAGCGACTTAGCTTAAAAGATCTTGTTATAAGCCCATCAGCCGACGATGTTTTATATGTTACAAAAGCTGGCCAGCGTATTAATGATACGTTACCATACGACGATTGGACAGTGTTTAGGACTAAACATACCTCTTACAGGCCCATCGTCCAAGCCAAAACTTTAAGTCAGGATCTACTGAAACTGAACTCACCCACCGCAGTCTTGCACACGACGATGTTACTAGACGAGGGAAATTTTGACGGTATTCGGAGAGTATTTATCGGCAATGACCTTAGGTTCTGGCTTCACTACATCTTATTTCTGGACAGCATTTCTTACCTCTCCCATGGACTCCTCAAGAAGTCTCTGGACAGATACATCCAAGTCGACATCGATGATATATTCGTTGGAGCCAAAGGAATCAGAATGACTTCCTCAGATGTAGAGGTATGAACGAATTCCTTGGAATTCTAAATCTATATCTAATACCCTGTTCACACTAAAGAGCCATTTCCCAGTAACTAAAACCCCAGGAATACATGTTTGACCTCCACTGACCAACCATACTTTGAAAGGTGCGAGGCATGTTAATCTACTCAGATAGCAAAGATTTTCCTTCCTGGTGGATGCTTAGACCTATAGACCCACATTTATTTATTGTAATTTTGTCATCGTTTTTTTTTTGTAATCACCCTGGGCTTTTCTCTCATTCGATTCAGGCGTTACTCTTACAACAAGATATCCTGGCTGAGAAGATTCCAGGCTTTAGCTTCAAGCTTGGCTTCTCGGGAAAGTTCTTCAAACGCGGGAACGAGAATGAGATGGAAGGTGACGAGGCCTTGGTGAAAAACGCTGACAAATTCTCCTGGTTCCCACACATGTGGAACCATGCCCAACCCCACACCTTTGACAACCAAACGCACCTTGTTAATGACATGAAGAAAAATTTTCATTTTGCTAAGGTAAGAGTCGTTGATCCATTATCATTTATCTCTGCTGAGTAAGGATACCTCAAATCAAACCCCCTCCTACTGTCAAGAGTTTAAGCATACAGCAGGCCTTAAGCGTATGACGCCTGAAGCCAACAAGCTTGCAGAAGGCTTCACCCGTATGAAGCCTCATGTTTCAGCTTGCAGAAGGCTTCACCTGTATGAAGCCTCTAGCATACACTGCCAAGTCAATGTGAATCAACAAGCATAAAGCGGTTTTAAGAAATCCAACCTATAGACCCATTGTTGCAGTGACGTCACACATAGCTACTCTCTGCTGGAACAGTAGACTGGACAAGGCCCAGAGGCCAGTGTTTTAAACATCGGGACAGTAAACTCATGACTGGACAAGGCCCAGAGGCCAGTGTTTTAAACATCTAGAGACAGTAAACTCATGACTGGACAAGGCCGTCAATAAAGCCTCACTGTACAGTATCTTTAGCAAAAACAAATTGTGTGCAGACGTTGACGTTGAGTCTGATAAATATCTTTTAAGGGGGCAATATGATAAATTGTCGGCTCACAGCAGAAAGGACTTTAAGACATATGCACAATGGAGTTCAAGTCCTTTCTGCTTGTATGTTAAACTGTGTAGTAGATAGGCTTGTTCTCGTTTTGATAAATTTGGCCTTGTGAAATTTTTTCTAGTCTGATGAATATTTTTAGGTACAAGCCCTGTGGCCTTGTGGATTTCCCCAGTTAATTCCCCCCCCCCATTTTGAGCCCTGAAATTGCCAATTGTCTTCCAATTCCTACATTACTTTCAACACTCTGTGAAAAACACTAAACTTGATACCAGTCCTCTTGTACTCTCAGACCCACCAGATTGTTGTGGATGAGTCCTATGCCATAGCCCCGCACCATTCGGGAGTCTACCCAACCCAAGTGATTCTCTACAATGCCTGGAAGCAAGTCTGGGGTATCAAGGTTACCAGTACGGAGGAGTACCCCGCCCTGAGACCGGCGAGGAAGCGGAAAGGCTTCATCTTCAAGGACATCATGGTAACATTTTTTTTTTAACCCTCCTACTGTCCGACCATTAAATATCGCCCACTGGTTTTGAATGATAGATAATAACACCTGCCTGCAGTAGGATATCATGTGGGTGAAAACAGAATGCTTCTGCACAGTACACAGTCAACCTTCCTACTGTCTGACCATTTAATATCATCCACTGGTTTGGAATAATAGATAGCTCTACAAGGTGCCTTGTGGTGAATGCTTCTATACGGTACACGGTCAACCCTCTTACTCTCTGACCATTAAATACCATCCACTACGGTTATGAATGGTAGAGAAACTGTGCCAGTGTGCAATATGACATCATGTGGTGAATGCATCCACACAGCAGTAAACATTTATAGCCACACAGTTCTGTGCACAGTTTGGCCGCCATACACACCCCACATGGTTTGAAACGGTTGGAAAATGTTACCAAGAGTAGGATCTCATCGCACCTGGGGAGACAGATCATTTTCCGTTGCAGCACCACATCTCTGGAGTCAGCTGCCCCTTCACATTAAAACCTCAAATAATATCCACTCATTAAAAAAGTCTCTCAAAACACACCTCATGTCAAAAGCATTTAGTTCCTCTTAATTGAATTTTTCTTTTGGTCCGTTTCCCTTTTTGTTTTTTCTCTTCCCATGTTACAGCAACTTGAGCACCTTTGGTGGATTTGTGCGCTTTATAAGACTTCATTATTATTATTATTATTATTATTATTATTAGGAGGGTAAATGTTTAAAAATCTCTATAACAAGAGTATTGGTTTGTGGGAGTATCTTTAAGGGGCTGGAGCTACTTCTGGTGTTGATTCTTTCATGTTTTATTATCTCATGAAGGTTCTTCCAAGACAGACCTGCGGTTTATTCACACATACCATCAGGATGAAGGATTACCCAGGAGGAAGGGAGAGACTTGACGGCAGTATCCACGGAGGAGAGCTCTTCCAAACCATCGTTAATAATCCAGTAAGTTGAGCTACAGCTAGCCTGGAGTTACATGCAGGCCACAGAGGCCATGGAGAGGGAAATACCCTGGGACGCCTGGGAACCCTTTGGGATGCCTGGGGAGGGGGGTGAATTGGAACACCCTTGGGATGCCTTGTAGGGGGACACCCCTTTGGAGGCCTGGGAGGGGAAAACCCTTTGGGATGCCTTAGAGGGGGAATTGCCTTGGAGGGGAAAACGCCTTGGGGTGCCTGGGACAGGAAAACCCTTTAGGACCCCTTGTGAAGGTACACTTTGTGAAGGTCTTTTATAACTTCTGTACTGATACACTTTCCACCCAGATAAACATTTACATGACCCACATGACAAACTACGGTAGCGACCGCCTGGCGTTGTACACCTTCGACAAAGTAGTTACCTTTGTGCAGACGTGGACCAACATCAAACTCCGAGCAGAAAAACCAGTCAAGCTTGCCCAGAAGTACTTTGAGTTTTTCCCCCAGGAAAAGGAACCACTCTGGACGGTAAGTAATCTTCTGAAATTATTGGATAAAACAATACAGGACGCAGGTTGTATCGTTAACTTGGTTGTGATCCATAGCTATACGACAGTTACAGGTTTAGAACTGGCTTCAGACTGGCACCCCCGAACAAAGATGTTGACAAAATAGGGAGACCACCAAGTATAAGTCCTGCTCTGGTAAAAAAAAATGTTGTTCAATCTAAATTTACCCAGTCAGTTTCCCTTGTGGCATTGAAAAAAAAAAAAACTCATAATGTAACAATTTTAATACATTGGGATACATTTTTATTTATTTTTTCTCCCTACCTGGATGTGCAATGAGCACTGTATACGCAGTGCTTTGCTAAGTCCTGTGGAAATGTTTTTTTTGGGGGGTGGGATTCGAACCCAAGAAAACACACCAAGAAATCTGCTGAGTTTGTCTGAAACAATTTGGATACGGTGTTAATGATAATGATACTGTCCCTTCCATACTAGTTGTATAAATCAACGTATCTAGTTCATTATTCGTTGCCGTTGCATTTCTTTTCAGAATCCATGTCAAGACAAACGTCATTTAGAGATCCTTCCAGAGAAGCCAAAGTGTACTCAACTTCCAAACTTTCTAGTGATTGGACCGCAGAAGACAGGTTTGTTTCCCCCCCCCCCAACTCTTGGTAGCCTCGTGGCTCATGTTAGCCTTGATCAAGGTGCGCTGGCTGGACGGCAGGGTTTAGTTGCATTTTGCCTCGCTTTAATAGTTAGCTAGAACAATGCCCCAAAACTCCAGCACACCCCCACGCTCGCAGTGAATGGATTCATACACTCTTACTCTATCAAAAGAGTGGGGACAGTAGAACAAAGGAATACAAAAGGGACAATGCTGTCCTAACATTGGAATCCTTTGTAGTTTTGTGTCCTCACATTTTTTTCGTGCGCTTAGTGTATGGAGAGTGTTAAGTTAGTGGGACACGTCCTCACATTGATAGCAATAAATTCATGTAGGTAGATGTTGTGCGTACATGACATGTAGTGTGTATGACTATTCCTGACGGACTCCTCCGTGCGTAAACTGTGTGCGTGTGCCCGTGATTACTGACCTAACGGACTCTGAACGTGGACTGAATGAGTGTATGGGACTGTGTATCGTTCCTACGGGTACAGCGCCCAAGTCAGCCTTGATCAAGGCTAGGCACATCTTGGCCAGCAGTCCATTAAAAAGGTTTTTGTTCATTGTGTTCATTTTGTTCAGGAACAACCGCATTGCATTCCTTCCTATCCATGCATCCAAACATCGTTAAGAATCTACCCAGCGAGGAAACGTTTGAAGAGTTGCAGTTCTTCTCAACCACCAAGACGTACCTTCAAGGGGCAGAGTGGTAAGAAGCTGGTCTGGTGCCCGGCAGTAGGACCTAAGGCACTGTGACCTCCTGCCGGGCATGCCCAGTACAATATTATTTCATTCCTGGGGAAGTTCGTATAAAGCAATAAAATGGCTACTTTAGAAAAAATCCTGCTTAATTGTTTTTATTTGTGGCCATGTTTGTGGCCATATCCAACCAGAACACACTCCACAAAGACAACTCAATAAACGCATTCAACCCACAACACTTTCCACAAAGACAACTCAACAAACACGTTCAACCCAGAAACCCAGCGAACCCCACATCCTCTCACACAGACATGGAATCCAGCATTCTCCAGATTAAATTGCGTGTCTTGACAACTCTGAAAACCCAGAGCTTGATTTCACAAGGCACTAAGATTCATCTTAAGATGAGTTGTCAATATCACCATAGTGATTTGTATTGTGACATCACACTTTGCTTCTATCCAGAAATCGAGCTCAAGTCTTCCCTCTTAATATGAACAATTGCCTTTTTCTTTAATATAAAAATCAGTGATTTTTTGTCCGACTTCAGGTATATGAATTTCTTTCCGCAAGTCAAGGATTCCTCGAAGGCTGTTCTATTTGAGAAAAGTGCAACCTACTTTGATAATGTCAACGCCCCCTTGAGGGCCTACTCTCTCCTACCTAAGGCAAAACTCATCGCTATTTTAATTGACCCATCAAAGAGGGCTTATTCATGGTATCAGGTAAGGTGCAATTTCACTATCATCTAGAACTGCAATTTTAGGTTTACCCAAAATATTTAAGAGTGTCAGAAAATGTTTAAAAACAATTTTGGTGTGAACAAAGACAAATTTACTAAAATGGGATTTAAACCTGCAACCTCCGGATTGCCGGTGCTATTTCAACTGAGCTATCATTTTATTACCTATTATTTGAAACAATTAGTCTCATCCCGTTGAGGTGGTCCTGTGCTGCCTCTTCCCAGGTTGTATCATAAACTTAGGTGTGATCCCTGGCTACACGGCAGTTACAGGTTTAATGGCTTCTGACTGGCACCCCAAACAAACATTAGGGCTAGGTGGCTCAGATGGTAGAGCGCTCGACCGTAAATCCAGAGGTTGCAGGTTCAGATCCTGTTATAGGTAGTTTTACTTTGTTTACCCCAAAATTGAATTAAAAATTTCTAGGTCAGTTTCCCTTGTGGATTATTACAATTCAGAAGAACACATGTGAGTACTGCATAAATTTTGCCAAAAGTACGTAAACCTTTTTCTAGTGAGTTGACTGAGCATTGGAAGCTATTTTAGTCTTCACAGTTTGGGTTTGGTGGCATAACTGTGCATAGGCCTTATTGTATACAGGTGTTTCATGTTGATGCATGCATTACATGGTATCATATTGTAGGCTGGCATAGTCTGTCATTCAAAATAACAGTGAATGATATTGAATGGTCATACAGTGGGAAGGTTGATCGTAAACTGTGTAGACGCATTTGTGGCGTGTTGTGGCCGAGCAGTCTAGTTCACCGGACCCAAGCTCTGGTGTTGTCAGCAGCAGAGTGTGGGTTCGAATCCTGGTCATGACACTTGTGCCCTTGAACAAGGCACTTAACTTCGTAAAAAGTTGGGAAGGTAGTGCATTCAGCTCTACCAGCCAGGCTCCTAGTGGATGATACCCATGCTTATATCCTTACGGACTGTGAAGGGGGTAACCCTGTTTCAGCCCCAGGAGTAGGTGGCAACGTGCCTCTGGTGACAGTTGATCTGGGTTGATAGCCCAAATCAGTTACATGTAAGTGTAGCCCTCACCTTGAAGTGGCCGTTCGGCCTTGTGATTTGGGCGATATCTCATAAATTATTTTTTTTTTAATTCACCATATGGTATCATATCGCAGGAAGGCATTGTAATCTGTCATTCAAAACAACAGTGGACGCTATTCAGTGGGAGGGTTGAGCGTAAACTGTGTAGATGCATTCACCACATGGTATCATATTGCTGGCTGGCATTAGTCTATCTGTCATTCAAAACCACAGTGGATGATATTGAATGGTCTCACAGTAAGAAGGTTGAAGTGACCTTTTGTATAAAACATTTGTCTTGTCCGTCGAAATGAAAATACAAGACTGCACTTGTATCACCACAAGGAATACACCTTTTTATCAGTCAATAAATTCACCATTATTATGGTATACTTACTATTGTAACTTTGTTGTGTTAAGCATGAGCGGGCCCACGCAAACCCAGCAAGTATGAACTACACTTTCCACGAAGTCATCTCATCAGGGGCGGAGTTGGGTAGACAGGTTGCGTCGCTACGCAACCGATGCCTGGACCCCGGAAAATACACTCAGCATTTACAGAAATGGTTGCAATACTACCCGACTGGCCAGGTAAGGAAAGTTAACCAATCAAACCGTTCAAGTTAGTGTGCAACTTCATAAAGTTGAAGAAGAAGAAGAAGAAACAACAAAATCATGAATATTTGACAAAATGTTTGTTAAAATCACAAATTCAGAGCGCAACTTCATAAAGCTGTTAAACAGAAGAAAACAAAATGCCCCAAAAATTTGACGCTGAGCAAATTATTAACAGGGCACCAGTCACAACAATGTAAAGTTATTGGTATTTTAGCAGGTGACCTGTTTCTGTTGAATTATACATTTGTTTGAAATTTACTTTCAGCTGATGGTGTTAGATGGTGACCTGTTGAAAGCCGACCCAGTGGCTGCCATGTTTAGAGTTCAGCGATTTCTACACATGAAAAAAGTTGTGGACTTTAGTAAGAGCATTGTGTGAGTAATAAACTAAAAATTTCTTTTGGGTTGAACCGAGAAAAGATGGTTTGGGCGGGACTTAAACCTGCTTTCTCTGGATTAATGTGCCGGCACTCTACCAACTGAGCTAACTAGCCCTAATGTTGGCGGTCTCCCAATAAAGATATTGACAAAATAGGGAGACCGCCAACAGTAGGTCTAGATAGCTCAGTTGGCAGAGCGCCAGAACGTTAATTTGGAGTTCAAAGGTTCAAGTTTGGCTCTAATCAATCCTTCTTTGTTCCAACCCCAAAATTAAAAAAAAAATTACCCTGTCAATTTTCCTTGTGATTCATTACTTGATAACCTAAAACCATTTACTTTTTAACATAAAGAACATGCTCTGTTTATGTCCTGCTCTTGGTTTATTGGCCCAAGAGGTATCGACAATTCAAAATATGCAGTTGGCCAGTGTAGGTTTTAAACCCAAATCATCCCGGGCCCAATTTCGTCTCTCTGCTTACCGCCGAATTCTGCGCTTGTGATCACCATTCTCCGCTTAACGTGCAAGCGCCGAATTAGCTGCTAACCTGGGAAATACGCTTGACGTAAACTTACGCTTGCTTACAGTTAGCAGAGCCATGAAATTGGGCCCAGATGTTTTGATGTTACCAAGGTCAAAGAAAGGTCAAAGTTAATAAAATCCACTAGGCCAGTACACCGCATAATATAAAAGTAAGGTATATATTTTTTTTTAAAGTTTGATTTGATTTTGATATGGTTTTTTACTTCACAGCTATGATACCAAAAAGGGATTTTATTGCCCTGTGGTGAACAAAGGTCGTACTAGATGCCTAGGCATGAGCAAAGGTCGTAGCTACCCTCCAATGGACTCCGAGTCAGAGAAGTTTCTTCAGCGTTACTATCAGAGCCACAACGTTCAGTTAGAAGCTTACTTGATGAGTATCAGCCAGTCTCGACCAGCGTGGCTAAACAACGCTCTGACGGACAAAACAAAATGAAATCTTCCTACTGATGGGCATTTCCTGAGCAAATTATCAAAGCTGTCTGATTTTAGATGTCGGCTTAATAGATCTAACAACAATGTTCTAGTTCGAAAGTTATTTCCTCCCAAAATTCAATTTCCATTCATCCAAACTTCCTTTACCAGAATCCTTCCTCATCAAATCCATTCTCTGAGCTGCTGGACTCTGATTATGGTGGTATGCCTGATCCTTGTAAAGCATGGTCAGTTTACTAGTGCAGTCCTCAGTTCAACACCATTTAGTAACTCAACACCCAAACTGTTGGACTCTGATTATGGTGGTATGCCTGATCCTTGTAAAGCATAGTCAGTTCACGAATACAGCTCACAGTTCAACAGAATAAAAACAGATTGCAGTTGGATTTTGATGGGATGGTTTAGGGGGAAGAAATTACATCAGTCAGATGGAGACCTGGCACTTTTCGGACACAGTGTTTTAAATTTTTACACCATATCTCTCATGAGAATGTACAAGTAATATAAACGAGGACACCTTATTTTTTCAATTGACTGTAAATTTAGAATGTCTTCATGTTTAGAGGAGTGGATGTTATTTTTTTAACACAATATCAAAACTAATGTTCACCCGGTTTTTGGAAATTAATATAATCAGGAACCGTTTTGGTTCCTGTACTACAGTGTTTTGTAATTTAAAACTAACTTAAAACTGCCAAAGAGTACTATGTATGTAAAGCTTCCTGTGGTGAACATAAGGTAGGGCATATCCCACTTCTGTTACCAACATTTAGTTTTGTTTATTTTCTTTTTACAAAAACACTAAACACAAACCTCATTGCATTACTAAGGGACACTAGGGAAGATGGGGGAAATATTTGTGGGAATTGTACTTTTGAGAATGCAAGCATTGAATTTGGCGATACGTGTTCAGATATAGATATTTGGCTATAGGGCAATCGTGGATTTGAATTTTGAAAAAAAGTAGGTAGAACAAGCAATTTTCAAAATTATCAAAATGGCTGCCATTGCTTGATATACTACCTATAGATAGGTTGCAATATGACGTAAATCGGCCATCTTTACGGGCAATTTGGAACACATGATCATGCGTTTTGCGCGAGAACGGCGTGCAGCACGCGCACATTTCACAAAACTCATTGCAAGATTGGTTAGTAAACTGCGCGGCTGCGTTAATAATTTGAGCGCTTGACGCGCCTGCAAGCCAAAATGAAATTTGTCCTTAAAGATGGCGTCTATTGGGAACTATCTATTGTTTTCAAAGGACAGATCTGCAATGGCCCCACAGCCAAATATATTTCTCATGACATACTCTGATTGCCAAATTCCATGCTTGCATCATCACAGGCACAGTTCCATCACTTACCTGCAGTACTAAAAGAAATTTACTAAGCAATGAGAAATCATGGTAAGCAGAAATTGGTTACCAGACGAATAACATTGTGATGTACATATTGCCTGTCATTGGTCCTACATAAGCAAATAAATTGTTAGTAATATTCTCTTGTAAGAGAGTCTGTGACTTTGGGCGCTGATTTGTGGACATAAATAGTAACTGTGTTTGTTGGTTCTTTCATGTGTTTAAGACTAAGAGGCCGTTTCGTCATGATCAAAGCAGGCCTGTAGCTTAGCCCTGGTGGCCTTTCACTCTCGTATTAGTGCTAGCCCGTGACTCTACATGGAAGTATGAACTTTCATCCAGGTACTGCTTCCGCACGCCCCCTCTCCATAGATATGATACTGGTAGAGGGCGCACTCGTGCAGTAACTGGGTGAGAGTTCATAGTTCCATGTACAGCCACAGGCCTGCTTTGATCATGACGACACAGCCCCTTTAAAAGCGGAGAGGTGAGGCTCGATACTTGCACGTCTAATCCGGGTAAGGCAGTGTCAAAACGGAGCGACATGGAATTTGCTATGGCTATGGCTGTGGCTGAAGTAGCCGTGTTGAAGAATAGGCATATGCAGGAAGCTAGCCGTAGCCACAGCATTAGATTCAGAATAGACGGGTTTCTTTCTCTGCCTTACTCCAACTTTATTCAGGAGGATGTCGGGGACCATACCCCAAAAAGGTTTTTTTTTAATGGGAAAATACAGACGTGATTTTTTTCCAGGAACGCGGATGAATTTATCTAAATACGTTCAAACTGAAAGAGGCATTGGGCGAACTAGTGCAAAAAAAGAGGTCAAAGTTCATGGAGCTGCTGATGATGAAAATAAGTTGGAACACCAAATTACAAATTGATGTTTATATTGACGCACTTTTTCTGTTCTTCCACAAAATGCGTAGCTAATTTCTGACTATGTAACCAATAATTTGGTAGCTACTGTTCACAATAAATTTAGCTTTTCAATGCTTATTACCAAACGTTTGCTTAGCTCATGGAGGTTGTCCATGCTTAGCTCATGGAGGATTTCTATGCTTAGCCCATGGAGGTTTTCCCATGCTTAGCCCATTGAGGTTTTTAAGCTTAATTTGGTATATAGCAGTTGCGTTCTTTGCTTCAGTGTTGAGCAGAACAATTGGTTGGAGTTTGTTGGATCAGCAAACCATGGTCGACATTTTCGAAGTCAAGTTATGTTCCACAAATTTTGTCATTGTCGATGAAGTACTATAATGTTTTATTTTTGATATAATGCCAATATTTCTAATTTATGTGATGGGGGCGGGGAGGAGGCGATAGCAGTATCTGAGTGTTTAGACTGTGAAACATTTGATGTTTCTTTCAAAGTCTGCACTTCCGGCATGCAAGATTTCTATCACAACTCAATGGTTTGGATACTTCGAAAGCCCATTAGCGGCAAAACATTTAAAATAACAAAATTACAGTTCGTTATTACGGATTCACAATCTATTATTATGGAGTTGCAATTATCAACCTGTTTTTACGGATTGTGAATCAGTAATAACGGATGTGAATCAGTAATAACGGGTGTGAATCAGTAATAACGGATCGTGAATCTGTAATGAGGGATCGTGATTCCTTTAATGGATTGTGAATCCGTAACAAAGGACCGTGAATACGTAATAACGAATCAAAAATTCGTAATAACGGACCGTGAATCCAAAATGACAGATCGTGAACCCTTAACAACGGATCGTGAATCAGTAATAACGGATCAAGAATCCGTGTAACAGGTTGTGAATCGGTAATAACGGATTGTGAATCAGTAATAACGAACTGTGAATCAGTAATAACGGATTGTGCGTCAATAATAACGAACTGTGAATCAGTAATAACGATTTGTGAATCAGTATTAACGAATTGTGAATCAGTATTAACGGATTGTGAATCAGTAATAACGAATTGTAAATCAGTAATAATGAATTGTGAATCAGTAATTAGAAACCTATTTTTTGTTGGTGCTAATGGCTTTTGTATGTAGAAAGAATTTTTACAGGTTTGATACGAAGAAATGGTAGACCTACACCTTTGGTACATTTATTATTAATTTTTTGTACAATTATATATTTTTTTCATTTTATAACTACATTAAAAAAATGTAAACATTTCTCATAGACCAGTGTAGCATCTTGCCTACCTGGAAATATCAAGAAATGCAAAAGGTCGTCATTTTGTTGGTCTATTGCGGTTTTTATCAGTTGTATCTCATTACATGAAACAGGCATTGTACTAGTTTGGGCATGTACATTTACATTTCAATTCGATTTTGTTTTGTTTTTTAACAATTAATTTGATGCAATTAATTTTTGTACGGATTTTTGTGTCGTAATACATGCTTATAAAGCTCACTGTCAAAGTATAATTTCGTATTGTAAATAAAACGAAGTAGGCCTAGACCAAAAGACTTTAAGTGTTGGGTACTTACTTCGGTTATGGTCTTTAAAGTAGACTTTAAGAGAAAATCGTGTTAGCCGGTGGCCATTTTTCGGTAAAAAAAAACCTTAAAATTTGCGGTTGGATAGGCGCCTGGCTAATCCGCTGGCAAGTAGGGTCCGCTCATTAGCATACTGTGATCTGGTTGGTCGTGTGTCTATGACGCCTCGATTTTTACCGGGCCTTGCCAACTAGTCTCCGCGGGGTTCAGTAGGGGCTGATTTCCCGACCACCTTTTGAAAAGTCCCCCCCCCCCAACTTTCTACTAAGCTGTTTTTAAAAATATTTTTTGTGGCTGACACTTGGAAGCGATTTGGTATGACTTGCCCCCTCCCCCACCCCATGAAAGAAGTGTTCCATCTGTCACGACCACAAGTTTCGCGTGCTGTACAACAATGGTAAGAGTGAAATGTAGTGTCTACACCGATTACACACATGTCTTGGTATAGAGATGGTCATAGCGGCAAACTTCCCTCGCAATATATTGGCTGGAAATGCTCTAGTCTTGGAGTCATTAGTAAAGCAAATAGTTTTGATCTCACGAGTCCAAAACCCGACCATTGAAAGCTGTGAAAACATGAAGTTTGTTTTTATTATTTTCTTATGACTTTGCCGGTGATTGCACTTTCTCTTTGTCCTTGCTCTTGTTATACAGGGTCACATCAAGCGCTGACCGGTCTTAGCATAAAGTTCATGTCAGTGTACCAATCAAGTGGAAAAACATCCGGCCGTAAAACTGGCTTAATAAGTCGGAGCACTCAGCACGTAGGGCAGGGTGGGACTGGGAAGGGAAACCTTCGAGTACCGCGTCATTGCTGCGATTGAGACTGCTCAACACGATCACTGAACCGTTTTTTGATTGCATTTTCACAATCAAAAGGGCCCACATTCGGTTGTAATGTGGCAGTGTTTTTTCACAATTGTGTTTTGCTTTGAATGCCCGTGTACACACGGCAGTAGCAACAATACCTCTATTAAAAAACAGGGCTTCGCAGACCTGTTTTTTGTCATTGTCAGGTCAGTGAACATGTATACAGTCATATACTACTACTAGCGGCATGTTCATAATGGTTTATCAAGCATGAAGTGGTACACCTATGCAAGTACATGTATCGTTGTTCCATCACTTTATAAAGCCGCCATCCACCGACCCAGTACTGCAAGATCTTGTTCAGTTGAATGAAAGGCGTCTCCCGGTCATTATGTACGATGTTTTTTGATGACCTTGACGCCATTTTGATGACTTCCTGATTAGCTGTTTTCCGTGGCTGCAGTCAGTTTTGAAGTAAGTGCTGTTTAATCTTAACAATGTGACTAAACACTAACTTGTTGCAATCCTGGGGGTACTGGTGGTAAGGGGTTAGACTACCGTGATAGAGTGGCCATTAAGTGCAGGGTCCGGTCCAACCACTGCCTTTTCACAACTTAAAATATCTGCTAAAATTGAGACGATTTCATCATAGAAATAATGGCACTCGAGTTGAGGTACTCGTTGTTATTGAACTACAACAATGTACATGTAAATGTAGTAGGAATTGAGCTGGCTTCTTGCAAAGCTCCTCTGTAGGCTAACGCGGAGCGTTGATTTTGGATTCCCCCTCAACCTACGTGTTGCAGCTCAGAGCCCTATAGTAAGAGGCAAATAATCCGATCAACACATCGATCGTTCTTTTGCATCGATCGATCTTCTTATAAAAGGTATATGATTCTGTTCTTTTCAGTGCTGAACAAAATTCGTTATGGAAATATCGGTGTTCTACTCTGCTTGATCGGAAGATCATTTTGCTCTAATCCGACACGGTACCGAATGGTGCTTGTTACGGCATCGCATTCCCCGTTGAATCAATCAATGACAACACGGTTTCATTGGATAGAGGAGCGTTATCAGAACTCTGCAGTTTAATGCGAGCTGAAGATGAACGACGTCATGTACAGTGCAGTAATGAGACACGTAATACGCCGGGGAACCACCAGGAGCTTGAGGAAAATTCTGTTCGTCTTGGCTGTAGTAAGTAGCGCCTGCGTGTGTTATATAAGTTACCACATGTCGTCACCCAAGGCTAGCGATGTGCCACCAGAAGATCAGGCGGAAAAGTCCGTCTCCGTGGATGATAAACTTCACTTATCCCAGGGCGGAGCGAGGCGTGCTGTACCGGTATCCACAAAAACGACGAAGACGGATTTGCCCTTTCCATTTAGTGCTAAACTTAGTACAAATCGTTCAAAAACGTCCGATGCTCTCATGGGTCAAAACATAAGTGAGAAGGTCAAAGTGTCGGAGACGAATAAGCACTTCAATACAAATACGACAGTGGAACCTTTCGTTCTGGTTGTGATCAATCAAGTTGTTTTAAGCCATAAGTTGACAAATACCATGAAAGCAAACAACATCCAATTTGCCTTGGTCCATGCGTCGGTGCCAATGGAATCCTGGCCAGCCTTGGAAAACCAGAGCACAGGGAAATTTTCTGTAATAATATTCCAGAGCATTAAAACCTACTGTCAACTCGATGTTGACATGCTCAGCACAATACACGACTATTGTTATAAGTACAATGCAGGGGTTATAGTGTTTGCTCCAAAAGGCCACGAGTACGCAGGCGTATGGAAGCTTAGGCATCTACCAATCACCATGGAATATGGACTGTCGTTGCGTGATATCTCCGTGAACTCCGCGGCTGAGGACGTCTTGCACATCACAAAAGCTGGGCAAGGAATAAGAGGTATTCTCTCGTACAGCAGTTGGACTGTCTTCACGTCTGATCATCCCGGATACAGACCTTTAGTACAGGCAAGGAAGGTTAGTCGAGCGCAGTCCGTGAATCAAACCTCGCACGAGGAGGAGGTCCTGTCCACGACGGTGCTTCTAGACATTGGAGACTTTGACGGGGTTCAGAAAATATTTATCGGCAATGACCTTGGGTTCTGGCTTCACTACATCTTATTTCTGGACAGCATTTCTTACCTCTCCCATGGACTCCTCAAGAAGTCTCTGGACAGATACATCCAAGTCGACATCGATGATATATTCGTCGGGAAGCACGGTAGATTGAATCGCTTAGATGTTCAGGTATGTACCTTTAAATTGGTAGAAGAAAAAATGGCATTCCTCCAAGACCAATACCTGTCGCATTTCCACTAACTTGAAGATCTATAAAAGGCTTTCACCACACGAGTTATGTTCCTTTATAATCAAGTCTTCTTGTCGCTGGTTTGCGCACACACACACACACACACAAAACATTGTAGGTTATGATTTCTCGTCACAAAAACGACAAGTTCCATCGACATTACTTCCCTGTGCGGACACGCAAACAATAATAAGCTGGATTCGAACCTGAGAAACAGCAGGATTTCTGTCATTTATTGAGCATTTAAATCTCACATTTATTTTCACCTTTCTTACCCGGATGTATCAGGCTTTGATCAACCAGCAGCAAGTCCTTGCAAACAAACTACCGGGGTTTATCTTCAAGCTCGGTTTTTCTGGAAGAAGCTTTGGCTCAGGGAACGAGGATGAGAAAAACGGAGACCTGGCATTGGTGAAAAACGCCCACATGTTCTCCTGGTTCCCGCATATGTGGGGACACACTCAGGCGCACACGTACGACAACAGGAGCCAACTCGTCAGTGAAATGATGAAAAATTATAAATTTGCGAAGGTAGTATTATTCATGTCATGGTTAGCAGAAATTAATGATATTCTGCTAAGCAGATATTAGCTGGGAACCATCGACATGGATTACGCATGGACGTTTTTTGGTTGGTCCCTTTCTGCGAATCCATGTTCAGTGAACTAGGCCTATACAGTGGCCAACTATACATGTATCACGGTTTTTTGTTGTTTTTTTACAGTTATAGTATTAAAGAGAAGGTACACATTTGGTAATCACTCTAAAATTAATGGCAATAAAAACTTACTTGGTTAGAAGTACTGCAATTTCGATAGATATAAAAAAAGAAGAGAAACATTCCAATCCGAAATAATGTGGTTATGGATAAAGATATCAGTTTTTATCTCCCGAAATTTGAATCTGGGAAACGTTTCTGTCAGAAACGTTTCTCAGATTGTGTATTCCTATTAGGGATTATTCTTCCTGCGTGGACATATTCGCTCCGGATTTTCGGCGATATCTCAAAATTGCGACCACCTTTTGAAATGAAACTTTAACAGGTTGTTTTGTATATATCCACATTTCTATAGAACTAAAACAACCGAAAGGTTCCAAAAACCAAAGGTATACTTTACCTTTAAACCGAAACATGTCCTTGTTTTATAGCCTGAGTATCAAAACAGGCTAAACATAAAATTTTTTGTATACACGTCCCAGTACGCTCTAAAAACTCCCGGGTAAGAATCCACCCAGATTCAAGTTCACAGGTCACAGGGGGGTCTACCCTCTCTGGGTCAGAACGACCCGGAATTTGTGTCAACCTGACCCTAAATGGTTTCGAACTGACGTATGACCAGAGTCGTCAATTCGTAAGCAGTTTCGGGTTCAGCCTATTCACATAAATTGGTCTAGGCCCCTGTGACCCGGGGTCCGAGGCAGTTCTGTCCTGGGAACCAACTTATTAAATCTTCAGAAATGTTGTTTCTGCAGAGCTATAATATTACTGTACACGAGTCGTACGCAGTAGCCCCTCACCACTCGGGAGTTTACCCCGCCCACGACATGCTTTACGATGCCTGGAATGAGGTTTGGGGGACCAAGGTCACAAGCACAGAGGAGTACCCAACCCTTGACCCAGATTGGAACCGCAAGGGATTCACATTCAAAGATATCATGGTAAGTTTATTATTGAGGCATATACTCCGGTTCTGATGGGAACTGGTTTCACAAGGGACTCATGATTCAAAGATATCCTGGTAAGTTTATTATTGAGGTATATACTCCGGTTCTAATTGGAACCGCAATTAGGGACTCATGATTCAAAGATATCCTGGTAAATTTGTTATTGAGGGATATACTCTGGCTCCAGATTGGAACCATAAGGGACTCATTATTTACATATCCTGGTAAGTTTATTATTGAGGTATATACTCCGGTTCTAATTGGAACCGCAATTAGGGACTCATTATTCAAATATATCCTGGTAAGTTGGTTATTCAGATTAGAACCAGAGGCTCTTGGGTCAAGATTTGGTGAACTCATGTATACTAAAGACAATCTTATAAAACCGTATAAAAAGTACCATCGGATTTTCACTTTTACTTGGAGTCAACGTTGACTTAGGGGCCCAAGTCAAACTATTATGGACTACCAGTTTCTGAATATCCCTAAATAACCTTAAAGTATTCACGACATTCTTCAATAGCAATACTTATAAATTCTCAGAGTCAGGTTTGGCCTGATTCAACTGTATAGTTCTGGTAAAACAATGAGTGGGGATTCATTAAAGGGTGGGGATCTGTAAAGGCACTATAAAGGAAACACTTGGAAACAGAAAATGGTGAAATAGAGGGGGCAAGTCAAGTTGAGTAAGACGCTTCGTGCAAGGGATTCAGCAACTTAAATGTAAACCAGGAACGAGTGGGTACAATTCTTTATACAGTGATACTTCTGGTTCTTTAGCCATATACGGGAATAACGTACTGAAGAACAGGTCTATACAGATCAATCAAAAGAGTTTTAAAACGACACCTGTTTTTAGTGAACATACGTCTAATGAATCCACAATTAATTGAGTGGATATGATTGGACCAAGTGAGATCCCTGGAGCAAATAAAACCCCAAGATTACACTCTTTCTAGGGTTTTGGTGACTAGTTATAAGTACAAGAAATGTCTCTTTTAACATGCATTACCTTGCACTTCAGTGGGTTGAGTTTCAGAAAAGTTGGGATTAACTTGGAACCGGTGGGTGTCAAACTGACCCAAATTTTCGGCCACTCGGTTTTATCGTTATAACTCGTATAGTGTGGAATAGTATAGATTATAACCCACTTGGATAACGGTGTAATTTTCCAGGTGCTCCCGAGGCAAACTTGTACCCTGTTTACAAAGAACTTGTTGATGAGCAACTACACCGGCGGGAAGAGCGGGTTGGACGCCGTGATTCAAGGGGGAGAAGTGTTCCGGACTGTCATCAGTAATCCCGTAAGTTATCATCGAAAGATTAGCCTTTTGTCAAGGCCTTCGTGTCTTAGACAGCTTTGCAGCCGCGAAGCGACTGGAACCGGAGCCCACACGCGCGAGTGGTGAGCGCGTGGCTACAAAGTTGTCTAAGGCGCGAAGGCCTTTTAACAAAAGGCTTAGAAAAATAGAGACTTCTTTACCGAAAATAGACTTACCTGTTGTGCGTTTGGGTACGAGCTGAGGTTCACATTATTCTGTTATACGGTTGTATCTTAGGTTAAGCTGCCAAAGTGAATTTTCTTAGTCACATATTATTGGCAAACAGCATGTACTGATTGAGTGTACAACTGAACCGAGTTTTGCATGTTTTTCTCTTCATGTGTAGGTCACTCTTTTAAAAAAATTCTCCTTCTGGGGGTTGGGAAGAGGGTAAACGTAGTATTCTTGATTAACTCAATGCATCGTGGTTTAATAAAACCGAAATGTAATTAAATTGAAGTAATAAACGGTCATTTTCACATGCCTTGAATATTACATGGGGCTCGGTTGCCATGGCCTCAGTTGCCTCTGGTCTTGGCCTTAGTGCCCCTTCAAATGTTTCCCATTGACTTTAACGTTTTCCAATGGAAGTGCCCTTTGAAAAAATGAAAATGGCCTTGCCCTCTAAAAGATGAAATTCTAGGCCTGTTCTCATACGCCAATGGGTCACTGTCTATGCTGGTTGGTGCATTTGCGTAGAGGCAAAACAAAATGGCTGCTCCGCGATAACTGTATAGTTACTATACCATAATACACGCCTACTCACTTGAATCACAATATACAAGCGAAGATGCAACTGTACAAAAGTGAAAGATCCTTTCACTTCAAAATGTGGTTTAGAAAAAGTGGGTGTACTCTCACTGATAATATTTACTGGCTCAACAAATATTTATAAGTTTGCATGTCCATAAATTGTTTTTAGATTAGCATATTCATGACGCACATGCCGAACTACGCCCGTGATCGTTTGGCGCTGTATTTGTTCGACGAACTCGTAACCTTTATACAGAGATGGACTAATATCAAACTTAAAACAGCTCCCCCTCTCAAGTTGGCGCAGATGTACTTTGACATGTACCCGGGGGAACGGGAGCCAGTCTGGACGGTGAGTTCTTTTTTATTTTTAAACATTACAAAGTTGGCAAAGCTGTGTTCAGTTTTTCTGCAAGCAAATCTGTTTAGAATCTGAATACACTGTGCAAGTCTCGCCTGCATCATTAGAATTTCCTGGACCAAGTTGGTCCCGAACCGTATTGAGTTTTACGTTATTTAGTAAAATATTTTTCTTTTTTGCAGAACCCATGCACTTACAAGCGTCACCTTCAAATACTACCAAAACTTCAAAGTTGTGATCGACTTCCCCATATATTGGTGCTCGGACCTCAGAAAACAGGTTAATATTTTCATCAATTTGGGGTTTTCCTTTTTTGAAGAATGTGAGTACTTCTTTTGGCATTGATTTATTGCATCAATTATTTTGTATCTTGTCCGATATGTGACAGAGAGTGTTTGCCCCTCCTCCAAATGTTTTATATACTTTAACACACTCCTTTCTCTCGCACAGAAGTAACCCCCCCCCCAAAAAAAAAAAAAAAAAATAAAATAAAAAAATAAAATAAAATAAAATAAAATAAAATAAAATAAAATAAATAAATAAATAAATAAATAAAATAAAATAAAATAAATACCTTTAAAGAATTCCTGAGATTCCCAGAATACAATGAAGACATAAGGAGGGGGTGGGGGTACACCGTGCCACATATCGAGCACCAATGAATCATTTTCGGAATTGGTGAAAACAATGAATTGTTCTTACTCAATACAGGCACTGCGGCGTTGCGTGCCTTTATGTCAATGCACCCGAACCTCGCCAGTAACTACCACAGTAAGGAAGCGTATGATGAAATGCAGTTCTTCTCCAACTCCAAGTACTACGCTAGAGGTCTGGAATGGTAAGTGTTGTTGATGTGCTCAAAGACCCATTGTCTTAAAGGTAAGGTCAGATAGATTGATAAATAGGCCCCACTCCAAAAAATAATGAACAGGACACTTTACTTGAGAAGTACTGCAGCTGTTGATAGTCAAAACTACTGAAGAAAGTATTTCCTTCGAAGTAATAGGCCCTATGGTATGAATAATTTTTAACTCAAAAACATTTGAATCTGAGAAACGATTCATGCATGAATCTTATCTCAGATTTCTGAGGGTTGGTGCCCGTGCGCAAATACGGCGGACAAAGATGTTGTTGGTACCCGCTGTCACTTTGCTAAACGTGGATGGAATTCGACGTTCTTGTGAACAAAACACCGTGACAGTGTTTTGCTGTTTTCTCAGCAAGAAGACACTGTGTGTTCAGCAGAAATTTCAATCATGTGACTTTTATTGTCTATAAATCAGCATTACGTTGACAAAAACCAATCTACGACACTACCTTTAGGAGAAATAAATAAACACTTTACGGTGATAATCATGAATATCAGTCGCTTTCTGGTAGAGGGTATAGGTCTCAGAAGAACGAACAGTCGACGTTTCGGGTGTGGTGTCTTGCTCGTCTTCAGTAGAATACTTATAGTCACCAATGGTTTTTCCCAGAATGCACCACTTCTCCCAGAAGGGGCTATATTTCTTCTAATGTGTCCTCAGATCATACGTTCCACGCCTTTCACAGTTTCAAATAAAGTGGGGTTTTTCTATTCAAAAAGTCATTGTGTTCAATTCATAAACAAAAAAAGTCTCTTGCTATATTGGAATTGTTTAATTTTAATGGTGATTGTTTTTTAATGCAGGTACATGGGCCACTTTCCGCAAGTCACGGTCAAAGCTAGCTCAGCACACCGTGTATTTGAGAAAAGTGCAACATATTTTGATAGTGAAAATGCACCGATGAGGGCGCACCTGTTACTTCCCGACGCTAAACTCATCACTATTTTAATTGATCCAGCAAAGAGGGCGTATTCCTGGTACCAGGTAAAAAATCTTTCGTGTAGATTGTAACGATGAAAGTAGGAGGTTATGCTGCAACCATGAGCTGATATTGGGCCGTATCTGAATTGGCGGCTACAGCTACGGCTACGACTGTTGCTAAGGATGTTGCTAAGGATACCCTATATACTTCAACGCATGATGGTGTGGCAATCAAGCCACAGCCGTAGCTGTAGCCGCTAATTCGGACATGGCTATGACCCCAAATTATATTATTTGGTTATGTCACAACAGAGATAAAAACCAAATTAAACACAAAATTGAAGCTATTTTTCAAACTTATTATTTGAAACCGTTGCTGAAAAAAAAGAATGGGACATACAGTGATGCCGCTGTCTGCACATTTGCTTTAACCACATTGTACACATTGATTTTATATGCCATGATATCCTAAGCTGGACCATGCCACACGTCCTAGAGGGGTGTCAATCGACACGGGTTAAGTGGTTTGGTTAGAGGGGACAGGACAAAACTCTGCCAGCATCAAAATCGGTATGTCAATTGTCGATGGTAGATGAAACTAAAGTGTAAAACTTAATTAATTAAGCAAACATCAATTTAACCTAGGGAATACATGAACATTGTAAACAACACACTTGGATAACGAAACAAAAACAATCGGTGACAAAATGAAAAAAACAACTGAATCCTCTTATGGAACTTGACAGCATGAAGTAACAACGTGCCACAGGAACGTTGTAACCAAACAGGTCTCTCGCTGGAGTGTTTTAAAAGGAATCATTGCCTCTGAGGGTAAGAAAGATAAAGATTTTGTTCGAGGTATTTTATGGTCACATCAATATTTCACCACTTACCTTGCTCTATAAAGCACGAGCGAGCCCACGAAAATCCAGCTAGCATGAACTACACGTTCTACGATGTGATAACAGCATCGGACGGTCCTGGAACAGATCACAAGGTTGTTTCTCTGCGCAACCGATGTCTTGACCCGGGAAAGTACGTCAAGCATCTCAGCTCATGGCTGTCTCACTATTCATCAAAACAGGTGAGAGAAAATCCATTCAGACGGCAGGTTTTGAGCGTGTTTCACCGCTGACATGCGTTTTGTGTCCAGCCCCGTTCGGCTGCTTTTTGTGCAAGAAAAATACTGTTATTTATTGTATTTGTTTATTTTAAATCTTCAGACAAAAGTACATATTATAATAGTTATATACATTTAAAAATGTCCGGGTCAACACAAACGTGAAAATACCTTTGTTGTAGCTCAGAAGTGTTGTTCTTGTTATAGCTCAGAAGTGTTCCAAAGAACGAAATATTGAGAAAATACAGGGTGGGGGTTGGGAATGGGCTTCCATCCTTTTAAATTTTACATTCTTGTTTCCTTTTGTTTGGTTTTGTTTCAGATGCTGGTTTTAGATGGTGATTTACTGAAGACAGATCCAGCTGCGGTTGTTATGAAAGTTCAACAGTTTCTTAGGTTGAAAACAAAAATAGACTTCAAAGATAAAATAAAGTAAGTGTGAATAATGCAATGGGAGATGGGGATGACTCAATTCACCTAACGTCATCGTCACAATAGTCTTGGTTGCGACATTTTGGAAGTCGACCCCGTGTATTGTAGTGTAGTGCAGCCTCGCTAACAAGTGCAGCGCACTGTGTATTGAAACCTCTCGTCACATGATCAAAGAAGAATGAGAGGAGACCAGTTGCTCTTTGACTTGCCTCTCCGTGAATTATCATATTGAGCGGACACGTGGAGTGGATCTGTTCCGTCCCAACTTGATAATTGTCCCAACTATAGTTGGGACTGGTCCCAACTTGAGTGTTAAAGTTGGGACGTCCCAACTATAACACTGCTGCAGACGCACAAGCTGATGCGATCGGCGTTAATTAACAAGATTCTTTATTTCAACGGTTCTCGGCTCTTTATACAAAATTATGTCAAAACTGTCATGATGGAGCGAGCAGGTGCCCAGGACGAGCCTAGTATACTCGCTAACTCGGCGTAAATGGTGTCTTTAGAAGGTTCTGACACCGGCCGCATGCTCATGCTCATGCCAGATGAAAGCTTTCAGTCTCAAAATAGGCATAAGCATTTAATTTCCCTTCTCTTGGAAAACCAAAATTCTAACTAATTTCAAATATTCTCAAGGGCAAGGGAAAATGGTCTTAAAAACTTCATACTATGATACTTACTATATTATTATGTTTTTGGTTTATTCATGGGGGTGATTTGTGTTTACTGCGATCCCAACTATAGTTGGGACGTCCCAACTTTAACACTCAAGTTGGGACCAGTCCCAACTATAGTTGGGACGATTGTCAAGTTGGGGCGGAACAGATCGACCACAGGCCCAATTAAAAGTTCTGCTGGCACATTTTGATTAACCAATTCCAGGGGTAGTGAGCGAGCAAGGCATAATGGAAAAAATGGCGCGGCAATATCGACCACCCCTGGGAACGAAGTTTAGGTGACCGTGTAAAAAAAAAGAGTCATAAAATGAAATCGCATTTTGACACGCGCGTAGTAAGCGTCCTACAATCGCTCGAAAGTTTTTAACAAGCGTATATGCAAAGGTTTCACAATTGTGAGCTAATGTTTCGTCAGGTTAGTGACGAGAGGTTTCGATACGGCGCCTACTATCTGATGTCACTTTGCGTTCCAAAGGCCCCTGATTTAGTGTTGCCTTTATTGAGAACGAAATGATGCTTTCTTGTGTAGAAATGATAGCTGCTTAATTATTGTTTCCTCAAACGACTCCCACTTTATTGTAAAACGTCAGTAACGACAGTATGTTTTCATTCGTACTTTTCTTTCATCTTTCCATAGATTTGATAAGACGAAGGGGTTTTATTGTCCAGTCAAGCACGGCCACAGACACTGTCTACCCGCAAACAAGGGTCGCAGCTACCCTCCAATGGATTCCAAATCTCAGAAATTCCTCCTTCAGTTCTATCAGATATATAACTCTCAACTTAAGAAGTATTTAATTAAAAAACACATACAAATACCACGATGGTTATCATGAGAGCCAACATAATGCAGTGGAATCTTTACAACAGAAGCTGGTAGGAAGGCTCAAAACCTTCAGCTCTGGAGTAGTTTCGTCACTGCAGCAGCCATTTTAGGTATATTTGAGAGGACAGCCTAACATCTACTACTATTTACAAGCGAAATTTTTATACTCGTAAAGATGATCGTTTTAAAAATCGTATTTTTTTTACTCTAATTTGTAAATAAAACTTCTCAACACACTTTCAGATACATACACCACTTCCTGCATGACCGTGAAGACATAGGTCCAATTCCTTAAAGCTGTTAAGCAGAAAATTCTGCTTGGCAAATTTATTTACCTAGCAAGAAATGAGCGGGGGACCAGTGGCATCAATGTAAACTTTATGGAATTTTGGCTGGTAACTTGTTTCTGCTAAGCAAGATTTTTTCTGTGGTTAGCAAGTTTTTGTGCTTATAGACCTTATGGAATTGGGCCCTGGTTATGTGTCACAATGGAGATAGTGTTGTTCGGTTTTGAACCGATGTGTGTTGTGGCGATTGATTTTATGGTCAATATAAACTCTTCAGGCATTGCATGGTGAGGTATCAATGTATATTCGGTTTGCGGTAACACCATGTGTATATCTACTACCTGTGTAGGTTTTGTTCTTAGAGAACTAGGTCTTGCTATTTATTCTACTGCCGCCGAGCAGATTTCGGAAATTTGGGAGAGTACTTAGTTCTGAAAAGAACTGTCCTACCTGGGCAGAAGGTATAGAAAACGGCCGGGACTACTGCTTTCGCTTAGTATGGGATCGACAGGACTTATAGTTATTAATTTCACTGCCGCTGAGTGAGTTCTTAATCGGTCTAACCGTTTTGAGGGACATTTCTAAGTGTTTAAGAGTATCATAAAACAGTCTTATTAAAAAATATTTAAAAAACAAAACAACAACAACAACAACAACAACATCAACAACAACAACAACAACAACAACAACAACATCAACAACAACAACAACAACAACAACAACACAAAAACAAACAAAAGACAGACAAACAATCGGGAAGAATACCGTAGACTTAATTATAATTGCGAGAAACACAATTTACTCGAATTTGTTTAAAGTTAATAAAAGAATTACCTCTCAGGTGGTGATGGTTAAATTCGTCAAGCAAATCAAAGGACTCCTTGTTTTGAACAATCTTTTAAAAAGAGTCTCACAAATAAGCTGCGCGTACTATTAACAATTTAAGTTACCATACCACTTTATACAGATGTAAAGAAAAAAAGGATTAAAACAAACTCTGGGTAATTATTAATAATAATATTTGTGAAGGGGAGAACCCCGAGGGTGAAAAAATAAACTCATAGGCCTATATGTAATTTCTATCCAACACAAAGCAATACGGAAGTGTTTTTAATTTGCTGTGTTGTTTTGTTTTCTAGCGTGGTTTTTCCTACTTTTAAGTTTGTCATCCAGTTTTTACTACAGTATTTTTAGATTGTTACTCCTTTGAGGTTAAGTGGGCTGTGCATTTCTCCTTGTTATCGCGTTCCCGTGAATGAGTATTAAGGTGTTGTTTTATTGATTTCATCTACGTGACTCGAGACGCCATCTTGGATTTTCTTAGCATGCACGCCACTGCTTGGTTCACCATCATGACCAAATCTGGCCAAAGTCAGAAGGCACCACCATGGGTGTCGATCTCTCATCTAGTCAATTCAATTCAATTCAAGAATACATTTATTTCCATACTCTCATAAAAGAATAACAACAGTTTGTATTACGGAGTAAAGCAAAACATATCTTTAAGTAAGAGTAAACATAAATAAATAAATAGAGTACGGGGCCGTTTTGGTAAGCATGAGCTTGTAAAAAACAGCCAGACAGACAAGAAAACAAGACAACCAGACAGACAGACAAACATACAAAAGGACAGATGAACATAATACATGATACAACGAATTCGTAATAAAAGCGACAAGATGGCAGAACAGTTTAAGCTGAAAATAAATAAGACAAGTATTGAAGAGATGGATGTGGTTCAATTACATAGGATGGGAAGCTAAGATACATAATGGGAGATAATGTCACGTTTGAAAGCAGACTTAAAAAGACTCACGGACCGCTTAGATCTAATGCGTTCATCTATGGCATTCCACACACGAGGACCAAAGAAGCGGATTGTGTTCATAGAGTAAGTGGTGCGAGTGAATGGAACATAAAGATTTGTGCAGGATCTAGTGGAGTAGCTGTGAGTTTGTTTAACAGACGTGAAGAAGGAAGAGATGACGTCGGGAAGAAGATTGTTATTGAATTTAAACATAAATATCCCAGTATGGAGCTTATTAATATCAGCGACAGTGAGAGTGTGCAATTGTGCGAAAAGAGGTGCTGAATGTTCTCTGTAAGATGAGAAAGTACAGATGCGAATAGCCCTTTTTTGAGAAATAGCCACAGAGCGCAACCTAGTAGTATTCACACATGCCCAGACAATGTTACAGTAATTTAGGTAAGGAAAGATAAGGGTATTGTAAAGAAGAACAAGCGAAGAGGCAGGCAGGAAATGACGTATCTTGGAGATAACGCCAGAATTACGACAGACGACTTTATTGACAGAAGAGATATGCTCAGACCAAGATAGTTTTTGGTCGATAATGACTCCAAGAAATTTAGTTGAAGAAACTCTGGTAGTTGCAATATCGTCAATGATCACTGGAGGTAAATTGATGTCTACAGAGCGAGGAGACTTAGAGAAGAAGATGAAATTTGTTTTAGCATGGTTTATGGAAAGTTTGTTTGCCTTAAACCAAAGAGAGACCTGACATAATTCAGTGTTGAGTGTGTTAAATAAGGAGGATAGTTGACGGTTAGAGTAGAAAATAGTTGTATCATCTGCAAACAATGTGAAAGAAAGAAGGTTGGATGAGCAATAGAGATCATTAATGTACAGAAGAAATAGGAGCGGCCCAAGAATTGAGCCCTGAGGAACACCATGCTTAATATTTAAACGAACAGAATCGCAGCCCTTTATAGAAGTAAACTGGTGTCTATTAGCAAGATAGTCGGAGAACCATTGCAGTGCGATTCCCCTGATGCCATAGTGTTCAAGTTTGGAAAGAAGAAAAGAGTGGTCTATAGTATCAAAAGCTTTAGAGAGGTCTATGAAAACACCAACTGCGTGCATTTTATTATTTAATGCATGAGTAACATTGTCAACAAATTCAATAAGGGCCAAGTCGGTGGAATGTTTAGATCTAAAGCCATATTGATGATCGAATAGAAGATGGAATTGAGAAATGAAGCTAGAAAGACGATTATACATAAGTCTTTCGAGGAGTTTAGAGAAACAAGGAAGAATAGAGATAGGCCTGTAATTATTAATGTTGCTCTTATCCCCGTTTTTGAAGATGGGAATGATTTTCGCAACCTTTAGATTAAGAGGCACAGATCCACTCAGAAAGGAGAGGTTGAAGATGTGAGCGAGAGGTTCAGCAATAGAAGGAAGAACAGATTTCATAACAGTAGAACTAATACCATCAAAACCGCAGCTAGTACCCTTTTTTATGTCTTTACCGATACGTAGGATTTCTTGTGCATTAGTGGGAGTTAAGAAAAGGGAGAAGTCATTAGGATTGTGCATGTAATCTGAACAGTGCGCTCGAGAAGAGGGTATTTTCTTAGCAAGAGAAGAACCAATGTTAGTAAAGAAGTTGTTAAAAGAATTGGAGATATCATGAGGTTGTGACACAAAGTTGTCACCATCCATAGTGAAACTATCTGGAAGCGAGGACTCTTTACTTTTACCCAGAATGCCATTTATCTCACGCCACATGTTTTTAAGGTTGCCCTTGTGATGATCGAGCTTATCTGCATTTGTTTTTTAGCTAGACGTATAGTGGTAGTGAGACGATTACGGTAGATCTTGTAAAACCGCTTATTGTCCTCAGTGGGCTTGCGCAGATAACGCCTGTGAAGTCTGTTTTTAAATAGACATGAGTTCACTATAGACTGGGTGATCCATGGTTGATTTTTTTTCGATGCCCCAATAGTTTTGGTTACAAGAGGAAAATTGCTGTTGAAGCGATATGTAAAGATAGAAAGAAAAGAATCGTAAGCAGTGTTGACCTCTGTAGCTTCATAAACCTCATTCCAATCAACGCCATTGAGTTCGCACCTGAAAGAATTCAGGGAGTTGCTATTTATGTTCCTAGAAAGGAAGGTTTTCTCAGGAGGCGCAGACTTTTGAAAACAAGAGGCAGTCATCTGGAAAAGAGGATAATGATCAGAGATATCTGAGTACAAAAGACCAGCTGTAATAGCAAGATCAGAGTTAGTAAGAATGTTGTCAATCAGAGAGGCAGTGTGTGGGGTGATGCGGGTGGGTTTGGTAATCAGAGGGTGGAAGCCATATGAATAAATCGTATTGACAAATTGGTCATATCCATCAGCAGCCAAGATGATCAGCGCACACAAACTAGAAATTCCAGAACAAGCTGTCCTGGACGACTCATGTCAATGGACGGCACCAATTGCTGTATTCACCACTCCATACCGCTGTCTTTATCCCGGCGAGTCTTTTCAATTGGGGGTTAATCAGTATCATAAAAAAACATCAGGTGTGTGTGTGTGTGAACAATGTCTCCTCCAACAATTGCTTGCTCTACTGGCTGGAGACATTGAGACAGACCCTGGTCCACGAAAGCCAAAGTACCCTTGACATAATGTCTTATATAGCAGCTAAATTGGGATAAGAAGTCATCAAGTGCAATCATTGCAAAGAATGGTTTCGTAGTATATCGGGTACATAATGAGTGACAGTATTTGCCGTGCGCTGGCTGACCACTCCTCATAAACATGCTCTTGCTGCAGCTGTGCACGGCCAAGTTTCTCTCTCGCTCTCAGCGTCAAGTAAAGGCCACTATAGGTATCCGACGGAATCTACACTAACGCGGTCGCAAAGAACATTCAATCGAACAAACTGCTATTCCATGATTTGTTTGCAGGAAACTTTCCACAGAATCAGGGAGAGTTGGCAGCTCACTGCATTCGATTGTTTTAACCCTATAAAATTTTTAATATAGGCTCTGTAGGCGCGCCTACAGTAAAACTGACATTATGACATTATGAACAATCCGTCGTTGGTATACACAATCTTGCCAAACGTTTCACGCATGAAACGTTTCTCATCAGATTGATAATGTGTTGAATCCTTTTCTATAGAACCACATTCCTTAGAAGGGATCGTTTCTCAAAATGTTATACAAAAAGGTATACTCAACAGCTGCAATGCTTCTTACCATGAAAGGTTTAATGTGGGTTTTTTAACAATTGCCAAAGCTATATATCGCTGTGATGCGGCAAGTAAACTGTCGCCTGTTTAGAGAATCGGCGAACCATTGAAAAGCGACTCTCTGACCCTCACGCGCTCCAGTTTAGAAAGAAAAATTATTCCATTGTTCCAAATGCTTGGGTGAGGCAATCCTTACGTGACTGGTTCAGTTTCAATCACTTCACCATAACTGACCCTCTTGGCGGAAGATTGTGTTCCAGTCGCTAGGATTGTGATATATAGTGGGTGATAAAAGAGGTCAACGGATCTTGACCTTGATTTGCAAAATGGACTGGATCCGGATGGTGCACAGCACAAACGCCTGTAACATCACGCACAGGGGCGGGTGTGCGTGCGCGGTGTGCTTTTAAAATATGGCAAACCATGGAGTTTGCACATTTGCAAACCATAACGATCCATTGTACCATATCTCTTTGAAACCACAATAGTCATTGTAGGGTGTTCTATACCTGCCACGGTGCCCTTACACATGCCAACTTACGGGGTACTTTTAACAATGGAACAATGGACCCCACAAGGCAATTTCAATAGGAACAAAAGGGCCCCACAAGGGAATTCTTTAGAAAAGGGAACAATAGAACAACAATAGCAGTACCCCACAAACCGGATCCGTAAGGTTGTGTGAGCTAGTCCAAGGTTCCTTGCGCTATGAACACATGAAGCAATAAACTAGAAACCCTAGCCTGTGCTGTAGATAGGCTTTTTAATCAAGTCTGCCTACCATGGTGTCAACCACGATTTTGGTTAGCCATAGAAAAACACATTGAAGAAGAAGAAACGTACGCTGAACACCAGTTTGAACAGAGACTATAACATGATATCCTGACAAATTTACAGCAACGGTAAAACAATTACTTGACTCTCTGCATGGGGTGGTGTGGCGGGGAAGTTGGGCTAATTTACCCGAAGAATGCCAACGGACACGCCTCTTTACTAGATCGCGTAGCAACAGTTGAGTATCCTTGGAAGTGGTATTTCCAGGGAATTTCCCTATTGCACCATAACCCTCTGGGTTTTTTTGTGTTGAGTGGCAGGCCAAAGACAGAGCAGAAGGCCTGATGTTTGAATAATTTATTTGAATTGTTGTCTTGAGGCACTGCTGGTTCGGTTAGCGGTAAGCTCATAAACTTCTCTGCGGTTGGCCAGCAAGCTTGTCGCGAGGTTCCAGGAGCGGATTGTTGTATGTGCCCCATCTAATCGCTGTCGGATTCGGTTTGTAAACGAACCACGCCGTAGGGATGCATTTCAAGATCTTTCTTGTGGTGGTCGCCGTATTCCTTCTGTCAACACCAGCAGGTAAAACTTTAGAAGTTGTTTCATTTTTGCTACCACCACAGCTATCAGATTGAATTTGTATGTACTAATACTTTTAAAGGCAAAGTATACCTTTACTTTTTGGAACCGTTTTCTTCCTTCCTCCATGGTTCTAATCATACAATAAAACTAACCTGTAAGGTGGTAGCATTTGTTGACATACTTGTGCCGAAAATCTGGAGCGGCTATATGTCCACGTAGGCAGAATAACCCGTAAATCTGAGAAACGTTTCATGGAGAAACTTTTCTCAGATTGAAATGTTTTTAATGTTTTTGAACCTCCCCCCTTTCCCCCTCCCCTCCCCCTCTCTCTCACTCTAAAACCACATTCCTTTGAAGGGAATTGCTTCTCAAAATGTTATCAACAGCTGCAGTGCTTCTTACCAAGTAAGTTTTTATGGTCATTACTTTTTTTAGAGCCATTCCAAGGGTAAACCCTCCCTTACGTATTAGGCAAAATAGTTGCGGCAAAAATATAGTTGCACACAACCACGGAACAAAGGATCGAATTTAGGTATGCCGTCATCAGTCAACCTTGATTTACAGCCTTAACAATGTAATTATTTGTACCACACAATACAGCGAGCCACATAGGCTAGGGGAATATAGTTATGTCACGAAGATATTTGGCAATAGGGCCGTCGCAGGTAGTTTTTCTATTATTATTTTTTTTCAAAAGATAAATCCTCTAGCCAAGTATCACTTTCATGTATTATGATATTGTGCACTGTGACGTGCCAATTCACGATCACCAATGCCGCAATCCCATCACATTTCTATACTAAAAAGATGCGATCGCCGTTCAAATTCTTTGGTTAACACACACAAATTACGTTTGTTCGTTTGTCCGTAATGTAGTAGGCCTATATAAACCATAATTCGGTAATTTGTTTCTCAAAACAGTGACGTTGTGCATTCGATGGCATTTTCTGAAGGCAAATTACTACAATGGTCATGATTTTATGGGAATGTTGTTGTTGTTATCCAAAACCGTTCCTGTATAAGAAGTAAGAGCTTAAAAGTTTGTAGATGTGCCTCTTTTATTTGAAATAGGCATGTCAAGCAATAAACCACGATAGAAACTGACTGTGACTTAATTCTAAATAATTTCGGGTTGAACACAGAATTGACGAGCAGAACTTACAAAGAACAAAAATATTGGCAGTATTAGGATGACCGCCACCAACCGAGGTCGCAGGTTCAAGTCCCGCTCTTTGTTCAACCCCAGATTAACCCTTTTATGTTGTGGTATAAAAGTTGTTAAAATCGTACAGTTGTTAAAAATCCCCATAAATTGTATAATCATGTGTTCATCCGTCACTGACGCCACGAACAGACCTAGATACCACTAAAAAGCAACAACCGGAGAAAACGGCGTTTAATTGAACGCTTTTTAAAGATAGACATGGCGTCGGTGACGATTCATGTTGAAGAGTTTGCCTTTAGGAAGTCCAGGTTGTGTTGATAATTTGTAAACATTTTGAAGTGTCATGAACAACAACATCCACTGTAGTGTGCACACCGCTAAATAAAACTCACATAGCATCCGCTGCAAAATTATATAAATATAAACAAATAATTTTAAAATACTATAAATCTCAGTTAAAAAGTATTAATTGACCTCTAAACTCGCACCTTCTAGTGCTCAATTTGAAATGAGTTACTCTCCGTCCAAATAACAACACCTCTGCGGTTTCGAACGGCCGAGCATTAGTCTTGAAAATTATGGCTCGACACCTCTCAACATGTACTTGGCTATTTTTCAGGTCATATGTCATCCAATCCTTGGGAATTCAACAACCCAGGTCACAGTTGTGCAATTGCTATTACAATGTAGGCCCATCCCTTGTATTTGGCTCTTAAATCTGTCTAGTATGTTTTCAGGGCCCACAAAAATATTCATGATGTTTCTCTTCCTGACTTCTTTCTCTTCGCGGTCACAGTGGTTAGACTGCAGGACTTGCAACCACAAGGTTGTGGGCTCGAATCCTGATTTCACAATGACTAGAATAAGTACTGTCGCCTAAATAGTTACTGAAGCACAATTTCTTGATTTATGCAATTCATAATCATAGACGTTAGACCAATGTTTGTACGAGAGAGATTGGCTGGTGCGGCTTGACGTTAGTATCCCCTTGTGGGAGTGTGCCGCGTTCTTGACGGGAACATCATCTAAATAAACACCCTAAAAAACAAACAAACACCCCAGCACCCCAACAGACAAACACTCCAACGAACAAATACCACAACAACCAACCCCAACAAACAAACACCCCAACACCCCAACAAACCCACCCTAGGAGATTGTGAACGTAAGTATTAATGGACGTAGACGCCTGAAACATTACGCTCAGTTTCACGTTTGAGCGCTTATGGCTTTAGGGAGTTTTCTCCCACAGATTAAACGAAAAGTGGCGCTGGATTTACCAGTAACTTCAGAAAGTTAGTGGCGACGTAGCCCCGGTTTCTTTGTTATAGTTTCAAGTGCATAAAATTTTACACGGCATAGTTTTTTGTGATCTATAATTTCGAACTGGGTAAGCAGTTGCAGAACGAACGAACGATTTACAAACAAATGAAGTATGAACATGAATCCAAATATTTATATAACCGTGTTGTCATCTTTTTTATATTGTTCGTATTTGAACAACCAAATTGTAGGGAAATTCTATTGGGACTGTCCCAGTTGCCGTCTGAGACGGGGTCATGACCTCTCGAGTGTCGGCCCCAGACACAAACTGATCACTTTTGACAAACACTTAGTAAAGTTGAGCCGTCCCAGCCCTACCTGTAACAATAGTATGTTCCTAATGTTGAGTTGAAGAGAAAAACATTGGCGAGGCTTACAGACCTTGAATAAAGAAATGATGGTTTTATAAATAAATGGCCTTGTCTGACTCTGACTGGCACTGTTTTGAAGGGACGGGAAGTGGTGCGCAAACTATTATTCTTACTTCAATACAGCTTAGTTCATAATTGAAAAAAAGTAAAGTTTGCTCATCGGTAAAATAACCACATTCCTTTCCTGTGACTCTATGGAACGGAATTTAATTCGGCCTGAATTTCCTGCATTGCGCAAGCAGCTGTTGACGACTTCATAAAAAAAGTCAACCGAGGCCGGATGTTCACAGGGTTTACAAATCTCAAACAAATCCTGGAGTCGGCGTATACTTTTTACTGCTCGTTTGTTTGTCATTTATTGGCGAGCTGCGAAGCAGAGTGAGCCTATATTATGTAATGACAATTTCCGTCCGTCCGACTATCCGTCTGGCAGTCGGTCCGTCCGCATCACTCAGTGTGAACGTTGAAGTTTTGGTACGAAGCTTCAACCTTTATGTGTGGAGTTTTTTTTATGGAATCTAAAATCCCAAAGTGGGGTCAGTATACAGTGACAGACATGTTTTGTGGTTCTCAACCATGTTTTTAAGGAAGTGATGTTTCGAGGAATAAAACAATGCTAGAATAAACATGGCCTCTGGATTTTAAAGAGCTTAAGTCAGAGTAAATGATTATTGTTTTAAAACCGACTTATAACTTTGACCATTGTTCTCTATGCTTTGGCTTAAAACCAGGCAACGTGCACATATTGCAGAGTGGCATACTAAGAATGAAACTCGGGATTGGTGCACCAGTTCCAAATGAGTGACTTAAAACAATGAGATACATTGAATGTCCATAACTCCTTATTGCAATGATGTATCGATTTGAACCTCATTTCAAATTTTGCCACTGACGAGCAGATTCTTATGGAGTTAAACTCATAAGTATGAGTATGACACTCGTTCCAGTTGAGGGAGCTAAAACAATGAACAGTTTGAGTCGCCATAACTCCTTCTTGCAATAAATTATCAACTTCAAACTTTGATCAACTATTGCAACTGATATGCAGATTCATATCAAAAGAATATAATTATTGATTATGACACTGTTTCCACTTGACTGAGCTAAAACAACAAAATTATAAAACGTTTTTAGTATACGGACCATTCCAAAAAGTACAAAACTTGTGATGTTAAGGCAAATCACCCCCTTTGCCCCCCCCCCCACACCCATGCCTATTATTTTGTTTCCCTCTCTCTTCCCAGACGGGTCCTCATCCTGAGCCCCTCTGTTACTCCTCTTTTAAACCAACAGGTAGTGGTCGAGAGCATACTTGTTAATGTCCCCACCCCTAACATCAGTTTATCAAATAATTGTTTTTTCTATTAGTCACTGTTTTTCATCGGGCGATTGGGCTCACCATGGCAGCTTCGCTGTTCTAATTTTCGAAAGTCATAGCTATAAGAACCGTCCTCTGCAAAATAGTTCAGTTACGGCTTCGACTGTTGCTGATCTGAGGGTGTTGAAATCTAGCCATAGCCTTAGCCACTAATTCGGAAGTCTGGTGCTCTGTTGAACGTGGAATTTATATTTTGAGGCAGTTTTTGGGGTAAATTTGTGTACACCCACCCCCCCCCCCCCCCGAACACGTGACGACGAATGACGGAATTGGGCCTTTTGCCAACCTCGGCTTGGGCTCTAGACTGTTTCCCTGTATCCGCAAACGGTACATCTGCCAACATCCGGTCTGGCAGGTATCTGGCGTTATTCACGAGCCTCGAAGTGTGACGTCAGATGTTCGGGCTACTTCTTGGGCTCCGGCTCTCGCGCGGCGGGGTCCGGCTTGGGTTCCAAAATGTTGGCAGTTGGCACTAATTTAAGGTAGGCCTACGTGCTAGGTAGGAGCATGGAGCAATAAACTAGTTTTGCTCCAGGGTAGGAGCATGGAGGTAGACCTCCATGGTGGGACGTGTACAACCATGGAGGAAGGTCCTTCCTCCATGGTACAAGTTGTACTACAACTTTGCTCTAGGGGGGCAAGTCGTGGCAGGTAATTGGCATAGTCTGGATGGAATGCGCTGCGTGAAAAAGAACCATGACCCCACTGCCATTACAAAATGATGTCAAATCATATTAAGTACTCTTTTTGGTGAAACCAGGATTGTATGTTTAGTGTTGATGATTTAAATTACGTGTTTTCTTCGTAGAGTGTTGGTGGAGGAGACGACGACGAAGGAGATCCCCGCCACCACCACCGCCCCCAGGTAAGTCTGGTTTGTTGTAGACTGAAGTGGTCAGCGTGGTCAGTCTAGTGTGGCAATTTACGCGTAAAAACGGCCCGGTCTAATATTGCTATTTTGTGGAGAATAAATGAAAGCCGCCAAAGCAAATCACAAATTTGAGCCCTCTATAGGCGGCCTATGCCAAGTACACATAATTTTGTTTACTGTGATGTGAAGGCTACATTTACAAAGTTGAATGTTTGAAACCTCGTGGAAAACGCAGTGTTTGAACCAGACCGTCATTCATCGAGATTAATTAACTTTTAACAGAGGTAACAATATCTGAAACTGAATTAATATAATCAGCAAAGCATCCTAATGTAATTTGAACATCACACCAACTTTTTGTAAAAAAGACATTGAAGAAATTTCAGTTTTAGACGCGGGACTGGGAGGAAAACTCCCATAGGGAAAACCCACGCAGCAGGTAGGGACTGAAAACCCAATCCCCATGCAAGGCTCCAGTCCGGGTATCGAACCGGGGTCCACAGAGATGCAAGGCAGGGACAGAAAGCACTGAGCCAACCTGAGCCAAACTGACTGCCATTGGTTAACACTACACAGTTGATACACCAACTGACCAATAAGACAACCTGTCTGTACATTATTTTATTCTATTTGGCAAAATTGTGTATATATAATAATTTTGCATAAAACTTGAGGCTTCAAAAACAAATTTCTAGGTGCTTCACTGGACAGAAATGTAGACTGCTCATAATAAACTTAATGATATTTTAGAGACGGAGGTCTAGATCCATTATTAGCCTACATTCAATTGTTGGGCTCTCTTTTAACATCAGTCTTATCATAGTCGACAATACATTGTAATGGCATGGTGACTATGACACGACGCGATGTTAAGAGAGCCAAACAGCCCAACAAGGTGGGCTAGATCCCAATGAAATCAAACCCTTTTTACAATATTAGATACAACGGCACCAACTTTTACATCCTGTCCTGGGCCGTATTCTCAGACGACGAGTGAGTCAGATGGCCGAGCAGTTGTTACTTACTCGACTCCCTCGGCGACGGATAACCGCGGGAGTGCATCGGTCAGGTAAAAGATGTAATTATGGGATGAGAAAATATTTGCAGTCCCAAAGTCGCAGCTTAAGGGTTGGGTCATGGACATAGATTGGTGTTTGTCAGCGTAATGCTGACTTATAGGCAAAACTATAGAGAAGATACAATAAAGGTCGCATGTGAAAGTTTCAGCTGAATACAGTGTCTTCTTGCTGAGAAAACAACAACAAAATGTCTATAGTTTCACATGAACAACAAATGCATCCACACTTAGCGAGGTGATAGCGGGTACCAACTGCATCTCTGGCCGCAGTACTAGCGAATGGATACCAACCCTCAGAAAACTGAGAAACAACTTAGAATGCATGAATCGTTTCTCAGATTCAAATGTTTTGGGGTGAAAAATTGTCCAAACCATGTTACTTCGAAGGGAATTCTTTCTCAAAATAGTTTAAATACTATCAGCAGTTAGCTGCAGTGCTTCTCACCAAGTAGATTTTCTCATTTCTGGTCATTAACTTTTGAAGAACTTACAGAAGTATGATCCTACCTTAATTAAAGAGTTGGACTATGAATTTGCCGTCAATCATTGTCTGTTGTCATGGTGATATGGACTGAGGAATAGACACACCAACGTTCAGTTGTTGCAATTCTTCTGTCAACAATAGGCCTACTTGTTGGGAGGGACATTCATTTTGGTCTGGCGATGTAAAATGAACCTTTTTATATTTGAGCAAGCGCTAAAAGAGAAAATTTGTACCTCAATTGTTTTGGGGTAAGTATTCTCTGATAATCAACAGAAGTGAGAGACATTTGTCCCACTTAAGGTCAATGATTGATTATTTTTTAATAAAGATATTATACAAGGAGGTTTGTTATTAGAGTGTAAACACAAGACAGACTTTTCCTATTGTGAGTTTCTTGCCCTAACACATACAAACATTGGCCTCTGGCCTTGGGTTCGATGTGAATATCAAGTGTTGCAGTCTTCAACTTCCATCTTTTTCCCTTTACTGTCAACAGTCGCACCAATGGACCAGCGTCAGGATCTCGATTTAATGAAGGGTTAACGACGATTACCTACCAAGCTAGAGACAGTGCTGGGAATACAGCAAGCTGTACAATTCGTATCACTGTCACAGGTAGGTTTGACTTTTTTTAATGTGAAGTGTATGAAGAAGGGACTAATCACGTAGATGGAGATGTTGGCTTTTTCACAAGTTACGTTTGTGATTGTCTTTTGAGGAACAAAAATGTCGGTCCTTACTCGATCTCAAACCTGTTCTATTTTAATTAATTTGACATACTATGGTGGGGATAAGGATCCAGGGAGGGATGGAGGTTGGTGGCATCCTCCTCCCCTTTTTGGTACAATTAGGAGACTTTATCGCATAAAACACTCTTAAATGGCTCAAATATGATCGGGATTTAGGGAAAAAAAGCTAAGGTGCAAGAACCGTTTATGTGTTTTCACGTTTGAACAGTCTGTTGGTTTTAATAAAACCCGCAAGTGCAGAAGAATACAGAGTTTATGATTCAAATCTTGTCCAGGTGGATTCCTTTTCCCAAAGCACTCAGAGAGAACTGGAGTATATAGTGTTTAGCAAACATTGATTTATGATTAATTAAACTAACACGTCTATTATCATCAAAAATCGTCAATCCAATCATAAGGTAAGATCATATTGAGTTGAAATGGCTCATTAGAGCGCCACCTAAAGGCAGAAGTAGGAGAAGCAATCGGGCACAATCATCGTCCCGACATTGTGAGTTAAAATGTGACAAGCCGTAATAGTCTGCACAGTTTGTTCACTTATGATTCAACATCTATATTCAAGTTGATCTCTCCCAAAAGTTATGCCATTTTTTTCCAGACAAATCCATGCACGTATTGTTGTCGATTTAGTTAGTGATCCGTGTTTTTCACGATCCCCACACTTTACTTATAACCTTGAAAGAGCCTGTAAACAACACATTTTTTAAATCGCCTTGTATCGCCAAACGATTGCTTTTAGGCTACCTGTTCACTTGAATCATGAATGTTGATGTATTATTCATTATTTCATGAAATATTAAAATAATTATTCAAATTTTGTGTTTGTACTTATATGCCTGTACTTATATGCCTCTAAAGTTTGTTATTAATTTTGGTTGTATTCGAAGGGTTCACTATGCATCCATCATATTGAGTGATGTTACTGGCTGTTGCGCAAAGTAATGGTGCCCTCTGTTGGCCAGTCATGTTTAGGAAAAGAGACACTCATGATTGATTTGTTTTTCCTACTCAGTCCTCCGATGTCCAAGTATTTCCTCTAGCAGTCATCGTTCACACTCCTGCTCAAAAACCAACATAGCAGGCTCAACTTGTACCTTCAGCTGTCCTAGTGCTGGATATGACCTGGTCGGATACTCAACTATGACATGTCAAAGTAGTCGCACTTGGTCTCGATCGTTTCCAACTTGCCGAGGTCAGTTTTGATTTTGAACGCATGATTCATAACAACTCACTCAGCGGCAGTGAAGTTAATCACGAGAAGTCCCCTCGATCCACTAAGAAAAAGTAGTAATCCCAGCCGATTTCCTATCCCCTGCCCAGGTAGTAGTGGTTAAACAGGAAAGTTCTTTTCAGAATTAATAAAAAGTAGTCTCCCGAATTCCAAAATCTACTTCGCGGCAGTAGAATAAATAGCAAGACAAGTTCTCAAAGAACAAATCTACACAGCAAAGTAGATATACAACTGAATACACATGATTCATAAGTGATGCATTTTGTTTTAGAGGGGGTGGGTCCATGACAAAATACAGTTCGTAAAAAATTGGGAAGCAAAAGTAGAAGCTGTTTTGTCATTCGGTTTATTAAAGAAGAAAGTTCTAACGAGAATGATTTTGAGTTAGTGAAAGAAATTTATTTGAACCATAAGCCTTTTGATATCTGTTGGGGCAGTGCTTTTCAATTTTTCTTTCAGCAAATTGTAGGAATTGTTTTGTGACTCATTTCATTAAAGTTGAAAACTAAAAAAAAAAAATAATTATGAAGGGGGTGAAATTGAAAGAAGGGAAGGATTTTAGCTACTAACCCTTGGATCACTGTCAATGAAATTTGTCTTGATTTGCTGTATTTTGACCGGGTGACTGCATGGGTGAACCAAGTTTATGTGATGCAAAAGTAAAAGGTAGTGTTTTTTTCTTATTATTTATTTGGCCACCAATAAAAAAAACATACAAGCAGTCAAACTAAGACTGTTATTGTACTGATGCAAGGAAATTCAAAATTGAAAGTGCCTTCTTAAAATACAGTCTTAGTCCTTCTAGTTGGATTGCTCAAGAATTAAGAACATATAAGAAGTAAGAAGATCAAGGAGCTATCCCCAAGCCAAGTCTTAAGATCTGCCTCAAGCCTGGAATTTCATCTCTGACAGAGCAAGGTCATTTTTATTTTGCAAGGTGGCTCTTTCATCTTGAAGTCTATCAATCATTATGAGGCATGGTGGACACTACAGGAGTGCACTGCTTGGGTTGGGTGTATACAGACAAATTTACCCAAACCAAACAGTGCCCTAGTAGTAGTATTGTGTCCATCATATCTCAACATGGCTTACTGGAAACTTTAGAAGGAGGGCCAAGACCCTGGCAATAGTGTCCTTGGCCTCTGTGTGGGGGCCAAGACCCGGGCAATAGTGTCCTTGGCCTCTGTGTGGGGGCCAAGACCCGGGCAATAGTGTCCTTGGCCTCTAGGTGTAATTCCAGGCCTACTTTGCGGCATAATTCATGATACTTGGTTTGTTTTTCTGTCCAGTGAAAACATGCAGCCCGACTCTAACCAGTCTCAGCCACGGAAGTGTATCTTGTACTAACTCCAACTACTACGGCAGTGTGTGTACCTTCCGATGCAGCAATGGCTATGGGTTTTCAAGTGGTGGTAGTACATCGGCACGTACCTGTGGCAACAGCTGGTCTGGTTCAACACCTACTTGTATTGGTATGAAATAAACCCATTTGATGCACCTGTTTTATTAGGAGACCAAGTTAAGTTTAGTAATGGAATGTTCAGTATCAAGTCAGGCATACAGATCTTTTCTTATTTGTCAGCGAGTCGTTGCCAAGTGGTTTAGTGCACCGTACTCAATTTCTTGTGGTTAAATCGCTCAGGTGTGGGTTCGAATCCCAGTCATGACACTTGTGTCCTGAGCAAGATGCTCTACTATAAGTGCTTCTCTTCACCCAGGGGAATAAATTGGGTACCTGTGAGGGTAGAGGTTGATATTGTGTTTAAAAAAGCCTTTGGAGTGCCATGGCAGCTCGGGCTGTATACTCCCCAGGGAGCTGAGAGAGATTAGAGGATTGTTACTGGTCCAATGACCATGGCACTAATGTAAAGAACATTGAAACGTTATTGTAAAATGCGCTAAATAAGAACTAGTTTTTATTATTACTATGACTGTTTTGGTGTTGAATAACCATAGGTTTAGGGTCTTGGATGACTATTGGAGGTTTGGTCGGAGAGTGATTACATTACTCTCTTATTTTGAACAATAAATACTCTATCCTTGACAGATACGCAGCCTCCCAGTTTCAACTCATGTCCGAACCCCATCTCGGTGGTTGCAGAGGACGCCATGACAAGCGCTGTTGTCACTTGGACGACACCTACTGCGACCGATAACGTGCCAAGTGGTCTATCAGTAGCGCGACGACAAGGCTCTGGGTCCGGAAGTCGCTTCAGTCAAGGGTCACGTACAATCCAGTACAGGGCCACGGATAGACAGGGCAACACCAGGGACTGCACTTTTACTGTCACTGTTAGAGGTGTGTAACGATTGTGTAATTGTGCATCCAAAATTCCAGTCCTCATTTCATTTGTTTTGGTACTCATCATTTGGTAGGTGCAATCCTGGCCAAAATGCTTTGGCCACGTGTCAAACCCTCCCTCTGTTGCCCGCTCCCAGTCCCCGGCTCAATGTTGTTCACCCCAGCTGAGCACAAACCATGCAGTGAGGATCCAACATTGACTGGGAGCCAGGGGCCAGGGGGCACATAGAAGTATGAGCAGGAGTTTTGGTGGATACCTTTAGATTTTGTTTGGCCGAGCAGTCTAGAGCATAAGACTCAAGTTCTGATGGCCGAGTCATCAGGGTGTGGGTTCGAATCCCGGTCATGACACTTGTGTCCTTGATCAAGACAATTCATTGTTATTGCTTCAAATCACCCAGGGGTATTAGGAACTGTGAGTGTAGTGATTGTTGATGGGAATGATTAGCTATCAATCCGATTAGCAATGATGGGTATCGACTGGCTGCCGGTGATGCATACTCCAATGAAGTGGAGACTATTTCTGAAATGCTTCAGGATTAGTGATAGTATGAGATGCTGTGATACTAGGTTGAAAAGAGTCCATAAATGACTAATTGTTACAATTTGTGGTTATTATTTTTCTTCAAAGGGGATTCCCCAGAAGATAACTGAATTTATTCCAACTGCAAACTCTGAATTATTCTACTCAACAGTGATAACATGCCCAGCACACCAAAGCAGCGCCCATTTGGTGATCAGCTGTCCTAATGGACATATCAAGGGGGCGTCGTGTAGTTTCCAATGCGGAACAGGATACCAGTTAGCCGGGGCTGGTTCTTCTACTTGCCGTTCCAGCGGATCATGGAGCGCACCACGCCCTAGCTGCCAACGTAAGACAATTTAAGAATTAATGTTTTCTGACAACACATAAAACTTCTCAACACAACACGTGAAAAGGTCAAACACTTAACCTCAGGGACCAGTTTGAGATTTTTATGTTGCCGTTTGGAGCCTTTTGTTTGGATTCAGATGGAAAAAGACAAATTCGGAGTGGTTGTAATTTTTTTTTATTAAGGCCAAATTCTCACTTTTGTAAATTAAGTCAAAGTTTTGGGATTTGCTGGGGTCACTCACTTATTTCAATATTTCGCAACTTTAGTGAACAATCATTGACTCCACTATCTTGTTTCCAAACTTGTTATAATCCGACCTTAGCCCTATGTAGAACTCTTCCTGTGTGCTGTACACAGATACAGAGACTCGAGTCCTAGATAACACGGTCCGTTTCCGAGGCGGAAACAAATTTCATAGCTCCAAAGTTTGACTCGTTTAGCCTTCGAGAAAGACTCTGCTTGGGTTGAAACGTAACCTTTTTTTTTTATTGATACCGTAGGGCAGTGGGTTTTGTAAGTCCGATATTCCAAAATGACAAAAATGGAACATTAATCTGGTGAGACTAGAAGCTTCTTACAGGTAAGATTTGAATCCTGGAGTTCTGACACACTTCCGGCCCAGTAACAGATCCTCATATCCAGGATGTCATTGAAGTATAAGAGGCAGTCCTTCAGGGCTGTAATCTCGACCGTACTTTAGAGTCGTCCAACCCCGGTACAGCATTTGTGAGATCGTCCAACCCCGGTACAGCATTGGTGAAATCGTCCAGCCCTGGTTCAGCATTGGTGAAAACTGAATTTTACAATAAGAAGTATAAGCTCTCTCAACTTTGACGTGGAATTATTTACTTCATTAACTTCTTTTGAAATAACTTGTATGCCATTCCCAATGTTTATCTTGCCCTTAGTTCGGAGTTGTCCACCGCTGACTGCTCCAGCCCATGGTAGCTTCAGAGACTCCACTTCCTGTCCACGCACGTACAATTCCCGTTGCACTTTTGAATGTGATACTGGCTACACCATAACAGGCAGTTCAGTCCGACGATGTATCATTCGACAGAACAGTGCCGTGTGGGACGGAGCAACAACTGGATGTCAAAGTAAAAGTTTCTGTTAAATTTGGTTGGAAAGTTCAATATTTTATTATTTGGTGGTTGCATCTACACAGTACACAGACAACCCTCTTACTGTGTGACCATTGAATGTCATCCACTGTGGTTTTAAATGATAGATAAACTATGCCAGCCTTCTAAATTTTATCATGTGGTGGTTGCATCTACACAGAACGTTTGAATGTTCTCTTAAGAAATACACCATTCATCAAAAGGAGAAAGAAATTAGTCACATTTTGTCAAAACCTGTAGCTTAATATTTCTGGTCATGGACCAAGTCTCTAAACCTCTTGCATTGTAACATTGCGGAGGTTTTGGGTCTGGAATAAGGGGGAACCCAGGCTGCCAGCGAGCCAGTTTTTATTTATTTTCACTCCCACCAAATCTCATCCCTGTATGTAATCGGAGATTGAGTTGGAGATGAGTTAAGTCACTTTCATTGGCACCATAAAGCAACACACTTCCAGACTCAATACGGGGAAATTGGAGAACTTCTCATGCAGTTTCAAACTCAGCTGAATATTTTGTTCTATTTTAAAAAGTTACAAACGGATCTTAGTATAAACCGATATTTCCTAACTTTGATTTCAAATTCAGCTGAATACTTTGCTCCATTTTAAACAATTGTCCGAGTATAAACCGATATTTTCTAATTTTGCTTTCTCAGTTAACAGGTGTGCAACACTTGCACCTGGGGAAGGGCTAAATCCGACTAACAGCGGTACCTGTTCAGCTGGTCATCAAGTGAACTACGGTTCGACATGTAGTTATAGTTGTGCTAACGGCTACCGGTTGACGGGTTCCCAGACTATAACATGTGGACCTAATGGACAGTGGTTGCAGCCACTGCCTGTGTGTCAGGGTAAGTATAATCAAAGGATTTACTTAAGAACTTATTTGGCAAGTTTTTACATATTTGTTCCAAATTTATCTAATTACTTATCCATAAATTTTTGGTTGAGTAAATTTGTCTTTGTTCACCTCCAAGATTGAATTAAAATGTGATTTAATAATAATAATAATAATAATCGATTCTTATATAGCGCTTTATCACAGCCCGAGGGGCGTATCAAAGCGCTTCTGACATTATTACCCCTGGTCACTGGGCCATATATTTCATTCCTTAAACCATCTCAGCTCCCTGGGGAGTATACAGCCGGTGCTGCGAGTTTACCGCGCTCCAAGCTAATCATTCACATAAACCATCTCTGCCCTCACAGGTACCCATTTTACCCCTGGGTGGAGAGAAGCAATTATGGTTAAGTGTCTTGCTCAAGGACACAAGTGCCACGACCGGGATTCGAACCCACATACCGATAACTTAACCACCAGAACTTGAGTCCGATGCTCTTATCCGCTCAGCCACGACACCCCATTTATTACTTCATATTTGAAATAAAAGTCACATCCCCTTAAGGTGATCCCTTGGCTGCCGCTTCCCAGGTTGTATCGAAAACTTGGGTGTGATCTCTGGCTATACTGCAGTTACAGGCTGAATGGCTTCTGACTGGCACACCTGAACAAAGATATTGACAAAATAGGGAGACCGCCAACATAGGGACAGATAGTTCAGTTGGTAGAACACTGACAGTTTAATCCAGAGGTCTCAGGTTCAAATCCCATTTTAGTCAAACAAAATCGTGCTCAACCCAAAATTGAATTAAAATTTACCCAGTCAGCTTCCCTTGTGCATAGTTGTTTACTTGTTACCTTTTTTTTTTTTTGGGGGGGGGGGGCATGGTGCGACTCTCTGAGGTACTTGCATACTGAAATTAGTCCTTGTCAAATATTTGCATTAACATGGAATTTTGTAATGTGTGCTGCCACTTAGTTTCTGAAAGTTTCGCATATTTTTTACAATTATCTTCTTTTTTTCGAGGAAGGAGCATTGGATTGAGTTTTCTGCATTTTCTGTTTGTCATCTTTTGGTCATCTTTTGGTTTTCTCTGTCCAGATATCATGTGTGCAACTAATGCCTTGCCGACTCCAACCAACGGTCAGCGAACCAACTGCAATGGAGACAGTGTGTCCTATGGCACTGAGTGTACACTGTCATGTAACCGTGGTTACACACCTAGGACACCAGTGGATAGAGTGTGTGAGAGCAACAGCGATCGTGTTGGGGTGTGGTCTGCTGGGACCATCTCATGCACAGGTGAGTAGAGTGTGTGTGAGAGCAACAGCAGTCGTGTTGGGGTGTTGTCTGCTGGGACCATCTCATGCACAGGAGAATTTTTGTCATTGTTTTGTTATAAAAATAACCACTTTATAGAATTTGTTGTGGTTCTCATTGCATCCAGGCTACAACGTCATATCTCGATTTTGTATTAACAGCATACTTTGCACAAAAACACTCCATGCAAAAATGTTTTATCTCAGCACCAGTTGGTTTTGTTCGTACATCAGGTGCAATGTATAAGGAGAGATATTATAAGTTATCACACAAGTGCGAGTGGATTACGAAAAAATATAGCGCTTCATTTCCGTATTCCACGAGCGCGCGTGTGATAAAGAATTTATCTTCAAGCCAACTTGACGCGCAGTAAAGATGAATGACAAACAAGACAGTACACCAAGGATTGAAGTTTTCAATTTGTATAAAGAACACAATACGCAGGGTGTGATATGGGCCGATATAAGTTTATATCACACTCCTTGTTGCTATGGATCCACCAATCAGAATCCAATATTCAAGCCTGCTTGAAGATAAAATTTCTTATCACACAAGCGCAAGTGGAAAATGGAAAAATATAGCACTTCCTAAAAAAAAACCACAATAATTGTTAACTTGAACTTAAATGTAACCAATGCTACCCCTCTCACTCATGAATGACGAAACAAAAACCAATCTCTTTATTTACAGTTATAACCTGTCCAAGGCCAACAGCACCCATGCATGGTGCAGTAAGCTGCACACGTAGTGGACAAAGCAGGCCCACTATCTCCAGACAGCCATTTGATACAAGCTGCTCTTACACCTGTAACAATGGCTACACTCTCTCAGGGTCAGCTAGTCGCACCTGTTTAGTGAGTGGCTCATGGGACGGCAGCAACACCTTATGCAGAGGTAGACCATGTTGAATTTGCTTTTAGGTCAAGTGGAAACAAAACAAGTGATTGTTCCCACCCTCATCCTTTTTTGAACCCACATCTTCTGTTTTTCTTTTTTTTTCTTTCTTCATTTTTGTTCCCCAAAAGACTAAATTTTTCATGTATTTCACTTCATCTTAGCATTATTGTTCAGACAATTGATTTAATTTACCCATATTTTAGACTTCTAGTTCTACATAGCCAGCAATTGTTTAGGCTGGTTCGATCAAAAGAACAAAACAAATTTAAAAAGCCCCATCCTCTTTCTGAAACTAAAACCAAAACTAAATTTTACATCGATTAGAAATGTCAGACTAAATTGATCTGAATTTAGAACAATTATTCTTCAGATATCAAGAAATTCTGATTTGTGATCTACTTCTCTAGTGCTGATGAGACTGTTCCCCTAATGTCTTTGGAATCTTTATTTCTTAAGGACCAAAAGGTGAAAAAAAAACCTCACAGATATTATTTTAAAGGGTAATAGATTGGTAGTTACACCAACAATTTATGACCATAAAAAAGTTACTCGGTGAGAAGCTGTTTATCATGTGCACTATTTTGGATAATTTTTTCACCAAAAAACATTTGAATTCGAGAAACGATTCATGCATGAATCAATTTGCAGCCAGAGATGCGGTTGGTACTGTCTGTCACCTCGCTAAACGTAGATGGATTCATTTTCTTGTGAAAGAAAAACAGCATTACACTGATGAAAAACCAATCTATACTACCACCTTAAACTTTCAGATGTTACTGCACCTGTTTTGGAATGTCCAAGTGATAGAGTGTTTTTCGCTGCTGAAGGTCAAAGCCGCGTCTCTATTCAGTGGGACTGGGAACCAGTTGTGGTAAGTCTAGATAGAGGTCAAAGTTCTAGTAGTCAAACAAGGATAGCTTCCACCACTTCTTCCAAATACCCCACTCCCATTTGGCAAACAAGGACAACCTGTGGTGTGGGGTCAACTTCAAGATTGCTTCGTCTGTCTTTAACAGCCCAGCGGTCGATTTCACGAAACGCTAAGACTCGTCTTATCTTGAGTTAGGACGAGTTACTCGTCCTAACTTAGGACGCATCCTAGGAACGATTTCACAAAAGATAGGAAGGGTTCAACGCCTCCTAACTTCCATGGCAACGGCGCTGAACCCGTCCTAACTTAGGACGGGTCTGAGGGTCGTCTTAGCGGATGATTTTGCGTGATGTGTGTGTGTGTTGCTTACAATGCGCTGCTACTGCTGGCTGACCGCAAAGAGAGACGGGCATTACGAAGAAAACAACCATAGTCCGTCACACACTGGCCCATTTCCGGTGTGACATCATTGTAAAATAAAATAACGCATTAAAAACTGTTCGTTCACTAACTCATAATTAATTAAATTTACAAATTTGTCCAAGTTTTTCAATATCATAATGTGCTAATCATTGATCGTTACCGATGTGACCGACACGGCAGGGTTGCGACGACAAGGGGAAATTCATCACACTCACGGCACGTTCTTACACAGTTTTTCCACTCAATTTGAGTTTGTTCCCCTCCTTTTACTCAACAACCGTACAAAACAGCTTACCTAGGCTTTATTCAAACACACACATTGATTGTTCACCCATAAAGGTCTAAAAAAAAACATAAATGTTTGACATTTTGTCACCAAAGCGGAAACAAAATGGCCGACGATCTGTTTTTTCTGAAGGAGAAGAACACGATCACGTGATGTGCTAATCTTACGACTGTTTCATGAACTGGGCAATACACGCATCAAATAGCCGTTGCGCTAGCATTTTTAGCCTCGTCCGAGAATTCATTTGTGGTATTATAATAGTTACGACTCGTCCTGCTTAAGACGGGTTTTGTGAAATCGATCCTAGGATCGTTTTTAGCTAGGATCGATCTTAGGGCTGGGACTCGTCCTAAGTCCTAGGATCGATCCTAAGTTAGGAAGAGTTTGGTGAAATCGACGGCAGGCCAGGCAAGCCCGACCACCCAACTTCCCCAAACCTCTTTCCTTAGCAAGCTCAGCAAGATTCATGTAAGGTTCTAAATTGAAAATGTATTCTTAGGATTCTTTCTAGAGTTTCTAGATTGATTCTGTGGACTGATTCTAGGTTCTTACATTGTGACAACATTTTTAAGTTCTAGTATGAAGGTAAAATTCTAGGTTCTAAATGAATAAACCCTGTGATGATGTGTGGAGGTTAACTGCAGGATTTACTCATCTGTCTTAAGTAGCCTAGGCCTGGCAAACCCAGCCACCAACCTTCCTTCCCCAATCAACATCTCTTCATCATCAAGATTCAATCTAGGCTTTAAAATCCAAATGAATTTTGTCGGTCATTCCAGATAGTCTAGATTTATTCTGTGACTGGATTCTAGGTTCTAGTATGGAGGTAATGTTTTTGGTTCTAGCTTGGAGGTAGTTCTAAGTTCTATTATGGAGGTAAAGTTCTAGGCTCTTACAGGAAGGTAAAGTCCTAGATGTTTAATTTAGTCTTTAAATTCATTTCAGGTGCCTCATTCCACATACATTTCCTTTCTTTTCATGATTTCATAAATTAAAAAGTGGTGTGTGAATATCTTTAATCGTCAATTTTTTTTCCAAGGGCACTGATGTTGGTCATAGTGATGTAACTGCTGTTGTGGTGACCATAAACTCTGTTGCTGTCGGCAATACCAAGCCGACCACGTTTAATGAAGGAGTCTACTCTGTTGTGTACAGGGCAACAGACAACGCTGGCAACTCGGCGTCATGCTCTATGCAAATTGAGGCCAAAGGTTAGATATTGTGATCTTTATTCTTGTGTAAGACAGCTGGGTTTTAGCCGGCGGGTTTTGTGGTGAACTTGGCCCTGAGTTGCCAACTCTCCCTGATTTTGCAGAAACAAATTCGCTAGAAATAAACCAATCTTTCCATGATCTGATGAATAAATTTGAAAATCTCCCTGATTCTGGAAACTTTCTCCCTATTATGTTAAATGTAATTCTCAATACCTCCCTGATTGTTGTACAAAATCTCCCTGATTGCAAGATACAAATGTTGGCAGCTCTAATCTGCCATTTATGTTTCAAAGTAACTGAAGTCAGTAACAAGCCATTTGCAAGTTGTCTTTAAATATTATCTAGTACAGTAATGTCCTTAGTCACAACTTATCGCTGAAATTTGAAGTCCTCTTGCAAGTTGTCTTTAAATATTATCTAGTACAGTAACGTCCTTAGTCACAACTTATCGCTCAAATTTGAAGTCATCTGACTAGAGACAGTTGCATTGTCACATGGTTTGGGGCAAGCCTTTGCACAGTTGAGTAAGACACATTGACCCGAATAACCATACACAATTCTGAATGGTGGTGTATGGCTCAGTGGTACCAGGCTTTGGCCTGCAGGAGGTTCCTATACAAAGCTTACCCCGAACCATGTGGTGGTATGGAACAACCCTGTCTTTAGTCTGGGGAATCCAATTTGAGTGTTTACTTGTGATCAATGAAGTCATTGTACCAGACATGATTCAAAACTTGTTGGACACCTGGTTTTGAAATGTTCAGGAAAGGGAATTTAAGTGAATTTAACTGTTAACATAAGCTGGCTATGACCCAGCCTTACGGCAAGTTGAGACTAAATCATGGGTATTTTGAAAATAAATAAATATGTTGCAAGGACTATGTTCCACCAGTTTGGGGTTTTGGGGTTTTGTTTTTGTTTGTTTTTTGAGACAGTAATTTGATGGCCAGTCTGTTCTCTTGCCACTATGCCATTTCCGTCTTAATTGAGTCTTGCAAAAAAAAGATAATGGCCTGACGTTTTGACCCTAGCAGAGTCTTTCTGGAAGGCTTAATTGAGTCTTGTGATTTTTTCCTGTAGTGACAAGATGCCCTGGACTTCAAACACCTTCCAATGGGATCCTGGGTCTGGCAGCCGGGCAGGGCCCATGCTCCGAGGGTGCTGTCTATGGCTCACAGTGCCTATTCACCTGCGAGACTGGTTACACTCTGTCAACAGGGGGCTCTTCACACAGACGACAATGCATGAGAGATACTGATCATAGTGTTGAAGGATTTTGGAGTCAGTCACAGCCATATTGTGAAGGTAATTTAGGAAGAAATCAACGAAGTGAACTATTTTAAATTTGCCTCAGATATTTTGTGTACTTTTAATAAAAGGGTACTTGCAAGGTTAGAGGTTGATATTGTGTTTGAAAAAGCCTTCAAAACGCCACGGCAGCCTGGGGCTGTATACTCCCCAGGGAGCTGACAAAGATTAAAGGAATGTTATTGGCCAAATACATTGTAAAATGCGCTAAAGAAGAGCTAGTTATTATTATTACTTTCAATATAGATACAGAGAAAAACAATAATACCATTTTTACATTTTCATTTTCTAGTCAATACATGTTCGTATCCCGCCGTCACTAATGGTTACATCTCTGGTTGCCACGGTGACACTGCCACGTACGAAGACTCTTGCCAGTTTCATTGTGACATTGGTCGGAGAACCGCGAGTGGTCAGCGTTACCGAGCGCGACAATGTCGGGCAGATGGTACATGGAGTGGAGCGGACTTCCAATGTACAGGTAGATACAATTTGGATCATGGCTTAATCTTCTGTCATAGGTTTAATCTACGGAGCTAATAATCAAAGAAGTATTTCTGATCAAATTGATGCCTGAAGGAGAGATTTGGGATTTTGTTTCAAAATTTCTTATTGGACAGACAGTGCTGTAAGACTAATTTCTTGTAGCTAATTGATTAATGAATTTGTCTGCTAAGCAATAAAGAGCTCAAGAGGATCAGTCACACATACTACAAATGACATGGTATATTGGCTGGTAACCTGTAGTGTGTTGAAGCAGCTCAACGAAATTGGCTTATGTAGAGCCAGCTGTCTGTAGCTAACCCAAGGGTAGTATTGTTTGTCACTTTACATGACAAGGACTATACTGTCACCGTTCCTTATGTTGTCTTGACAGTGGTGGTGACATGTCCTGGTCCCTTCTCACTGCCTTATGGATCGGTAGATCCAGCCATTTGTAGCCAGGCCCAGGCGCTGCCGTACAACACGGAGTGCGACTTCTCCTGCGGAAATGGCTTCGTTCAACAAGGGCCTTCAAGTAAGACCTGTACAGACAATGCATCGTGGGACAATAACGGAGCTGTGACCTGCACTGGTAAGTTCAAATAAAAATAACTGACAAATGTAAAGAAAGAGTAATAAAACACAAGGGAAAATGACTGAGTAAATTTGTGAATAATTTGGGGTTGAACAAAGACAAATTGACTGGAGCGGGACTTGAACCTACAATCATTACAAGTAGACTTTAGACTATTACTTGAAGAGAACCAAATCTCGGTGTCAAACTTTGTTCACACGTTTGTTTTTTCAGATGAGCAGAGACCTCAATTTGACGGCACTTGTCCGCAAGATGTGACAGTCAGCAGTGAGTTCAACAGTACCTCTCAGTTGGTGAACTTTGATGTTCCGTCCGCCACTGACAACTCCGGACTCGTCACCGTGAGCAAGTAAGTGAAGTGGGTCAGTAGGGAAAGATTAAAGCCATCAATGGCCTTGGCACATTCTTGGCACTTTCTCTGTCCTAAGTGAGGCTTGAAATAACTTTAGAAAGAAAGAATGAAAAACAGAAGGGTAGGAGGAATTTGTTTGTATTAGCTTAAGACAAGCTTTAAGTTTGACTAAAAAATCATCAGAAACATCTGACATGGTTAAACTTGGGAAGAAGCTTTTGTTTATAGACCGTGCAAGTCTAATGCCTGTTCAAACATTTTTTTGACCACTTTTGTCCCACGTACAATGTTTCAACGCCTGATGGGTCCCTATGTTCAAATACGCATTAGACTTGCACAATCTATTGACAGTCACTTTCCCGATGCCGTCCCAATCATTGATGATTTTTATTTTGGTAGGCAAGGCAACGGGCGGGGTCCAGGAAGCCGATTTCCAGAGGGGAGGACTATTGTTACATACATCGCTGTTGATCCAACCAGTAACTCCAATCAGTGTGATGTCATCATAACAGTAAATGGTAAGAGTAAATGTCACCCTCTCCCTGCCTGTCATCAAGAATTCAATTTAATTAACAAATCTCTGGTTAGTTTGAACCTATGCAACGATTTTGATGATGTCTCAACTTTGTCTTTATAACAACACTCTCACCTCGCATGTTGATTCAAATCCGTGTATATGAAATGACAACAGAATCCAGCAGAACTTCTGCAGAGCTTAACACTGAGACTGCCCCTAATGCCATGAAGTTTATAATGACAGCAAAATCCTACAGAATGTTTACAGAACCTCTACAGAATATCTGCAGATGTAAACATGCTTATAACACTACAAGGCTACAACGCCTCTGAAGAACTTGTGAAGAACCCCTGTGAAGAATTTGTGCAGAGCTTCTGCAAAGCCTTCACAGAATATCTGCAGATATGAATGCTTACAACAATAACATCCCTAATAATGCTACAAAGCTTATAATAACCACAGCCTCCTACAGAACTTCTACAGAATGTCTGTAGACTGGAATGCCCATAACCACTAATGACAAGGGGCCAATACCCTTGTTTGTTTTCCCCAACAGTTCATCGTTGTCAGAGACTCCTGGCCCCTACGTCAGGCTCTGTTACCTGTGATAACCCTAGCCCCATCGCTGGTACACAATGCTCCCTGCAATGTAATACTGGCTATACAATGAGTGGCTCTCGGACTAGGACCTGTCGAGTAATGAGCAGCGGTACATCAAACTGGGACGGACAGAATACTGTATGCACAAGTGAGTAGCTAAGACTGGAGTGTCTCCTATGTGTCTAGAAATTCCACTTAAAGATATGAAATAATAAACAATACGGGAAGCTGAGTGGGTAAACTTGTAAGTTATTTTGGATTGAACAAAGACAAATTGACTAGAGTGGAACCTGAATGGCTTCTGACTGGACAAAATAAGACCACCGACAAAGGGTTAGATAGGTTCCAGTCCTGCTGTAGTTGATATTTCTTTGATCAACCCAAAATTATTTAATAATAAGTAGATGAAACTTCCTTGGTAGGAGCTGTCACAAATCCATCAAAATGCTCCACTCTATGACCTTTTTTCTTAAAACGACAGTTTCAGCTTGGGCTTCTTTTGAAAATGTGTGCTTTTGATGAGGGATTTCAAACAGGTAGACGGAGTCTATAAACCGATGTGTGAGTCGTTGCCATGGTTTCAAAATGGGCTTTTAAAAAAAAAAAAAACGTCCAAACGTTTGGGGCCAATTCTAAGTCGGCTTGGGCGCTGGAGTCAGAGACAGCCTAAGGTTTGGTAAGGTTTGATAAGATTGGGTTTTTTACCTCAAACTGGGTACACAGTGTCAAATTCAAGCAAAGTCGTGAAATATATTTTGGAGAATTTGATGAAGTGGTTAGGGTTGCATGAAGTATTTGAAAACATAAAAACTGTCAAGTGTTTTACTGAGCGATATTGATTAATGTTATTCCTGGTTTATTTAATGGTTCATTTAATGGTATCACTCTTACAGTTGTGAGATGCCCCTCTGAGACTTCTCCTCCAAACTCCATCAAGTCTGGCTGTAGTAGTGAAGTGGACGCAACAGAGACTTATGGGACTCAGTGCTCTTTCTATTGTCTGAATGGATATGAAGCAGAAACAACCGACAATGGACGATCAAGATGCCTGGCTGATGGCTCCTGGTCAGGCACTGATCTCGTCTGCACTGGTACAGAGTTTTGTTATTCTGAAATCACATTTTGTTGTAACCATTTCGCTCTCTCTTCACCTGGCAATTTCAATGTTCCAAAGATTATGAAAAAATCTGCTCTGCAATAGTGGTATCTTTCCTTACCTTCCACCTCTAGGCCCCCTGTTCGAATCCCCCTGGGGGTACTATGTGGATTGGGTTTTCAGTCCTTACTTGATTCTGTGGGTTTTCCTTAGAATAATTCTCTTGGGTTTTCCTCCTGCATCTGAGACTGAAACTTCCTTGTCTTCTCTCCTTTTGGGTTCTCGGCTAGTATAGTGATTAAGTTCACTTATTTAAGAATCCTTGGCTTCACAACCAGAATTAATAAATGAATGAACAAAAATGTGTTCGGTTCAATTCCTCCTCATGGTATATATGGATTAGTTTTTAACTCACAGACACCAAGGGTAATAAAAACTGTTTGCTAAATCCTGAATCCAGCTTAAACTGTTGCCCAAATAAATCCATGGAATTTGAGACATTGTGAATTTGATCGATAAATACTGATATGAAAGGGTAAACATTTGTATAGTTTTGGATTTATCATGATCTCTCTCTCTCTCGAGACTTTTCTTGAAATCAATAAGTAGACTTCTCTCTGAATGTTCTGAAATTCTTGAATGTGACAGAAATTGAATGCCAGGCACTGATCAACCCTGGATCTGGTGTTGAGATATCCCCACCGGTGTGTTCCTCTCAGCCAGTGTTTGGTAACAACTGCAGATTCACCTGCACTCGTACTGGGTTCAGGGTGGAGCCATTGAGCAGCACTATTGTGGTCTGTGAAGGGAATGGAAGATGGTCTCAAGATGTTTCTGAGGTCCACTGTGTGGGTAAGTAGAGAGAGTTTATACCCCAAATTGCAGACCCCAAAAAAGGTTTTAATTATGCATAACAGATTGCGATAGCTCGAGTTAGATGTTCAGTCATAGATTGGTGTTTATCAACGTAATGCTTGTTTTACAGGCAAGATTATAAAGAAAGAGACAATAAAAGTCACATGTGAAAGTTTCAGCTGAATACAGTGTCTGCTTGTTGAGAAAACAGCAAAAACTCATTTTATTTTCACAAGAACACCCACATTTTACAGAAATAACAGCGGGTACCATCCAGCAATTGTGAATGGACACCAATCAGAGAAAAGATACATCTCAGGTTCAAATGTTTTTGAGTGAAAAATTTTCCAAACCATGTTTCCTTAACAAGAATCCTGTTCCAAAATAGTTAAATATTATCAACAGCTGCAGTGCTTCTATTTTATGTATTTTGTCTGTTTTTATGGTCATGAATTTTTGGAGTATTTACCAATCTATGACCCTACTTTTAATTATTGTCACATATACGTTTTCTTGGCTGCAGTTTATGGGATTTAGACTGGCTTGTGAATGAAATGTCATAGGTTCGAATCCAACCTAAGGTGCTTGTGGATTTTTGCTGCCTGACTCTGGAAAGCTTATCATTCGTGGGTGTGAGGCAAAACTAAATCCGATTTCAACTTGATTGTTTCCTCAGATATTGAGGATCCCCGCTTATCTGACTGCCCATCCTTCCTGACCGTCTATACTGATCGAGGAACAACCGTTGCTCAATTCAACACCCCCGTCACTGCCACCGATAATAATGGACAGCCGACAGTGTCATGTGACCCTGGGTCAGGTCAATACAACATTGGCAACCATCGTATAAATTGTGTCGCTGTGGACGCTGCTGGTAACTCAGACACATGTTCCTTCGATATTGAAGTTATTGGTAAGAATTGTTTCCTTTCTAAGTCTGGTAAGCCACTTTTAAAAAAAATTTGCAGCCCAATTAATTCTCTTCCCCTTTAACCAACAATGTTAACAGAAGTTCCCTAAGCTCATTTTAAAAAGGGATGTTCAACCCAAACCCATTTTGCCTTTGACCATCAACAAAATAAAATGAAGCATTTCTTTTCAGATGAAAGCTTGCAGCCATCAAAGTTGGGGTTTACAATAAATGAAAATCTTTCACTTTTTTTCTCAGAGCGGACATGTCATACATTGTCGCCTCCACCTTTTGGGGAATTCGTCGGTGAGTGCGGAAATGTGTATGGCAGCAAATGCTATATGAAATGCATCGATCACTACAGACTGGACGGCTCAAGCGAGGCAACATGTGAGTTTAACGGCACAGGAACGTACTGGCAGGTTGAGGAAAGGCCTCAGTGTAACTGTAAGTCATATCTGTTTTTTTCAGAGTCTTTTATTTATTTAGTGAGTTGCTGTTGTTTTGAAACAATCTTAGGTTTTAATAACTCGTTCCGTTTAGAATGCTTTGGAGTAACTGATTTACCTCAAATCTTGGTCTAATAGTAATAAAAAGATTTCAAGACATTTATATAGTTCGCTTAATTCAGGAGCCTCTATGCGCAACACAAAACATAAAACATTGAAATATATGAAGTAATTTGTTATAAAAACGTAGATTCTGTGGTGAGGGAAAATATGTGTTTTGATGTTTTAAAATGTTACAACTTGAGCAAATCTGGTCACTAGTCTGACAGAAATGGCTGGAATTGCAGAAGCGTTCTATGAGTGTCACAGCAGCTCCACTGTAAGCCACGCCCACTATACAGAAAATGAATCCGCTGATTCCCAGAAGCCCATAGAAATTGCAGTGAGCTAGTTCCCTCATAATTAAAAGTCTGTTTTGTGAAAAAATGTGTTTGAACGATAACATTGGTGATTTGGGGTCAATACACAGAAGCGTATGCCAGCCTCTGAGCTGGAAGTAGAGAAAACTGAGCATGCAGCACAGATACATAAATGCATGTGACGCAATGACTTACCTATAGGACTAACGTTACGTAGACATGAGTGTCTCGGACTTAGAGTCAGACAAACAGGGGTTCGGACTTGGTAGGAGATCTCAGACTCGGACTTGGACATCTAGAACTCTGACTTGGACAATAGGGACTTGACTGCAGCACTGGTAGCCAGAACTGATTTAACCAAAGGTGAAGCCGAAGCCATTGTCTCGTTGGCCAATAAAGTCTTACGTCTCATTATTTTGGTTTCAGTGGTTACCTGCAACGCCATTTCACTGCCTGACATCGTACAGGTCACCCCATCAATCTGCACTGCTGGTTTCCCGCCGAGCGGTTCCATGTGCAGCTTGTACTGTTTAAGCGCTCTCACCCTCATTGGGGGCGTATCGTCGGTGTCGTGTGGGGCACAAGGATTGTGGGATGTGGACTTGAATGAGCTGGATATCAACTGTGAAGGTAACAGGGAGAGTAGATCCCCCCACCCCCACCCCACCCCCTTAACAATCAGCAAAGGCTAGAAGCCTTGGCTATCGTTTTACTACATAACATGTCTTCTTTTTTAATAAAACTAACTAATTAGACTTACCAGAAGTCAGAAAAGCCTAAGACCATGTATAAGCAGAAACCATTGCTTGTTTCCCCTTTTCAAAAACCAGCCCCCCCCCCCCTCCGCTTCCATGACCCTTGTTTATGTTCCTTAGTGTAAATTTATACTCTTGTTTTTTTTACAAGATGGTATTCCTCCTGTGCTCACCTCTTGCCCTGTTTCAATCATCACCCTGAAGAATGGACCAACAGGTACCCCGGTGACCTTTGACATTCCTACAGTATGGGATAATCTACCATCTAGTACCCTGACTCTAGTGACCTCACCCGCTGACGTGACCTCAACGTACCTGTTCACTGAAACGGTCACGGAGGTGTCGTATAACTTCACTGATCAAGGCGGTAATTCTGTCATTTGCAAATTCACTGTTTCTGTGTTCGGTAAGTTTCTGTTTGAACAATTTTTGTTGCATGAGAATGTTTAATAATTTTTATAAGGTTTTTAAAAATGATATCGGACAAAATGATATTCTGACATAAAAGTAATATTTGATAGTGTAGTGAATCTTTATTTTGGGGGGCATCTGCATGTCTGAAAAAGCTGGAATACTTTTGTAAGATTTTGAAATAACAGCCAAAATCTATAAGAGAAAAGTACAGATTAAATATATTTTAATTCAAATCAGCAAAGCAGCTGACAGAATTTTCATTCAAATTGTTTACCTTTTGATTTGGTTTTTTGCAGATGACCTCGTGCCGGAGGTCGTGTTCTGCCCGGAAGACTATCATGTCGTTGGCGATAGCAAGTTAACGAGGGTCACATTGGAAGAGCCAGTTTTCCGTGACCCCACAGGTCATGACCTGGAGGTCAACAGCAACCTCGCTGAAGGAAACACTGCTCTCTTGACTTGGGGGATACACACGGTAGTCTACACTGCAACGAATACCAATAACGGCCAAAAGGCAGTCTGCCAGTTTACCGTCAACGTTCAACGTAATATGAACATCTTGTATTTTGGGGGATTTCTATAAAAGTCACTTAAAATGAAACAACACCTCCTTTATTATCCTTTTTCTGTTTTCATTATTTTAAATGCTCATAAATTTATTTGGGTATGTACTTAATTTTCCCCTTTTGACTCCTCCATAATCTTGCAGTCTTTGGCATATCTATCAACATCCAAGTGTTCAGATTTAGATGAGATTGTTTTTTCCTGGCCCTAGGCTAAGTGTGGGTGGATTAGAGATGTGAGATCAAGTCCTTTAAAACCAGATAAAAATCTAGGAAGGATTTCTGAGGACTTGGATTTCATCCGAAGGGATAAATATTATTGTTCCACCCTCAGGTGTTGGTTGCCTTCCCCTTGATCAACCCAAGAACGGTGCCTTGTCCTGTAGCCCAGATGGCGAAGTCTGCAGCATCTTCTGCAATGAGAATTACGAGATCTCACGTCCACGAGGCAGGCGCCCTCGGGAATCTGCGCACCCAGACCAGTATGTATGCGCCTTGTCTGGAAACTGGATGCCTCATGGCAACGTGCCCGACTGCTCACGTAAGTCCATTCACACCGTGGCGCAATTCATGTCACAGCTTCAAACAGAAGTCTGCGCTTACAGTGCCTAGTAAAGCATGCTATTATATGTATTTATTAATGGTTTATAAAAATACTGCAATACAGCGGCTAAAAGTCGAAATGTACAGTTTACAAAAAACAGCCATTAAAAATCTAATATGAGGGAGTTGTCAAGTGCTATTTCCGGAATATAATGTTTTCTCTAGAGGATTGGCACTGCTGTGACCTTTATGATAAATAATCTTTTCAAATCCAAACCAATCAACTTTTTTTCTAGATAATTCCCAATCTTTGTTTTTAAATTTTGATTCTTCTTCTCAGCGCGTCGTGGTCAAACCCAACTTCCCATGGACTTGATGTACTTCTCTGGAGATTGCAGCGATCAGTCGACCCAAGATGAAATTGCTGAAGCCTTCATTAAGATGATCCAATCCTCTCCATACATGGATAGTTGCTCCCTGACTAACAAATGCAACATCGAGAACATCCAAGTCATCTGTGGCTCAGTTGGAAGCAGTATGTCAAGGCTCCGCCCTCAAATTCATCGTCGGGGTGTGGACTACCTTGAGGAGGATGTACAGAGTCGGCTTCTGAAGAAAATGGAAGAAGCTGGTGCCAAGAGGCAAAGGCGCGATGCGGAGACGACCTACGCGGCATTCATCAGCTTCAATCTGAAATTTGAAGTCAATTATGAGCCAGGAATGGAGAGCCTGGATGCGGTCACTATCACGGAAACCAAGATGAAAGAAGAGGCGGAGGTCCTGATGTCTGTGATTGGTAACGGCACAATGGAGGCTATGAGTGTCAGTAATGTCACATTGGAAGTTGCTGAAGAGATGATGTCATATGGAGAGTCTAAATTGATGTGTGAAGCAGGCTATGTGGTTAGCAATGATACATACCACTGCAGTAAGTTGCTGATAAACCAGTTATAGGACACTTAGATTGAAATACTGTCTGGTACAATGACTTGCTTAGTTACAAGTTAACACTTAAATTTGAATTCCTCAGACTATAAAGACAAATGCTTTGTCACATGGTCTGGGGCAAGCTTTTCTATAGCAACCTCCAGATGGGCGGTACTATTGTGCCAAACATTCGTTCAGAATCGTGTATGGGCTTTCACCGTCTCTGTGCAAAAGCTTGCCCTGAATTGTTTGACATAGCAACTGCCTCAAGTCTGAATAATTCAAATTTAGGTGGGAACTTTTAACTGAGCGAGTCATTGGCAGGGAACCAGTCAAGAGCAGTGCACTTTAAATGCTATTTTTGGCTGATTAACCATTTCTACCGAACAAATATTGAAATTTAACTTTTGTGTCGCCATTTGATTATTTCACGCTATAGTGCCTAGGTGGATTGGGGCCTGTAAGCACAAAAACTTACTAAGCACAGAAAACTTTTGCTTAGCTAAAACAGGTTACCGGCCAAAATTTCATTAAATTTACATTGTTACCACTGGTTTCCAACTCTCTTTTTTTAGGTGGTTTAAGCAGCTACATAAAACATATCCTGCTCTTCTAATTACATCATTTGTTTTCAGGTGATAAAAAGTTGGCGACCTTAAAATACTTTTTTCCCTGATTTCTTGTTTGTAGCTGCCTGTAGTTCAGGGACGTGGTACAATGCAGTCACAGATGATTGTGAGCTCTGTCCTAAGGGTAGATACCAAGACCAACAGGCTAAGGAGGAGTGTGTGGCATGCCCCCCTGGAACATCAACAGCATCAGAGGGAACCAAAAACAGCACACTGTGTGAAGGTAAGAGAGAAAAACACAAAATCTCAAGACAACATTTTAAAAAGAAGTCTGGAATTTTCGATGCTGCACAACCAAGAAATTTGATGATCTAAAGTTGTTCTTTGTTTACCTGCTAATATCAAGGTTCAGTTTTTTGTTGTACTTTTTCACTGATCAAGTTCGGAATCTAATTCATGGTGCTGCTTACTGTGGCACTGTGTGCTGTGTGCTCACAGCCTGACAGAAATAACCCATAAGACTAGAGCCTGACTGGTCACTGTACATAAACACTGTTTCTGTCTAAACCCATGCAATACTCATTGCTGCATTGCAGTAAACAGTCATTTGTTACTGCCTTGAACTGTAGACTGTTAGAAAGAGTACACAATTCTATTTTATTTTGCAGTGTTTCTTGTCTCATATCACTAGTAATGAGAACATAAAGAAAGACTAATTTCTTGTTCATTTATGGGTTTTCCCGTACTTAGGCACTAACAGCATTTGTTTGTTTCACAGGAAAGTAGTCAAGCAGATATGGGTTAAGTAGTTTACAAAGTGCAGTACGCTGCCATGCAATTGTGTCGTTTTGGTAAACGAAGGAAACTTTAAAAACCACAGTCAGAATGTTGTGGGGAAGTCCTCCAATTAGCCTTGTTGAGATAGGGTGGACACTATAGGAGTGCACTGTTTGGTTTGGGTGTATGCAGACAAATTTACCCAAATCTAATTGTGCCATAGTCTTGTGCCCGCTATATCTCAAACCCCATCCTTTTGTTACACCACAGTTGTCCTCACAGCATTTCTCTTATGGTCTTTTTGACAGCACTCTGCCCAGCAGGCCAATACTCAGAGACTGGTCTCGTCCCGTGTTCCAAATGTCTGGTAGGAGAGTATCAACCACAGTCCGGCAAGACGTCTTGCCTGGCATGCCCTGATGGGAAGACTACTCAACACTTTGGGTCTCAGTCCCTCAGTCTGTGTCTAGGTACGGAGTTCAGTTTCCTGTAATTCTTTTCATATCTTTATCACAATTGTTGTGATTGTTTTGTCTGTTTTGCATCAGTGAAAAGTTGATTCTTTACAGGTTATTTTTTGTTGGTTAAATTGAACAGATATCTGCCCTCCTGGTAGTTATTCAGAAACGGGTCTTGCACCCTGCCTTCCATGTGAACTTCGCTATTATCAGCCAAACAGTGGGAAGCATCACTGTATACTGTGTCCAGGGAGGAGCACCACACTAAACACTGGATCCACTACAGAAGAGGACTGTACTGGTAAATAATAGCAAATATCAATTGCTTTGTCTTCTTTTGGTGTGCACAAACGTAAAAAATGGCTTAATTTTTTACAAGTAATAAAACGTTTGCTTTGACTGGTGCTTGGATTAGCTGCTTATGTAAACCCCCAAACTTGGGGGGTAAAATTTCAAACTTCGTTCATTTACATTACAAATGTTTTATTTGGAAACAAGTTTGTATTGCGTCTTTTATGATTTGTGATCTATACTTGCATGAAATTTCTGCTATTAGGCCTATACTTACTTTTGTACCATTGTTTTATGAGTTATACAACAGTTCAGTGGGTTGATTTTGATATTTCTAAGGGAGCTTTTAAACAATATTTATACAATAATAAACATCACTTAAGCTTTAATTTGAAAAAGGCCTAACGGTTGTGGCAGCTCAATTAGGAAATTGTTTACGTCTACTGGGACATTTCAAAGGGCACCGAGGCAATAACCGGGACATTTCAAAGGGCACCGAGGCAGTAACCGGGACATTTCAACCGAGGCAATAAAGGGGACATTTCAAAGGGCACCCAGGCAATAACCGGGACATTTCAAAGGGCACCGAGGCAATGACGGGGCGTGGATGTGTCAAGGTAAAGGGTCTTTACATCTTTTTACCCCTCATTATTTCATAGATGCTGATGAGTGTGCAAGCTCACCGTGTGGCAGTGAGGCTACCTGCATTGACATGATTAATGGGTACCGATGTGACTGTCCACCAGGCTATGAGGGAGTGAACTGTCAAGATGATTTTGATGACTGTGAAGGTAACATGTGTGGGAACAATGCAACTTGTGTGGATGGACTCGCAAGCTATCAGTGTCTATGTAGCCCTGGATTTGAAGGTAGAGAAATCTTTGAGATTTTCACTAAAAATACTTGATTTTTACTGAAAAATTCTGCCTGTTTTTCTAAAAGGGGGTCTCATAAAAAACAAATTTTTCTCTTTTTTTGTTTCTTCTTTGTTCTTTCTTTATTTTTGTTTAACATTTTTTAAGTTTCTTAATGCCATTTCCTCCTTTTTTTTGAAATATGAACAATTTAAATTCCCTCCTCTTTGAGAAACCATTTTGTCGCCAGAAGTAATTATTTATCTTGTAGTGTCACATTTACGAAAGATAAAAGGGTGTTCTCTTTTACTGTCACTGAGAATTTATCTTAGTTTGTACTTGAATTAAAATGACCTTTAATCCTGGCTCTTTTTAAAGCCAAACTGTTCTTCAAAGGTAAGAATCATTTGTAAAATCTTATCAATAAACTTGATTTGTTTTATTTTATTTTGTTGATTTTTTTCTTTTCAGGTTACCTGTGTGAGGTGAACATTGATGAGTGTGCCCAGTCCCCATGCTTGAATGATGCTATTTGCCAAGACACTATTGGCGGCTATCATTGCCAGTGTCCTGTCAACTACCGTGGCACCCACTGTGAACTGGAGATAAACAGGTGAGAAATCACTGAGGACGTGGGTTAAATATCACTGAGGTTCTTTGAGAAATGTTGATGTAGGAAGGTGTAGTTGAGATATCTAGGAAAACTGATGAGGTGTGTTAAACTTATTGGGTTCACTGAGAAACATTGAAATTGGAAAGTACAATAAAGAGATCTGTTAAAATTGATGAGGAAGTGTGTTAAACATCACTTGGGTTCATTGAGTAATCTTCACACTGGGAGGTGTATTGAGGGTACCTGCCAAAACTGAGGAGGTGTGTTAATGTTCCTCAGGATCCCCTGAGAAATGTTTGCATTAGTAGGTCCACTGAAGAGGTATGTTAAAAATGAGGAGGTATGTTAAAAATCACCAGTGTACCCTTGAGAAATGATAACATTGGGAGGTATAAGGAATCTGTCAGTAAAATATACTTATCTTTGTTTACTTGTTTATTTGTGTTAAGCTGCTCTCCAAATCCATGTCACAACAACGGAAGGTGCATGCTCAATGAAGGGAGTTACCAGTGTTTCTGCCTGCCAGGATTTTCTGGAATAAATTGCACCATTGACATCAATGAATGTGCCAGCTCACCATGTCAACACGGAGCGACGTGTCAAGACTTGATTGCAGACATCTCCTGTGAGTGTCCCTCAGGATATGAAGGAGAGTTTTGCGAGATAGACGTTGATCTCTGTGCAGGGTCCCCTTGTCACAATGGAGCAGACTGCTTCGATCTAGAGTCATCGTTTGTGTGTCGCTGTCCACTGCACAGATCAGGTCCACTGTGTGAAGACACGCCATGTCAGAACAGCGCGGTCTTCATCCTGAATGAGAACATGGAGATGTATAGCTGCCAATGCATTGCCGGGTACACTGGACGTAATTGTGAGATTGACTTCGATGAGTGTGCCTCCTCTCCATGCTCCAACGGCGGTGTCTGTGTGGAACATCAACTCAATTCCTACATGTGTGATTGCCCACCAGGGTTTGAAGGTAAGCTAGAGAAATCAAAACTAAGCAGCTTACATTGTGCATAAAGGACTTCTTCCAGTGCTGAGCTAGTGCAGCTAGCCAGTTTGAAAGATTAACTTGCTAAGCCAGTTTTATCTACATAGGTAACTGCAATGAGAAAGACTCTGCTAGAGTCTAAATTTGGCGCCATTAACACTTTTTGCACAAAGTAAACATTCAAACAAGAAAAGGACTGGAGCTGAAATTTGAGGAAACTTTAAATGGAGCATTCCCTTAATATCTGTTACTTTTACAGGAGACACTTGCACCATTGACATCAATGAATGCTCCTCCAATCCATGTGGGGCTCTCAGTAGCTGTGAAGACGACGAAAACAGCTACACTTGCCACTGCGCTCCAGGCTTAACTGGTACCCACTGCGAGGACAATATTGACTACTGTGCGCCGTCCATGTGCCAACATGGTGGAACATGCAGGAATGTAGAGCTCGGTTACCAGTGTCTTTGTGAGGCAGGCTTCACTGGTGAGTAGAAGTGGACAGGGATGAAGAAAAGAGTTAAAATACAAATGCCAGGCAAAACTTCCATCATAAATTCACGACTGTTTACCTCTTTATAGTTTCAAGATTGAAGAAACCAACTGCATGGAGAAAGTAATTTTCTAACTTAAATTTTGTTCCAAAATGTATCTTTTCCTCTGGAAGTAACAAACATGACTTCAACATAAAAATTTAAAACACTCTAGATTGTTTTGTTTTTTATTCAAGAGTGTCAGCTTGCTCTATTTTCATCTTGCTTTAGGTCATGACTGTGAAACCAATATCAATGACTGCTTGCCGGATCCCTGTCAGCATGGCGGAATCTGTCTTGATCGAGACAATGGCTTCCTTTGTTTCTGCCGCACTGGATTCAGGGGAACCCAGTGTGAAGTCGACATCAATGACTGCACCCCGAGGTAACAATAACACAAAACAAATTTTTGTCTTGTGGCAAGTTGATGACTCAAGTAGAAAACTAGCGCTTTATCTTCCTTCTTTTCACCTGAAAAAAACCTTCCAACTTTATGTGAATTAAAAAGGAAAGAAGCTTGAGGGCCATGTTAACCTTTGAGCTTTGAACTTTGAATTTTTAACACAGTGCCTGCCAAAACAGTGGAACCTGCATTGATGGTATTGCGCAGTATTTTTGCATCTGCCCGGAGGGCTTCACTGGCACCCGCTGTGAGGAACCAATCGACTTTTGCCGGAGTAACCCATGCCAGAACTCGGGTGTCTGTCAGAATGGCCCCCTAGGCTACCAGTGCTCTTGCACACCAGAGTACGTTGGTCAGAACTGTGAGGAAGACTTTGACTCCTGTGCCTCATTCCCATGTATGCACAATTCCACCTGTGTAGATGATGTCATCGGCTTCACCTGTCACTGTGCTCCGGGTTATGCTGGCATCAACTGCGAGGACAATATTAATGAATGCGTGAGCAGCCCATGTGTGAATGGTGCAGTGTGTGTTGACCAAATTGACTACTACATGTGTCTGTGTGTGGAGGGTTACGCAGGGTCCAACTGTGAGATGAACGTCAATGATTGTGCCACTAATGAGTGTTTGAATGGAGGAGTCTGCTCGGATTTGGTCAATGCTTTCCTGTGTTCATGCCAGTCAGGATGGACAGGTAAGCATTTTAGTTTATTTCAAGCTGTAACATAAGCCAGGGTTCTAGTGAAAGTATGGACAAAGCCAAAGCTGAGTTGTTGCCATTCAACTGTTCTTACTGCGACTTTTCCCTGCCAGCCATGCTTTATAATAATACAAATATAGTTTTACTTCAACTATCAGTTGGTTGTTAAAAGCAATCTTTTCACTAACAACCAACTTGGAGTGCTTTTCGTTTGAAAATGAGAAGACAGTTTTTTGTATTAAGAATTTAAAGTAAGAAAACAACTGACATTCAGAAATTTGTTCCATTCTCTCAAATCCTATGAAGTCTGTGAAGATTGTATCGTAAACTTGAGTGTGATCCCTGGCTTCACAGCAGCAAACGTTTGTTTGGCTTCTGACTGGCACCCCACGAACAAAGATATTGACAAAATAGGGAGACCGCCAACATAGGGCTAGATAGCTCAGTTGGTAGATAAATCTGAGGTCGTTGGTTCAAATCCCACTCAAGGAAGTTTTTCTTTGTTCAACCCCAAATTATTTAAAATGTACCCGGTCATTTTCCCTAGTGGTTTATATCTTGATAAAGATTCATGAACTCGACTTTGGAGGGTTTGAGGATCCTTTGAGTTAATGCTTCTACATAAAGGTTGTTTTTTTTCCTAATAAAAAAATTCTTAGGTGATTTATGTGAAGAGAACATCGATGACTGTGAGTCAAGTCCATGTATAAACGGCGGCACATGCTCTGACTTCCTGAATGGCTACGAGTGTGGATGTCAAATTGGTTACACCGGGACAAACTGCCAGACAGAAATTAACGAGTGTCTAACACTTAATGTGGAGTGCCAACATGGCGCCTCTTGTTTTGACAAGGTACTGATATGACGGGTAAATTATAATTGATGTACAACCTGAAGCCAGTGTTTGAAGCTAAATTTGGAGTGCCAACATGGCTCCAGTCATTTTTTGACAATGTACTATTATTACTGGTAAATTATCATTGATGTTCACGCTGCAGTGTCTGGAAGTCAATTTAGAGTGCCAACATGGCGCTTCTTCCTTCGACAAAGTACTAAATTTACTGACAAATTACGTATGCCCTGAAGTCAGTGTTTGAAGCTCAACTTGGAGTGCCAACATGGCGCCTCTTGCAATGAAAATGAATCATCGTGCTGTTTAACTCTGATCATTAAAAATGTTGAGGTGGCTTTAAAGAGTGGGAACTTGTTTTCTACATTCTGGTGTCTCTTTTGGGGGGAAAAGTATTGGCTCTGAAAAGAGCAGATATCTTTCTCCACCATGCAAAGCCTCAAATCCAACCAAATGCTTGTTTCCCATCACACAGGTTGCAGATTTTGAATGTTCTTGCTTGGCTGGCTATAGAGGGCGCTACTGTGAGGTGAATGTTAACGAGTGTGATTCAAACCCCTGTCAGAATGGTGGTGTGTGCCTTGATGGAGTGGCCAGATATTCCTGTCAATGCCCAACAGGTATTTCAATTAGTCAATCAATCAATCAATCAATCAGTTAAATGATCAATATTTCCATTTATAATCAATAGCCGATACATTTCTGGGAATTAATTTTTTGTATTAAGTGTTCCAATGCACATTGCTCATAATTAAAATACGCACAGAACTTGTACAGTCTAATTCAGAGTTAAATAAAGTTTGTGTTTATCATTCAGGCTTTAGTGGTTTCCTGTGTGAGATTGAATTGAATCTCTGTGAGGAAGAGCCGTGCAGTAACGATGCCATCTGTACTCCTTATCAAGGTGGTTTCACTTGTACTTGTGCCAGCGGATACAGGTGAGTACCATCAGTAATGTACTCCGACTTTTAATATTGTCACATTTGTGTGACAGCATTGTGACCGAAACATCGACCATGTCGTTGTATTGACTGACAACGAGTGAAATTTGGCATTCCAGGGCATTTTCTGGTTGGCAAGATACTACAGAAGTCCTGTTGCAAATTGTACTTTTTGTAGCCTGCGTTTTGAAGTCCAGGCTGTGTGGCAATTTTTTCTTAACATTTGATGTCCTGGGTGTCATAGTCTACACATGGCGTAAAGATTTGTAATCTTTCTTGAGAGAAAGTGGTTCCCACATTCACATATTTGCATCCCTGCGGAGACTTCTGTTGTCCTTTCCTTTTGTCCTTGTACTTAACATCCTCCCTTAGACTGTAGAACATCTTAAGAATTCCCCTGTGGAGACCAATTGTTTCTATTGTCTTCTGTCTCCTTAAGGTAGTGAATATTCAAACATCCCACACATACAAACGGTTTGAATCTCAATCCAACAATAGAAGGTGTTACTCTACCAATGTCTTGCCTCTCACAAAGAGAGGCAAAATGGTCCTAACAAAATAATTCAACTCAAACCCTTTTTGATACAGATATCATACCAATTAGTGTGAAGTCTTAAGAGGTTATTATTGATATTGGATAGTGTCAATTTTTACAATTTTGCAAATGTTGTATTGTTGAAATTTATGTCACTTTTTTTTTCCAGTGGTGACCTTTGTGATATTGAAATTGATGAGTGTTTAAGTCAACCCTGTTTCCATCAAGGAACCTGTGAAGATGAGCTTGATGGGTACCAGTGTGTATGTCTGCCTGGCTATATGGGAGTCCATTGTGAAACAGGTAATCAACAGAAACATTTTGAGGCAGACAGTCTGTTTTCCAGGCTATCCAAAAATTGGTCAGGACATTAATGATTAAACTAGATGAATGAAGATGATTGTCTGACAGGCTATACATTTTATGTAACAGAATTGTATTGGGCGAAATAGATATTGTATCCAGAATGTTTTCAATAGTTAAAGTAAATTTTAAAAAACAGAGGAAGGAGGAATTGTCCAAAAAACAGTTTTTCATCTTATATAGAGACTCATAAAATTCTTTGTTGCCTTCATAGAATTGCCATACAACTTCGATCTGGTGTTCTCCAACCCAATTGAGTCCGACCTCATTCAGGTCACAAACGTGACCTCTCATGACCTCGATGCAGTCACAGTGTCCCTATGGATGAGGTCAATGTACTGCTTCTCAGAGTTCATCTTCGTGAAATTGGCGTCTCCTTCGGATGATTTCATTGAGATTCGAGATCCCATGGAACTTAGTCTTAAAATACTGAGGTGAGAGGAAAAAATAATTCTGAAAAAGTTACCTGGGCCCAATTTCATAAAGATGTTTACCGGTAAGCAGAACTTTGTGCTTAATACTTCAGCAGAAAAATGTAAGAATGAGAAAGTATATTTCATAAATGCTCAGGAAGATTTGACAGTGTGTGTGCGCGATCCAAAAAGATTAGCACTGTAATGTTACTCATCTGCTCATGCTTCCATGAGGTAGGAGAGTGGTTCGAATCTGAACTGAAAGTGATGTGGGAAAGGAAGAACTCTCCAGTAAATTTTTGAAAGAAAAAGTGAAACAATCAGGCTTGGTGTTGTGAAATACTTACCAAAGGGGCAAGTCTTTGGAATGTTGATGAAATATTAAAGATTTCAAAATGGTTTTAACCTACTTTCAGCCGTGATGTCACTGTTGATCATCAAGAAGATTTATGCGATGGACGCTGGCACAATCTGATAGTGATACTTGATGCCGCAAACCAGGCCTGGAAGATCTACATCGATAAGTCACTGGCAGCAGAGGGCGGTATTGCAAGCTCTCTGACGAGCCTGCCAAGCGGATTGACTCTCTCCATGGGACCATCAGAAACCTGGGCTGGTGCCAGTAACGTTGAGATAGAGCTTGGTAATGTAAACATATGGAGAAATGTGCTGGGTGAAGTCGATGTGCAAGATCTGGCATCATACTGCGTTCCCTTCTTACCAGGTGACGTGTTTGCTTGGGGTCAAGTCATGACCTTACCAGGGGCGGCCATTACTCAGACATTGTCAGTGCCCTCAGTTTGTGATGGTGAGTCAATCCAAACTATTGTGATATATTGTTGTTTGGTTCAATCCCTGTGGAGTATTTCAGTAACTGAGTATATTATTATTCATCAAACAAAGGCTCGTGGAATATGGAAAAATATAGCGCTTCCGTGTCCAATATCCAGGGGGCAGAGCTTACGTGTGATCACAACTTGATCTTCAAGCAAACTTGACGCTTAGCTTTAAAACAGTTTGTTATAGAACAGGGTTTGATATGGGTCTTTTAAAACAGATTTTAATCACACTCCTGTTGCTATGGATCGACCAATCAAAATTAAGGATTCAAGTTTGCTTAAGGCTAAAGTACTATATCGCTCATTGGTGTGGGGCAACTCTAAACTGTACTGTTTTTTATTCTAGAGTCATTAATCTACTTCTTTTATTGGAATCAATAATAATAGTAAACCATAGTAAGACAAACTGACTGGGTGGGTAAATTTATATCAATTTTGGGCAAACAAAACTTCTCTTTTCTGATAGTAATTTGTTTTGCTATTTTTCTTTGCCCCAGATAATGACGAATGTGCAAGCAGTCCCTGTGTGTCTGGCGGCACCTGTGAAGACAAGCTTGGCTTCTACCTCTGTCACTGTGCGTTGGGATGGGAAGGAGACCGTTGCCAGATCATGACAGACTTGTGTCTTATTCAAGAATGCTTGAATGGAGGGACTTGTATGGCTAGTCTACTTTCATTCACCTGTGTATGCCCGAATGGGTATACTGGGACCATTTGTGAAACTGAAATTAGTAAGTGACGAAAACAAAACATTTATTTATTTATTTATTTTTTTTAATGATTTAGATATGTTATGAGTCAAAGACCTGAAATTTTAAACATTAAACTTTTCAGCCCCCAAAAATCATTTATCAAGCATTGATGAAAATTATGCGTGACGATAATAATTGAGCCTTGAGCATCTAACTATGGTCCAATTTCATGGCTCTGCTTACTGCAGAATTCCACGCTTACACCTCTCTTCAGCCCATAGAAGTACATGCTTTATGGGGCAGTGTAAGCGCAGAGTTCTGTGGTAAGCAGCACCATGAAATTGAGCTCAGGACTTAATTTCACAAAGCACTAATTAAGATTCATCTTAAGATGAGTTGTCAATATTACCAAAGTGGTTTGTATTGTGACATCACACTTTGCTGAGCAGTGAAGATTGGTATTTAGCTCTCTGTAAAATGGAACCCTAGACTGTTAAGAGTCACCATCTTCTATTCATCTTGGGTTACAGTTGATGGCCAGTGGAGTCCATGGCTTCCATGGACTGAGTGTTCACAGTCTTGCGGTACAGGCAGACGGTTCAGATCAAGAACATGTGATAATCCAGTCCCAGAGAACGGAGGGGAGCCCTGCCAAGGAACCAACGTACAAGGCGAGACATGCAGCATGGAAATATGCCCAAGTACGTCTTTTAAGACTATTGTTGATGTAGTAATGGCATAGGGGATGAAGACAATGATTTTGTATATGGTGTTTGAGGCATTGCATGGTGAGGTATCAAGAAACAGAAATACATGGTTTTGTTTTAGAATAGTAGATTCAATGTCTACATAATTCAGTCCCATACTTTTTAAATTTACCCTCTTGTTTGAGCAAAAGTTGGTCAAATGTTGCAGCTGTTTGCAGCTGCTCTGGGCATTTTGGTACAAGCCTCTTGCGGCCGCTATGGTCTCTAATGGGTAAAACAGCATGCAGCAGTAAAGTCCAGCATTCTCCTGAAGACGAGCTGAGCACACTGATTGAGTTGTCGAACCACCCGTTTTTCTCAGAACCACCACAGCTTGTAAAGAGAGACTACGTACATGGTGTCTCCGCAAATCTCATTTGATTGTATCCCCACCATGCAAAGTTTCAAATTTTTAATTAATGTAAATGTTGATTCTTGACTCATTTAAGTTTTGGGGGTTGTAGGGGAAATGTCTGCTCCATTTTGTATTATTGTCTGTGATCCAGTAACATCACTAACAAATTTGGGGTAAACTTAATTCTTCCCTGTGGCAAAATTTAATCATGAAAAAAACCAATCAACTGTTATTTCTGTAGAGCTGAAATGGGACAAGCATCCAGTAGAAAAATTGACTTTATTGGTCTGAATTTTAAAACTTTAGCTTGTCGGACATTGCGTCGCCCTTACCGCGGTTTTATCGACTGTAATGTCACGGATACCGGCGAGCAGTCCTGCAGCATCAGGTGCCGCGAAGGCTACATGTTCGGCACAACACCACAAGATGTATACCGGTGTGGCCCGAGTACCAACCACAGATGGGATTTGATCCTCGAGAACACTAGGTATCGCCTACCAAGCTGTAACGGTAAGAATAGTCTAAAGTTCCAGTCCAAATTTAATTATTTATGGCCAAGAGTTTTATTGTTAAAGCTCAACAAGTAAAGGAAGAATAAATTCATGTCTGTGGTTTAGTTTTCAAGCTTGATAAATATTTAGGCGAGCCCATTTTTAAAGAGAAAACAATAGTTGAGCTGGAAGCATCAAAACATTTATGTTTGCAACCAGTGGAGAGTGATAGGATTCACTCACTTACCGATAGAATTGGGGGTGAGGGGTGGGGGGGCTGGTTCAGGAACACTAGATGACGGCAGAGTTACCTGGTAAATACAGTGTTCTTGGAAATGTGATCATGCTTAGTAGAAATTACTGGACACGTCGTCTTCCACCCAGCTTCACAGTCTACTCGCTTCTTCATGCATTTATTGTTGTATTTATAAACAGCTTTTTCCCTTTTTTTCTGAACTAAATATACCAGTGGTGGTTCCACGAGTCGGTGCGGCAGCCAGTGTGACTGCAGACTACCCTGCCTTACAGTGTAGCTCATCCAGTGACCAACAAGGTATCATCCAATCTGCTTCAGAATTGCTCAATTCCACTCATGGAGGTTCTGGGTGTCTGGCTCTCAGCACGTGCGCTGCTAATGTGTCGGTGAGGAAGCTTTTTCATACATGTGTTAAGATGAGGCCTTGCATATAATAGCGGAGCCACAGTTGGAATTCAGCCTCATTGTATTGAGTAGAGTGCACTAGTCAAAAAGCTGACAACAAAAGAAACAGCTCTGTCTTTCAGACCCATCAATACTTTCTAAGAGATTAATACAAGGTGTGCCCGAAATAATTACAATAAAAGCCGTTATAACGTCTTATGATACTTCCTCATCTAGTGAAACAAAACTTGGGTTTAGTTAGTAAATTCTCTTTTGAGTCCAGTTTCATTTGTAATGAAGTAGCGCCAGAGAGGAAAAGTAGCTTCGTCCTTCGGATGGGACGTCAAGCCGGAGGTCCCTTGTGTATTGTGTAATGCACGCTAGAGCAGAGCTGCCAACTCTCCCTGATTCTGCAGAAAGTCCCCTGAAAATAAACCAATTTCTCCATGTTACGATGAACTAATTTGAAAATCTGATTATGGAAACTTACTGTTGTTCAAAATTCCCTGATTGCAAGATGCAAATGTTGGCAGCTCTGGAACTTAAAGAGCCCAGTACACGTACCTTTAAGAGAGGGAGTATGCTCAGGTGTTCCTTGTATGGTTGGCTGATGATAGCTCCACATCACCTTGTAGACCTTTACAAGATGCTGTATAAATGGGTCTCATAATTCAAAATACCTCAGTCTACCAACTGTACAATAATTTCAGTCTGAGTCTTGGCACAGCCATAGATATTAAGTTGCTTTATAAAGTTGAGTTTTATTCTAATAAAGCTATGATTGTTGTGACCTGTCATGGCGGAGCTGTTAAGAGCACTGGACTTGACCTCTGTTGTTTCTGATCAGCAAAGCGTGGGTTCGAGTCCCTGTCAGTCTTGATACTTGTGTCCTTGAGCAAGATACTGATGAATGCTTTGTCCTTTGGATGAATTAAGCCGTAGGTCCTGTGTACTTGGATTGGTACTGCACAAAATCCGGAATACTTATGGTGGAAGAGTAGGTGTAAACCCTGGTGTTTCTGGTTCACATAGCAAGCACCCTTGTTTACAGGTTTCCTCAAGCTTCCAAGCTACATTAATTAACTTCAGTTATTAGGCATCCTTGGTTTCATTACCAGAAATATATGATAATTACTATTGTTGCCAAACTTCTAGATCTTCACTACCAATGATGCTAAAGAAGGTGAGTAAACTTCAAAGAAACACCCAAATGGGCTTAATTCTGTAAACATAGAGTAGATAAATGAGAGTCGGGGGAAGGGGGTCACTTCAGGCTTCAATATCAAGGAAAATACCAGGACCTTTGGCCATTGTTCAAGAAAATATTGAGGTTTTTATCAATCTTTCCAAAGCTTATGATGTTTTGGCCAATTCTCTCTTTAGGTGAGCAATTGTGGAGCCTCAAACCAACGGTCAGTGAGGAAGCGAAGCTTGTCTCCAGTGCAGCTTACTATTGAAGTGACGATGGATAACTCCACCCACGCTCCAGTCAGTAAGTAACTTATGTTTGTCCAAAATGCACAGCAGTCTGGTTTACTGGATTGAAAACAAAACAAAAACAGTTTGTTTAATCATTTTATACTTTTCACTGCATGCTTGACAGAGAAACTGCGTTACTTTTTGTGTTACTTCTCGTGAAAGTGACCAATTGTACCGATTTGTAGATTGATTTTTATTTTATTTGTGCTTTATTAATAATGAGATCCCTCTGACCAAATTATCTATACACCCCCCCAACACTTTTTCGTTTGTTTTTTTGGTGCACAAAGTGATAACAACCTCAGGTTATGCCCCTAGCAGAGTCTTTCTCAAAGGCTAGTGAGGGTACTGGTTCTAAAGGTCATTGACATCTACAACTCCAGGAATTATCAAAAGGTGGAAATGTCATCATTTCAACGTGGCTCCTGAAATGTTGAGCATGGTTTCAGACATTTGAATTAATGATGACCCTTATCCCTGAGTCAGATAACAAGGGATGAACAATGAAAAAGGAGACAAGAGGGGGCGGGGTTGTTGCAAGGGGCTTGTTAAACCACTGACAGAAACACCATTTTTTATTTGAGTTTACATCTTGTCTTTATAGATAACTCGGCAGAATTTGAATCAGAGTTCCAGACCACCGTGCAAGACCTAGCCAGTCTATTGCAGAAGGGTAACTTTGGTATACCCCAAGATGGAGCTATCATCCAGCCGGACAAGGATACTGTCGTCTGGGATGCCTGGGACATGTGCCCCACGGGTTATGTTGAGAGTGACGAGGATGGGTACTGTGGTAAGTTTTTACTGTAGACCTTAGTTGAGCCTTATCCGTGACCAAAAGTTCTTCTAGTGGGGCAGATATGGCAAATATTTGTTGGGGTTGTGCTTTTGATGATACAAGAATGGAATTTAGCAGACAGTCAGAGTTTCTCATTAGAGAGATACTTGGCTGTTGGGCCATCACAGTCAGAGTTTGTCATGAGAAAGATACTTGGTTGTTGGGCCATCACAGTCAGAGTTTGTCATGAGAAAGATACTTGGTTGTTGGGCCATCACAGTCAGAGTTTGTCATGAGAAAGATACTTGGCTGTTGGGCCATCACAGTCAGAGTTTCTCATGAGAAAGATACTTGGCTGTTGGGCCATCACAGTCAGAGTTTGTCATGAGAAAGATACTTGGCTGTTGGGCCATCACAGTCAGAGTTTCTCATTAGAAAGATACTTGGCTGTTGGGCCATCACAGTCAGAGTTTGTCATGAGAAAGATACTTGGCTGTTGGGCCATCACAGTCAGAGTTTGTCATGAGAAAGATACTTGGCTGTAGGGCCATCACAGTCAGAGTTTCTCATTAGAAAGATACTTGGCTGTTGGGCCATCACAGATTTAATTTTTTTTTAAATGTATAGGTAGAAAAGCAAGCAATTTTCAAAATGTTCAAAATCGTTTCTCATGTTCCCTCCAATTCTAGAGCCAAACAAATCTGTTTGTAAAAATGCATATTGAAAAAATCAGCCATGTAGGTCTACTGCTATACCTAGTGTCTCGAAAAGTCCTCTGTTGCTCGAAATCTTGCTAAATATTGTACAGATGTTTTGAAACCTTATTAACAACATGGACAACTCTAAGAAGACACCAACCTCGTCCACCCGGACACAAATTTGCATGGCTTGGACAAACAGGTGGGGAATGATTACTCCTTATTAATTATTTCAGCATCACGGTGTTTGCATAATGTTTTTCCTATCTTTTTTGTTTTCAGTCCAATGTGGTTTTGGAAGTATTTGTGAATTCAATCAAGAGTCTCAAGAAAACGAGTGTCATCTTTGTCCAATCAACACCTACAGAGAGGACTTGAGTACCAACGTCTGCACCAAGTGTCCTACTGGGATGGTTACCTCTAGAGCAGGAGCCATGAATGTCAGTGAATGCTACGGTACGTTCTCTCTATGCACTGTCCCACAGTTTGTGGTCAAGGCCTAATGTCATTTAGCTTTTTTATAATCACACATATTGGCCTGTCTTGGCTGAACGGTTCACTGCATTGGGCTAAAGTTCTGGTGGCAAAGTCATCAGGGTGTGGGTTCTAATTCCTTGAGCAAGACACTTAACTCTATCTGGTATCTCTTAAGATCATTGCGCCGATCACTACGTGAAATCTTACATTATACTGGAAAATAAGTCCTATCTTTCTTCCAGAGTAATCCTACTTGTTATAAAATTTTCTTAAAATAAAACCTACACCATTCACATTGTTCAAGCTTTGACGACACTTACCGGAGATCGAAGTCACTGGCTATGCTGCTGGGCCTTGTAGGCCAAACATCTTATACGCAGAAAATTATGGTAGATTGTGCAAGTCTCTACGGGAACTCTTTGGTGAAAAGGGGGACGCAGATAAAACACAAGTACTAGATTATAATACAGGATAAAAAGTATATTTTGCTTTCTTTGTTAATTTTTTTCTTCTTGCTGTGCCCTAATTTTCCCCACTGTTTTGTCCGAATTTGATGGGGCAGTTGCCTCCCCCCTTCTTGGTTGTATACCACTTTTCAGAACCGTGGGTTCCCACTTGCATTGCTTCAATGCATGAAGGACACAAAACTATGCAAGAACACACGCACAAACTTGCACAGTCTTGATCATTATCTTGCTTGTTGTATTCTTATGAAATCTAAATTTTCTGTCTGCGTTTGTTTGAAATAAAAACTTTATCGTGCAATTTGTTTATTTTCTTTAGAGGCAGAGAAGCCACTAGAGCACCAGAAACCATCCACAGAATTCATGTTGCTGATATCCATTTGTGGTTTGGGACTTGTGCTGGGTGTTTTTATCCTTTTATTGGCAATAACACTCAGGTAATGCCCCTTTATCCATCTTGTGTAGCGCGTGAAAATTTGTTTGCGCAGGAGGGGGGTATAGACTCAGGTATAGAGTGGTTATAACACATCAATGCAGGGTAACACAAAAATGTTATTACATCATTAAAGGCAAAGTATACTAAAGTATATGGTTTTTGGAACCGTTTGATTGTTTTAACTCTATATAAAATAAATCAGAAGTATAACTCTGCAGGCTTGATATTTGGCCTTTGGGAAAAAGTAGGCACAGTTTATTGATTACAGGACAACAGGATTTTATAGATTTTTCATACAATTTAATTACAGTTTTGCTGATTTTTCTGAGGGGAATAAAACAGAAATCAGACTAAAGTAAATAATCTTTCCTGACTTTGAGAGAGCTGTGATATCAGCCATCAGATTGATTTCATAAAACACTGAAAAACAAAAGGTTTCAAGGAACATTTCTCAGACACGTTTCTCAGATTGTGTATTCTAATTACGGATTATTCTTCCTGCATGGGCATAACCGCTCCAGATTTTCCGGCAATATCTCAAAAATGCTATGAAACTTTCACAGGTTAGTTTGATTGTATATATCTATATTTAATTTATCCTTGGTGTAAGGGTAAAAACAAAATAAATTCTTTATCCCAGATGCAGCATTTATTTATACCTTGGTTGTTTGAATCATTCCTGAATCTCGTCACCTTCATCTGTATCTGCAACATTCCTGATTTGAACTTTGAACTAAACTTGAGATCATTTTTTGTTTATCAGACGGAAGCAATCTAAGAATGTGGAGACCAAGCAATCCACTCCCATTGTTGATATTCTACACCTGATGGAACCACACAGGAAGAATGCCTCAGGTAGGATCAAAGAGTGGGACTCTTTGTTGTATCAACTATACAGAGCTGTGCGGCTACATTGTGTTCAAGCTCTAGGCATGCAAGAGTGCCTTTGGCAGCCAGCCACATTGAACCACATATGATATCAGAGCACAGCTAGAGATCGAAAGTGTTTGATTTTTTTCTGAGGGAGGAAAATCAGAGTGCCAGAGAAAAACCCTTAGGAGAGAATCAATGCACAACTTATAATCTTGGCCAGGAATCGAACCAAGGCCACAGTGATGAGAGGCAAGCGCTTTACGCACCCATGCCACCCATGATTCTTGGCCAGATAATGTCAATGCAAGGCTCCGATATGAGGCGGGATTTGAACCGAGGTCCACAGAGGTGAAAGGCAGGGACAGGAACCACTTTGTCGACCTGACCTCTGTTTGCCTGGGCTCTCCAGGTTGCCTTGGAGAAGTACCACACCTATCAACTTCTAAACAAACCCCTTCTAAACAAGCGTAGTATTGATCATCGATGATTGGGAACAACCTTTTTGAATTAATTAAATATAATATCATTTATATTGGTTTTTTTATAGATAATCCATGTGCAAGTCCCGTCGGTGATGCTCTTCCAGAAACCACACCCACCCCCTCTGATGATCCAGCTGTGTCAGACATCCTGCACCTCCCCAACACCAAACTGTAAAAAAATGTCTCCGCCCAAAACTGCCACAGTGTTTGCCTACAATGAAATGACATGAAATGTATCTTATAATAATAATACTTGGACAAAAATTACCTAAATATTGCATGCGTATGAGCACAGAGTATAGTCTGGACTACTCCACGAGGCAAAGCCCAGTGAAATGGAAAAGCCAGTTTCATTGAGTGATTATATTCTGGGACAATACACGAATGAAATGCATTCAATATTTGTTTTATATAACCCCCACCTAGAGCCTTGTCATTAGATGAATTTTTCACACACAAAAAGCACAAAATGGACGTGGGATTAAAGTTCTTTTAAAAAACCTTCTTAGCAAGGTAGATGACTCAATGTAGACACAAACCTTGTCCCCCATCAGATGACCTTGCCTTGTTTGGAAAAACTGACACTGTGAAGCGTCCAATAATTATCCATAGTGGACTCCAATATAAACTCCAATATAAACTTTTTGGCGCATCACAGCAGTATACATGGCAAAATGAAGCATGACACGTGACGCATATTCCACCAATCAAATGACAAGGATCTGTGTGTTGTATAACTAGTTCTATTAGGTGTGCTACTCAGAAAATATTGAGAAATAATGGGAGTGATGTTTCAAGCTTTGCATGGTGCAGAAAATAGGAGGTCACTTACTAGTAATGAGGGGTCCTCATAACTGCTGTTGCCAATGTTCAGGAACCAGAGACGACATTTTGATGAATTGTACAAAATAAAAACAAACTTTCTGCATTTTCTGATTCCTGCCTAGTTGTTGCTCAATGAATAACATACGTTTTGCTTAAATTTTGCAAGAGATTTTTTTGCAGTAACTTTTATATTTTTTTAAATAAGACATGTATCTTTTTATTAATCATCTTTGTATCTTTGTAAACAGAATACACAGTGACAGGTGAGGTGTACCTGTTCTATACTTAAGATCCATCCCAAGGATCTATAGGCCTAATTAAGATGAATCAAAAGATGCAAAGAAGTTAATCCAAGAGAAAGTTTCAGATCACTTCTTTGTTTTGTAGGCTTTTTGTTTTGCAAACAGAACTCTCCTGAAGACGCTTAGAGCATACTGATCGAAACGTCGAGTTGTTAAACCACCGGTTATTTTTAGAACCACCACAACTCATGTACAGAGTTTTATGTACAGGGTGTCTCCACAAACCTCACTGGATGGCTTTGCAAACAGCAAAAGTACAAGTTTATAGTTTGTGCATATTTTACAGATACCTAGGGATGTTCCACAAAGTAATTTGGAAACAAAGTCTTTGGGATGATGTTAACAGTTGTATTGAGAACAAAAGAAATCCAAAGTGAATCTCGACCAGGATGCTCATTTGAGAATGTGCTTGTTCAAAAGTGTAACATTATTTGGGACTAACAGTGCTCTAACATTTTCACCCGGTAAAACTTGCCCAAACGATGGTATCTTTAAACATAGTTGTGGTTGACTGTAAGTCGTCTAGCTTGGGATATCTCACAGTACGAATCTGCTTACTGGTATTAATGTTTTTCTAAACTCGCTGTTTATAATATCTGTATTAACATGTTTATATTTTACCCATTCACTGATGTGTGTTTGCACTGTATACTTAGTAATATCCCGAGTCCTGTGACCAAAAATCTACAGGCATATCACTCGGGTGGGATTCGAACCCACGACCTTAGCCATTATGAGGATGGCTTACCACTAGACCACTGAGCTTGCCGGTAGCTAGATGCAACTGGCAAACAGTGTTTGTTAATTTTTAAAATGCGATTACGTATTATGTCTTTGATTATTTTGTATACTCAGTTGCACTTTTTAAACATTTTATTTTAATAAAGCACAGTTCATAATACTTTGGTTTGTTAGTGTTGGGCATTCATTTTGAGTAGTTGGGGTTATTCGACCTGGTTTTATTTTATGGTAATTAGTTGGTCGTCCGTAAACAACAGAGAATGCTGGGAGCTTAATTCCTGTATGTGTCTGCCACTGTCTGCTCTTAGGCAAAAGACTGTGCAAAGCCGCGTTCGTATTGGACTTTTGGGTCTGGTAACTTACCGGCCGGTAAGTTAACAGCTGTTCGCACTTGGATTAATTTGTGTCCGGTAACTTACCAGGGACGCCGCGTAGGTTGACAAATTAGATTTCGAAAGGGCGCACTCCCTAACCGTTAAGTTACCGGCTGGTGCGTTCGCATTGGACTTCTTGTCCCTGTTAAGTTAACATTGTTAAGTTACCGCGACTCGAATCGGCCTGTTAAGTTAACAGCGCTGTGGCGGTAATTTACCACCCCGGTAATTTACCGGCTGTTCGCACTTGGACTTAATATCGGTAAGTTAACAATTTGCGGCGGTAAGTTAACCATTTTAAGTCCAATGCGAACGCGGCTCAAGTCTCGCACGTATAGACCCCTTTCATATGACGTCACACTCTCAAAAAGCGCCCTCACTTTGGCCAAAAGGAGGCAGATCATTGGACGACAGCTGTTCTTTGTGCGTAAAACCGTGTGCGTGACCTCGGCGTACCTGCAGCGTTTCGCGTTATGTAAGAGGGGTCTATTAGAGCATTGAGACACGTTAAAGTGCGCGAGCTTGCTTCCCTCGCGCGTTAAAGCAATGTCAGATGTACTTGACGAAAGCGCTTAGATGAAAGCAATTATGTGCGTGGAACTAAAGTGGTTCAAAAACATGTTAGAATACGCGCAAGACCTGCACGGTCTATCAATTACTGTTTCAACCAATGGGAAGGAAAGCTGAAGTTTGTCTTATCTAAAAGGGTAGTGCGCTCTGAACTGACTCAAAGCGGATGCAAATGATAAGTGCACAACACAGAAGATTTATAATTATTTCAATAGGCTGTCAAAGTATACCATGCCCAACGTAAGGGCAGAGGGTACCCCCCCATACTTAAACACTATTTCCCCTTCTATAGATTAAGTTACGCCCTGATCCTCAAGAATTCCTGAGATTCCAAGCACACAATGAAGATACTTTAGAGGTGGGGTACCACCGTGCCCCATATTGAGCACCGTGTCCAAGTTTCCCTCCAAGATCATTTATTGTATTTAAATTAAAGAGTCACGTTATTACTCTTGCAACAAGACCCCCCCCCCCCCCACTACCCATGCCTCGATGGTTTTCACGCCCTTGAAATCAACACGTGTAAAGAAATTTGTAATCGAATTCCGCGGGGATAACCGCGTGCTTGAAATGCCTTCACAAAGAAAACTTAAAACTGTTTCTCGTAACATGCGTGTGGAAATTGATGGATGACATTTCGGGTTTTTATTTAATTTGCGGGAAGTTTGGCTCCGAACTTGGAGGATATCTCCACGAAGATAAAAGTTGCTGCTCTGTGCGTTTACAGGATGTGTCATTGTTTTTATTAAAGTGCACATCATGCATTTAAGTCATCCATTTTTTCCTTCAACATTTTGAAAATATCCAGAGGTAGAATGCCGTCTTTTATAGAACAACGTACGAATACAAACATGAGCGTAAAAGTAAATCAACTTACACCAGGAAAGAAAATAAATTACAGCATTTACAATGCTGACCACTGACCCCCCCCCCCCCCCCAACTTAACTGCCAAAAATATTCGGCCAGTATTGTTTACGAAACAATTTCTTTTAATCGTGCGGCCCTTATGTGTGCATGCTGCGTCAATCTGAAACTCACAGACGTGCGTCATATTTCACACGGCACTGGCCAGGAACACAGCTCTGTGATTTGTAGGTCGAGTGAGCTTGACATAAAGTCATTTGGATAGAGTTCTCCTTCCTTCTTGACGAGAGAGCTCAGCCAAGTTTGCACGGAATTTGACTACTAGGGTAAGTTTGATGAGAAAATTGTGTTTTAGGCACTAGTCTATTTTAGACTGTTGAAACTGAGCGAGCAGACGAGTTTGGCTGATTCATGGAAGTAGCTACCTCGATGGTTGAATGTAAGACAAAAGTTGATGCGTTGGCGGTCAATATGCGGCATCAGAACAGTCTTTATGTTTTTTGGGGCACGATCTCATCTTGTACTTCAAATGAAGAAAAAACAGCGATAAAATAGTACTGTAGGTCTACTAGGTACTTATTATTTCTTCAAGACTATTTGTGTGTAAATAGAGCAGTGTGTTGTGTGGTGCTGTTTGTCTACTTTCTCGTGGCATTTTCATGTTTATGAAGCAATATGCAAATGTTACGGCAACCCTTCATGCTTAGTTTAGCTTCCAGCTCTCCCTCAAAAGCCGTGCAATTTTTGGAACCATCTAAATTGCAATTATCTGATTACAGGCCAAACTATTTCGTTTGGACCCTTGACATTCTTTTCTCCACTGCATGCTCTAAAAATTATTTAATTACAATTAAACGGGCCTTCAAACAGCAGATGATGACCCCCCTACAAATGTAGAACTCTCTAGACAACAAATCTAAAAGGGATTGGAGATTATGTTCTTCGCTCATTTGTCATTAGATCTAAGACTAGAGGTTGCTTTGTTGAAAGTATTAAGTGAAGTCCAGACTGACTTATAAAAAACTGTAGAGCAATGTTTTAAAGGGAAATTACATCATTGGTAATTGTTGTATTTTTCAATAAATTTTGATTTGTGGATTGGGATTTAATGTGAAATATCGTTCCACTGACCTGTTAACATTTGTCAGTCCATGACTGCTGAGACATAGTGGCGATTTTAAGCTGTCAAACAAACTTTGTAGTATTGAATCTCACAAGTTCAAACGATGGTTGGTCAACCATGAATTTAAAACTATTTTTTAATGCATATTTCTTTAAAATGAAATAACAGCTGGCGAAAATCTTTTACTGGATAGCCTACTTGGGATTAATATGCAGATTCAGTCAGGTATTGTTATTGTATAGAACTTGGAAGCACATTTTTTTCATATCTGCAAATGACGTAATCTGCCTTGAATGTTTTGGGGGTTTATTTTCATAGGCAGGAGAGCTTTATCTTAGTCTGAGTGGCTGAGTGTGTCAGGAACTCCAGTCAAAATGAACTACTACAGCTGGTTGCTCGTTGTGCTAGCTTCTCTCTTGGTGAGTGTTTTTTTTTTTCAGCTAAAGGTTGTACTATTTTATCTACAAGTCAAGAAAAATGCTTACAAACCTTGTGGGTCTATCATAAAAAAAAGTTGTTTTGTTTTAGCGGCACAAAATAATTCAGAGTCAAAATAATACTTTATTTGTTGATATAAACCTCTTATACTTTCATTTTGAGTTTGATCTGCAAAGTGCAGTGGATTTAGTTTCTTATCACAACAGTTGATAAACACCAAATCATGACAGATAAAAGTGAAGTCGTCCATTTAGTTTATTCAACAACGCACATTTGATGTAAAGTTGGCAATTTTACTACACCTATTCATTCTGAGAAGCATCCATTACAAAAAATGAAATTTTTAGGAAAAATAATAAACTTGACAAAGCCTTATCTAAGAATTTTTTTTTTTTTACAAAACTTCAGTTATTCTTTTTGAAATTAATTTTTTTCACAGGTTACATTTTCGTTTTCGGTTAATGCTTTTGTTGTATATCAGTTGATAGGCTTTCTGTTTAGTTAATGCAGTATAAGTGGTCTTGTTGTTTGTACTAGGCTATACCTATCAGCACCTCATCTTACAATTCAGATATTTTTATTTGATCAATTACTAGGTAGCTGGTCAGGAGCCTGATAATGAAGTCGCAATGAATGGTGGAGATAGTGATGAGACTGATGGTATGTTTAAACTGTTATGTCATATCAATGATAGATTAAGACTAAGAGTATACAGATTTGGTAGATGTTTGTAAGTGCATGCATACCAGCTACAGTAATTGTAGGTCACAGATGTGGGCGTGGTGTTTTACAGAGGGGTGTCGGGGTGTTGTCCACTTGGCTGTCTTTTGGACTCATTTTTGAATGACGACACCTTACTCTATCGTTACAAGTATACACCCTGTAATATGTGAAGTCACATATGCATATGTTTACAAAAGAGTCACAGAGCCTGCATGAACTTTCTGTAGGGATAATCTGCATGCAGCTTAATCTTGTAAAAGATTTATAGTAATTGAAGAATTTATCAAAAAATGTTTTGGAAATTGTGCTAGATTTATAGGGATTTCATCTCAGAGCAATTCCCACAATGTTATCAAATAAATAGTAGAAGCATTATGCTTATTGATGGGATTGGTCACACCAATTTTGTTCTCATGCCCAGAAAGTTACCATATGTTGGACATTACTCATCAAACTGCACAACAGTCTTCATAATTTCTGTAATATTGGGCAGTGGGACAGGGCAGGGGACAGGGCAGCGAGGTCATTTTGTGGGTTAGGACCCGCGGGAGGTCTCAGGTGCTTGAAACACTGGGCCTCTCCATGGTTTCTAATAAAGTCACTGGCGGCTCAAGGGGCAGCTCCTGCTTGTGTGCCTTAAGAAATTCCAACAAATTTGCCTTAAATTGAGACAAGGTTATGCACGCCGTCGAGGGATCAGCAATCTTTGACAGCAGATTTTGCTGAAATGTTCTAAAGTGCTATACATTTTCTTGATTTAAAAAGAGAGTATTTTGAGTACAGTTGTTGCAGCTTTACCATTATTCTCAATTGTGTACCTTATATTGATTCAAAGAGAGTAGTTTTGGGTAGTAGTAGTGCAGTAGGACTTGTGCGAATATCACCGAATGCCTTTATTAGTCACACTCCTGAGTATTGTTTACCCAGTCCACGAATGCTTCCTTCCTTAGGGATATAATTCAAAGTCAGATAAAAAGAAATAAAAACAAATGTGGAAAGTTCTCTTTAAACCTCAAGTTACTAGGAGATTATATTTACAACAGAAATATGTTAAAATTTGAAGACAACAAATGTTTCAAGAGAATATGCTGTTCAGTTGGAGATGTTTGTTGACATTTTGAACACTATACCTTATCTTAATAGACAAGCAGTTTGGCTCTAAAGTGCGGCCAAAATCCTTCCATTTCCTATTCTCCTATGACACTCCACACCAAGTTGTTTGGATGTGGATAAGATTTAATGAAGAGTATACCTATAAGCCTTTAGCAAATGGTTTGCCAACATTTGCTGCCAACGCTGCTCATTATCAAAAAAGGAAATCCCAATGATATCTTTTCATAACAAGGTTAAATTCTCTGTCAGAGGTTTAACGACCAGCAGACATAATCTTTTTGGCCAACCCAAGCCTTAATTGTCCTTGTCACATTCTAATTAGGACAAGTGTATTAACTTTTACACAACAGTGCGTGTTGACGGAAATGTAATAGGCGTAACTATTGTGTAAGAAATCTATTGTAACAACAGCGATTGACAGATGTACTCAACGAGATCATTGTCTGATTCACAAGGCAGAATCAGACATAAACATACATGATAGACAAGGAACACAGTGCGTCATCACTGCCGATTTATATTTCCTGCAAGGAAATTGTTGTCTCTGTTTTGCCGCCTGCTAGTTTCAATATCAAGACCCTCATATCTCAGAGGAAGGAATAGACTGGCTCCATGCGTGACTGGGGCTGTCTGGGAAATGTACCCAAGGCTCTCCTTCAAAATCTGGCTTTTACCACTCCAGAGTAAATCCATCCCACAGGCAAATCTCGTTTTATAATCACCACCGGAAAAATCTCCTCCACAGCTATTTCTATAACAAACAAGTTATAGATGGAAAGCGGATACTGTGGCACCTGTTATAAATGTAAAAATGAGTGTTAAGGACCTTAGCAGATATGACCTGGTCCAGATTATTCGGTACAGTGGCTGGGGCCTACAAAAGAAATGGGGACCTATGAAAAAATAGAAAGCCTACAAAAATATAGCAGAACGTTAAGTACCCTCATGAAGCACATGCACACACACACAAGTACTTATAGATCCGGTATGCGAGGTCCTACCATTGTTGTTCAGTTATTTCCTTTTCTGAAGAAACTCTGTGTACCACTATAACAAAGAAAACCTTGTGGGGTAGCATTGTTCCATTGTGGACATTCCTTTAACACATTAGGAAAATCCTATTCCTCAACACTGTAAATAACACTGTGTGGACGTGTGTAAGTCCACATAGTGTTTCAAGTCCCTACATTATGTTGACCTCTTTTGTTCTCAGGTGCACACTTTGTATGTAGCGTTAAAACACAAGAATTTGTTTCAAAGCTTCTAAAAGTGTCACTCTGGACTTTGGGGAAGCTTGTTTCTCTTCCTTAACAAATCAGTGTGACCAAACTGAGGCTGGAAAGAAAAATAGTCTGGCACCCTTTGTTAAAATGATAATTAGTTACTATTTTTGCCATTTGGTATTCAGGACACCTGGCAAAGATTGAAGCAGAGTGATAAAGGTGTATTTTATGTAATACATTGTAATGAAATCCAGTGTTTAGAGATATTATGTAATTGCCCCTTAAGCCTAAGGGCTACATAACACTGCTGCCTAGGGCCTCAATCTGGCCCTGTATATGACCCATACAGTTTAAAAGTTTGGGAAATTGTGAAGCACCACCAAAACGTTGAGCACTTAAAAGTTCTGTTTCAATGGAATGCAGAAATGATTCAACTTCTTATCGCAAACTTGACTTTAAATCCAATGTGGAAGCAAGTCACATTTCAGTGGTTCTCAATAATCCCATGGCTAATCTGTCCAGTCAGTCTTTTTACAAACATCATTGCCGATCAAAAAGTCAATACGTCTTTGTGTTAAGTAGCATTTAAAGCTGTGCAAAGGTTAAAGGTAGGGTCCTATAGATTGGTAAATATTCAAAAAAATTAATGACCATTAAAACTTACTTGGTGAGAAGCACTGCAGCTGTTGATAGTATTTTTGAGACAGGATACCCTTTGGAGTGCAAATATGGTTTTGATCCTTTTTACTCAAAAACATTTGAATCTGAAAAATGATTCATGCATGAATTTTTTTCTAAGATTACTGAGGGTTGGTTTGCAAACGCTGCGGCCAGAGATTTTGTACCCGCTGTCACCTTACTAAATGTGGATGAATTTAATGTTCTTGTGGAGATAGTGTGACAGTTTTTTGACTGTTTTCTCAGCAAGTAGATAACTTTCACATGTGACTTTTTATGTTCCTTTGTTAAAAGAACTTTGCCTGTAAATCAGCTTTAGGTTGCCAAAAACTAATCTATGACCCCCCCCCCCTCTTTAAGCTTTGATTACTGTCCTTGCTTTATGCTGTAAGCCTTTTCATAGCAAATTATTACGGTGTGTACTTCACGCCTTCAGACTTTCTGCGGCCCTATAGGCCTATAGATTGTTGGTCAAAGAAATTTATTATGCTACCAGTCCTAGTGAGAGCTGACAACTTTCTCACTGGGGTAGAGTTTGTAAGACTGCTTTGTAAAGGTTGAGGACTTGGGGTGGTGGGGGGGGGGGGAGGGGAGCAGATTTTGATTAGACTTGGCAATGTGTATGAATTCAATTGATGTAAATTGGCCTCAGGTTTCAACAATATTTGCGTTTTTGTGCAATATCTTTAATGGTTAAGGCCAAAGAGAAATGAATGTACCACAAACTATTTTTTTTTAAAACTTTCTGTTTGATATATATGTATATTTTAAAGAATTTTAGGGGTGGGGTGTGTGGATGAGGCGAGTGGAGGGGCAAATATTGCTACAGGAAGAATTGCCACTCACTTCACAGCTGGCACCCAATAATTTCACTTACTATATATTTAATTTTTAACATTTAAAAAGAGTTGCAGTTCAACAACATTCAGTCTGAAGAAGTGTGTGCTGAAATTGAAAGTAGATAAGAATCCTTAACACTTTGGTGCAATTTTCAGATTTGGTCTGTTTTCTTCCTCCATGGTCTGATAATGGTCTGATGGAGTGACCTTGGTGTCCCTAGTGTGACATCTATCACACCCTGGTCTAGAGGAATGACCAGCTGTGATGCCTCAAGGCTAGTGGGTAACCCCCCAATGGGGGCATATCCTGTAACACAGTAGTTGCAGCTGGCTGCTACTTTAATGGTAGAACAGCAACTTTTATCAAGTGATGGTTTGCACTAATACAACAATTATGTCATAAACTTTCTAGAAGGTTCATATTACATGAGTTTGGATAACCTTGGGTGGTGATTTATAAGTTGGTCAGGAAATCATTTATGTGTGCTTTAACATACACCACATCATGACCATACCCAACCCATCAAAAACAAACAGTGTGTTTTGTTTGATTCTTTTGGACCGAGGACTGCACTAGTAAACTGATCATGCTTTACATGGGATCAGGCATACCACCATAATCAGAGTTCAACAGTAGACCTATGTATACTGAGTTACAACAGGGTTACAAACATACATGGTGTTGGATTTTGTTATTGAGTGACCAAAGATCCTAGTACATCACTCTAAGGAATTAGGGTTAGGAAAGCTAAATTGGGAAGTTTTCAAAAACATTTGGCTTCAGCACATCTTATTTAGCACATCTTGTTTTCCAGGAGTTGGGTTTCCATCTCCATCTTGTTTTACCCCCATTCAAATCAATATTACTCAAACTGAGGCTGTAAGGTCAAAAAGTCAGGACTCTTTTTAGTGTCAGTAGAATTGGTATTCCTTGTTGCTATTGTGAACAGGGAACTTGGTTAAAATGCACCCTTTGTCCATGAAGTTTTCTATATTTGTTATTGTGCACATTTTGGTTTGACTGATCACCTTTCATCAGATGCATAATTTCACAACTGGACCTAAATTGTTCCCCTGCTTCTGAGATTTCTTTTTCATCACAACTGATGATTAATCGGTTTCCTTGGATACAGGTCCAGTCAGTCTAGTCTGGTACTCACCCAAGGATTAGGAACTGTGTCGCTTACACATCCAACACTTTAAAAAAAGAAAGAAAAAAACTTCTTTGGGGTTGGGGGATGGGTGGAACACCAAACTGTCTAGCCATGTAGGCCCTATATTATAGAAATTTCCTTGGACACCTTTGTCACAGTCTGCGTTCCTTTCCTACCCTGAAATTTAGGTTGGTTGAAATCATGCTTGTAAAATAAAAATGTCGGTCTCAAAATGTTGTCAGACCATAGAGTGAGAAAAGCAGATTTTATAGGCAGACTAAACAAATGACTCAAGTGATATCAATATGGGCAGGACTAGACCAGACTCCTGTCTTTTAGTCTGGTTCATGCCTACAGCAGTTCAACTGTTTTAACCAACCATACACTACAGGGTCTGGTGAAAAAAAGGGCGTTCAGATATGTTTAGCGGAGCACTATCGTCAAGATCATAGCAGGTCTGTACCTGGAACTATGAACTCTCATGCAGGTACTGCACATAGGTGGGCGGGCCCTCCCTCCGTATCATATCTATGGAAAGCGTGCATATGTGCAGTAACTGGGTGAGAGTTTATAATTCCATGTACAGCCACAGACCTGCTTTGATTATGAAGAAATTTCCCCTTTTAAATGAACTAAAGTTGTTGGACATAATGGAGCTCTATAGACAGCCATTTATAGCACAATGACCTACACTACTGTCTCCAGTTAAGAGGATGTTTGTGTTAACAATTGAATCAATCCACTTCCTTAATTTAAGCCTAACTTCTTAATGACCCAGTAATGATAACTTTTGGAAAAGTACACCAAGATAAAAATGGGGCAAATGCTTGGAAAGGTCTGGATATAAACCTGTAGGATGGTACATGATTGCACTGGTGTCAGATTTCAAGACATTTGGAACATAAATCGCATGAGTAAATGCGATGAGATAGACATGGTGAATGTACAGGAAGAATGTCATTAGTGAGAAGCCTAAGGAATAGCAGTTTGTTTGTTATGAATCAGTCAGTCAAAAAGAATTTTGTCCATTTTAAATAAAAGTTCAAGTTTGTTTCGTTTTTGGGGGGCGCTCAGTAAGTATGAAAAGATTTCTCTGAGTGTAGACCTGATCATTTTTTCTGGTGCAGTCGGGAAAATTCTTTCCCTCTGAGTAGAGAGCACCTCCATTGGGGAAATATTAATTTCCACTTTCAACATTTCAAAGAGTGACTGAGTCTGCAGAGCATGGAAGAAAGCACCCCCTCCATCTCCTTGAGCAGAAAGACCCTTGTAGGCAACCGTCTTTGTTTCTGTTTCCAACAGGCCTCCTGGAAATACTGGGGATTTATTACTCTAAAAATGTGAACTTATGTCATGTTTGAACTATTTCAGAAAGAACCCTTTTAAAAACACTTTAGAGCATGGCGTTGAACAATTTCTAGGTCACATTATTTGGTCGTTTCCAGTGTCAGAATATTTGTGAAGTTTTTTCAAGAACCGCTTTTTGTCATAATAATGACTAGACATTGGCTAAAAATTGGCTTTTTACCTCACTCTCGGTCTGATTCCGCTTGGTGTATTTATTCAATTTGGTCATGTTTGTTTTCCTTTCCTTTTTTCCTAAAGCTCCATTCATCGTCTCGGGTGTCAAAATCAATATCTCAAACCATCTTTCTCTTTCTGTCACAAATTCTTTCTCATGGGACAAGGTTTTTATTTCTTCATTTGTCTCATTCATCTAACTCTGTAAGTGTCAATCAATTGTTAACATTGAGTAAAACAAGATAGCACCTCCTGAAGGTCAATCTACCCAAACGTAAACTCTTGCATTCTTCTGATGATACAAGCCCAAACCCAAACAACTCTTTTGTATTCACAGTTCAGCTATTAGCCACATGTGTTGTTCTTAGCTGATGTTTCAGTGTATTTTTTCTTGTCCCTTCCGATTTATTCATTCAGTTGGAATTTGTTTTCATAAAGCCTGTGGCCATTGGGTTTGGTGTTTGTACAAAAGTTGGCTTTGAATGCCTTCATGGGAAAGAGGTAATAAGAAGTAGTAATCATAAAATGCACTCTGCACTACAACCCCCAGATTGGAACTTGTGCTTTTAGCCCACAGTGTATTGAGCTTTACAATCCACAGAGAGATTTCTGTACGTATAGCCCACATAATATTGTGCTAAAAAGGGCCTAACATAAGCATAGAACAAGGATCTCTGTCCTTGCTCTATGATATAAGCCATTTGTGAGTTAGATTTGAACAATTTTTGGTATGATGACTTGCTTAGTCACAAGTTACCGCTTCAATTTAAATTCCTCACAATTTTGAATAAATGGTACCAGGCTTTGCTCATGCTGATTGGTCACCCCAAGTCCCCATCAGTACAATTTCTCCAATGATAAGGCTTTGCTCATGCTGATTGGTCACCCCAAGTCCCCATCAGTACAATTTCTCCAATGATAAGGCCTTCAAGATATTTAGGGACTGCAAGTGAAGCACAAAAAGTAACTGAGCAGAAAAGAAATCTGCTTATAGGTCACCAGCCAAAACACCATTTCACATGTAACATTTGTGACTGGTTTCCTGCTTATCGCTAAGCAGGGCCATGCAGATCTGTGGTTCGTCCCAGTAATGCAAAGGTCACCAGCAGCTGACACCTATAAACCTGTTGTAAATTATTCCATCCATGAAACGAATAAAAATCTGCAGATTTATGTCCACATCTGACCCCAGGTGGTAGTCAGATGTATAGTATAATGGAGTTCATATTGTGGAGGACTTGGGTCAGTCATGGGTCAGTTAAAGTTGAAACACACTGAGGTGGAATTGTTTCTACAACCTTCTCTGTATGTGCAATTACAACTTCAGTTCACCACAGTCGCAATGGAATAACACCAACTTTGATCAGTTCTCTGTTAAAGGAGAATTTGCATTTGAAATTCAAGGCCAAGTTCGCGTAAGGACTATCATTGACCATAGTTTAGACTGAGTTAGCCCGAACTCGGTCTAGTCGAGGATAGTTGGACTACGCTAGTCGACTTTTGGGTACCAGCCAAGTGGGCATGGTCGCAACGCTGGTTATCAATTGCCGTTTTCATTTCACATTGCAAAATGGACCAGCTATGAGCACATTATTGTTGACATGGTTGTTGACATGACATGTCTAAATTCATTCATATTTCGTTCATATACTACTATTCATATATCACCAAACAACCACTAGTTAACCATTGTTCCTTGCCTGAACTTGACCCTTGTCAAACATCAATGAGGTCATGAGGTCATCATGAGGTCAACGCGTACACACTTTCAGTGTTTGACTTTTGCGATGGCAACCAATGCAAGGAGTTTATATGCCAACCATTGTAGGAGTTAGTAGTCTTTTAGCCCACCATTGGTTTAGTTTAATTTATGGAACTTTTTTTTTTTTTTCTGAAAATATGTTATCACAACACATTTTAATAGCTTAAGTAAATTCCTCTTGCAAAATTGGCTGTAAAACCATCAAAACAAATCCAAAAGTCTAAACAATGATTCATAAGTTTTGTTTTGAAACCCCATTTTATGGGCATATTATTGTTAGGAGTTCTTATCAAAGTTATTTCAAGCTTTTGTTTTGATTTCATTTCTCAAATATCGAAAGTCCCCACAGGTCCCAATCACAAGTCTTGTGTGGCCAAGCAGGACTAAATATAGACTCTGGTTACTGATGTCTGATACCAAACAACTTCTTAGTATAAAGACCAAGTTTTTAAAGGGGCTCTCTCTTGGCTGGAGTGAGACAAGTCCAAATTGGGAAAACCCAAGTCTATGCCTTAAGTGGTATGGTTTGTTCATCTTCTATTAATGGGATGACACCATTCATCACCTATGCACTTGATATTTTATTGGGGACAAAGCAGTGATTTCACAGAGAGTAATTTCTTAGGAGGATAAAGCCCTCTTGAAATTGGCCAGGAGCTTTACCGTGAGGGGCTTGGGTTAACATATTTTCTGGTAAAGTTTCCTGTCAAAGTCAAGTTATGCAGTCCACAAATTACTAGCAAGACAAGACTGTTTTCAGGGGTCAGAGCAAGAGGGATAGGTCCCCCTCTCCCACCCCTTCTTCCATTGAAGCTTGAAGGTACTGTTACAAACCCTTTAAGATTTAGTCTTAGAAGGACTTCTGTTTTGGCGGTTTCGGTATGAGCTACCTCCATGGTATGAGATATTATCCCAAGAACTGAAACCAGGTGTCACTGGTAATGAAATATCACAATCAGCAGTTGAATCAAACCCTTGGTGACCGCGGTGACTGACCGATCACACTCTAAAACACCTCAAGAGGATGACTTATTGAAACTGAGACTAGACACCCCCTCGGCAAGTCTTCTCAAACTTGGGTCAATTCTTACCAGTCTCGGGTTGCCCTTAGGAATGGAGGGCCAAATGTGCCTCAAGACAGAATTAAAACAGAAGAATTAAAAATTAGATCTTTTCCTTGAAAGGTGTTTCTGAAATGTTGATGCTTCAAAAAGTCATTCTTTGTTAAGTTGCTCCAATGCAAACAAAATTTGTGGATACTTTTAAATGTTTTCCCCATCTTTTTGTTTTGTTTTTGTTTTTGACAAAACAGTAAATTAAATGGAACTTTGAAAGTTGGGATAATTTGTTGGAAATGGTTGAATACTTTATATGAACTTCCTTAAGATCTGTTAATTATGCATTGTATCTTTATGAACTCTTTTAAGATCAACTGTATTAACAAAGAAAAGCAAGATTAGAAACTTGCATGTAATTTATTGCTGTGGTAGACTCATTCTTACCTAAATATTATGATGGATCACAACTTCACCACAGAAAAAAAAATTTCCCTCCAGCCTTTGCATTCCAATGTGAGTTGGCTTGTGCTGTGAGGCTATGGTGGGGTGATAATAACCTAGAAAATAAAATTCCATATATATAAATGGGACTACATAGAAACCGCAGACTGAACCACAAGAGATTGCAGATCCCATAGGAACCAATGAGTAATTGATCCATGGGGCTAATCTAAATTGAGTTATCACTGTAGGGGGGTAAGGGGTGATGGGGGAGCAAAGAGACCCACGCCTCCAAAGGATAATCTGACACCAAATGAAACTGTTAGAGTTGCTGTACAACTTGATAGTCACATTAGACCATCAATCATGCTTCAATCTTCAATCATTATTTCATAGGGAGTTTGTTTATAAAAAGTGTGACCTTGTACATTCCGAGGCCTTTCTGGCAGGCAAGATACTTCACTGGTCATATGAGAAATATTACATTTTGTGTCATAGTTTCCACATAGACTCAAGAGTTATAACAGTAACAGCTGAACAAGCTTTAAGATGTGCCCAAGTTTCTTTGATGTTAAAAGTTGATAAAAATCAGGCAGTGCAATCTCCACACAGTGTAAGATTTTACTTTTTCTTCCATTGAGCTGTGTGCAAATCGTGCCTGCCGGAAGTCCAGGCTCTGTGGCCCTTTTGTAAACATGTGATTTCACAGGTTACATGGTCTATACAACTGGACTTGTTGAGCTTTATGAAGCACCAAATCCATGTAAAGTGCTTCCAAAGGCTTGAAGCAAGATTCTTAGTTTAAAAGTGCTGCGTAAAGGCTGGAACCAAAAAAGGAAACTTTTGTATATTTTCTTGTTTCGTTTTTGTCAAGTGGGTCCTTCTTTGATGGACACACTTTGCTTTTTGAGATCATTGGCATTTCAAAGTTTCACATTCTTCTTGTGTTTTATTTTAAAACTCTCCAGACAAAGGTAGTTTCATCAGGGGTAGAATTGGTCATCGTTTCCTCAGTCTAGCTTTTTAAGACTGCAGTATTGCCCCCTATCAAGGAAAAGTCATGTTGTCTTCTTAGAAACTTTGACATTACTAAATCCAGACAGTTTTAGTCTGTGGCATTTTAGAAGGGGAAGGTCCACGTAGCTGAAACGAATCATCTGCAAATTGTTTTGTATCTCGCCCCACCCTGAAAGGACTGCTTTTCTAAAGGTGTAAACCACTGCTTTATTGTCAAGTGACTATCAAAAAGTCTGTGTTCAATACAGATTGATCATTTTTATTATTGTGACATTCTCTTCAAAGTTCTAATTGACAATTGTTTTCATATATGTTTATGCCTTGCACTTGATTGGCAAGCATCCGAACCAAACGCTTCAAGTTTGCAGTAATCCCAAGGCACTTCCACCTATAACTTAATAAACTTCCTCCTCTCTTTATGATCAATTGATGGGATCGTCAAAAAGAAAACTTCAAGATTGCTGACTTCCTTTTTTATGATTCATCGCATCTTAAATGATTCAGTGTCAATTGAAGAAAAAGTGGGTTACTGGGACATACAGTAATGGGACACACCACCCAAGCCGTCAAAATCCAACTGCAAAATTTCCAACTGTTTGGCTGAGGACTGCACTGGTAAACTTCTTATGCTCGACATGGGATCCAGGCCTATATAACCTGTTCCATTGGTATTTGATTATGTTAGAGTAAGGAAGGACCCTTATAAATAATCCTAGAAGTTTAGGTTGAAGATGACCACAGCTGATTTTGTTAATCTGCTATTGTAGCTACAATCCCGGCCATATCTCGTTGGGCCCCCTGCCCCCATTCAATGTTGCCTCTCATTGCGCAGTCTGCACTCCAGCTGGGGTTAACAACTTGAGCGGGGGAACGGGGAGGGTATGTTTATTTTCACTTGGCCCAAGCATTTTGGCTGGGGACTGTAGGAAGGAAGTACCAACAACAAAAAATAAGTAAATAAATCATTCTGAGTATTTCAATCTTCAACAGATGGATTGTGAGTAAGATTGTTCAAACTTGTTTAATATATTTTGTATCTTACAGTTGATGGGGATCCCTGTTATGGCTACAAATGCAGGAAGCCTTCTTACGCCATCTGCATCAGCAAAGAGATCGACGGCGTACTGCAGCCGGTTTGCGAATGCCCAGAGTCTTGCCCTGACATTGTGAAGCCAGTATGCAGCGTGTACGGCAAGCAATATGACAGCCTGTGTCATCTACGACTGTATGCTTGCAAGAAACAGAGGTCTTACCCACTGGCCTATAAGAAGCCATGTGTTGGTGAGTGATCCCATCTGATCTTCTTTCTGTTACAGTTTTATTACAATTTATAGAGCCTTTAAAGGTTCTACCCAGTACTCTTGCTCTATGCTTGAACTCAAGGAAGAAAGAAACCTCATCAAGGTCAGGGGTGGATTTCACAAAGAGTTAAGACTAGTCTTATCTCGAGTTGGGACGAGTTACTCATCCTAACTTAGGAATAGCCTTAAGTTTTTAATAACTCCTAGGACATAGTCCTAAGTTAGGACTATCTTTGTGAAATCGACCCCAGGTCACAACAAAAAGCACTGTGGAAGCATCAGTAGTTACCAGTTTTACATAAAAGACTGATATCCTGTAAACTATAAAGCACAAATTTAAGATACTAAATTGTGTATTGTTAAAGCAGCTTGACTGGATTTTCACTGAAAAACTTCTTTTTTTGGGGGGGGGAGTATATTTTCCTCTGAATAAATTTTGACAGATGGTGCTGTTTCACAATGAAAAACATATAAAATCTTTCTCATAATGCCATGGACAATGCACAAAATACATGTAAGATGCAACATTGGTGTGAAAATGTTGAGATCACATTAATTTCTCATTTTGAGTTTTTAATCAACTACCGCTTATCGTTGGCATAAGGTGCGATACTTAAAGCTCATAACCCTAAATATTTAAAATCTTAATTTCGGGGCCAAAGATCAGACCTAGCAATAGCATCTTCATCATACTAAGAAAATAATGTCAGTTTGGTGGTTTTATTTTTTACCGCTCCTTTGTAGTTCTGCAAGTTTTTATTTAAGATAATCTAAAAGTTATATATAGAACTACATTGAATCGAAACCTATGCTCATCTGTCGTGTCATTCAGTTTGCATTCAACATTGTCTTACACCTTCCATCATGCTGAACTACACCTATCACTGACTTAACACGAGAACACTAAGAAATGCCAAACATCTCCAAGGAGAAAAATGGAAGGCCACATCAGCGGTGAACCATGGAGGAAGGGTTAAGTGCATTCCATGGAGAACATATATGGGAAATTCTGGTTACAATGTATCAGTATGTCTGCATCGCTGACTGTGGGTTTATAGGGCTGTCTATATAATACTATGTTTCAGATTCTTGTTAACTTGCTCAGATCCAAAATCCCACCCAAGTTGCCTGTGGATACTTTCTGCAGGTCTCAGAAAACATGAGTATATAAAATGTATTTTTTTACATAGGTCAGGGTTGAACAAACAAACAAAAATTGACTGGAGCGGGATTTGAACCGACGACCTCCGGATTTTAGGCCTATGTCATTATATTTTTACTTTTTATGATTTTTCTTAAATATTTAACTTATTTAAAGTTGTTTATGCTTTCTTATTACTTATTTGATGGTGCCTGTTAGTGGCCGGGCAGTTTAACCACTGTTGGTTATCAATAAATAAACAAAATAAATAAATGAAATAAATAATAAAAAAGTGCTTGACTGCTGTTCAAAAATCCAATTCACCTCACATCATCACAATAATCTTGGTTCATCTTGGGAGTCAATGCCTGCGTGTTTTATACAATGTAGTGTGCATTTTAGGCCATCAATGCTTACCACATTTTAACAATTTGACTCCCATAATGCTGAGCATGGGAGACACTTATGCCCTATGTCAAGGGTCAATAGAAGAATTTTTTGTCAATTTTTTATAATCTTGTTTTTTGAGAGCTGTTTTTCATCTTTTAAACTCTAAAATAAAATGCTTAAAAGCCCTTTCATTACAAGTCAAAAGAGTAAAGTTTCCAGCATTCTCCTGAAGATGAGCAGAGTATACTGTTTGAAACGTCGATACCACACCAGTTCGTCTCAGAACCGACACTTCTCCCCAAAAAGTTTTACACATGGCTATATTCGCAAGTGTATTACTATAGTATTTCTTATGCTTCACACCACGCAAAGCTTCAAAACCTCACTCTCACCACTATGTTTTTTAAAATACTTTTAGCCTCTCAGGAGCCGTGTTCAGCGTTTGAGTTGGAAGAATTCCCTCATCGTCTGCTGGAGTGGTTCCTCCACCTTAGGGAGATTGACGAGCTGAAAGAGCTGAACCCTGACTCCAGCATCCGCAAACTGACCAACACTGGCAGGGAGAAACTAGCCAAGGTATGAAAAAAGTCTTAAACCAGCTATGGGCAGCTCGCCATATCAATACCTCTCATCACTGACACCATTTCCGGATGAGTTTTTTTTTAATCATATTCAAAAGGGCTGATCTATTTTCAGCTTGATTTTGTTAACTTATTTGGAAATAATGCGCAACAAAACATATAACATAACTGCTGCAAAAATTTATTAATTTCAAAGTCTTTAGACAGTCATAATTTCTGTTGGAATTGTTTGTCGAATTAAGTACCTGACCTGTTTTTATTGGAAAATTTTAAAAATGTCAAAGAATTTTTAAAGAAACTCTGATGATATTGGAGAAATTTAATATTTGAGTTGTCGGTAATTTCCCTTTTAGGAAGGAATGTAAGCTAGTGTAAATGTTAATTAAACTAAAATAGTGTCATTGAACGATTCCAGTGGAAGTTTGATCTCCTTGACCGTAAACACGACGGCCTGTTGGATCGTCGCGATCTACGCGAGTTCCGCTACGGACTGATGCCATTGGAGCACTGCGCGGAGGAATTCTTCAGCGAGTGTTACCAGGGAAGCAAAACTGTCACCCTGGAACGATGGAACAAGTGTCTGAGGGTGCATGAGGTGGAGGGTATCCCACAACGTGTTGCCGAGGTTTTTTTGAACGTCGTACCAAAACAGACTCCAGTAGAAGGTGAGAGAAATATCCCTGATGGAATGGGAGACATTTGGGACTCTAGGTGGCAGCAGACTTACCAGGTAAATCCATTGTTCTCGGCGACGTGCACATGCTAATAACTATGTAAACAATGGAAATTTACCTGGTAAGTCTGCTGCCACCTAGCGTTCAAAAGTCTCCCATCGTGAAATTATTGAAATAACCATCACACCACTACAGGACAATGCTATGCTTAAGATAGTAAAAACAGAAGACAAGTGGAAAACAAAGTTTCAAATAAATAGTTAAATCATAATCAAGTTTGAATTATGAATGCAACAATGAATTAGGGGGGATGTACAGTGCAGGGGGAAGATTGTACAATGCATTGACATGAGTAAGTTGAGTACCAGCACTGAGGAGCTGCATTCCTGCTGGACCAGGACATCTTAACCCAGATTACTGGGCAGGCTCCGTATGACCTCCACTTGATTGATTGAAGTTTAATACATCAAGATGGAAGCTGAAAATGGAAGACAAACATAAAACCAAAAACCAAAAGGGTAGGGCGGGTAGTGGATTAAGGCTTCACCCCCCTTTCTCTCAGCCCATCAATCGGTCTTTTTTTTATAGTTGATTGAAACAAAGTAGCCCTCCACCTGTTTGCTGCTTTTTCACCTTAGTTATGCAAGAGGATGTGGCTCCATCTTTCTGACCCTGGCAAGATCAGATGAAGCTTTGACTAATTGGTGTTGGATCATGACACCACTAGTTGGATTATGTTTTACCATGGAGCAATGGTTTGCCACTCACTAGCATGCTGTGGATATTTGGTTTGAGTCACAGCATGTAAATCCCATTGGGTGTTTGAGTCATTGGATGAGAACTAAATCTCACACCTTTGCCATTTTATGTCTCACTCCCTGAAAACGACTGTTTTATATAAGAGCAATCAAGGCAGGAGTAATCCCCAGTAGTTTTATTTGGCAAATAAACTTTTAAAAAAGATAGTTCTTCATTCTTGATGTATAAACTTGGTTATCAATCACCTTTAAGTGGCAGGCTATTGATAATTTCCACCGATGTTAGCAGCGTGTTTGCTACAAAGGGATCCTATGTATAGTAGTCTTGCTTTGAAATCAGTGGAGAATAAAGCAAAGTGTGTGTTTGTGAAGTTTATTGTTTTAAATGTATTGATAACAAAGCGTGTCGCGGCTGAGTGGTCAAGCGCACTGAACTCAAGCTCTGGTGTTTCTGATCAGTAGAGTGTGGGTTTGAGTCCCGGTCTGGACACTTGTGTCCTTGAGCAAGTGTAAACATTGCTTTGTCCTTCAGATGGGAAAACACTAAATAGCTAGTGTTGAAAATGTGTATGTTCACTGAGTATAAACCATTTTCTCATTTATTGATGATGAACTGAATTATCACCATAGGGATAAAAGGCTTTATACTCAACGTAATACTAACCTGTCACCAGTTAACATTGTACAGCAAATCAACACAAAATGATTGCCGCACAAGCCCTCACTCGGGCCTTGCAGATAATGCAAATTTGTTATGATCTAACGCTTCTCAGAACTTGTTAAGATTTGGGGGCTCGAATTCTATATTTCACTTTGTCACAGTCACTTTGATGAAGACATAAAAAGTTGTTAGAGTCTGAGGATAATGAGCTCTTTGGGACGCCCTTCGGGTGTGAAAATCGCTTCATCAGAACTGAGTGTAGTTATTATTATTTATGGTGTCTTTTTTTCTCTTCACCCTAAAGGCCCGGTCCCACTGCAGCGATAACGAGAACGATAACGATAACGACGCAAAGAGAACGCATTCTATTGGTTGAATGAGCGTGTGCGTATTCTGCGTGGAGTAATTCAACCAATAGAATGCATTCTCTTTGCGTCGTGATCGTTATCGTTTTCATTATCGCTGCAGTGTGACTCGGCCTTAACACTAATTCATAATATTTTGACACTTAATCAAAACTAATTTATTCTTATTTCTTTTGGTGTTTGATTGCAGATGATGAAGAAGAGTAAAGCATGAATGGATACTGAGCAGCAAACAATTGTTTCAATTATGCCATGCATAATTACCATCTGCGGCCTACTTTTTAACTTGGTCAGGCTGATTAGATTAATTAGTCAACTAATTGGTATAGCAAAGGTTGAATGTTTACATTTTTCAAGTAAAGTTGACTCTGATAAAGAACAAGTTTTAAAGTGTTATTAGTTTCTTGATATTGGGGACTTGTTCAACCCAAAGAATAATTGTCTAAAAATCATTAATTCACTGGGTAAAGCCAGCATAAACTTTTTGATAATTATCAAAGACCAGCATAAAATAACAAACCTGTGAACATTTTTTACTCATTGGTCATCGAGGTTGCAAGAATGAAAGGATAACACACTCTTGTTGCATAGAATTGTGTTTCAGATACCTGAGAAAGGCTTCATGCCTGAAGCCGTTCTCATATTCAAATTTGTGGGTGAAAAATTACCTCTTTCTCTAAAACTACATTACTTCAAAGGGGTCTTTTCTAATAATGTTTTATTGTATCAATCAGCTCTCCAGTGCTCTTAACCAAGTAAGTTTTTATGGTCATTAATTTTTGGAGTAATTACCAAAGGTGTACCACAGCAGGGAGTCTTTTTTACAGAGGTCTAAGTAACGCACTCCTGTCAAAAGTTACAAAATCTTCAAGAAGACGGGAGGGCCAGGTGTTGCATGAAAAGGAGAGATTTCCCATGACAGATCAAGACTCGGGAAAAAGAACAACAAGGAACAAAGTCTTACAAATAATAAATACTAACTATTGTGACGTCATGACATGAATAATAATTATCAATTGGCCTCACTTAAATCTGTAATCATAAGGTGAATCAACAAATTTTGCTACCATTATTTAGAAAAATGTAAGCATGGAACAAACTTTTCTTCTTCACAGTAGGCCACATTTAACAACTACCAGAAAATACTTTGCAACCTTTTAATCATTAATTATTAATTTCTTAAAAGCCTTCAAAAAACCTCTTACTGGCTTGTTCTTGTCAAAGGTCACGATCTATGCAAATTATAACCAATTATTGCTGCACTACTATTGAGCTCCTCACACTACATTTCTTGTAAGGTAACGTTTATTCCAGCGTTTTAGGCAAAAAAAAAATGGTGCTATTATAAATTAGTTAGAAATGATTTTTTGTTGGTGCTTAATTATCATTAAATCAATAATGTTAATTGATATTTTTAGCTCAGTGAGCAAACTAATTAACAGCTGTTTTTAGATTTAATTGTAAGTAGATTAAAATTGTATTTTTGTAAATGTTATTTTGCAAAACTAATACAACCGTTTTTGTCAAGCTGTACTGTCCTGGGAAATCCATTTTATAGTACACTGTGAATCTGAAAAAAGATCAACTGAAGATGACAGCTGGTATTGAAATAAAATAATTCATTTGTTACACAGAATTAAGGAACTTGTTTTCAAATTGAGTAAACTAAGTCAGACCTTGTACATGTGGTTTTTACTTCCATACACTCACCTGGACCCAATTTCATAGAGCTGCTTAAGCACAAAAAGTAGCTAAGCACAAATGCTTACCAAAATAAGGTTACCAGCCAAACTACCATGTCACATGTACAATTTATGACTGGTATGCTGCTCGTTTCTGCTTAGCAGACAACTATTAAGCAATATTTTCTGCTTAAGCAGTTCTATGAAATTGGCCCCTGTTCAAAATAATCATTCAAGAAAGACAATAAAAATGTTGGTTTCTATAAAATACCTGTTATTCTTTACATTTTGACCAATCAAAATGTTTTTAGCTTGTTTGTGTTGCTTTGTAGGGACAATCTAATTTGTGTTTCATATTTATTATTTTTTAAATGGATAGTTATGTGGATGAATGTTTCTATTACCTTTCAGCAAATTGTATTAGCTTTTTATATTATAATTAAATCATTCACAATTATAATCATTCTGTTTTTTCTGAATGATTTTTCTGCTTTGGTTGTCTAAAAGTTGTGTGGCCCACTACGAAATGTCTCCCAAAACCATAACATGTGGTTGATTATTATGTAAAGTTGCATTTTGGAATGCAAATTGTACTATTCTCCCCCCCCCGCCAAGCTTGCTCCTCCCACTCTCTGTAACTTTCTCTGAGAGTATTTTAACCACATGAGGGCGCTCTTAAAAAATTTCAGAGGGGTTTTCTTTGGGGGATTTTTTAAAAATATATTTTTATTACAAATTTCACAACGGCTCTACACTTATAGCTTATTTTGAGAGAAAATACTCTGTACATCTGAGTTGTAAGTAATTATTCACTTGGGAGGTTTTTGTTTAGTTTTTTGTTTTCAGTTTCACGAATATCACTTTGTTAGGGTTGAGGTAAAATTTTATTATATTCTTTTCCTAGGCTTGGCTCTTTGCGTCAGTTTTTAAAAACAAAATATTGCATTTCATTTTTCAACCAGTCCAGATCCCGCTCTGGTATTTTCTTTTTTGTTCACACTTCAACTATTTTTTATACCAGTCAGTTTTCTCTGTAGTTACATGTTTTAGTGCATAGTGCATTTCGGTTTTTTGTCTCGTGAACTACAAGTTGGCGGGTAAATCAAGTACGGTGTAAATCCAGTCATGGCGAAAGAAAATCACCGATGGAAGCATTTGATAAAGTTAGCGTGATGGACTTCTTGCACGACTTGAGCTGATTTATTTGCTGTTAATTTTTCTAACCAAGAAGCATTAAGGTGACATGTCATGTCACACATTACTGTGGTTTTTTTAGGCGTTTTTTTGGGGGGGGGGTGAGCCAACCAACTGCACTGTTTGCAAAAGGAACACTTCAGCAGCACAAGAGGCATTCTTCAAGCTGTAACTCACTATCCCCAAGAAAATAATAAGAAAACTGAAATGTGAATGAATAATAATAACACAGATTGCCTGAGGCGGGTTGCCTGTATCTTAGCATCTGTGACATAGCCTTATTACAAAACCACTTACCAGACAAAAAGAACACTGCAGTACCACAAGAGGGCGGTATTTCAGTTTCCCTGCGCTCAGTCTGAGAGTTTGACGACGTTCATGTGTGGTTCATGACCGCTTGGTGGGCGTCTGTAAATCAAATCGACTACCAGCAGCTACAACTTTTACCGTGAATTTTTTGTTTTCCTGGTAGAAACAAACCTTCATAATATCTGTAAAAATGTATTTCTGTATAACCGATCGTCAATATAGTGAAATTAAAACAGAAGTCTAAAAATAAATAAAAATTCCAAAGAATCCGGCGTGTTCAACCATGGAGGTCTAATTCTACCTCCATGGTTCAACCATAGAGAAAGGTGGTTCAACGAACTCATAAAGAATTTATTGTGATCTTACTTTCGGATCTGGTGGGCGATCTAATACCTCTCAAGGGAAAACCCGATAAATCATTCAATGTCGACCCACCCCGCCCGCCGGCGACCCGGGGCCCCATCACGTCAAAACTACCCGGATTGGACTCGAACCTTCGTCTGTCCACGGTTCTAATTATGGCCTTGCATTGCGTCATGTTTATCTGAGAGTTTGGGGGTTGTTTCTGGGCTGAGGAGAAGATGGAGTTGATCAAGTTGGGATGAGTTGCAAAATTCCTGCGTCATAGTGTGACTTGTATGGTGTTGCGACATTACACTTTGCTAACATAAAATTATCGCAATCAAATCTCTCGGTGAAAAAAAAGCCCAATAGTGGAACTTTATAACCTTTACACAAGGCAATTTAATTACTAAGGGGGCGGGGGGGGGGGAGGGAGGGGTTGACATTCTGGCCCAGAACGTAACGACAAACTTTGTCTACAGATAGGCCGGGGCCCACCATGAAGGAAACGCCTAGCTACGCAGGCTATGGGGTACGTTAGTGGGCCCAGTGCTGGTTGTTGTTTCTAGGAACTAATCACGTTGGAGTTCACAGTTCAAGCTATTTTTGGAGAGTTACTGTTTGTGTCAACATAGGCCCAGCGTGGAAGATATTTTCCTCTATGCTTCCATGGTGACTGCTTTGGTGCCTCGAACGGTTCCAGTCTAGTGTTGTATCTTTTAGGGGTCCCCCCTAGATCGGACCATCATGAGCCGAAATGGTCAGATCATGGACTGGAGCATCCGTTGCTATGCACGAAACCTATCAAAAATATAACAGGCAGTAACGGACCTGCCAGGCATATACATCCTAGATTTACAGGACACAGGGGAAATTCCCAGATAAAGTACCCCGGCGTATTAGAACCGCCGACCTTGAAACAGAAAGCCTACTCTATCAGACGTATCCCCCGCCCTCCCCAAAATTTGCTCAACATCCGGGTGTTGTCACTTTTTATTGCTATTTTTAATTTCGCTGGTAGGCGGCGAAGTACCAATTTTTATTCTTTTCTGCTCTGACGTCACGCGCAAGCTCGCATAATTTATTTAATGATTTTTTCGCTGGTTCCCACCAAGCACGGATACTTTATACGGCCCGGCGGTCATTCAGCGTGAAATAATTTCGGTTCCACACACTTCGAAGGGTTACACGATTTTGTCGTTTCCGGACTGGTGACAATCAAAGTATTCTGATTGACATTTCTTAAAACTCAATAAGATGGCGGCTCCGTCTTCGGTGGAATATCCCTCTTCAAAATGGTACTGACGTGGAATACAAAAAGTGAGTATAAACTAGTTTTTATGGGTATGTTTTGTGGGGTTCGAATCGTTGTGTGGAGGTTGGGCTATGATTTTGAACGGAGAGAGAGAGACAGGGCAGAGTGGCAGATCAGCCACCGCGGCGATCAGCCGGGGGTATACTTCGTACGTGACCCGGCGACTGTCAAATAATTACTCTTGTTCATAGGACCCATCCATGGAGGTTATTTCTGTCCTCCATGATCAGACAATGATTTGACATCAGCATATCCTAATGAGAGTCCTGACATAAAAGATTTTCGTTTGGTCTAATTCTAAGAAGATGAAACTAATGTTTACTTTTTGTTCAATACCCAATAAATCATGCTGTTTGTAAGACAACTTAACTTGGCCTGCTTGGACTGTATTTAAACTATTTTACAAAGTTTGTCTACCGTTAGATTCAGGCTAAAATGTCAGATCCAACTAGCACTTTATTTTTTTATCTCCCTCAATTTAGGTCAAATTATATCCTTGCCTGTTCAGAAAGGTTGACAGAATGAGAATGCATACAGAGAGGAACAGACACTTAGATTTAAATAGTACGAAGTGTCAAGTTCATGAAATAATGTCAAATTTGTTTGGGTCTGCGGCGAAGTGTGGTCTCGACAATGCTACACACTGTTCTTGCTCCTGTGGGTGTGAGAGTGCGCGATTTGTCCTGATGGGAGGACGGAGGGTTACGATTGTTGCAACTGAACTAGATTACAATGCGCAAAAGTTCTGGCTGCATGATGAAATTTCTGCCTTAATTTACATTGTTAATTAAGGTCAGTAATTAGCGTTCTATGATTTTTTTTTTACCAATTCCTCAAGAGGATATTAAAAAATGGGACATAAAGATGTAAAAAAAAAAATAATTGGGGCATTGCAGTATTTAAAGCGGCTCCAGAAGGATTTGGGCCATGATGGGTTTCTGCTGTGAGAGGATTGAGAAGGAATTGGGCTGTCAGGTTATTTTTTGGCACAAGAGGAAATAGAAGGATTTGGGCTGTGTGCAGCTTGGCCAAAATGGGATTCTGAAGGATAGACTTTTAATCTAGAAGGATTTGGGCTTAGAGGGATTTTGGCCCTTTGAGCTTTTAACTCTTTACTTCTGAAGGAGGAGTCAGGCTATCGTGTAAGCAAACAGGCCTCATATGTTTTAATGATGGAAAATAATCTACAGTAGACGAGAGTTGTTAATTATTCATAATCTGTATCTTGTAAATCAATTAACTGAAGTTGTATCATCAAATTAAGTTTCCAAATGAATACTAAAAATGACTACCACATGTGTGGCATTCCATGACATGTGTTAAATAGAGGATGGACAAAATTACATGCGGAGTCACCGTAATCTATCCTCTTAAAAAACAATTAATATCGATATTTGGCCTTGGAACATATTTCCGAGGTGATGGTGTGTGTACATGTACATGTACATGTGTTTTAATGTGGTAAATTGGACCAGCTTTGCCAAGTTTATTTTATCCGTTGCCAATTTGTATGGTACAGTATGCCAACTTTTGCCAATATGGTTTAGGTTTAGCCATCCAAATGTCTAGCCAGCAAAAAGTTACTTGAGGCTTTTGTAATAAATTTATTGTGTATAAGAAGAGCAGTGGTCATGAGCTTTGGCTGGATAATCATGACATACCTCGTCCCAATTTCAGGTCTTTTCCTTGACTACATTAGGATTAGGGTTAAAACATTCCTTCCACACATGTGTTTTTTATTTCCATTCATTCTCCATTCTCAGAGCTTACAAACAATGTAGTACGCCAAGACAACACAACAAGGGACAGTGCATGTAAATTGTCACTATACACATCCCAGTTGAATCCCAATTAACCCACCATTCTTTTAAATGTGCAGGCAAATAGAATGAAATGAAATGAAATTTACATTTTCCTCATAGAAATTCCTCTTACCTGAGGAAAGATGCTGTGCCCCTTCACGAGCGAAATTCCAGGCGTGCATGACGGAATATTGTATTGGTGCGGAATGTTCATGTACTGTAACTGGTACTGGTAAACAAAAAGTCAGAGGAAACAAACAATTCAAAACTCTGGGCCCAATAGCACACTGCACTAATGACGACACTTTTGCTAGAAATACCTGAGTGTAAGACAACATTCCACCACTTTCGCGATCAGCACATCAGCGGCGCACTAGTAGTATAGCCAGTACACACGAGTAAACATAAAACTTGGATCTCATGTACGTGAAACTTGACATGTTTGTCTGGGATCTGGGTGCTTAGCTTTTATTTTAAGCATTGGTGCTGAGCGCTATTTCCAGCGTTGCTGAACTTTGTGAGGTGGCTTGATACAAAAAGCATTTTCGTCTAGAGTTAACCAATTTACCTGGGGTCATCGATCACCCACGATCAATCTTGGCTGCGTTATTTTGGGAGTCAGACTGTGGGTGTTACTGTACAGTGCGCATTAATTGTAGGCTACGGTCGCAGAGCGAGATGTGCTCCATGCAGTCTGACTCCCAATGACAGACCATGGGTAGACTGTAGGCATGTGACATCAATTGGGGGGGGGGGTTTTCTTTAGAAGGAATTGTCAAGTGCAAACAATTATTAGTGACCTCAGGTTTTGACCCCAGCAGAATCTTTCTGATGACAACACAACCAGCATTACCACTGTAGTCAGTCTAAGTACATGTACTGTACATCGTAGTAAGGAAGTGAAAAGAGAGAAGCAGAATGCAAAATAAGGGATTGATTACGTATGCAGAATGTTAAATTTTCTCCAATTTGCAGCCAATGTGGACACTCGGTCACCTTTCATTATTCCCACATTCTGTATTCCAGTCTAAATACTTGCTTTCATACTGGAGTTTATGTACCTTACGACATCAGACACTTCAGACTGGGCCTAGGATAGCCTATGAAAGCTGTTTCTTTTGTTAATGAACGACATTTGTGTATGATTCATTGTGACCTTGTAAGTTTCTATGGTTGGTGTTTTTTTGTTCGTTGCGAATGAATGTCAATGAAAATTTTCTCACACACAGTTCGTGCACAACACACAAAAAGTGCACTGTGTAGTTTTATATTGATACTGGAGTGACAGAAACTGAAACATAAAAACTGATCTACTTCTGTGCCTTCCTGGAGGAAATTCACGGATTTGTGAAATCATAAGATTTTGGTTTCACTTTTGTGTCACAAGAGTACATGGACATAGGTTTTGAGTTTCAACAACAGGTACATGTACATGTACATTGTACATGTACATGTACATGTACATTGTACATGCACAGGTTGTCGAGCTGTATGTCTGGTAGAAACACTGCCTACATCTATCTGTGCAGTAAAATGATCTGTGTACGATACCATTGATCACTTTATAAACTAAAACTTGATTCCAGACCATGGGCATTTGTTATATAGATGTAGTGCAAGCCTAGTAACAAGTATTTGTACTTCATGGAGATAAACAAAGGGAAAAGCTTCAGCCTCGCTACTGTGGGCTGTGCGCTGTATCGATACCTCTCATCAATAACCCCCCTGGTAGGGAAACACTGAAAATCAATGCTGATTGGCTAACCAAAAGTGATTGCTTTGCGTGTACGCTTGTTAAAAACTTTCTAGCGTTTGTAGGGCACTTGTCGGGTGCTTAGTACGCGCATGTAAAGATGCACTTACTTGTTATTTTATGCAATACACTTCAAATGAATCCTGTTTTTACGCTGCCATCCTAAACTGCATACAGTTAGACGCATCACAAGATCAAGAAAGAACAAGAGGGGACTAGTTGCTCCATGACTTGGTGCGTCTTGTGACAGCGCGCTCTGCATAGTCTCTTACACAGAAAGGATCAACCACAGGACTAATTAAAATAGTCAATATATTTGGATGTTTCAAAGTCTCACCTCCAGGGGTTGTCTGGTTGTGATGGAGCAAGGCATTTTGGGAAAGAAAAAAATGGTGCAGCAAGATAGGACACCACTGGGAACGAGGTTGCAATTAGCCTACATCTGTAGATGCACAAGCGCCCCTTAAAAGTATACCGCAAAGGATCTTGGCAAGCGAGTACGTTCAAAAAAATAGATCAAGCTGCCAAGATGGGTGCCATGCTTTAGTTTACAGTACATGTACATTGTATCTTTGCCAGGTTTTACATATGTGTTAACCGCATTGCTTCAGAATCAGCGCACCATAATGGTTGCCCTTGTTGCTAGGACTCGGATTTCACCCAGAATCCTTTGCAATCACACAATTCTATTGCCTGCATGCTCCTTGTCATTGCCTTGGTCGCTGGCATTGACTTGTTCGGATGGTACAAATTTACTTCCCTCAATCTGAAGTGCTCTACAAAGAACCTTGGAAGTACTTGTAGTTTTGTACATCAGCGCACGTTATTTATGACCACTTATGAGCATTGCTAAGTACACTGTACAATAATGTAGGACAACTCTATTTTATTCTTACTGATGATAAAGGAAACGTTTCTAAAGGAAAAGCGAAACAGACTGTCTGCATTTGAAAACGAAACAATGGATAAAATCACTTTCTTTACGTTTTGTTTGTGGTTGTAGAAACTACACCTGTGATGGACCACTCTCTGTGCATTGTTCAGGAAGTTACACTACGCTTTTCAGTGACTACACTACATAGTTTACATTATGCTGTGGTCACTTCACTTTTTCTTTCTGTGGATCTTGTCAGAACCCTCTCTTCCTCTATTTTTAATACTACTGTACTATCATTTCATTAAATGATGTAACATGAAACTCTTCAGCCATTTGATTTTATAGGTAGAGTTTTATGCGCGTATGCTAATGTTTTTGTTGTCCCTTGATTGAGTTCAAAATAAACGGGGACAAGTATTATTGACACTTTCTGAAGGAGAAGTGTACACGATGTGTGTACCTGATGAGATGATCCAAGTGGGAAAACCCCATGGAGCATTGGAATGCGTCAGGATTCAGGAAGTTATACTTTACAATGTTTCCGCTTCCCTATTTTGACATTGCATGCTTAAAATTATCACTTCCCCTTGTTTGTAACGCCACTGACCATAAGGCTGAGCTGTAACTGCACCATACAGTCAACTGAGCAGGGTCATGACCCTACGGCCTAGACACCTGCTCAGTCGACCGACCTTAGGAAAACCACTGGGGCTGGAATGATGATAACATTGTGTGCAAAGAGAAGGGGTCCATTGATAACAATAGGGAATCTAATACACATTGTATATAAGCTGCTTTGGTATCAATGAGGATGTAGCGTGTAATGTAGCCGTTGGTTCTGCATTTGAACTCAAATAGAGGAAAGTTCTTCCTACTAAGGATATGTTGACAGCAAATCATTTACAGCTAGCTGAGTGTAGAGTAGTTGAAGCATAACGTTCACCATACACATTTCCGTATGACGTATTCATTCTGGGTGTAAAACTCTGCAGGAGGAGATGGAAGACCTCATCACAAATTACATCTGGTCAATAATGGTATGCATTATTATTGATTTGAAATATTAAATTCTCATCATAGGGTAACATGAGTGCATTCACTACGCTCAAATGAATACTAGTGGTGTAGATTAATAACCTTGTATATAATTATACTTGTTACAATTGTTGTGCATTTCGGAATTTACATATTTTTGGGTGTTTGAGCTGAACAACTCATATAGGCATGATATTTTGTTCTTATTTAGGGCAAGACATTTTTTCTATAGTAGAGGGCTCTGCTATTTTTTAAAAAGTAATTTTAAATTTTGCTGGAACATTTCAAGTGACACCAAGTCAATTATCATGGCTGAATCTTGGGAGAATCTTAGTTGCTAAGCAAAGTGTGATGTCACAATACAAATCACTATGGCGATAGTGTCCACTCTTCTTTTAAGGTGAATTGCAGTGTCTTGTGTAATCAAGCCTACAATGTACAGGCATAGAGGCAACTTCCTCCTATGCCTGAAACCTACCACTCAATTTCATTCAATCTTGTCTCAATTTGCATTTTATAGGCCTACATGTATGTTTAGAAAATTTCTCCTGCTACACACATGTGTAGCTACTTAAATATAAACTACTTGTGTATGACCTTAATTTCTGTACCATAATATTAAAAAACACACCATTGTGTAAACAAACACTGAACATTTTGTACTGCATTATAAAGATCATCAAGGACTGAGACAAATGTATTTTGAGAGAAAATAAATTCATAGAAATAAGGCAGAAGTTCATTTAGGAAATTAATATCACTAAAGATGTTAGTGCAAACTGTCTTTTGTTGTTGACCCAATTTCACTTGTTGTTTATTTTCTGGGGTGATCTTTGCCAGAGAGCCCAATCTTAATGAAATAACACTTTGCAAGTGATACATAAGATCTCTAACAAAGTACACGTCTGCAGAACGGCTCGCTCTCGGAAGCTGTGAATGTTGTCACCAGGGGGATCCCTCTGACCTCAAGCTTAGTTCCTGGATAAGTTCATAAGAGACCCACAAATAGTCCCATGAGTTCACTTTGTTCGCTGGTGAGACACCCGTGGCATTTTCATCAATTGGGAATTAATATCGGCTTGGCGTATGTGTGCGCCAATCGCCAAGAAGAAGACGGTGCAATTGTATCAAGTTGGGTTTTTTTTTCCTTAAGTGTGAGGCGATAGGAAATTGAAGCAGATTTGTTGGTCAGGTCAAAAACAGTACAGCGTATAGACTGAGCAGGATCATGAATAAGTTGTATAGTGTGTACCAGGACTCAGATGTACATTTCCAAGTTAAGTTTCAGGGCTCTCTCTAGGGTTTGTCAAAACTGGGGGGCATTCTGGACCCCAATTTTTGAATTGAACGGAGGTCCTCCAAATGTTTTTTACTTGGTGTAACACATCTTTGGTTTTAAAAGCCCTACTCTGCAATCTGGAGCATTCTAAATTGTTTCGTATTTTATGAATTTTTGTGAATTTGTTCTGAAGTCAAGCAAAACAAAATATTTGTTTTGTTTCGTTTTGTTTGTTTGCGTATCAGCCGCAATCCATGTGTGTCGGCCCACATTTCATGCGTATCGTCTCGATACGCTAGCTTGTGCACAGGGAGTACACTTAGTTTGTTGTAATTTATGCAACACAAATGAGAAATTTTTTAAATACTTTGCAACTTGCAAGGTCACCAACTTCAGGAGGGTACATCCCTGTTCTCCATATTTTCTACAGAATTTTTTACTACAAAACAAATTCACTTTCCATGACCAACATGATGTATTTAATAATGTTGTCAAGGGCAAACACCCACATCAAGTTCCATCCATAGGTACATGTACACATACAGGGTTCTCCCAAGGTTTTTCAAAAGCTGTGGGGCATTCTCGACCAAAATTGTTTGATGTTTGGCTGAAGCACGCTAAACTGAAACAACATCATTGGAATGTTTTCTACTTGGTGTTTATCTTGGTTTTAAAAGCTCTACTGTGCAATCTGGAGTACTCTTTATGGTTTTTTCTTGATTTTTTTTTAGAATAATTTAAAAAATGTTTTGTAGCGTATCGGTCTAAATTTGCGCGTATCAGCACGCAATTTGCACAAATTGGCACGCAATTCGTGCGTATCAGCTTGATATGCTAGCTTGTACATGGGGAGAACCCTGATGTATGCTAATAACTGAACCCTTATGCTGGTACACTGTTCCATGGCTGTTCCAACCTGTCATGAATTGTTTATTTTCTCTGCCCGTAATTATGTAAACATATTTTGTAGACATGTATTTGGAATGTAAATTTGCATGCAGGGGCTGACATTAAAAAGATAAAGGTTTAATAAAAATGGGTATGGCATGATGTCAATGAAGTGCTGAGGTTATTTGGTGACCTACAATACTGTACATTACATGTCAATGAAAAGTTCTACTTTTCATTAGGTTGATAACAGCCTTTGTCAAAACTATTTGAATTATTTCAGAGCAGAGTTTGCCCTTTACTTTTTCAGTGACTAGTACATGGAACCATTCACTTGTACAGTTGTTCGGTCGTTTCACTAGTCCATCAGCTTTTTCACAATACATTTGAATTACATGTGATGTACATGTGTACATTGTTGCAAGTCAGACCACTCGGAGAGAATTTTAACTGGTCCTCGGTGTTTTAACAAGCATTTGACAAGTTGAACCATAGAGCAAGGATAGTTGAACACTGTTACGGAGAAGGCTGTGTAGTTTGTTGGCACAGTCACCACTGTATTTTGAGCTGTAAATCGAGCCAAACCTGATAGGCATTATGCATGGAACCTTAACATCCATGAGAATCCTTAATTGAACCACCCAAGATGGACTGTAATAAGATTGACATCACCCTCCCCCCAGCCCGAGGCTTGTTTTGAATTTGACAAAATCAGGCGAAGAATCGTGTGCAGGGTATTCAGGCAGTGAATGGATTTTGATTGTCACTATTTGTCATGTAAGATATAGATCCTCCATTTTATTTGATGTTATAATTTCCCTTTGTTTTATTCACAGATGAACCAAACTCCTTAAGACCCATGACAGAGGCAACATCATCTTTCTTGCTTAATGCTCTTCCTCCCATTTGGAACGTTACATGTTCATCTCTAGTCTCCCATGTTGTCACAATCGTCCGCTGACGTCTGCAGTACTATGGAATAAGCTACAGAGCGACGGGCACAAGAAATAAACGTATGCATAAGGAATTATTGCCGTCCAGTAACACCCTAGTAATGCAAGAGCATATTAGCATCGGAAGTTCTGTTAATCATTCAAACTGATTACCTCGTCATTAGTAACCATATTGACAATTAAAACGCTGCTTTGTTTAGATTTCATTAAAGTAAGCCATGTGCTGAACTGATGCTGTCGAAACCAAATACAGTCGTTTTGGAATCGCTGATAAATCTACAATGCAATGGAACACGGTGTAAATTCTGTACTGTTCAGCAAATGTGAGTTATAGTCAACCTTGATTGCTCAATAGCGTGTGACGGACATGTCTTCCTACATGGATCTACATTATATAAAATGCCTACAGAAACCACCGGAAGAACGAACTGCAAAGGTAGGCGTGACTCATATAAAATACACATGTAGCTCTGTGTGGGAGGGATGCCAGTGAAAGAGAAACCAAAGCATGCAGTGATGTGAAATGTTGTGGTTTTAAAGTTGGTTAAACCCAAAATATTTGTTGTTGAATTGTCACCTACTTGAATAAAATTAGCAGTACATATTATTGCGCCAATCATTCTGAGAAATCTTGAATGTAACGTGATATACTTACATGTACATGTACTTGGTTGAATGCCATCCCTCTATTGATGTGTTTAATTTGCTGCGGCTGGGTGGGGGTGCCTCACAAAAATAAATTCATGTAGCGGGCTTACACTTGACACTAGCCTGACGTACGTTGGCTTGCAAAAACTGCTGTGAGTGTATTCAAATCAGTTCTAAACTTGCCTGTTATTGCTAGGCTGCTGATAAGTTGGCAATCTATTTACCTGTTTAAATTGGCCAATCATTTTTTGTTTTTCCGTCTACTGTCGAGTCTACCCCAGAACTCTACAGCCAAAGGCCTTGCAGGCTTAAATTTAAGAAGAAGAGAAAATGAATTATTCGCAATAAGCCGTTTTTGCAGGGAGCCAGTCAGATCCAATCACGTAGTATTTCAGCTGGTACATGTAACTTGTTTCTGTTGTCCAACAAATTTCTGCGCTAAGCAAATTTGTCTGTGTAGCAGACGCATGAAACTTGTCCCTGATACATGGTACATTGTACATCACTAATGTAGAAGACCTTTTTGATTGTGTAACAGACGTCAGACTTGCATGGTGGGAGATGGGGTTAGACCCAGAGTGGCAGTCCCTGATAACAATGATGACAGATGATTGCGGAAGAAGCAGCCGTGAGCAATGCTTCTCCCCAAGCGCATGTTTGATTGTTCTCCTAAGAATTTTGCGCAAATGCCGTTTTCTATCTTCGGACTTTCAATTGTGCTAAAACCTTTTACCATGAATTTACATTGTGCTTGCTTATAATCAAATTAACGTTTAAAAAATGACTCCATTGGAGAATCAATTAGAGTGTTTCAGGCTCACATAAGACTAGAGCTAAGTGCATGATACATTATGTAGGTATTTTTATATCACATGTGTGCTACTTAATGCTTTCAGTCAGTTTCCTAAATTAATTTTTAGGATCACGGCTGCGTAAAATCTTTAGTATAGGCCTATTAAATGCATTAATAATTAGATTTTCTTCTCAAGCAAGAAACTGTTTAAGGGATATTCTACTTTTGGTTAAAACCCCAAGAAACGCTTACTTTAACAAATACCTTAACTCTACATTTCTGTTGGCGCTTAAATTAAATAAATTTGTGAGGAACATCACCTGAAATCACCAAGGCTTCATTTTGTTTTAAAAACAATACATGAAACTGACTCAACAAGCTTTTTGTAGAATCTATCAGAATGATCTATTCAGAATGTTTGGCCTTTGGCAAATTTGTGGAAATCCTTTATTTAAAAAGAATACATCATGTACATGTAGATGTATAATTTGCTCTCATTAAAGGGGCACAGCAAGCCTGTGGACAGATATTATATTCACACCCGCACACAATAATAATGACGGCGCCCTTTAAACCTTTGTTTGTTTGTGATGTGATGGTCAACCCGCACACGTGTAGTAACTCTGCTCATCGGTAGATGTCCAGCCACAAACAGATTATGATTACGATGACAGTGCCCCTTTAATTTATTGAGGGGAGGTCTGTGCACTCCTCAGAATGGAACTGAACACATTTTGTTGCTGACCGCTCATAATTTAAGCCTGTACATTATGTTTCTTTTTGTACACATTTTGTCCCTATGTAATGTACATGAACCTCTGATGACTCATGTACATGCTGGATTGCAGGATCCGGGATTGCAGGATCCAATATTGGATTTATTTTTGTTACGGTAAAAGCAAATAAACGCCACTTTCATTTTCGGCTGCAACCTTGACACTTGTTTTTCCCCAAAGATTTTGAAATCCACTTTGTAGTGATACTTTTGTTTACATTCCTTGTACAAGTTTAAGGAGAGCGGCCTCATACTCTTCAGAAATGATGGTGTGTCGTGCCAATCACACAAAATTAATGAAGCACACACACATATTTGAACATGTACTGTAGGCTGGGAAGGCAATTGCCTCTATGCCCGTGGGCCCAATTTCGGAGAGCTGCTTAACCACAAAAAGTAGCTAAGCACAACAAAATTATGCTTACCAGAATATGGTCACCAGCCAAAATGCTATTTCTCAAATACAATCTGTGACTGGTGTCCTGCTAATTTGTAGCAGAAAATTGTTAAGCAACATGTTCTGCTTAAGCAACTCTATGAAATTTGGCCCTGGTTATTGCCATGGTCGGTGAAATGTTCCAGTTGAAGCGATGCTCTTTACTAAGGAAAACTACACATTATACCTTGCCCTTACAAGAATGAAGTTTTAGGTCTGTAGATTCGTGCATGATGAAACGTAAACAATAACAGGGCGCTAAAAACACAGTGGTATTTATGTGTACACTACCATTGGGTATGTGTAGTGTATTGCCTTGTACACCTTGTGTGGTACATCATTTACATATATGAGCATCTGTTGATGCCATTCATATCAGATGTTTGTTACATTGACACACAGCTTGATACAGGTGTCAATTACAGAGGTCATTTACATGTATGGTGTAGGCCTATAATAGTACTATTTGTGTAACTGAGGAGACGGTTTTATAATTATCCTCGTCATCATTGAAGGCTGCAGTTACAGAAACACTTAATTCCATTTTACATCAGTGTACTCATCATCATCCAACAACCTTACATGTACACGCTTTCATTTTGTGATCTATTTTTGATCCAAGTTAGGTTTATGACTGGCCCTGTGCCAGAAACTACACATGTAAATTGTACATTGTATGTAAGCCTAAGCATTATATAAAATAGAAAGAAGGTGAGCACCGTACTCAACACGAGATTCATTGATTGAAGTTTTCTCCAGAGGGTTTTATGGAGTGACTCTTTAAAAGGAGAAGTCTTCAGAGAATAAGCCTACTCCTCCAACAATGACCAAAAACCATTGATACATATGTGCCAATAATAAAGCCTGGAATTACACAGAGGACAAGGAGGCCCTCAAAAATGAGAAAACAACTCAAACTTAGACTTCATTTTTCTATGAAATCAAATCTTGTTTTAAGATTCGATTTATCCAACTTCTTTAAATTAGAAATACATGTACCCATAAAGCATTTTTGTAATAAACATACAATTTTTAAAAATTGACATTAAAACAAAATTTAAATTTAGGACGAGGATGCTTATTATTGAGAAACACCGATTTGCCAATCACACCCGAATTAAGAAGGATTTGATGATAACAATATCATAATTTTTACAGCCATAAACTTTGTTATAATATTTCAGTGTTTTAAGAAACAGAATTGATCACGCGTAAAACTCAATTATGGTTGGGAGCCAGACTTACGAAGTCTACATGTATGTAGGCCATGGAGGCCATGGAGGCCATGGAGGCCATGGCCTCTGTTGCCCCGGTCTTGGCCTTGGTGCCCCTTCAAAAGTTTCCCATAGACTTGAAGATTTCCCAATGGAAGTGCTCTTATAAACTAAAAATGGCCTTGTCCTCTCAAAGATGAAATTCCAGGCCTAAATTATTAAAAGATAAAATTCATTTTTATGTAGAACAACCTGTTAACTTATTTTAGTAAAGACTAATATATTTTGTTTGGTTTAACCATACGCTGATGTGCATGGGTAAAACCAAATAAAATTCTTTATCCCTGTTGCAAATTTAACATCTTTTAAAAGTGTTATGTTTAGGTAATTTTAATAATTCATAGCCTAACACATTTATTATGCACATTGTCTATGCAATATTTAATGCTGCCTTATGCCTTACATGTATACATTGTAATGTCCATTGTCTATTATTTATACGCACACAACCTGTTCATGGCGGCAAACATTTCATGCGTGACCAATTTATATCGGTAACATTACCCCATCCCGGCATTTAGAAACTACAAACCATGTGAGGTGAAAATAAATAACTAGGTTTGCACGTAATGAGGACCTGCCATCCTTGCACATCGCTTCAGTATGTTCTACTTAATGTGCCCAGTCAATTGAGCTGACGGTGACAAATTCAAGCAGCCTATTTCGTATCTTTATTAAGTGTTTGTAAGTGTTGCTCCGTGCTAAAAATAAACTGCACATGACGTGCAATTTATTTATTTATTTTTTCTTGTGCTGCAGTGAAGGACTCCACTGTAGGATATTTTTTTACCATATGGAAAGGTTTAAGTTTTAAAATACACGTAGTTATCCCTCTTTACCTGTCTGGCTGGAACAATGAACAAATTTATATCAGTACCTAAAACTCTATTAAAAAAAGGAGGAAAAAAGAATAAGAAGATGTTCATATTGGTGTACGAGTGCGTCCGTAAAATGGCCCAGCGCTCCGAAGGCCTCAGTTTGCCAACATATTATGACAAAATATTTTTTTAACGTGCTATATCTTAAGCAGGCCTAGGCCTACATTTAATTTTGTCCGATCCAACAAGTCTCCTTTTTGATTACCTTGTTTTTAATAGATCTGGTCTTAGACTTTGTGTTCCTCGTACAAACCTTACTCGATACAGGCAATCCTTTGTCCCTAACTGCATTAAGTATATGTTTCTGTCCGGTTAATTTGTATAACTTTGTGGATAAGTTATTGTTTTTAACTGAATGAATTTTCTATTTTTATGTGCCCATGGAAACTAAATTTTAATATTTTTATGATGCGGGCAATAACATTTCTAATTCCAAATTATACAATTAGATATCTTTGTTCATTCCATCAATTTGGCTTTGACTTTATGAGACAATTTAGCAATGTTTTATCATTTCAGTTTTGTGGAGGGAGATATACATGTGTGATATTTTATTCTTGTGAGTCAAGCCACCTATACCCCAAGAGTTTAGACCCAAACTAGAGCAACAGAAGCAGCTTGGAGACTTTTTTGGATGCTAGGTGGCAGCAGATGTACTTGTACCTTTATAATTCATTATTTGCGGAGATTGCCTGCGGAGTACAAGTGCTGCCAACTCTTCCTGATTTTGCAGAAAGTTCCCTGAAAATAAACCAATCTTTCCATGTTCCGATGAACAAATTTGAAAACCTTCCTTGTTATGGAAACTTTTCCCTACTACGTAGAGTAATGGAAAAATTTCCTGGTACTGTACATGTATGTCTGCTGCCACCTACAGTACTGTGCTGCCGCCTATAGACCTTTATCATGCTGCCATTATCTTGGTACAGTGTACCTGTATCCAGTAACAGTAATGGATGCTAACATTCCTTGTACAAAAAGGAACCAGACTACTTTTCCTTCCAGCCTCGGTTTGGTTATACATTGAGGTGAATTGGAGAAGAAACCAATCGAGATGGCCACCCATGATAAAGGTCTATAGATACATGTACATGTACCTGTCACCATAGAAACATAAGTAGGTTCAAAGTCTACACAAAAACATGTGTCTAACATAAGCTTAAAAATCTTAAAAATCAGCATAAAAAACCTGTTCGACTGAAGAAATGTTTTTTGTTTACATGGGGGTCAATTTGCTGACCCAGCAAGCCATTGAGTGACCACTCATGTGTCTTGAAGATGCTTCACTATGATCAGGAACATGACAAGGAGGAGAGTAATACCCCGATAGATATGACTAGCCCCCTCTATTGAGGGAGATCTTCACTTGTCAAGATGAGGGTATCATGTTCCACTATGTATAACATTACATACAGTAGGGGCCTATCTACATCGAGGGCGCTGTGTCCATATAAATGAGACCTGATACTTCATTCTTGTCTTGGCATTAAGGGCAAGGTAGTTTTTCCTTATGGTCACTTCTACATGTATGAGGAAATGTCAATTTGTAGAACTGGGTCATTTGAAGGGGCAACAAGGCAGTGACCAGGGGCATAGAGGCAAGTGCCTCCATTACGTCTGTGGAGAGCATGAATTGGGCCCGAAAAATGCTGTAAATTGAGTTTTTGGTCTTCTTTTTTTCTTTAAAATAGAACAATTTGAAGTAGGCTCCTACCGGTACCAGCTTTCTGAATGTAGTTTTTTGAAACTTGACATTATATTAGGTTATATCACAAATGTTATCATTTCACTTTTGTATACATGTCAACATTTTCCTAATAAATAAAGTGCCTTCTTGCCAATGGGCATGCAAAGTGGAATAGTTGTAAAGATTTTATTTGTTCTTAAATGTGGCATTGTGAGTTTGAGTCCCAGCTGAGTAGCCTGTGAGTATACAGATCTTGTCACACAATGGTGTTTCAACTCATGGGTACAAACAATCAATTTATTATATTCATAAAGTAATAAAATTATAATTGTTCTTGTCTTCCAGAACTTGGAATACATCTTTAAGTTCTTACACACTTTGGAAGCTTTGAGGTCTCTGCGTGAGGCAGCTCTTCGAGAGATAGCCAAGAATGTCCGTTATATGAAGCGAGACGCTAACGACATCTTATACTGGTAGGTACACATGTATTGTGACCACAATGAGGTTTTACATTTAAGTAGAAGCCAGGACCCCTTTTTATGGCTGAGATTACCTTGAGTAAGAAAACAGCACTTGTGGTAGTCAGAAAAATCCATGCTTAGCGTAAGCCTATTTTACAGGTTAGCATCTAACCATTTTCGCATTTGCGCCTAAAAACATGTGATGTGAAATATTTTTAGCAAACACAAAACTTTGGCGCTAACTCTGTAAGCACTGGAGAATGATGACTGCACAGAATTCCGTGGTAAGTGCAGAATTCTGCAGTAAGCAGAGCCATGATTTTGACAAATTGACAAGTTCACATAGCATGAAATGGTAGTGCCATTTCATTTGGCCGATTTAATTTTAAAAATAGTGTTAGCTGTTGCAAACTGCTTACTAACCAAAAGGATGGTATAAATGCAAGATAATAGTGGCCTGACGTTTCGACCCTAGCAGAGTCTTTCTCGAAGGCTAAATGACAACTCTGCAAACATGAACAGACTGGTGTAACAAAAGTAGTCCAGTGGAAATAGATGATAGAGATGAAAGCACACCTAGAAAGCAGGGGAATGAACAGAGAGGATTTTATTAAAGTTTAATGAAAAATGTTTGCGACTTTCAAAGAAACTGACTAATTCCATAATGATTAACTTCCTAGCTGATGATAAACCACAATGGCGACCAGAGGGCGACATTATTGCTTGACCTTTCGCAAAGTAAAAAATCCTAGGACAATCAGTGACATGGTCTGAGTCAATGTCAATCAGCTGTTTCTTTGTTTATTATACTTTCTGAAAGTCACCCCACACATAGAAATGAGACCATTCCTACGGATACAATTGCTATCCGTAACAATGACTTGGGATCAATCTCTATTTCCCAGAAGCTTTCTTATATAAACTCTGATTCAGTTCATTAATTTCTTCTCTTCACTCTTCTTGGCAAGTTATGAAAGGAAAGTCTGTTCAAAAGTAAGTCTACATGTACTACTTCTCAGAGGTCATTTGGCACACTGCAGTACATGTGCTTCTTGCCTGACAGATTTTAACTTAAACAGTCTGTGTTGGAAACCCTGTACAGTCGACTCTCGTTAATACGAGCTCGGAACATACGAGACGCCGGTTAATACGAGGTATTTCACCGGTCCCGAACTGTCCCATGCGTGTTTCTATGTCTTAAAAAACGGAAGATACGAGCACGGTCGTAACGAGAACACGGATATTACGAGGTATTTTTGCGGCCCCGTGATGACAAAATGTATTGTTTTTCATACTTTTATAGCGAGATCGGAAAAAATATTGTTGCGTAAAATAAAAGCTTACCGTTCAGTCAGCCAAATTTCTGAAATTACATGATTTTGCCAAACTATTTTTCGGATCGGACCGGCTACACGGTTCCGTCCGATCCGAAAATCAAAACATTACGCTGGTAACTTAGGCTTGAATTACTACTTCGCCTACACGTCTAGCGGCTACCAGCGAAAACAACGTTCAGCATAGGCGCTACGCAGTATCGAATCTGTCACATCATGGTCACATGAACGGCAAGTTTGACATGACTTTGCTATGATTTTTATTTTCAGTTATACAAAATATGAAATTTCTATGATCATAGTCAACAAAATTGCATTTATCATTGATATTTTTGTGTACATGATGCTCGTAAGAACTGTACTAGGAAGCCTACCGCTCCGTTCTAGCCTAGACACGTGTGTAGTGCATGCACTATGACGACGTGTGTATACAGTACATGTACATGTACGTGTAAATAGTGCGCTGCGTTTAAGACGAGGTTCGGATAATACGAGGAAAACGGGCCAGTCCGGCGGACCTCGTATTAACGAGAGTCGACTGTATACAGTATACCAAAGGCTATTGTGATTTGTAGGTCTCAAAAAGGGACCTGATCATAGGCCATGTGACCTGTGACAACCGACATACATCACATGATGTTTACAAAAGAGCAACAGCCCAATCGAAGAACGCCAAGTCTTACTTTTTATAGAGATCTTGCACTCTCTGAGTTTTATCAACTTTTGATACGAAGAAAGGGTGCACATCTCAAAACTTGTTCAGCTGTAACTTTTGTAACTCTTCAATTTATGTGGAAACAGTGACACAAAATGTAACAGTATCCTGCCTGCCAGAAAGGCCCTGGAATGTACAAGGTCACTATTTTAGTAAACAAAGGTTACATTCCTATAAGATCCATGGCATCTGTTGCCCTGCTCTTGGCCTTGGTGCCCCTTCAAAATCTTTCCTATAGACTTGAAAAGATTCTCGATTGGAAATGACCATCATCTCAAAGATTAAAATCCAGACCTGTAACAAAATATTAATTTTGCAAAGGGCACTTCCATGAGAAAATCTTAAAGTCTATGGGAAACTTTTGAAGGGCAACAAGGCCAAGACCAGGGGCAATGGAAGCCATGGCCTCAGCGTCCTTTGTTTAATGCTAGGCCTGCTATGGTGTTGGTTCTAGTTCATATTGACAAGTATTCAAACATGCTGATCACGTAGCATTACAAATAATGATGTATTATTTTCCTAATGTCAGAAACAGAAAACAAAACAAAGTTCATGATTAAGGTACAACAGGTGGCGCTGTACTTAACCTGTGTAGAAATAATCCTCATGAGATTTTAAGGTCACCGGGTTGACACTTTCGTAGTAATTACAGGTGGCAGTACCAGGATTGTGAACTGTAAACAAATCAAAGATCAAAACAAACTCCTGGATTTACGTTCACATACATGTAGGTTCCTGAGAATTAGCCCATCTGTAAACTGACAAGACTAACATTGGGTAATTTTTTCTTTGATCTGACAGTCGTGATGATCGTAGTACATGCTGGTACATTCTTCTCGCAGGATCTGTCTTCATTGACCAGCATATGTTTCTGCCTCGTAGTAGGTAAGTCATTCTCCGTCTTAAATCTAAATTTTATGAATTGATACATTGCAGACTGGGTTAGTATAGTTTATCAATCGTTCAAAACCATGGTTGATGAATTTAAAGGAGGGCAGAAGGAGGGTTGACTGTGTACTGTGTATGCATTTACCACATGATATTATCTTGCAGGCTAGCATTGCTAGCCTGCAGTATTCCAAACCACAGTGGATGGTATTGAAGGGTCAGACAGAAGGACGGTTGGCTGTCTATTGCGGATGCATTTACCACATGATATCATATTGTACATGTAGGCTGGCATACATGTATGTAGTTTACATTCAGGCTGGCATAGTTTATCATTCAAAAAACAGTGGATGACTACCAGGCAGTAGGAGGGTTATTTTCTAATCTCTGGCTAAAATCCTTGTCTCGTTTCCTGCGCAAAATCAATATCATGACTACCAATCAAAACAAGAGACCAGACTATTTTCACTTTCAGCCTCAGTTTGGTGTCATTGATTTGAATGGGAGACAAAACAAGATGGCTGGTAAAGGTCTAGTATAACACTATACTGCCCTCTGGAGATCAGACTAAAACATTAATTCATTGATGCAGACGACAGAACACTTACTAATCATAATATCTGGCAGAGTGAGTCATAGCTACATGTGTTGGTAACTCAATCTTCATCAAGTCAGGCATGACGATTTGCGTATAAAATCTCTAAAACCATCCTGGAGTACAGCTCTACAAGTCGGTTCCATCGAGAGCAGGTTTTCAACAAGGTGACAGCGTAATGCGCTCTGCGATCATGTTTATTGGATGGTTACGTTTTAATGTTTGGCGTCTACCTGTACATGTGTGATTGAAGGTTGACCTGGCTGTCGGCATTAACATGAAAACTGCGCTATTGTGGTTGTGAACAATGAGGATGCATCCAACAGTGTGCCCATTGATGTACAGATGTATTTGTTGAATTGAAACCAACCATTTGAAACCATGGCGACTCAATTTACCAGATAGTAGGAAGGCTAAAGCCAACATTAGGTGATGAGACAAAACAATAGTTTGTGGAGAATTGTCTGGGATGGAGATGGAGAATTGAACATTAGCTGAAGGAAGGTAACTGTTTTATGCTCCATTTCTGCTCTTGTTAAAACAATAGAAGTTATTGTCTCGTCCAGGGATGTACATCTGTATGTCCAATACTGTTGTCATGTTACACTGTATGCTCTTGTAGAGTGTTTCGTATTTTTTAGGAATTGTCTTTTGAAAATTTGATTTTTGAATCATTTGGCTTTTTCTTACATTCAGTGTGGGATAGTATCTTTGTTTACCCAATTCAAGGTATTGTTTTAATTTTAAATTTAATCTGACTTACAGTACATATATTGTGAAAACACAGCAGTCAAACTATACAGTTCATAGTGACTTCCAAATCTATTCAATCATTAGATAAATATGACTTCAATATTTTGTTTTTATAATAAAAAGAAAAAAGGCAATCGTGTACAATATGTAGGGACTTATTTTAGATTTTGCAGTGAGTTGTTTATGCAAAATAAATTAGATTCACACTTTCGAAACAAAGACAAAAATTCCATATTAGGATGTGGTTGTATGCATCCTTGTTATAAACCGACATATTAGTGTTCATCCTAGACATCCTAGAAACCAAAAGTTGAAAAGTTTAAAGTATCCGTGGCAACCGATCACTCAGTGTCACCCCCCTCCCTCCCCTCCGGGGGAAAAGGAAACTGATGGTATTTTCGATATTGCAGAATAATACACAATTCTCTGACTATATTTGACGGTCACTGCTTTACAATGTACATATTTGTTTTTGATTTAGGAAGTCCTTGAAATTGAAATAATTTGTGGCTGAGTTTATTTTGAGCCATCTCTAGAATCCAGATGGTAATCATGCAGTGCATGGAATAAGGATGGGGCGAAACAGTAAATACAGCAATTGTGTCATCTCTGAAGGTCCTGTTTTGTTTGTTGAACATCCTGTTCTTTTTACTACGCATATTTCAACTCAATAAATTAGGTTAAATTAGGTTGCCAGAGAGGATTTCTATTCAATTACAACTTTGATCACCCTATTTTTGTATCTTGGCAAATATATCCCTATGGTAAATTATCACCGGTCTATGTTGGTCTGTTTCGTCTGTAACATGTTATTGAAAGTAGACTCTTGGTTTGCTTGTTGTCCTCTGCCTTCGTGAGCGGTTTTAAAATCTTGGTCATGTAAACTTTATAATTCGCTACACTCTGCGTGTGGTGTTGTTGACTCTCTCAGTCCGGTGGATAGGCTCTATCAACACGGGTATTTGTGCACAAAGGACTGGATTGCTGTTCCACGCCGGTCAGAGTGGATCTACACCGTGGAAGATTTGAACCAGGACCAAGTTTCATAGAGCCGCTTAAGCAGAAAATCCTGCTTAGCAATTTTCTGTAAGCAAAAATCAGCGGGATACCAGTCACAGATGGTACATGGGAAATTTATTTTGGCCGGTAATTTTAATCTTGTACATGTAAGTCTAATTCTTTTGTGCTTATCTAGTTTTTGTGCTTTAAGCAGCTCTATGATAGGGCCTAATTTCATAGGTGCTTAAGCAGAAAATAATGCTGAAAAATTTCCTGCTAAGCAGAAATGAGCAGGACACCAATCACGAATTGTACAAAAGATGTGTTTTTTTTGGCTGGTAACCTTATTCTGGTAAGCATAATTTTGTTGTGCTTAAATTATTTTTGTGCTTAAGCAGCAATTAGGCCCAGTCTTGAACTGATTTTGGTCCAATAAGTTTAGAAGACTCGTCACCCAAAAAGAGAGTGTTTTGAATCATGAATGGTTACAATGTAAGTTGCTAAGCTCACTGTATGCATTTATGTAGACTTCAGTCTGCAGTAGGCGTTCACCCCATGACATCATAGTCCTGTCTGAAGGATCTTTATCACGTAATCATCATTTGAATTAACACACGTTGACTTTTACAATGTGTAATTATTACGCAGTGCTCCACCTGATGTCAGCTACACTGTACCTAGGTGTATAGTGTTTGCATAATACCTAAACCATTGGATAATATTGAATTATTGTAAATTGTTCAGCGTCTGCTGTGACCATGTCCTTTTGGAACATTGTTTGTATTTTTTGTATTTGTTGCATTTATTAATTTCACAGGTAGAAAAAATACAATTACATGACAAAAATTATACATGACATACATGTACAGGTACAAGATGCAAGAGATAAAAAAAAAAACCCAAAACGGTGCTGATCACACAATTCGGTATGCATTTCAAAGATAGGACTATAGACACAGTTGAAGGATTACAAAAAAGTAAGCTTAATAACTGTCTAGCTGTAGACTACATACATTGTGTACATTATACTTGTAGTGACGTATTAGTAACAACATGGCATAGTGCCTGCATTTTGGGTGCAGTTCACTTCCAAACCCAATCATCTTTTGGGTTGAGTCTCTCTCTCACCTGCATTAATGTCATTCAACTGTCCTCATCCATCAAAAATCAACCACAATTGTTAAAAGAGTTTTGTGGGATCCCTACTGCCTCCAGTTGATAAATGGTAGACTCTCCTCAATCCTTAAAAATCCTCAAAATTCTCCAGATGATTGTGAAGGATTCTGGAAACTTTACCAAGGGTAGAAAATTGGAGAAGCCATGGTCTGTTTCATTGACTAATTCTGGTTGTGAAGCCAATGACTCTCAGGAAAGTGAACTTAATCACTATAGCAGCCAAGAACCCCATGGAGAGAAAAGACATAGAAGGAAATTTCAGTTTTAGATGTGGGTGGAAAACCTTAGAGAAGATTCCAGTGCAAACCCACGCAATCAGGTAGGGACTGAAAACCCAATCCACATTGTGCTCCTGGCGGGATTTGAACCAGGGTCCCTGAGGTAGAAGGTGAGGAAATATACCACCATGCAAACCCAGGCTCCCCAAGATTAAAAATGTATACTTTTATTGATTTTTAATCAACGAGGGCACTTCATAATCGCTGATGATTATTGACAGCCATGATCCCACCATGCTGTATAAAGCCTCCGAATGAAGCAACATGGTGGAATAATATGGAGTGAGTTTGTTACTTTTTTTAAAAATATCTTTTTAATCTTTGGTTACAGCTTTGGTAAGAGGACCTCAGGCTCTGGGAGAAGAGGGGCAGATTGCTTGATTTTGGAAACCTCAGAACTTCTTGTGGTAAGTTTTTTTGTTAAGCTACAGCAATTATTAGTACATTATCGTAGTGTGTCCATCTTGTAATGTCAAGTTTGAATCACTGTACCAAACAGAGGCTAGAAGGGGAACTAGTCAGGTCCCTTTTAATGACATGATTGTTGAGGACATAATAGTCAATGGGTGTATAGGGTATCAGTTTAAGATTGTCACAGGGTGATAAAAGGTCTTAAGCTTTCAAGAACAAAGATGTCTACTTTTGGTATTGTAATCACATCTCGTTAAATTCTGATACAATAATGAGGTACTCTTGACTTGTCCTGCACACAGTACAAGAACAACAAGTTGTTTACATGTATACTCAAGTGTGTGTTTCTTTTGAATCACTTGTAATTGGATAGTTGCTATTCAAATTGATTGAACTGACCCCACACAGACACAAGCACCTGTTATCGGGTTCCATACCTTACTAACAAGTGCTTGGTACTGAAAGCCCTCAAAAATGTATTTTGTTACTCAACTCCACTGCCATCTTGTGTGTCAAAGAAGGAGACGAGGAAGAAGCATTTTGAAAGGTCATCCAATCGAGAGCAATTTGAGCAATGCTTGCCGTCATGCCAGCTCCTCGGCCTCGTTCTGTAGTATTTGTCAGTTTAGCATTTTGGACTCACCACCTACACATCTCAGAATCATCCGTTGGTGTCCCGGGATGGCGGTCGAGGTTGATTAATGTCATCTTTTGATCAAGAGAGAAAAATTACTTCAGGGTTGATCATGAATGTTGCATGTAAACATTTCTGGGTTATTTATAAACCGAGGCCCTGGAATATTGATAAACATTCTTGGAAAATAAAGAATCTTTCTCATATAAACACATTTTTTTCAAAGATGTTTTTACAAACGGAAGAAGAACATTTGCAAGTCATGGATAAACTTGTGATAGTACCACGTGGTCTCACGTAAGTTGTGGTGGCTCTTAGATCTTTGAGGTTTGAGCGCAGTCTACGTACTTGCACAATTTAGAGATTGCGCTTTTCAGATTTGGCAGCTGAATCCGCAGATTGGGTAAAGTCGTGCGATCTGCAGATTGTACAAATCCTTAGAATGGATCAACACACTCAAGTTTTTCCCCTAGTGAGGTCAAGGCAATTTTCTTTGTGCACATAGTTGTATGTGTACACACGTGAGCATTGAGTTGAATGGAGACCTTTACCATCATGGGGGAAAAACAATCTTATAATACATGTAACTGGTGTCATGTTATACCAACTGTAAAGCTGTGATCGGCATTGCTGGAAACCATTGCGAGATCAGTGTAAGTCTTTTTCTCTGGTCTGCTGGTAAGCTAAGCGGTTACATGGCTGGAAGGATCATTAAATACATAGTAGAACCAAACCACGCAGACATCGGTAAATTTTTCTTGACGTGTTTTGGTTTGATTTTGTTAAAATATATAAAATTGGTCAAGTGAGACATCTTCTCCCTGATATGATTGTTTATTTTTCATTTTGTTTCTTTCCTTTCTTCTTCGCTTTTGTTTTTCTTTTCAAGCTGAATAAAAAGTTTACGTTGGCCTTGTAAAATTAGGGTGGGTCAGGTTACCGGAAACAGAACAATGTTTGTTTTGGCCTCGCATTGTGCGCAGTTTTAGAAGGAAATGAAATTGGCTTCAAATTAGCATAAGCTGTGTCTGCATCAAAAGTGATAGTTTTGAAAATGGGCTTTTTATGTCATCTTATCAAATATGTGAAGGAAACGTGGGTTTCATAATTCCATTAATTATTTGGATTACTACTTTTACATAAGTGTGTAAATATTATTTTGTTTTTAGCCTCGTTTTTGTTGTTGTAATCCACATGTCCACAGAGTTTGAGTGCATTTATTTTTTGTTTGGTGACGCACATCAATAAAACTAAAATGAAATGGGTTTTTTTTTGTGCTCATTATCATAATGTTTTTATAAAAACAAATTTGATCATAATGAGTTGTTTGTAAGGTATGGACAAAATTTCACCTCTCTCCAAACGTATTTAAAGAAATAATTTTTTGCCAAGCTGAAAGATCAGTTTTAAAAACTGAGACACTCTTATGTACGAAAGGAAGTCTTTGTTATGAAAACCCTTTTACATGTAGGTCTGATTTTTGTCTGCCTATGCAAAATAACTTCCCAAGCATGCTCAAGAACCATTTTTTTAAAAAACCAAGCAGCATTTTGTGAGACTTTATCCTTGTGGGATATACCATGTGAGTAGCAGTTCGGTTTTAAGTTTAAAATCTCATTGATTTTCGTGATGGAGCCCGTGGTCTGCACGTTCCACTCATCTAGCCACGATCCACTCAGGTTAATTGTGTAACAAGAGTTGGTAACAACGGCGCAAGCCAGTCACGGTAGCTCCATCCTGACATTTGCACTGACTAGCAGTACCTATGTAGCCTTTCTAATCGCAGCAACACTTACGCTGAAGTGGTGGTGGGTGGCTGCGCTACATGGATAAGTTGTAAGTTGTCTCGTTTTGTATTTTGAGGAAAATCTGTTCTTTTTGGTTTATTCTGTTTGGCCAGCCTTAATAATATAGTGCACATATTCAGAGTACTTAAACGAAGACAAAGATTTTTGAATTATGAGATGGTTTTATGCCCATGTAGCACCCTAAGGAATTTACAAGGTACTGTGGCGCACTCAGCAGCCACTGCCTGAAACACCTGGGCAAACCCCTTTTCTAAGTGATAAATTTAACTGGGTTCTTTTACGCGTATCACACAACACACAGGACCTACGGCTCTGCATCCCACGCGAAGGATAAAGCAATAATGGTTAAGTGTCTTGCTGTGCATAAAGACCTTCTCTTGTAGACACCTTGAACACTAATCTTCTTGTATTAATACAATAATAATCATAAAAACTGCGCAAATTTGCTTTTTGGGATTTACTTTACAGTAGCCTGGGCTAGACATCTTAAACACTTGAATGAGTATCAATAGTTCTGGACTCGTTAACTCGTTGTTTACTCGTCAGTTGTAAACTTATCAGTTGTAAACTCGCAAGATTTAAATTCACTAATCTTCTGAAATTCCTCAAAATAGTAAACATGAAAACTTCAAAAATGTGTGCTGTGCCTTTTGCTTCAAATGTAATTAGGTGCAAATAATCTCAGGTTAATCAGGGAAATGTCTGTAGTTTCTTGGGGGGATATTAGTTATTTGAAATATTTTGCAAATAGTTAATAAGTAGGGTCATAGCTTTGTTTTTCAACATAATGTTGATTTATATGCCAAGTATCATGAAAGATACAATAAAAGTCACTTGTGAAAGTTTCAGCTGAATGCAGTGTCTACTTGTTGAGAAAATAGCAAAAAACTATCATGCTATTTTCTTCAAGAACGGCGAATCCAGTTCCCCAAAGGGGGGCGGGGGGAGGATTAATTTAATGAGTTGCATTTCTTGTTTTTGTTTGGAGTTGCTATAAATACTTAACACAAGTGTCCAGACATGCCAGATAGTCGTTTAGATACAGCCCTTGTACTGGCAAGACTTTTGACTTTACCTCCATGTACATGTCATTTGTAAGAATAAACGCAGGGGTCTCATCTACACCCATAGGGAGACAATTTTCAAATAGTTTCTTCAATAGCTTCAAAGGGGTCTCATCTACACCCATAGTGAGACAATTTTCAAATAGTTTCTTCAATAGCTTCAAAGGGGTCTCATCTACACCCATAGTGAGACAATTTTCAAATAGTTTCTTCAATAGCTTCAAAGGGGTCTCATCTACACCCATAGTGAGACAATTTTCAAATAGTTTCTTCAATAGCTTCAAAGGGGTCTCATCTACACCCATAGTGAGACAATTTTCAAATAGTTTCTTCAATAGCTTCAAAGGGGTCTCATCTACACCCATAGTGAGACAATTTTCAAATAGTTTCTTCAATAGCTTCAAAGGGGTCTCATCTACACCCATAGTGAGACAATTTTCAAATAGTTTCTTCAATAGCTTCAAAGGGGTCTCATCTACACCCATAGTGAGACAATTTTCAAATAGTTTCTTCAATAGCTTCAAAGGGGTCTCATCTACACCCATAGGGAGACAATTTTCAAATAGTTTCTTCAATAGCTTCAAAGGGGTCTCATCTACACCCATAGTGAGACAATTTTCAAATAGTTTCTTCAATAGCTTCAAAGGGGTCTCATCTACACCCATAGTGAGACAATTTTCAAATAGTTTCTTCAATAGCTTCAAAGGGGTCTCATCTACACCCATAGTGAGACAATTTTCAAATAGTTTCTTCAATAGCTTCAAAGGGGTCTCATCTACACCCATAGGGAGACAATTTTCAAATAGTTTCTTCAATAGCTTCAAAGGGGTCTCATCTACACCCATAGGGAGACAATTTTCAAATAGTTTCTTCAATAGCTTCAAAGGGGTCTCATCTACACCCATAGGGAGACAATTTTCAAATAGTTTCTTCAATAGCTTCAAAGGGGTCTCATCTACACCCATAGGGAGACAATTTTCAAATAGTTTCTTCAATAGCTTCAAAGGGGTCTCATCTACACCCATAGTGAGACAATTTTCAAATAGTTTCTTCAATAGCTTCAAAGGGGTCTCATCTACACCCATAGGGAGACAATTTTCAAATAGTTTCTTCAATAGCTTCAAAGGGGTCTCATCTACACCCATAGGGAGACAATTTTCAAATAGTTTCTTCAATAGCTTCAAAGGGGTCTCATCTACACCCATAGTGAGACAATTTTCAAATAGTTTCTTCAATAGCTTCAAAGGGGTCTCATCTACACCCATAGTGAGACAGTTTTCTAATAGTTTCTTCAATAGCTTCAAGCTAACCAAGCTAGTCTGGCTTTCCCATTTATTTCATCAGATCTTCAAAACGTTCAAAGCAAAAATAAATAAAATAGAAAAGCTCTGTTGCGCATCTTGATTAAATTATCGACCAGCATCTTTTAAAAAAAATTTTTTCATCCTCGAGTGGAGCTAGATAAACTGCTGACCTTTATGACACAACAATGGAATACATTTGAATGCACAGTCGCTGATATCTTTTGTTTGTTTTGCACTATGTGTTTGTTGTTGAACCGGTATTTAAATGTCATATGCACATTGGTGAAACGTCATGTTTAATAGTGCAAAAGAGTCAGTGTTCTCCATTAAGTGTGGTCCGCTGGCCAAATGCCAGTAAAAACACCCGAGGACCAGTCAAAATTCATTCCAAGTGGTCTGGCTGGCTAGTTCAGTTTTCCAAAGCATCCATATTTAATTTGAAGTACAGACTAGTAAGAAAGCTGGCAGGATAGTGAAATGACAAGCTAACTAGTCCCGCTGGCCAGTCATTCATTGGGCTAGAAAACTGTGCATTTTACTTGCCCTCAGGAAGTGTAGTAGCCCAGATTTTAAGTATGTACTGTATCAAACATTACACTTGTATCTTTCTGATGTGTAATGGTAGTGAGCACAACTAGTGTATTGGTAAAATGAAGTTTCATTCACTCACTCAAAAATAACTTAACAACACGTGTTATTAACAAGCAGTTTGGACAGTTTTTAGTAGCCCACAGGGCAAGTAGATTAGTTGTCTTTACTGATACTAGCCCATAGCAGTTTTTACTAGACAACACCGAGCTAGGCTTAAACTGTTATGGCCGAGCCTTGCAAACAAACAACACTTTTGAAACTTCAACCAACGAATGGCAGACAGGGACATGTGCATACACTGTACATGATCACCAAAACATTGTTTATAATATTTGTATATCTAAAAAAATATAAAGTGAGAGAGATTCTTACATGTATGTACTGTACAATGAAGGTACGTTATGGGACATGTTTCATACTTTGTACATGATCACCAAAACATTGTGTTTATAATATTTGTATACTTAAAAAAATATAAAGCGAGAGAGATTTTCATGCACTGTACAATGAGGGTACGTTATGGACATGCCTCAGGCATGTACATTGTACCTTACATTGTACCTCAAAGTGATTTAAGTTACATGCACCATACCAGCTCTTCTTTTTGCACCAAATTAAATGCACACACACAGCCTTTTAGGTATTAATTTGTTAATTAGATTAACCCTGAAAGTCCGTTGTTGTTCTTACTGGTATAAATCTCCCCAGTAATTGTTAATAAACAAAACGCAAGGTGTAAACAAACCTGTGTTTGCGACATGAAATTGTTTATAGTGTTACAAAAGGTGTCCCTTCTCATGTTTCATGCCCGCACAGGTTTCATTATGTACATTGCCGACTCTTTTTCCCGCTGTGAAAGAATTTTTGACGTCAACTGCTGTATCAATACACATTGTGCGTGACGGTCAATCACTAAGGAGGTGTCGTTGCTCGGTCGATGGTATTACACTAAGATGTCCAGCACAACATCTTCATGGTTACCGGTTAGCCGTCATTTCGCCATGTTTACTTTGTTTGCCTTAAGCAGTTGATGTTCATGTAGGAGACAAAATCAGGAGACAAAATCTCAGCTACATGTAGATATATATGCAGCTGCAGTTATTAATGGACTGTTTCAACAATTAAAAAAAAAAGGTATATACATGTAGGCCTACTCCAACCCTGTACATGTAAAACGAATTTGTAAATTCACTGAAAGGTTCAAACTTCCTTTCTCAAAACCAAATGAAATTCCTTGTTTAAAAGCAGGAGTTAAGCTTTCCTTTTCAAGTTGTTGAAATTTAATGTACTTATTTGAGAATTATTTTGAGCAGTCAGGCCTGAATTTCATGTTTGAGAGGGCAAGTCCGTCTTCATGGGGCACTTCCATTGGAAAATCTGAAATTGTTGAAGGGGCACTGAAGTGAAGATTGAGCTGACCGAGGCCATGGCCTCTGGCCTCCACGGCCTCAATTTAATTCCAGTCCCCGCTAAGAACTACTATTTCTTCCGTGTGTTTTGAACAAAATAATAAAATGTGTGAAATGAGGCCCCCATGAGATAACTTGTGAACAGTGGCGGGAAGTTGTCTCAACAGCTTCACAGGTTGTCAAGGTTTATAGATCTCTCCTTGTCATCCATCACTTGGTGAAATCTTTCATCCTACATACCGTTTGTAGGTGGACCTTCAACTCCTTTGCTGCTCAACACAGTTCTTAAATCAATTTGCTTGTAACTATGAGGGGTGGGCTTAAATGTATTACACAGGATTGGTGGAGCTTACAAAATAGTCGCTGACAGTGTTCATGTTTTGTGTGATCGACCATGAAATAGTAACCCTGTGAATATTTGGGCTTAATCGGTTGTGTGAGTCAGGAGAAAATTAGTGAAAAACCAGGCACAATTTTTAGCATGTAAACACATTGTCCTTAATTTTGGTTATAACAACTGAAATCAGATGTTGCAATTTTTAGGTTTTCAGATACAGTTTTCTCGAATATGACTTGTAGAGGGAAAATATTGTACTGAAAAAAAAAATGGTTCAAGTATGAACTTCATAATCAGTAAGCTTTCAGTCTAAAAATAAACAATGATTTTTTTTGTCCTTACCAATCCTGTATATTATGTCTTTAACAGAATTTTAAGTTTGTTGCAGTATGTACTTTGGTTTTACCATTACACCAATGTGTGTAAAGCACTGTGTACTCAGTTTTTTTTAGTAAAACCAAATAATATTCTTTGTCCTTGTTGCAAATTTAATATCTATTTAAAAAATAAACAAATAAAAGCATGTACTTTATAACTTGAAACTTAATGTAGACAAATAATACTAAAATAATTATGTTAAGCTTTTTTCCTACAAGCTGAAGACTGAAATCTGACCACAAATAAACAAACTTGATTAACTGGGAGGAATAATTTACTCTACTTGAGCTTAACCCCCCAAAATGCAGTGCAATTTTAGTCAAAGCCTGAAACGAAAACACACAGTGTGTACAAAGAAAATACAGTCGAAACTTTCTTGAATTAGAAAGAAAAACAGTGGTACAATACGTATTCAAGTTCAGAGTGGAATGCTTCTCAACTAAATAATTTCCTAAAGGAATTGTGGATGTTTGGACGGGGATTGAATAGAACCCAAGAAGGGGTCTAACATCAGGCGAACCTTTTTGTGGAACTGAGCACCCCAGGAGGAACGTTGTAGCATTCATTTCAGGGGATTCTGATGAAGAGATTGACGAGCTGCTGTCAGACTGTCGTGACTATGGGGTGATGGATTATGAAGGCCATTAGGATCAGAGTAATGTGTCATACGTAATTTCGTTTGGTGGTACATGAATGTGAACATTTTAAATGTAGCTGGGAGGGATTGCTTTCAGCTCTGAAGTCAAAACTTGTATGGAAATCTACTTGCTGAGGTGATTACATGCTGAACATACTGTGCATGAGAGCCAATGTGAAAGAGGTCTTAAACTGGAGTTTCATCTATCGGAGGGTGAAGCCATTTACATTTTGCAAGGGCACCCCCCTCCCCCTTGGAAAATCTTTGAGTCTATTAGGAAAGGAGCACCAAGGCCAAGACCAGGGCCCAATTTCATAAAGCTGTTAAGCAGAAAATGCTGCTTGGCAAACTTCTTTAGTTAGCAAGAAATGAGCGGGGTACCAGTGCTAACAATGTAAACTGTATGGAATGTTGGCTGGTAACCTAATTCTGCTAAGCAAGACTTGTCTGTGCTGAGCAAGTTTTTGTGCTGACAGGCTTGATTAAATTGGGCCCAGGGCATCAGAGGCCATGACCTCTGTGGCCTCCGCTCGATTCCAGGTCAATATTGTACAATAGAGGTTTTTGGACCACAAAGTATATATGTACATTGTAGTATTAGCCAAAGGGATGACTTTGCCTTTTTTGACACTCTGTTCTTTATTTGACACTCTGCTAATCTACCGTAAAAGTTTTGGAAGCAAACAAATGTACTGCAATGTAGACTCTGTGTTGTGGAATTTTCAGCAAATTTGTACCCCAGATCCTGGCAAGTACAGTAGGCCTACATGTAGATGACAGGAAAGTGTAGCATGGGTTACCTCACCACCGTGTGCATAGCTTATGGGAGATCTTAAGGCACCTTTGAGTATGTTCCTAGAGGGGTTATGTTGGAGGGTTAATGTTGGGTTAATACATGTTTGTATGTGATCACACCAAACGAGTTGGTTGTACGTGTATGCTGATGTACAATGCCTCCAAAGGCAGTGTATGTAGTGTCTGTGTGTGTAAAGGATCTTACTCAAGTACTTGACTTTTTTCTGAGCCAGTTTGTATGATTTCTTTTACTTCCAAAGGGTAGAATTTTTCAAAGGAATGGCAACTTCTATTACATGCTCTCAAAAGAACAGAAAAAATAAAATTAAAATGTTATGCAAAAGGATCTTGAGTCTCTCGAATTCCCCAGACCCATCTGAAATCTGATTTTTTATTTTATTTTGTACCATTGTGTCTTCAAGAGGGATTTCTGTAGTGTCAATTTATTTGACGGTAAAAAAAAAGTAGACATTTTATATTTTTCGGCGGTTTAGGACCCCAGACCGTGGGTATCTGGTGACATGCGTGCAATCACAATGGAGTGCTACGACAGAGAGGTTGTCTTGGCAACTAATTTGATAACCATGAATGGAGGCGTTATCGTGTTACTGGAATAGTGTTACCCTTTGACCTTTGGGTGAAACATGGTCTCGAAGCTGGGAGGAAAATTGGCTACTGGTTAGAAGTGGGGGGGGGGGAGACACTGATGTTAGAATCTGAGCAGTCAGGAGTGCATGTTAAGTTAAAGTTTGTTACTTTTATAAAACACTACAGAAGGGAACCCCCGAACAGGCACAAATGGGGATCCTACATCAAAACTACCCCCCCCCCAAAAAAAAGACAAAAAACAAACAAACCCAAAACAAACAAACAAAACCCCAAACAAAAACAAAAACCAAGCAAACAATCACAACAGCAAGCAAGCAAGCAAACAAAAAAGGAGATTATTTCACATTGCAAAATGTAAGAACAAATTGTTTATAATATTTATAAAGAGATGAAGTTAACCATTATTCAATTTTTGTTTGTAATTTTGTAGTTTCTTGATGCTTTTGTTTAAGTATTACATTAATGTTTGCCGTCCTGGTATTCAGTGTCTCAACTATTTACAGAGCTTTGTCTGACTTCAACGACATGGATCATTTCCAATTGTTTACATTATTCCATTCTAAAAAACAAAGTTTCAGATAAACTGAGAAGACATCCAGCGGTTAGACTTTCTGAACTTGATTTTTTATTTGTCAGCGTTTTCATCAACTGATGTTTATTTTGTCCCCGTTCCCAGATTGACTACCCCGATGCTCTACTAATGAAACCTGGCCATCGCCAGTCATACACCCCCACTAATCTAGAACGCCTCATGGCGTTGGAACAAGAGGAGATCAAGGTGCCCGCCGTACGAGGGCGCTCGTTTAGCGAGGATCGGTCGGGGTCAATGAACGATAACGCGGTAAGTCAAATCTGTTTCTAAGTTGTTGCCTTTTTTTCTCCCCATTTTGTCCATGACTGCATTTTAACACCCATGAATGTAACAACAAGGCACAATGCTAAAAGTCTTTAGTATTGAAAAAGGACATTTCAAACAAAACTTATTTTCTTTCACCAGAAAAAGTAACCACTTTCTTCTGGCATGATCTCGAACAGCTCGAACATTACCTCTTAATCTGGTCAAAAGAAAAGCCTGTCATTGATTCAGGGGCAAGTGAGTCAAATACACACTCTTTTGATTCTACTGACTGTCGTTTAGTGACGAGCAACAAATGCAACAATCAAAGCTTTGAATAATAAGTCAGCCTTCAAGAGAATGAAACTGCCAAAGAATGACGTCAACCGCTCTTCATTTCCTGCAAACATCTGTAGACGTTTTACATAATTCTACTTAAAATTCTGAATTCTTATTGATAGTTTTTTGCAAAATATTAGCTGTAATTTTTTAGTCGTGAATTTATGATTGAGTTTTTATTTCCTTGACTTCCTCTCAATAACAAGATTTATAATTTCCTGTCAATTTTCTCCGTAATCCTGCATGATTATTTAGGTTGACTAACCCATTCTTCTGCCTGTACTTTGTTGATTGTAAGTTTTGTAATTGCAAGAGGAGATTTTCTATTCGTATTGTTGTAAACACCCCAAACCCTTCAAAATCAAACAGCACGTTGTGTTTGGTTCTGTTGATGTGGTTGCCCTTTGGCTGTTTCAGTGACCATCCAGCATGACCAGAACTGAATTTCCTTGCATCACAATTGGCATGTTGGGTATTGTCACATAATTTGTTTCGCTTTTGCAGGAAGTATGAACCAGGCTTTAGCCAGTTACTAGGCTGGTCCAACAGCTTTGTCACTGGTCTATATTTTAAGGTTACCTTTGAACATTGTCATTTAGAGCGAGACTTGTAATTTGAAGTAAAATGAGCAACCAGTAGTTTACATGTACCGGTGGGTACAGGCGGAAAGCAATGAAGTATTCAGTCAGACTAGGTGGACAGAATTCTGACTTCCTTGCTGTTGGACTGAGGACTGCACTTGTAAACTGATTACGCTTTAAATGGGATCAGGCATACATCACCATAATCATAGTCCAGGCTTAATGCTTTTTTTTTTTGGGGGGGGGGCCTTGGTATAGGGTACCTCTACATGTATGAGGAAATTGTAAATTTCTATTGGAACATTTCAATTGGCACCAAGACAGTGACTGTGGCCAGTGGAGGTAAATGCCTCTGTTGCCTCCTTGAACTACGGTCCTTAGAGTCCAACAGTTTTGGGAGTTACTGTAACAGTGTTGGACTTTGTTAAGAATGGGAGAGGATCGTAGAAGATCACTCAAGGGAATTGAAGCTGTGGAGCTCTGAATTAAGTTGTCTGTGTTAAAACTGACTGCCAAAGAATTTGAATATAGGTCTAAATGTTTCATTAAAGCAGGCCTGGAATGATTACACGTAGGTCAGGGCATCTGTTGCCCCTGGTCTTGGCCTTGGTGCCCCTTCAAAACTTACCCTTATACTTCAAGATTTTCCAGTGGAAGTGCCCTTTGCATAACAAAAATGGCCTTGCTCTCTCAAAAATGAAAATCCTTGCCCAGTGAAGTTGATAGCTCAGACTTTTCTTTGCTGTCCCTTGAAATGTCAATTTTATTTACATGATTTCTGTTTACTCATCTTCTTTTACATGTAGTATGAAAAAAACCTATAATTTTGAGACTGTACTTAGGCCTATCTCTACTTTAACTCTTCTGAATAATATCCACCCTAATGCAGATTTAATTCATGTTTCCGTAACCCTGCTCAGTTCATAATTTTGTTAAGTTTTTCTGCCAAAATTACAAAATTTGCGGCAAGCTACAATTCTGGTGACAAAGTTTTGACTGCTTCTACATTTAAATCATTCCCTTTTCTGGTGCACGATTCCCTCACAAGACAAATACTCCAGTACTTCTGTGACATCTTAAACGTGCTCTCTGCAAACAGCCGACTTAACTTGACACGCACACGTCCGCAATCACAATTTTCTAGACTAATTGCAATTAATTAAATAATTGAGTTAGAGTAATTCAAATTTGCCACTGCGGTCAACCTGTAAAGGATGCACTTTTCTAGACAGGCATTGAATCGCATTCTCATTGGAGGTATTTCAACATGACAAAAGGTTTGTCTGTCAAAAGAATTCAAGGAGCACCACTTCAAACAAATTCGGGGATATCTAATTGTTTCAGGCTATGCTTCTTTGAATAAAGTGTACATGTAAATATGACACAGAGCTGCCAACTCTCCCTGATTCTCCAGTAAGTTCCCTGAAAACAAACCAATCTTTCCATGTTCTGAAGAACAAATTTGAAAATCTCCCTGATTATGGAAACTTGAATTTAATTCTAACAACCCTCCTGATTGTTTAAAACCTCCCTGATTGCAAAATGCATATATGTTGGCCGCTCTGATAATGTTGGCAAATACACCTGTGAAATAGTCTGGCATCTTTTAGACGTTGAGTTTTATAACCTAAAAATGACATTGAATAACAGGGAATCTGACATACTTGTACTATGGGTAGATGACCCAGGGAGCGCGACTTGAGTCAAAGATGTATCATCAGGGCTCGATTTCACAAAGCACTATGAATCATCTTAAGATGAGTTGTCAATGTTGCCATAGTGATTTGTATTGTGACATCACACTTTGCTTAGCAATTAAGATTGATACACAGTTAAGATCGCTCTTAGCCCTTTGTGAAATTGGCCCCCCAGGAACATTTTCTAACCGCTGGCTTCATTACTGACATTATTTAAACCCCAAAGTATCCATTGAAAGCCCCTTCCATTTAAATTGTTGTTGTATTCTGTGAGGCTTTGTCTGAATAGATCGGCTCTGGCTACGCCTATGGCTGTAAGCTGAAGCGACATCGTTGAATAATAGACCCCCTGCGTAGGCGGCCATAGCTGAGGTCAAATGCCAGAAACGTGTATGCACCACGCCAACCTCGTTCCCAGTGGTGTATGATCTCGACGCGCCATTTTGTTTTCTTTCCCAGAATGCCTTGCTTGATCATAACCCCTGGAAGTGTGACTTTAAAATACCCAAATATATTGGATATTTTAATTAGTCCTGTGGTTGATCCAAAGGACGCATCAATTCATGGAGCAACTGGCCCCCTCTCATTCTTTTTTGATCTTGTGATACGTCTAACTGTATGCAGTTTAGGGTGACTATGTAAAAACATGATTCATTTGAAATGTATTGCGTCAAAATACGTGCATTTTTACTTGTGCGTACTAAGCACCCGACAAGTGCCCTACAAGCGTTCGAATGTTTTTAAAAAGCATGCACGCAAAGCAGTACATTTTGGTTAGCCAATCAGCATTGATTTTCAGTGTTTCCCTCCCAGGGGTTAAGGGACGAGAGGTATCGATACGGCGCACTGCCCATGGTAGCGAGGCTGGCGCCATGCACATCACTCAGCTAATGGTTGCTTTTCCTTTGACCTCAGTGAGGGGGCTATTCGAGCTTGTTACATGCATGGGGGTGTACAGGCAAAGATTATTGAACACCAAAGGTGCAAGATGAGGAACTGAAGCTCTAATTCTGGGCACCATTTCAGCAAGCAAATGTTTTTTATATCATTGATTGTGATTGTTATTGGCTACACTGATCTATTGTTGCATCAAAAGAGTTGCTTACTGAAATGGCGTCCAGTGCACATTTCACATTTCAGCTGGGGTTCCCAATCTTGCGCCCTCAGTGCTCTGTAATCGTTGGTGTAGTCCTCTTCAGCTGATCTAGCCATAGAAACTGCTGAAACCGTCAACTCAGACATGGCTTGTATGTAGTTAACAGAGTTAGTTCATTAATGTCTCTAAGTCGTCACTTTATTCTAAACTCAAGTTGATTTGCCATGCACAGATCATCACAATACTCCTTGTGTTCTTTTCTTTGTTTATGTTCTGCAGTGGGTTAAGTGACACCACATCTCTCAACGAAACAAAAAAACAAACAAATGGGAACCAGCCAAGACATCTTGTAAATCACATTGCATTTTTAGCTGGTAACCTTTTTCTTTCTGAGCACATACATGTAAGGCTGTTGAGTGATAGGTGTCACTAGACCGATAACACTCAGCTTCACCCACCATCTTTAATCTCTAACTTCACTCACTTAATGTTGTTTTGTATGCACAGACTGCACTACCATCCATCAAGTTGGAAAGGACTCAGTCATTGGACAGTGAAAAGGTTGGACTCCTTTAGCCAAACCCCTAATCTGCATAAATTTGCATTTACAAGTATTTTGCTTAATAGTCAGTTCAATGTTGCTTTGTATTACGTTTACGACAGAGCTGTAGTTTCAAGTTGTAAGCTTCACTCCATGCTTTGATATTAGAATCAGTGTAATTATTCATTGCAAAAAATAAGCCAACCTGTCATTGGAAGAAGCCAGTGCCTTGACTGTCACAGTTGAATACCATCCTCAGTTTCTTTGAAAAGCTGGGCAAGATATTTGCAAACACTGTTGTATTTTCTCTCCCTTTTGTTATTTTCATTTTCAAACTGTTTTTCGTGCACCTCTTTCATCGCACACTCTTGATAACATCTGTGTAATTTTTCCAATAGAAGATTCTAAGCCACCTGGCTGCATACAAAGTCCACCTTAAATTTGTATTCATGTACTCTCTGAGTAAGGAAATAACTTAATTTCAGTCGGTGACAATGCGACCCCCGTGCTACACCTCTATTCATGAGATTCACTCTAAAAGAGTGAACTGGAATCAGTCTCCGATGTTTGTAGAAAGTGCCCGGTTTATTTAATTAGGTAGTCTTGAGTGGGTGTTAAAAATGCCAAGAGGTTTCCTGCGTCGCCCACCTTCTCCAAACTCACAGAGTTGTTTGTGGATCCAGCTCACAACCAGAACTTTACATTCCCCATTTAGAATTTCTCTCATGTGCATTGAGTTGAGATGGGGGGGATTAAGCTGTGGGGGGATTATCCCAGACAACTGACAGAGGGATTAGTAGCAGATCCCCTGGCCTGTTGCTGTCTTTTCATTCCACTCCGCCTCGTCGTGCGTGCATGTGTGTGTGTGCGTGCGTACTGGTTGACAAAAGTCTTTTTGAGTCTCGGGAAGGCTTGTTTTGCACAGCTCATAGACTGGCAGGGTTTGATAGTGAACGGAATGGTGTGAGTTTCACTGTGTGTGTGTCTCTGATGCAAAGCAGATGCGCTCTCACTACACTGTGATGAAAGAGCAGAACTACATGAATGCATGCTGCATCTCGGGTGCTGTTTGAACATCAACGGAGTATATATAGACATGCAGAAGGCATGGTTCTTATACGGCGGTGTGAGTGCGTTTGTTTTTGTACTTGTTTGGTTTGTTTGGTCTTATGGGGGGGATGGTTGAAGTACAGGTGGATGTGTGAAGGCACCTGTGTGAATAGCTCATCAAATTATGTACAGACAGTCTGGTGTGTATATTCAATACAGTACTGTCTTTATGCATCATGCAAGGTGCGTTAGTTGTGCTTGGAAAGGTATAGAGTTTATGTATGTACAAGACCTACACATTCCAGATGGCAATTCATGGCATTGTGAAAGTTCTTCAATGTAGATCACATGTACAGCATGACTGTGTCGAGTTTCATCCTCAAGTTGAGAAATAGGCATCTAAGTGTATGGTGGGGTTTTTTTTCTAGATTTTTTTTCTAGATTAATTCTAGATTCAGGTTGCAGTACATACATTGTACCCCATTTTGCTACATTTTTACAAAATGCATCATTGTCGAATGTTTAATCTCTCTTGTCGATTTGAATGATGAAAAATATGTTCACAAGACATTGCACATTGGCAGTAGGTACATGTGTAGTCAGCAATGCTGTGATACATGTAAGTGCATGTAAATTAAACATTTATTGTTTTGCACAATATATTATTAACCCTCAAAAAGACTCAGCATTTGCCTAATTATTCTTGACATCAGCAGTAGGTGGGTCACAGTCTACTCGAGTGTAGACACAACCAGAAGCGTGTCGACTTTCATTTTCAATTTCAATTTATATAAATCACAATTTCAAACTCCAGTTCCAAACTCCATATTTTTTTTTGCCACTGTCAGAAACACTGCAAGAAGACCATGGAGGAGTTACCGACGCTGCTGAGCGGGATTGAGGGTCACGGTGGCCGTCTCCCCGTCATAGCGAGCTACAGCGATCGCAGCTCTATCCACAGCAGCATGTCAAGCAGTTTCTCAGATCTGTGCCAGGGCAGCAACAGCGAGAATCCTGACCTGGACCTGACGGGGCTGGTGGAGAGCACCGTTGACTCAGACGATGAGGACACTGTCAGTGAATCAGCCTCGGTGAGTCTTGTTACTTATTTTCCATGTTTTTGTATCTCTCCGGTAACGACACAAAGCAATCCTCATAAGTGCACTGTGCACTGTAACTTGAACCATACCTGTTCAGTTTTTAGACGTGAGAGGGAAGATCGAACACAACAAGCTACATGCAGCGACTGAAAACCTGGCTCATATGTTAAGCCGCGTTCGCATTGGATTAATGATGAACCGAGACCCTAGCTAACATTCCAATGGGTGAATCTTACCGGTGTTCGCACTTGGATTATTTGACTAGGGAAAACTAACAAGGATAATGGTGAAACAGACTGACTGACTAAATAAAACACATGAGAGCGCTACGCCAGTGACCTTTATTACATGTAACTGGATGTTAAACATGAGCGAGAACATTACCAGTACATGCATGTTGTAGTTCACTTTCGTGTGTCATGTGATCATGGCTGTGCAATGGACTGGACATGGTATTTTACTGGCTGGTTTTACTGGGAGGATGCACATGCACTGGTTTTGTGGCTGGATTACATGTAGTTTGACCAGCTTAGTTTACCTGGGCAGAAGTTGGCGGTTTAACTACCCATCAGACTTGGCCAAGTTACATGTACATGAGTGAAATTTTCCTGGGCTGTTCGCGCTGGACTTAAAATGGTGAATTTACCCATTTGCTTGATTAGTTTATCCCCAAAAGTCCAATGCGAAGACATGTTAAGATTCTGTAAAGAGGTTAGATTCGAACCCCTGTCCACTGAGTTGAAAGGCAGGGAAACATACCACTAAGCAAATCTGTAGATATCATTCCTCTTTTACAATGACTAACTTCCCTTTTGAAGGAAATCAGATGGTACCAATTGGAAACACTTTTGAATGTTTCTGACGGGATCAGTCATTGATCTCCATGGGACCAGGTGGCATTTCTATGGAGAATTCAATAACCCTCAAAATTCCATTTTGGGAAATTCCACTGAACCATTCACTAACTGAGAGCATCAAGCATGCCTGACATGAGAATCCGCTGTTCCAATATGCATCCCCCCCTCATTTTACGTGGTTGACAATTTCAAGAATTGGAATTAGTAACCCGAACTCCCTCGAGGGTGATTTAGAAGGACCCTTCCTTATTCTTACACAATCCAGCAACAATAACTCAACATTCAAATTATGGGCTCTGGTTACGGTGGTGATCCCTTGTAAAGCATAATTAGTTTAAACTAGATTCAGTTCAACAGAATCAAACAAAATGTGCTGTTGGATTTTGATGGGTCAGGGGTTATTTTCACCCTTAACTGACGCTCTCCCGGTCTTTCTGTACAAAAATTCCACCCACTGCTTTGGTAGGAAATCAAACCCATCACTCTCAAAGTTTTGTTGCAGATATTTTAAATGGTAAGAGACAACACTTCATGTTTCCTACACCAAAGATTATGGCCATTTAGAAATAAAGAAATTGAAATTTGTATTTAAAATTTGTATTTGAGAGATGAAAATGCAAGCAATTTTCATGAAAAGGTTATAATATTTTGGAGTAAGCCCAGTTTGCATGAATGGGTGGTATTTCTATTTGAAAACTTGAGGTGCAGCTATGCATGAAGGATGATATGATGTGTCCTTATTATCATTGTATATAATGCAATATTATAAATGACACTTCAGATGGGCAGACACATTCCCCTCAAGGTTAGCACAGTTATTTTGGGTTGAGCACTGCATTATTTGTGCTTCATCACCCTTGTTGCAGATGCTTACGTAAACTCTTCAGACTGTTTACAATGGACGACATATTTCTGCATGACCCCAGTTTATGTCGTGTACTGTAGTTGTGAAGCTTCAGTGTCTATGTCCCTGGATCTCAAGGAAGTGGTGGATGTTCGGTTCATCACTGGTGACATCATTTCAAAAACTGCCACTTAAAGACAAGGGGTTGGTCAAAATTAGAAACCGTACATAGCATGGATTTGGAACTTTTGCTAATACCGGTGCTTTGCATTACAAGGCGCCCTCTACAGTTTTCCCAGGAGAGGCCATTTTCGCAGTGTATCATGGGATTATGGTGAATAAGTTTTTGTCCTTACACACCCCCTCCCCCCCCCCCCCCCACCCCAGGCCTGCCTTTCATGGTTTGCAAAGCAGCAAGGCTGTTTTATTCTGTGTTGACAACTTCAGATGGTATTTTTTGTGAGGCTGGTGAACGTTTGGCAAAAATTGTGCTTACCACAAATAGGTTACCAACCAAAATTCCATGTCATTTATAACAATTGTGACTGGTTTCCTGCTTGTTTTTTGCTTAGCATAAATTTGTTAAGCAATATTTCGTACTTAGAATCCTTACACACTAGGCAGTGAGTTTGACTCGAGTGCGGCCCAAATCCTTCCATTTTCTCTTCTCCTTTGTCAGTCCACACCACCACTTTGTTTGGCCTTGGATAAGATTTGAATGCCTGACCCTGTGATAAGAAATGGTTATTTGGGCCTATCGGACTCAATCCTTCTAAATCCTTCACTTGGGCAATTGGATATAGGAGGATTTGGGACTGTAAGTTAATCAGTGTTGTGAAATTGTGCCAGGAATTTAGCCCACCTTGTGAAGTCGAAGTTCAGCCCAGTACACGTGAAAACAAGATTCTTGATTTCAAAATGTGAACATTCAAAAAGTATGTCAACTAAAAGTTGAGGTACATGTACACATGTACATGTAGTCACCCCACTTCCCTGAATGACTTCCCAGCTCTGACAAGATGTTGCCCAGGGTTGCCTAGTACCCTCATTCATGGGTAGCCAGGGGTGTAAGGAGCTGCACACTCCCAGTACTCCTCCAGTCAGAGGAAGTGTACTCATATACAAATTAACCCAAAAGATTTCTCATAACTGAGTCAACCTCCCCTTTGATTTGACAAAATGTCATCTTAGAATGTTGGTTGATACGCCACGATTTCTGGTCTTGTTCCTTGCGTGCATTGCAATTATGAATACTCATTCTTGTTGTACCAAAAAGGTGTCTGACTAATGCGGCCTTCCAGCCTCGGTCTGATCACATTGATTTGAACATGTTGAATAGGTAACAAACAACATGTCTTTGCCATAATAGAGGTCACTCTGTAGGCGTTTATCTGTTTATCTCAAATACTTTAGCGCTCACACCCACTTGCAGTAGCAGTAAAAACATTAAGTAAACTAATTTAAGTTGTGCACATTTCAATAAATTACATGCAGTCTGGATGTCTCTTGCCTAGAAACGTAGGAAATCAGATCAGATTCTCAAAGACAATTGTCCCAGAGGGGGTTAGCAATGAATAACTCAATTAAAACTTGTCAATTTGTTTTCTCCGATCTCAATCCAATTAAACAATGTCTTTTAAATGAGGTTTCATTAGTCCCAATGACTTATACAGGCTGTAAGCAAACGATACGCTGTCGTCTCTTCTGACAATCCAATTCTTGTCTGTTTTATTTCTTGATGAGTTAATTTGTCACATTAAATTATTCCCGGCTCAGTTTAACTATTGGAATTAGCGGCTGATTAGAGTGGCAGGAAAATGAAGGTTTCCCCAATGCAGTCACCGGTTTAAGGGAAACAGCAAATCTGGGGGCCAATTTAGAGACTTGTAATTAGGAGTGGTAATTATCTGAAGACACAAAAAACAAATTATTAGTTTCAAATCTGACAGCTCGCTAATGATCCAGGTCATACAGCATCAATCCTTCAAAGAGTTGTTCCCATCTGAAATACTATCAAAGTTGGAAAAATAGCTTTTGACAGAACATAAACAGGATTTGTTGTTGTAAAACGTTAGCTCTGCATTTGATTAGACTTTCACAGGTTGTTTTGTCTGAGTTAACTCTAATTTAGACAGATACATGTAAATGGTTTTTTTATTTCAAAATAAAAAAAGACGTAACAACCAGAAGCTTGAGTTGCAAGCATCTAAATTTACATAAATTCAATTCAAAATGAAGCCAAAATAACTTAAATGATTCCAAGCATTAAAGGAAACAGACTTTTACAAAAGACACCGTAGACATAATACACTTGTTAAAGAAGGGCAATAAGGGTCATGAAGAGCGATCAGAAACCAAAACAACGATGTACTTTTCCTTTTGTTGCGACATTTCTTACTTGTATTACAATGTTTTTGTTGAGCATTGAAGACGTTGCTAACAAGTAGCATGTTCAGTTCTAAGGAAGTAACCTTTCTCCTTCATGTGGGGGCAGTTGGCATTTAATTTCTTAACAAGTTTTCCGATTCCAAGAAACCACTTCCACTGAGGACATCAGAAATCTGATGAGGGGAAAGACTTTCATGACTCTGTAAATATGATAGATTTCTGGTGATGAAACCAAGGATGCCTCATAAGTGAACTTAATCATTGTAGCTTGGAAGCCTGAGGAAACCTGAGGAAACAAGGGTTGCTCTGCGAATCTTACTGGGTTCTTTTACGTGCAATAATACCAATCCTACTACAAGGGACCTACTGGCTTAAAGTATCTGGTCCAAGTGCCACGACCGGGACCACATTCCGCTGATCAGAAACCCCAGAGCTTGAGTCCGGTGCTCTTAAATGCTCAGCCACTAAGTATTTTCAGTATCAGACGTCCATAATGTTGAGTCAAGAAGAATAGATTTCTGGATCCAACTTCAGGAATTCTGCAGAATTCTGTGCTAACTGCCACCATCTTCCTGCTAATTCAGCTGACATTTTTCTGTAAGCGAACAATGCTTTGTAATATGAAGTACACACAAGTAAAAAGTTCTGTGGTTGTCTGAAAAATCCATTTTTGTTTTGCATGGATTTTTCTGCTTTCATAAGTGCGGATTTGTCTGCTTCCATAAGTGCAGATTTTTCGCTAACGGTGAGCAGAGCCATGAAATTACCCCTTCCCTTCCCCCTCCACCCCTCTCATACATATGGTTGGTGAAACTTGAGCCACCTCAGGAACTTCAACAAGTAGCCTATTAGTGCGCCTTTAATGCTGAAACAATAAATCTCCTTCAACTTGGCATTGCTGTTGCCTAGTCATCATTCACTGTGGGGTTTGACAGCCCCCTGGGGGCTCTCTGCAGAAAGTCCCCCTCCTTTATGAGCATCGGGACCCTGTCTCCCAGTCTTCTATTAACACGGAAGTTACCAAAGGAACTAGTTACTTCCTGTGAAAATTGGCATGGGGGGGGGGGGAAGATTTTTGTATGATGATAAGTTACGGATGGTGGGTCACCCATGGAAAGCTTGAATCCTTGTACTTGAACCTCAGCAACATCTGCCCACTGTGCGACCATCTGGGATTGAGCGACGTGGAACGATTGAACGTTGTTTTGACAATGCGGTGTTTTCAGCGGTAATTTTTTATCGCTTTTGCTACTCTGCTGTGGCGGACTCAACGAGTCAAGATGGAATTGGATTTAATTACTGGGTGGTATTGGCATCATACAAGGGAAGACTCTATGGCAAGTATATGTATTCAGATATGTGGGTTTTGTAGGAAGGTGTTGGGGGGCTCTTCCGTCTTGAGGAAAGGGGAGTGGGCTGGGGCACTTTGTCAGCAATCATTGCTCACCTGTTTGCCGGTATGAGTCGTGTTGCCTCGGCTAAAGTTGAGCTGTAGAGCAACCTCACCGTCTTCTAGGTCTGGAATGTATTCCTTGAAAGGGCATGGTCTTTTAATTTTGTGGAAATGCCACTTCCATTTGAAGATTGTAGAGTCTCGGGCCTTTGTATGCACAGAGGCTAGGGTATGGGGTAACAGAGACTGTGGCCTCATTGTCATCCAGGCCTATATTTCTTACCGCTTATAAACAGAAATTCTGCACTTATTGCATGTTGACAATTTTGAAGGGGCACAAAGGCACCAAGATCTATGAAGGCCATAGCCTCTGTGGCCTCCGTATAATTCCAGGCTTGCCTTACCTTGTAAACAAAACATTTGAAGTAAAAACGATTTGAGGTTTCTCTAGTTTTCACATAATTGAGAGTATGTTTGAATACAATGTACATCTCTAGAGTCATCAGAAGCAGTAGTCATGGCAACATTTCAAAACCCTTTTAAAAAAGAAGGAAAAAAGTTGTCAGTCCGTGCCGTCTCTGTGACGGCAGTATTTACACAATACTGTTTGCTGTGTGCGGGAGAGGATGACATTAGCTTGGCCGCTCAAGATGAGGTTTTTTTACTGTCGTTCCATCCCTTGTGAATGCCTCCGTGAGATTCCTTCCGAAACACGACCGAGGATTTGGGATTAGCAAAGAAAGTGGGTAATCCTTCCGATGGAGTGGTATTTAACCTAGTTCCCAAGACGTTTCTCTTATGGAGTTAGCTGTACGGCCTGTGGCAAAGGAAACCACTGTCTTTTACTGCAGATTTCTTGACTTATTTATTTATTTATTTTTTTGCCCAACATGATTGATTTGGTTGATGTTGTGAGATAGAGTCATAGTTTGTTAACTTCTTTAAAGGTCACATGAGGTGACAGATCAGAGCTTCTTAGGATTTGATGGGCGTGCACACCAATAACCTAAATACATCTAAGGTTTGGTTACTTATTTCTAAGAAACTGAATGGCATGATGAATATTGGCTTAGTTCCGGAGTACAAACCAGCTAGAATTCTGCATTCTACCAATAAATCTCTTTTGACTCTCCCTGTTATTAAAAACTAAGTCATATGCTTCCCGCTCTCTCCAATTGTACATTTATACATGTGTATATTTATTTATTTATTTATTTATTTATTTATTTATTTATTTATTTATTTATTTGTTAACAATGCCAGCAGTGCAAGCACCAATAATAAGATGTATAAAAATAGGAAATTAAAAACAGACAAATTAAGACATATTAATTTGACATGACAAGAAAGTTATCAATAAACATGGTAATAAAGGGATATGTGAGAAGTGAACAATAAACAAACCTTCGGCATAAAAGTAATAATATTATAAACTTCCGTGAGAAATTATTCTACTTGACATGTGGTCACCTTGAAGGGGTGACGGCCGCAAGCAATGGATGATTTGATAATTTTATTTCATTAATAATATAATAAAAATAGTTATAATAATAAAATATTTATAGAGCACCTTATGCAAGTGCCTCAATGCACTTCACAGATAAAAACAGAAGCAAAAAAGTGTTAAGTAAAGAGTAAGCCAAAATGCAAGTCACAAGAAATGGGTAAGTAAAAACTAGAAGTAAAGACTATCAATTATCAATAAGACATTGTCAGCATTTGTTTTCTAATTATTGACTTCTTTTGTACTTTTGTTCATATTTTTCTCTGTAGACTCTTGTCGTCCGAGATCTCGTCCGGGACTGCCTTGAAAAGGATCCCATGGATAGAACAGAAGATGACATTGGTAAGTTACCATGACAACATGTGATTAAATTGCATTCTATGTTATGAACCATTTTGAAGTACTATGCACTTGCAGTTTCTTTTCACCATTTTGGAGTTCCAGTTTGTAATTTCGTTTAAAACCAAACTCAGAAAGTATTTTGTGGTTCAAATCAATACTTTCACTAAAATTGATTTTTTTTGCTCAATTACTCTTAAAATCTTGATTTCTAAACTGTTTAATACAAGAAATCGGACAAAGTTAAAAGAAACTATAGAGAAGACATCTTGATTTTACCCCCTAAAAACAATTTACAACTTGCCTTTTTTATTGTAGAAATCTTGTTGGATTTTATGCGCCACCTACCAGCATTTGCAAACATGACAATGTCAGTACGTCGAGCGCTGTGTGCAGTCATGGTGTTTGCTGTTGTAGCTAAAGCTGGGACAATCGTCATGAAGAACGGCGAGGAGGTAAGGAAGTCAGAGAACTAGACAGACACAGACAGATTTATAGTATGCCATTGATGAAATAGAACTGAAGAGGGGCCAGACTATTTTTTTCCTTCAGCTAGTTTGATTTTTGTGCCCTTTTTTCGAAACTACGGCTTGGGCTTTTAGGCTCTGCGGCTCTGCGTGACTTTTTGAAGCCAAGTATAGAAAGCACACCTTTTTAAAATAACTGGCCGAGACTAAGCCGGATTGCTGAAATGGCTTATATGTTAGCTGTAGTCGTAGCTAGAGTCGCTTGAATTGGAAACGATCTTTGTTTTGTTGCGCTTATTTTCAGGTTGATTAGTGATTTTAAAAAAATGATTCTAGCATCTTGAATGGATGATTACCAAGGGCCTGTCAGTTTATTAAACACAATCCAGACTCCACAGGTCACTCCCGGGTGAAGGGAAGCACTTCATGGTGAAATATTTAGCAAAATGAGTTCTGAAGAAACAGCTGAAGTTTATGAGAACATTTCATGACAAATATGAGAGAAAGGATATCTTAATCAACATCATATCTTCCAAAATACTTTAACCTTCAGTTGTTTTCGTTATTGTACGGCAAACAATTTTTCAAAGCTGTATTGTTCTATTTATGGTAAGGACGATAAGTTGTTTTTTTAGTGAGCAGGTTGTTTTGTTGGGAGGAAAGCCAAACGCTGTTTCAACACCATATATGAGTCAGATATCTTTCAGCATGTGACTTATACCTTTGGGCACAAGACTTTGAACTTAAGCACAGTTTTAAAGGAGCATTCAGAGTTTCTTTAAAGAGGGGGTGTTTGGATGCTTGGTGGCAGTGGACATATCAGGTGACTTTCCATTATTTATGTTATTCTGAGCATGCGCATACTTTCAGAACGTTGGATTTATCTGGTAAGTCTGCCGCCACCTGGCGCCCCTAAAAGTCTCCCAGTGTTACTGTTTCACTGACTGGGCTTTTTTAAAAAGCACTTTCTACTGCTAGATATTCAAACTGGGAAGTATTATCGGTGTATTTGCTGTTTCTGACCATGAAGAGTGGTTGTGGCTGGAAGAAATGTACACACCTGCGATGTTTTTCTTTAAGAAAGGAAAGAACAGATATTCTGTCTGCGCTTCTAGTCAGCAAATGTTTGGGAGTAAATAAAATAGGGAAACTGACTGGGTAAATTTTAAATAATTTGGTGTTGAACGACTGACACCTCTAACAAAGATATTGACAAAACAGGGCGACCACCAACATAAGGCTAGATAGATTAGTTGGTAGAGCACTGGGACTTTCTTTATTCAACCCAAAATTATTTAGAACACCTTTCCCAGGAATTTTTATTTATTTATTTATTTTTTTTTTTTTTGGGGGGGTATTTGTTTCAAAGATAAAAATGGCTAAACATGGGGCAGTGCATCATCATCCTTCCCTATCCTGAATTGTTTGTCAAGTGTAGCCCAAGACCTGATTATCGTTTCCTTCTTTCTACACCAGCTGGATTCATGGTCTGTCATCCTCAACGGTCACGTTGAAGTGACTAAACCTGATGAAACCGTGGACCAACTCCATCTAGGAGACAGGTAGGAAATGTCTGCTTATACTATACGTTAACTCTAGATTCAATGTCGTCATATCAACTGAGAATTGTTCACCTTTAGTTTGAATCCCATGATGGTTTTTTCACCACAAGGTTCTTGTAGTTCTTAGCTATCACTGGTACTCGTTAATCACCTATTGCCCATAGGTGAATAGAATGCTGGTCTGATGGCTATTACTCACTCATTGGTACCAGTGTGCACTCCTGTATGAAGAGAAGCAATTATGGTTAAGTATATTGATTAAAAAAGATCCATGCACATCTGGGAATTCAATATAAAAGAGCAAGGTAGAAGTGATTGGCATTTTACTTCAGGTGCTCAATTTTCAGGTGCTTTATTTTTAAATAAAGAAAGAGAAAAATGCGTGCAAGGCAGCTGATTTTGTGTGTGTTCATACTACCTGTAAAATGTGAAAATACGACAGCCACATTTGTCTGTTGTGCTGTACTTGGAACAAACAGCTTGGGGCTACTGGTGATGAGTTGTGTGGGATAGATCAAGCGTGGTCATCTGTTACCTTCAGATGAACCCATTTCTATTCCACAATTGTCAAGCTGTCTTGCCCAAGGGCACAGGCTTCATCCTCCACATTCCCGAACCCATCAAAACACAACTCTGATCCCCGGACCATTTGGTGCAACGAATTTTCCCAGGAATAGAATCGTGTTCCCGAAACATGATTTCCAATCTAATGAGACGTCGACCTGTTTTCGCCTTCTCTTGTGAACAGTTTTGGAGTGAAAGCGACCCTCGAGACACAGTTTCATGTGGGTGTTATGAGAACTACGATAGACGATTGCCAGTTTGTTTGTATCGCTCAAGATCATTACTACAGAATCTTAACACAGGGTATGTACATGTATTAAAGCAGGGTTGCCCTGAACTTGTTCGATGACAAGCTAGTGGGACCAGCTAACTTGTTTCACTGGTCCCCAACTTTTTCACTTGTACACAGGTCACTTTGATTGGTGAGTAGTTTGCAAAAGTTTATCAACTTGTTTTGTTTTTCAGAGGATGTTCATATAATTTGGTGACAATTTCATAAGAGCTGCTTAATGATAAGCAAATTTTCTGCTTACTTTAGCAGAAAAACTATGCTTAAGAGCAAGCGTATTTCAAAGGTTAGCAAGAAAATTAGGTAGCAAGCTTGCCTGTTCGCATTGTTACATAATTCATTTGATTACATTAAGCACCGGAAGGTTAGCATGCCTTTTCCTGTGCTTATGGTTAGCAGTGCTATGGAATGGCAACTCAAGCAGTTAGCACATCAGCCGTTTAGTGGCTCAGTGAAATTGGGCTCGGAAATGGCTGGAATGATCAATGGAAGTAAATTGACAACAGTAATGGGTTGTGAGGCGGAATCTGAATTAGCGGCTACAGCTATGGCTACAACTGTTGCTAAGGGTGTTGCTAAGGACGTCCTACACTTCAGCGCATAATGACGCCACGATCCAGCCGTAGCCAAAGCCGTGGCTGCCAACTCGGATACGACCTCAGCCTCGTTTCATAATGCCAATGTGCTTCACTCTTTGCCCTTGGAAATTGTTATTAGTCTTCTTTTATCATTGTACGTGTACCCTGGAGCATTTACTGCAATGGATTGAGTGTTGTTTAAATGTGAGTCCATTATTAACTTATTACTAGGTGAAGAGAATATCCGTCGGATTGAAGAGAATGGAGTGACAGTCATGGTTACAGAACACAGGGTACTAGACGACAGGAGACAGGGCCATATCTTAATCAAGGTAGATAAGATGAATTGGGTTTGTGGCCACTTAAGATATCATGTGTAGAAAAGTAGAAAAGCAATTAACATTAATTGTACTGAGTTGCAATCACTGATAACCTACCAGATTAACAGATTTTAGATTAATTTCAGGTTACTGATTCAAAATTAACTGATTTAAGATTTTTTGTCTTCAGTTATCTGATTTCAGATTGCTGAATGCAGATTACTGATTTCAGATTAACTGATATCAGATTACTAAGTGCAGATTACTAATTTCAGATTAACTGATATCAGGTTACTGAATGCAGATTACTGATTTCAGATCACTGATTTCAGGTCACTTATTTCAGATCAATGATTTTAGATTACTGGTTCCAGATTACTGATTCCAGGTTACTGATTCCAGACACTGATTTTAGATTATTGATTTCAGATTATTGATTTCAGATTATTGATTTCAGACTACTGATTAAAGATTTCTGATTTCAGAGTTTTGATCCTGAATCTTTAACTTCCAATTTCTGACTTGTAACGCCTGATTTTCATTTCTATTTTGCTCTGTCCAGGGGACCCCAGAGAGACTCATTTCCAACCTAATGGAGGACCACTCCCCCGTTGACCCAACGTACGTTGAAGATTTCCTCATGAGTTATCGTACCTACCTACCAAGTCCCACTCAAGTATGTGACAGTCTTCTACACTGGTTCCAAGACGTCAACCTTCGGGATAAGGTATGGCTGGCCCTTAGTTGAGATTTCAAACTCCGACTTGAAATGAATGCGAAGGAAATCTTATGGTCAAAACAAAACAAAGATGTTGATTATGGATTTTGTTTTGATAGTTTCATGCAACTCTAAAGGTCATGTCACACAGGGTAATTTATTCAGGCAACTTGGAGGCAACCACTTGCACTGTATGCACAAGGAACACTTTGGTTAAACAAGAGACATTCTTCTAGCTGTAACTCACTAGTCCCAAGCAAATAATGAGAAACCTGAAAGGTGTATTTTCTTATTGGAGAAAGCTTGGAACGGGCTGCCTGTACATTGCCTTGTGTGACAGGACCTTCAAGACAGGCTAACTCCTATAAAGGAATTTAAATTAAAACCTTGTGTTAAAAGAAAAGTAGACAAAATGTGCTGGATATTTTGAACTGTTGGAAGTATTTTAGTGTGAACAAATAAGTGGATGATATTTTGTTCAGATTGTTTGAAGTACTAAGGTAAAGTATCCTCCGACTTCTGCTTTGAATTGTTCCAAAAGAGCAGTTTTGAAATATTGGGTTATTATTTTGATCTGAATGTTTAAGGTCACTGTAGTATGGTCGGCTTGTTTGTCAAGTTCCCTTCCAAAGTTGAAAAATGTTATTGATATTAATTTGTCCTTTGTTGACTGTTTCAGGTTATACGTGTGTTACTTCTATGGGTTAATAATTACTACAGTGACTTTGAGAGATCACCAGATATGATTGAATTCCTAGAGACGTTTGAAGACTGTTTAGAAAAAGAGGTGAGTGTTAGCTCATGAAAAGTGTCATCACAAACAGCTGATTAGCTCTCACTTTAGCTCTAACCCTCCAATATCCTACTCACCTATGCCACTCCTCTCCAAATTGTATGGATTAAGATTGGGATGCCCGGCCCTGTGATAAGCAATTGTTGTTTGGGCTTAGGGTCCCCAGAAGTGAATCCTTCACTTTTGCAAAGAGGATATAGAAGGATTTGGGTAAGAGGAGAAACATGCCTACAGAGATAAATCTTTTGAAATGGCTGGATAAAACTTAGTGAATGTATCGCTGAGCTCTCTTCTCTTCTCTTGAGTGCTGTTGGCCGGGCCTGGCAGTGGTCTTTCCACTTGGTATCTTGATATTGTTTCCATTGTTGTATTTTCTTGGTCATTCTCTGAGCACTTATTACTATTTTTATTTTTATCATTATTTTGTTAACACTTTTGTTGAAATTTTTCTGTTTTTTTCCAGGCAATGACAGGACAGTTGAGGTTACTTCATATTGCAGGAGCAGCAAGAGCAAAGAGGAGGACAGTGGTTCTGGTAAGTCCACAAAATTGTTTGAGGGAAAAAGGCTTCCAGGTACCAGACTCATTTCTGAATCTTTGGGACAAGCCATGATGTTTATTATGAATAAATTAAGCAGTATTTTGAGCAATTTTCTACTCATCCAGGCGCGGTCAGATCGAGACTCCAAACTGTCCTTCTCAATCGTCGGTGGCTGGGAGAAGAAAATGGGCATCTTTATCTCAAAGGTAGAGAGGGGCTCCAAGGCGCAGATTGTCGGCCTTCGTAAGGGGGACCAGCTTCTTGAAGTCAATGGTTTCAGCTTTGAGCACGTGACTCGTTCCAAAGCCTTGGAGATTCTAAAAGGGACAACACATCTCAGTATCACCGTCAAGTACAACACTTTAGGTAAAAAGCTAAGCAAGTCATTTTTAAGTCTTCCCATTCAAGACATCTTAAAGGTTGTGGGTTTAAATCCAAGGAAGTTTGAAAGCATTGAGCAGACTGCCAAAGAAGGTCAAAACTGAATATATTAAAAAGGAAACTTTTAAAAGGCTGTATGGTTTTATTTCTTGTTGGTTGGGTTTCCTTAATAAATAACATACTTTTTTTTAGTCAACTTTTGTTTCTGCTGCATCTTGTAAAGTTTTGGATGAGGTGAGAAGTGAACAAAATTGATATAGTAACAAGAGCACCTGAGCACTCTTTTCAAAATCAATTCTTTTTTAAACTACTGCAGCTTTTCGAGACCTTATTGCATCTCAGGACGGCCGTACTAACTGGGGCCGTCTACCGAGCACAGAGATCCAACTCCTCCAGGCCGACCCCCGGGCCAGGCTAACCATCCCCGACCTCGCCCTGACCACGCCCTTCTCTGGGATGTCACCGGAGATCAAAGAGAAGACTAAGCATGAGAAGCGAGGAGCGTTTGCAACGTTAGGACACAAGACTAAACTCAGAAAGGCCATGGCTAAACTCAGTATTCTACCAAATAAAACAGCAGCAAGGTGGGTGCTTGGGTTGAGTTTTTTCCTCTGCATATTTGGCATCCAAATTAGATGCTTACAGTTCAGAAACTTCAGGTTCAAAGCTCTCTATTTCGTCCATTATATGCAAACAGAAATTCAAAGACTAACAATATCTACATTCTCTTGAAGATGATGAAAGACTACTTTTTGAGACAGGAAGACTGTCTCCAATTCATCTTAGAATCACCACTTCTCCCAAAAGAGATTTTTTTATTCACATTGTTGCCATCCTTTAGATTTAAAAGGCAGACCAGTTTGAGATTCAAAATGAGGTAGGTGTCCAGTTTAGTCTGGTGCCTATATAACTTTTGGGTGGTGAGCTTGATTGGGTGGTCCAATAACCAGACAATCATGGCTGCCATCTTAGAAGCAAATTCCTCTGCACGTTGTGTTTCAGGACACAAGATGATTCATCGACTCTCATGAGATATTCCAAGTCTGGCAGTATAACCGGTAGCACCCCGTACTTAAGCAACAGCAACCCCGATCTGACTTCCATCGCGGCGATCCCCATGTACGAGTCATCGACATACGTCGGCGGAAGCGACTACCCTGAGCACGTGCTGAAGATCTACAGGGCGGATCAGTCTTGCAAGTACTTCCTGGTGCATAAAGTGAGTTGATATGACGTGAGGTCCTCAATTTAAAGGGAAGTTGCAAAAGTTCATCTGGAGCTCAAAACCTATTATCTTCAAGGTGGCACCAGAATGTTAACCCATGAAAAAACAGAGAATCTGAGATAAAAGCAAAATTTGTTCTTTGACAAATTATGTGACACTTTTATTGGGATTCTGAATATTCCAATACATATATTAAGTTATAACTCTCAATTGTACAATCATTTCCTGGTTTGCTCCTTCGTACTTCCTTATGAATCTATCCATTTTCTTCTATCTCTCTAACTTTCCATAGATTAAAAGAGATTAACCTATATGGTGTCATCGCAAAAACATTCTAACTTTATTCCATATAATCCCTATTGTATCAAAGAATCAATATGTCTCATTACTTATCCTAAATTTTTCAAAGTTTCTAAAATCTTTCTCGGAGTTGGTAGACTTTCGAGGAGCCATATGGACACTTAAAACAACCATTATTAAAAGACAAATTTCACTTTCTTTAGCACAAGAAGTTTTGAACTTTACAACCTCTGAAATGTTGTTTGTAAAGAATGGAAAACTCAGCCAACTAAGAAACAAATTCTCCTAGATGTTGTCAGATTGATGTTTTTTTAATGACGACATTGTTTTTGTTGTCCCTCCTGAGCAGGAGACAACTGCCCTGGAGGTCGTGATGCTGGCCATGAGAGAGTACGGCTTGACAGACGCTGCCAACTCCGGAACTTATTCCCTCTGTGAGGTCACCGTGGCCCCAGGTGGTATGGTCAAGCAGAGAAGGCTGCCAGATCATCAGACCGACATCGCAAGCCGACTCGGCCTATGCGGGAGGTTGTTCCTCAGAAATAACATGGCCTCCGAGACCCTCATGCCGGATGAGGTCGCTGTGGTAAGTTTGAAAAACAAGACAAGTCGGTTCTGCTTCGGGCTCCGTCTACAGCTCTGCTTTTAAAGTGAAACAAAAGTCAACATGTCTGGTTTTGCTGGGAGATGTTGTTTTTTCTGACTCAATTTTTGTGTCATTCAAGGAGTTACTGAAAGACAGCCAAGTGACGTTCCTGCAGTTAGATTCGACAGAAGTTTCATCTCAACTAACTCTGAGTGACTACAATATTTTCCAAGCCATCGAGTCAACAGATTACATCGAAGACCTCTTCAACCTTCAATCCACAGAGAAAAATAACAGGCTACAACTCTTTGAAGAGGTAAGTGTTAATTTGACTGTTGTGCATAAATACACCTTTATTCTCTGAGTGCCGTATTGGTTTGGTTCCCTGTATGTAATAACACTTAATGGATGTGAATGCTTATCATATATAGAGGTACCAGACTATTGGCTTCAAGCCTCATTTTGGTTACATTGATTTAAATTGGAGAAAAACACAACATGGAAGCTTTGTGGATAAGAACAGGTGCACACTTAATGAGAGTAAGGCACTTTCCTCCGGTAGTTCCAGCCACTAGAACATTTCTGAGATTCAGCAGAAAGTCTGGAAAAATCTGAAAAGGTTAAAGTTACATCTTTCATTCCATCTGTCTAGAACATAAAATGCAGATGTGAAGGGGTTTACAGCTCTGTGCCACCCCCTTGAGTAGGATAGAATATGCCATGATTCCATTGAAGAAATTTGTTGATGTTATTATGATTTCTCTCCTGTCTTTGGCCTCTAGCTTGTCAACAAGGAGTTGTTCTGGGTGATTACAGAAGTCTGTAATGAAGTCAACCTCGTCAAACGAGCCAAAATCTTAAAGCAGTTTGTCAAAATCGCAAGTATGTTTGAAACTCTCCTTTGTATTACCTTTGACTAATATAATATAAGACATCTTTCACGCTGTGGTCTGAATTCCTGTATACCTGAGGCAAGGATCCTTCAAATTCTACGAATGGGAAAGGGAACCAGACTTTTTTCCTTCCAGCCTCAGTCTGGATGTATTGAGTTGACTGGTGAAAGTCTAATATGGCTGAACCATAATAAGATCTATAATCGCTGTCCTGAAGTTGAGTTGTTACACCACTGATTTTTTTGTCATGACCAGTTTTTGGTTCCTAGTGACTGAACTCCACACTGAAATTGCTGCTTCCAATGTATGTTACATCTACTTCTGAAAGCATCATCATCTTATTAAGTTGTTTTGTTGTATTTTTGTTCCCAGGGCATTGTAAGGACTGTAAGAACTTCAACTCCCTGTTTGCGATCATCAGTGGTCTCGGTCACGGCTGTGTCTCACGGCTTAGGAGTACCTGGGACAAAGTACCAGCTAAGTACGTCAAGATGTTCGAGGATTTACAAGATTTGATGGATCCGTCTAGGAATATGTCCAAGTATCGGAACTTGGTCAGCTCTGAGCAGGTTCAACCTCCACTGGTAAGTCACAGAGAGCGATGAAACTTTGAGATGACAGAGCTCCCAACTCTCCCTGATTCTGCAGAAAGTTACCTGACAATAAACCAATCTCTCCATGTTCTGATGAAAATATTTGATTATTGAAACCTTTTCTGTACTATGTTGCATGTAATTTTAAATATTTCCCTGATTGTTGTACAAATGTCTCTGATTGCAAGATGCAAACTTTGGCAGCTCTGTATTGAATGTTATTCTAAATATCTCCTTGAGATGGGGCAAGCTTTGAGATGGGACGAGAATAGTTGAGATGGGTTTGTAGGAAGAAGAACGAGGCGAGTGGAGATCAGTAATCAGAAATCAGAAATGTAAAAAGGCCTGATTTTTTTCTGTAACTTTTGTAATGGTTTGTTTTGTAGATTCCGTTTGTTCCTGTCGTCAAGAAAGACTTGACCTTCATTCACCTCGGTAACGACTCCAAAGTGGAAGGGCTGATCAACTTTGAGAAATTAAGAATGATATCAAGGGAAGTTCGATACATTGTCAGCATGGCCAACGCTGCCTACGTGAGTATAAAATCAGCTCGTGTGTTTCTGTTTCAAAGTCCCACAAAAACTGGGAAAAATAATCAAAGTAAGTCCGGCCATTTGGAAGAGTTTCAAAATTGTTTGATGCAATTTTGCAACTTCAGAATTCGTTTGAATGTTCTGTATATGGACATTTTATGATGGCCGTAACAAATATGTTTATGGTGGGACTCAAACCCAACTGTTTATGGAGAATATCTTTTAGATTTTTCGACAAAAGAATTAGCCTCTGTAAAAGGTGCTCAATACTTGAGTTGTGTCACTTTCAGGACCCTAAACAACTCCTCACCGCCAAGTCCAGTGCTGGGTCCGGCTCTCCATTGATTGGCTCCAGCTTGGCGTCAGTCATAGCACCTGGAATGAGCACATTGCCAAGGAAGCGTAGCCAGGGACGACGCAGCTCGGCTGTCATCAACCCCAAAAAGATGTGGGAAGAGGTAAAGACAGAGAAATAGGAGTAAAGAAATGATTACTTTGAACATTCCGGTATCCAAAGGTGGTCCATTTTATATCGGCCATAACAATCTTCATTCGTTGATTTTTGTTTTTTTACAAGGCCCAGATGACCCGCCGTGTGAAGCAGTACCTCACTAATCTCATAGTAGTTGATGACGAAGATGAACTCCGAGATATGTCACTGAAATGTGAACCAATAGCAAACACAGGTATGATGGTAGAAACACCCCCCCCCCCCCTTTTATAAAAAAAGTTTTCAGCAAAGTTTAAATTTGTACATTTTTGAATTGGCTTTCAAAAGAGCTTTCCAACGGTATCCTACACTTCAGGTTTCTCTTCGGGATTTTGAATTTGTTTTTTGATAATCGTCTTTATGTTGTTGCTTTTGAAGCCATTCTGCGGATTACCGGTGGGGGTGAGTTTGTCACTGGATGTCTCACAGTATTTGTCCACCCTTTCCCTCATTGTCTTGCAGTGTGTTGTAATCTGTGCTTGGTCAAATTCTTGATTATTGTTCCTTGGGATTCATTTGATGATGCCAGATCATTTGAACTCACCAAAATTTAACATTCTGTATGTAAATTTTCTTTCATGTCTGTCAAGTTTAGTCATTTTATGAACCTAGCTGACCAATAAAAAGTTCCCTTATTTTAATCTCTCCTTTCATAAACATAAATTCCTTCTTAAAAAAAATGCATGAATTTCGCTTCTTTTTCATGAAATCTTTATTGTATGGAATGCTGGGAAGTTTTTACCTTTGTTTCCTTGTTTCCTGTTCCTTTGTTCATTGGTGATTGGAGTGATGCTAACCAATTTCTGTTCAATATTTGTTTATATAAAGTATTCAATGTTTTCCTCACTAGCCTGTTGATTAGTTTGTTATTTCTTTTATCTGCTTGAAAGTTCATCATAGCTCTTGTTTGCATTATTCATCACTTTAAGATTTTTCAAAATAAATAAATAGATGCCTTACACAAGCTGAAACAGCGCCCTCAACGATGACCTATTATTGGCTGAGGGTGAACATTTCCATTGTTTGACCTCAGCGATGGCGGCCAATGCAAAGGGTCGAAATTTACTAGTAATAGTTCAAATAGTTACTAATAATAGTTACTTCAAAATAAACAAGTGTAGAGACCATAGCAGTCGGAAACGGCTCGTACCAAAATGCCCAGAACAGCCGCAAACGGCTGCAAAATCCGACCGACTTCCACTCAACCAAAAAGGTCAAAGCAAAGGTTACGACCTGAATTGACATTTTCCAATGTTTCCCATGTCAACATAGTATCTATGTTTTTAGAACAAAACAAATTTTATGTGTGATATATTTTTGTCAGAGACTTTTTACAAGAAAAATTGTGCCAGACAATCAACAATGAAACCATGCTTGGGTGTAGGGTGATGATTATACAGAAATAAATGGTCTCTGAAGGGTTAAAGTTGATCTGTGGTTTTGTTTGCAGGGTCAATGAACTCCGGAACATTGCGGCGTAGCTCCCAGACCAGTCAGAGTGGAAGTACTTCAACGTTAGCACCCCCAGCGACGACGTACAACAAACAAGAAGAAGAAATCAAGAAGATCATCTACAAAGACGCACCTAAGACGTCTTTTGGTAAGCAGATCCAACATAATTATCTTGAGATCTCTTTATATCATACTTTGAAAAAAAATAAATCATTCTTGTCATGAATTTGTTCTCAAATTAGGGAAAAGATCAATGAAAAGATTTGTTAATTAATTTGGGTAAAATGAAATGATTGATTCCTATTTGTCTAAAGTTCATCACCAGAATCATGATTTGTTAGGAATTTGTCCTGAATTCTGGATTTTTGTATTGAGTTTCCTTTGGATTTAGAGTTCCTTACAAGACATGAACAGATCACAGAAGAAGAGAGATATAGTGTATTTTATGTCCAAACCTCTAGTGTCACGTTTAAATTTTTGTTTTCTTACAATCATAGCCCCTTCTTCAAAGTAACAAGACTCATCAGGTTAGGAGCAAACATCCATTGGTCACCGATGGCAAGAAAAATTACACTTTATTTCTTGGTCTCCTTGAAATGAAAACCAATCTGAAGTTAGTATGCCTTGTTCCAGTTTTGGAGAACTTGCCCCCCAAAAAGAAGAAAAAAAACCCCAAAACAGTCTTATAACAACATCTTGTCTTTTTCAAATTCTAGGTGCAACATCCCCCAAGAATCTCCGCAAGCTGTTATCCCTCTCTGAAGAGGGCGAAGGTAGAATGAAAGTCATGAAAGTCCAGAAGCCTTCTCAGAATAAAGGGCCTCCTTCCGTAGGTCATTCAAAGGTCGTCCCGTCATCCCCAACGTCCAATTCCATGAGCAGGTCACGGAAAGTTGCATGTGCTGGAAGAGGTATGTACAAAATATTTCTGGATACAATGGTCAAAGGAAGACCTATCATTAGCTGAGAGTTGTGAGTGGAGTCATGTGCACCTTGTCATTGTTTGACCTCAGCGGCCTTTGCCTAATCAGGGCTCAAACTTGGGTGGAAAATCCACAAGACTGTAGGGTTGTAGCTCTAAATCTCATTTGTATTTTGGGTAAGAAGTCTTCAACACTCAACAGAATTGAAACAGATTTATCAGACTGAAATTCAACATTTGAACAGACACACTAGACTGCCGCACTTGTCCAGTCCTGAGTTTACTGGCCCGATGCTATTATCACTGGCCTCGGGCCTGCAGTCCAGTGTAAAATTCAAGCCCTGCTATTGGTACATTTTTGGGCCGCAACTATTTCAGCTCCCAGGTCATAATTGACCCCAGTGTACTCCAAATTAGATCAAAGAAAACTTTACGATAATTTGAGAGTTAAAATCAATGAGTGTTCAGATGTATCAACACCATATATTTACTTTGCTGTGTAGATTTTGTTATTTGAGAACTTGTCTTGCTATTTCAGCGCTTTGCCCTCTCTGGTGAAATGTCCCGTTTATTCTTATTTATTTTACTGCTGCTGAGTAGATTTCAGAATTTGGGCAACTACTTAGATTGTTAAGTTTCTACTAAGCATTTCACTTCTTGAATGCATCTAGGACCTTCAAATAGCGCATCATCATCGGCTGATGCTGACGGTGGTCGTAAGCTCAGCCCTCAGCGTAGTGATAGCGGCTACGGTGGCAGTGATGCTGGTGTACCAACGAGGCATGAACACAAACCCAAGCACAGACATACAGCGGGTAAGTAGATTGCAGCATCTGCTGCTGAATAAGAAAGAAGCCTTTGAGATGTGGATATCTAATTGTTTAGCAAACTAATCTTAAGCTTGACATTTATGATAATGACTCAAGCTTAAGCCAGAGCTGCCAACTCTCCCTGATTCTGCAAAAAGTTCCCTCAAAATAAATCAATTTTTCATGTTTTGATACTCAAATTTGAAAATCTGCCTGATCATGGAAACTTTGTCACTATTATGTTGAAAGTATTTCTAAATATCTCCCTGTTTGTTGCACAAAGTCTCCCCGGTTGCAAGATGCAAATGTTAGCAGCTCAGCTAAGCACCGAAAGTTTGTCTTCCGTTCCTTTTAAGAATGTTCATGAACTATTTCTCCTTCTTATTTGTTTGTGTTTGGAGGGATCCTGATGGCTGTTTTGTTTATAATTGAACTGTGTTAAAGAAGTATCTGTAATTTGCGGGTACAACCATCTTTTGGGAGGAGTGTTGGCTCTGAAAAGGTGTTGTTGTGATCTTGACATTTCAAACTGTAAACTCTCCTCATCTTCAGGAGATTGCTGGATTGTTGATGATGATTGGGCTAAAGTGGCTCTGGAAGAATGCACATTCGGGCGGGAAAGATCAAAGTTGTGGAAGTTTGCGGGACATGATATTTCTAATTCTTGTTAGCAAATTAAGATTGTTTTTTGGGGGTCTCTGGTTTCCAGGTCAACCACAAACCATGAGTGGAGTTTACGACAGCTCAGACTCAAGCCAGAGTTGTCTATCATCGAACTACGACACTCAGAGCAACTCATCCTTTGGGTCATCCTCACCACCCACGAGGGATCATCAGTTCACAAATGGTAAGAGAGATGGAGGCAAGAGGTTGTGGGGAAGAGGAAGGGAGTCCATTGTGGTCCTTGTGTTCCTTGCTGTGGGTAGGGTTGGGAATATTATTCAACGTACAGCTCTATTCCATGTACTGCATCTCTTTGGAACTCCTTGCCTGATGCATGTTTCCCTCCATCCTACAATCTAGACTGTTTGAAGAGGAATATCACTTCCTACCTTCAGCCCCCCGAGTTATTTTCATCTGAAACATTTGGTTCTTGTCACCCCTTATCAAGAGTGGCTATTATTTAGCCTTGTTTGGGGCAAACTTGCATTAAACAGAACCTAATTTAACACCATACTGTTGAGGGTGAAGACTCTTAAGGTCAACTGAATGAAATGTTGTTCTGGTACATTCTGTAGGAACACGTTTTGGCTGATTTCATGGCGCTGCTTACCACAGAATTCTGTGCTTACGGGACCCTGTTAAGCATGATTCTATGGGCTGTAAGCGCATAATAAATGCTAAGCATCGACATAAAATGAGGCCTGGTTCTATCATGAAATTTTGTGCAAGAGTAAGATATGAGTTGGGAGAATGCCCTTTTAAGCCCACAAGCAGAGAGAATGTTATTTTACTTTGTAGAAGTTTGGCTGGTAACCAAGCAGACTACCGGCCAAAATGTATTTGTATCCAGAAAGACAGTATGGCTTTTTGAGAGCTTGGCAAGAGCTTATAGGCAGAAATCCAAAAAGTCTGTACGACAGTAGCTGAGTCACGACCAAATGATTTGTTGGTCATTTCTTGTAGTTGCTCAGTAGTGAATGCATGATTTCTTTCATCTAGATTTACCTGGAGCCCCTCTGCACAGCCAGAGAAAACATCCAAATAGGTGGGCTGCCCATGACGAGCGTTCCGCCTACCCTGACAGGTCCCGCCCACCACCTGACTACCATGTAGTTACCAAGGGAACACCTCCAAAAGGCACAGGTGTGTGCAGAATTCGAAAACATACAAGTTACAGACATTCCAGCATACCTTCAAATTAAAGAAAAGAAAAAAAAGAAAAAAGACAATTATTTTCTGTTTTTTTTTTTTCAGGGACTAATTTTCTCTGACGATTTAGAAAAAACAAGATTTTGAGATTGAACATGTTTTGTGAACACCAGGTGCTAATATTTAGTTGCAAATAATGCTTTTGTAGTAGATGTGATACATTTTGAGTAGCATTTCACCATACAACGGAAATCATTCATGAAAAAAGTTCATGCTGGTCTAGTGAGGTTTGCAGAGACACAGTGTACGTGAAACTCTCTCTATGAGTTCATGCTGGTCTAGTGAGGTTTGCAGAGACACAGTGTACGTGAAACTCTCTCTATGAGTTCATGCTGGTCTAGTGAGGTTTGCAGAGACACAGTGTGCGTGAAACTCTCTCTATGAGTTCATGCTGGTCTAGTGAGGTTTGCAAAGACACAGTGTATGTGAAACTCTCTCTATGAGTTCATGCTGGTCTAGTGAGGTTTGCAGAGACACAGTGTACGTGAAACTCTCTCTATGAGTTGCGGTGAGAGAATGATCTCCGTTGATGGTCTTCAGGAGAAGATGATCAAAGGAGAAGAACTTGCAACGAGTTGTTGAACACTTGGTTCTCCTTAGAACCAACCATTGCGACTCATAGGGAGAGTCTTTTGTGTAAATGGTGTCTCTGCAAAACTCACTGGAGAAGTACATTCTCAGTCACTGCGGTCAAGTAGTTAGACTGCTTAACTTGCAATCCAAGGTTGTTGGTTCACATCCGGCCAAGCTACATGCTCATTTCACAAGGACTAGACTAAGTGTTGTCGTCTAGTTACTGAATCACAATTTATTGATTTGTGCATTTCATAATCATAGCTGTTAAACCAATGTTTGTATGAGAGAGATTGGCTGTCGCCAGCTTGGCGTTTATTCCCATGTGGGAGCTTTGTCGAGTTCCCTTGTGGGAGCGTTGCTGAGTTCCCTGGTCTGAAGCTCATCTAAACAAGCAAAACACACATTGACAATTTTGGTCTTTCTCAGAGTTTCCCTCTGGAAAAAAAAAGCATATTGAAAGCATTCAAAACGAATTATTTATCAATTTCTGCTTCTTGTAATGGTATGCTGGAAAACTGTAATGAAATCATCTCCTGATCAGACCCCCCCCCCCCATCATTTCATCCATTCCATTCCCCTTTCCTCTTCATCCCTCTTGAAAGTCTAGAGTAGCTTTGCAAAACATTGACACATAATCAACAACTCTTAACTTGGTTTTTGTTATCACTCTAGCTGGGCGGTCTTACTCCCAGTCTTCTTCTGCTCCTCCTGAAGTATCAGAAAGAAAGCCGCCAGACTATGCTGTGGCGACTGCACGCAAAAGTAAGATTAGATTGAAGTTGCATTTAAAGTTAAAATACTTCAATAAGTTTTGAATTTAAGAAACATCTCTCTACTTTTTCTTTCTGTGTTTGATTTTTTTCCCTGCATTCTTTTTTTAAATATTTGTGTATGAACAACTCCAAGAAAGTGGGTTTGCTGCACCTGATATGTTTACTTGTTACTAACAATTGAATGTATGAAAAGCAAGGGTTTTTTTTTTTTAAATAAATGTTTGTATTTTGAATATTATTTGTCTTTTTGTTTAGCCATTTTGATCCATTTCTGGAGAAGTGCATATTTTAAATCGTTATTATTATTATTTGTTTTAATAAAAAGATTGAATAAGAGGTCCTTTAACAAGAGAATTTATAACATTATTTATTTTCCTCTTCCCTTCCCCCCTCCCCAGAAGTCTTAAGCAGCTCCCAGTCCGAAGCATGTGATTTCTATGACTCAGGTTGGTTCAAGCTCGTTTCTCCCATGTTTCATGTTAATGTAGAAATAAGAATCACAAATGTATACAAGTCGAAAAGAGTTTTTAGTAATACCTGACTTCAGATAGACCATGGGGGGTCAATCAGAATTGTCAGTGTTAAAAAAAAAAAGAAAAAAAAATTGAAATTGTTTTGACCCACCCACCCGCCCAACTTCAAGAAAAAAGAAAGAAAGAAATTTGTTAACATTGACTATTCTGAATGGCCCCTAAGTATAGCTGGCGGGGGTTGTGTGTAGCTGGTTAACTCGTGTCTTGTAGAAACACAGTCTCAGTAATTTTCTTTTCATTTGCCAACAGATAATGAACAAGTGTCAGTGGTATGACTAGGCACGGTAAACTCCCCATAAACCTCAAGAGGATCTGGTAAACCATTTAAGAAGTGTGGTAAACTACAAGAGCGTACTGATAAACCGTTTAGCGATGTGGTAAACTACAAGAGATTTATTATAAACTTCCAACAAACTCTTGGGATTACTGGTAAACCATCTGAAGGTCAAGATCAAGTTCTCAAGGGCTGTTATTAACCAATGAAGAGCTGTGGCTTTTCAGGGAACTTTTTGGTGAACCAGTGACAGTTCCTCGGTAAACCACAAAAAGGTCCTGGTAAACTGCTAAAAGACCTGAAGCAAACCGAACGTTTCCTGCACTGTATTGCGTGACGCTTGGTGTATCGAAGGCTGTCCAAGCAAGGAGGCTGGTACCATGGAACAGTAAACACAACTTCAATTTTACTTCACAGTACGGGAACTTAACTGATGAAAATGGCTGCTGAGCAATATGGCGGAGTGTAAAAAATGATTGTATATATTCTGTGGATGCAAGGTACCAGACGATTCGTGTGTGATATGATTGAAGGACCAGTGATATGCAGATAATGGGTGTGTGTGACCAGACTGATCCATGTACAGAAACGCATCATCCTCTAAGCAAGAGCATCTTCCAAGCAGGTTCTTAATCTAGCGAGCCAATTCAAACCTTAGTTTACATGGTCTCAATGTTAGCAGTACCACACAACCAAACACGCTTAGCATTCTTATTAGATTCCCAAACAGACTGATCCATTAGGCCTAACCCACCATGGCAACTGTCTGTCAATGGCATTCACATGGATAGCACATTTGACATGTGTATCTTGCTCTGCCCCGTGCCAAACATATCAGACCGATGTATATAATAAAATGGCACAGACTTGCTAACGTTTTAGTGGATAAAAGAATGGGTAATGAGGTCAATGGGGGATCATAAGTCTCAAATGAACATGGATCAGTCAACTCTCTTGTAAGAAAACAACAAAAGTGCCGATCTTACGAGTGTATCAGTAGCTGACTGCATGTAATGTGGTCTTATTCAGTATTTATTGTGATCCGAATTACACATTTTTAACCCATTGTAATCAGCCGAGGAGATGGTGCACCCTCAGTAACAAATTTAAGAGGATTGAAAAGTTCTGTGATATTTTTTCAAAAACAAATAACCCACAGAATTCTAATTGACTTTGTCTTTAAACAATGACAGAACTTGCCAAAATAAAATAAAATAACTGCCTTTAAAGGTTGCTTAAAAACTACATCTCAAAATAAAAATATCCAGCCAGTTCCCAGTATTTTCTCTACAACCTTTGGCACATATTTTCATGAACTCCTAAGCAAACACTGGATTTTTGAAAAAGAAAGAAGAAAACAGATATCTTAGAGGTCTGAACTGAGCTAAGCTCTGATGTTGTACCGTGGCTCCTAGGCAGAGGGGGGAGATAGTTTTTCACCCAAATTCCTTGTCTTACGTGTTTATCAAAACTTGCAGGGTTTTAGTTAAAAATTTATTTTTTTGTTTAACCTTCACGATTTATTTTGAAGGCACCGTCCATTTTTCAGTTTGATTTTGATCCCATACTGTAAGATGAGTCTGAAGATATCACTTAGAAAGCATTCCAAGGTAATCTATACTGAACTGAAATGTTATTTTTATCGTTGAAAAGAGTTGAAAATATCAGGATGTGGCTGTATATCCCTTAACTGTGTTCAACTGTTCTCCATGCCAGAATCAGGCTCTTCTTGAACAAACTCAAGACTGGGTTTATTTGCTCACCAAACAGATGAGAGGAAGAGCTTTCAAACAAGTTGAGGCCCTTAAAGTCAGCATTTCTCAGCATATACAATGTTTAAGACATTATATCACATTGATATCAGGTCTGATATTTGGGTTGTCTTCACTTTTAATGCCATCTCACCATTTCGGAGAATCGCCTGATATTTGCGTGGGACGTCACAAATGTTTATAAAGAGTTGAAATGAGAAAAAGAATGGTTAGTTGTAGGGTTTTGTGGATCAATACCAAAACGCTACAAAGACTTCCTCCCTTTTTTTGTTGTACCGAGAATTGTAGAAAATCAAAGCCCAATATCATGTTACTTTACTTAAGAGATGTGCTCTGGTGCTTTTACATGAAAACTTGGGACAAATTTAGTGTTCTTAAAAAAAAAAGCTGTGTGTTATGGACAAACAAAACCTTGTTATCTAAGTTGTTTGCGTTATTTTTTTAAGGAAGGTATGTTTTAGCAATTAAATACATTGAAAGTGTGTGTTTTATCTTCCAGCAGTAACATTATACAGCATTTATTCATCATTGCACTCTAATCATTAAAATTATTTCCAGGAAAATTGCATATTCTTATTTTCCCAGAAGATATTTCTGGGTGGGGAACACAAAACAACATAGTCAAATATTTGTCTTACGTTACAAGAAGTATTAAAATAAGTGTGCCGTCTTGGATAAAGTGCGTTACATTTCTTCGATCACTTGTTTTGGGTACAAATAGAGCACATTCCAAAATTGCAACAGAAGTGTCAAATTTTGTTGTCGGTTTTATTTTTTAGAACAAAGTGTAAATAATGTAAAGGAATTTTTTATGGAACAGTTTTGCTATTAATTGTGCTGTAAAGCTGAAGGTGTACAGGTTTTTTGGTCTCACTGTGGGAAAGAAAGCTCGGAGAGCATTGGAATGAAATATAAAAAGTTGTTTCTTCTCCTACAAGTTTATTTGATTGCCTTTTTTTGATGGGTTGGTAGGTGACAATGGAATGGCAAGTACGACGGACTGCAGTATTATTGTTATATTATATGATAACCCTGGTGTACATATTGCGTATATAGATCGGTGTCGGCTTGAAACGCAATGAACTCCTGTATATACCTGCGCTTCGTAGATAGCCTCATTGTATTTTAAAAGGTTTTTATTTTTATTTGTAAATTACAGTTCATCGCAACGTAATCAGTGATTTTTAAACTATTGTTTTCGGCCAGTTGAAACACTGAGGGTGCTCTTTAGGTTCACCTCACCAACACGTTAAGACCCTGTCCAAATTGGTGGCTATGGCTGTCGCTGTTGCTAGGGGTGTTGCTAGGGGTGTGTTGCCAAGGGTAGCCTATGCTTCAATGCATGAAGATGCGGTGGCGAAGCCACAGTCATAGCCATGGTCACTAATTTGGAAACAGCCTTAACGTGATACCTGTTTGTATCATGTAGTGGCCAGGTTTCTTGTGTACACAAATGTTAACTGTCAATATACACAGAGTACCAGACTATTTTGTTCTCCTATAGCCTCAGGCCGTATCTGAATTGGCAGCTACAGCAGCTATGGCTACGACTGTTGTTAAGGGTGTTGCTAAGGAGGTCCTATACTTCAACACATGATCTCTAACCAAAGCCATAGCTGTAGCCGCCAAGCCGAACAAGGCCTCAGTTTACTTACTGAGGCTTAAGTTGCAGAGAGATGAAGTAAGTTGTGTCATGATGGTCCTATAAACAACAACAACACATAAAAACAAAAACTTAGTCAATAGAAAGTTTCCAGCAATTTTGATATCAAACTGATATTGTTGGTCAAATGTGCCTTCACTGAAAATTGCAAAAAAACAAAACAAAGCAGAAGTCTTCAAAATTATTCATTCTTCCCTCAACCCAGTCTGTGCATAAAGGTACAATAATAATGAGTGGGGTCCAAGTTCAAGTTGTTGGTAAGCAGGTTAAATTTCCTCAGCAGAAATTAACAGGAAACCAGTTAATTTTAGAATACATAACTTGAGATTTGGGTCGGTTGCAAGTTTTTTGCTTAGCAGCAATTCTCTGAACTTAACGAATATATGTGCTATATGAGAAACGAATTTGTTTGTCTTCTTTTATCTTTTAAAACGGTACCATCTGGGCCCAATTGAATGGCTCTGCTTACTGTTAGCAAAGAATCCGCGCTTTACAGATACAGTGAATTTTGTGCTTACGTCAATTGTTTTTCACAGGTTTTTATGTATATCAAGTAATAAACCACAAGGGAAACTGACTGGGTAAATTTTAAATAATTTGGGTTTGTGTGTACCCCACGTTATTCAACATTCTTCACTTACACAGCTACCGCAGAAATTCCAGAGCTTAACCTTGAAGCAAATAATGGTGAACTCAAGCGCAGAATTTGGCGGTAAGCAGAGCCGTAAAATGTGGCCCTAGTCGTTTTGTCATTGTTTGTTCTTAGAGGAAACTTGACCCGAGGGACCTGGAGAAACGTCTCGTTGCAAATAATGCACATTTTATTGACAGTAAATTTCTCCGATGAAGAGAACGATACCAGAAATGGGGAAGAAGATCAGAAAATCAATCTTTAGAATAGATGACGTCACAGAGGGTGGTTTTGTAAGCATAGATTTGAAGCTTCGATTTGAATCAAGTGCAACAGAATTTCCAACAGCATCTTTATTCTTAAAACAAAAAATGCTTCAATACAAACAAAATCCTTCCTTTGTATTATGCTGTATACAGCCGGATGTATTCACGTTTTCGTTTTATGCATTTTTATTTATTTTACAGTTTTAAAAAGTGTTGTGACTTTTAAGTGAAGATGATAACTCATCAAGCTGTACAGATCTTAATGATGTAGCGACCATCTCGGGGAGAAAGTGAACGATAATTATGTTTCATACCCCCAGAATCTGAGAACAGTAGAGTGATGGTTGCATGCGTGAAAGATCTATTATAAAATACAAAATATTCTGCATTATCTTGAAACCAGTTTTGAAAAAGATGAAAATAAATAGCTGTGGAACTTCAAGTAGCCTTTGATATGATGTGCTTTCTTTTGTTTCGTTCTTGAACGTGTTAAAGGTGGTTATTATTACTGTTCTATAATTTAGTATTTTTTCAGCAAGAAAAATTGCACAATGTCCAGGAACAAAGCCATTATTTTTTAGATGTTTTATGAATTTGATTGTTGTTCTGAATGTTTAAATACAATTATTATTTTGTTTAATATACTTATTGTTATTATTATTAAATGTTTATGTTGAACTGTTCCATTATGGAAAGGGTTGGTAGGGCAAAACGGGGACAAATTCACCGAGGGGTCAACTGCCACACAACACAAAGACTACATCTTCTTGTTTTAGTTTTTGTGTAATTCCTTTCCCCCTTGCATCATCAGGGACTGGAATCTTCAAAGACACGCAATAGATTCTCTCCGTAAATCTTCTCCGAATAGTTAGCTTGCCCACAGTGCGATCCTCGAACCTCCAAGTTAAAACAACCAAGAGTTTAAGGAAAGTCGAAGCATAGCACAAGGGATCACGCGTTAATTTTTTATTAATTGGCCTGATGTATTCGCGCGATGGCGCTATTTTCCACTATAATAAAGGGTGCAACGCGCTAAATAAACTCCCATAGCAACTAATGATAAATGCTAAATATTCAAAATACTCAAAAAATACTTTAAAGTCTCTCAGCCTCTTAAAAACTAATCAAATATATTCTAGGACATCTAAACTTCAGATTTCTTTTCAATTTTTGGCAGGTCAGCCGTTTGGAAATGTTGCTAAATACCCCCAGGAAAAAACATCTCGAAATGTGTTTTTCCGGTTCCCCAACCGACTTGCTGTCAGTTTTCATGAAGCACTTCTCCACTTCCTAAGCCAAATAGGACCAACTTTAAAGCCTAAATTTACCAAGTTATTATTCAAAATTAAGATAATCGGGTTGGCGCATGAATTTCGGCCTATTTTTAGCGTGGTGTACGTGCTTCCCCAACGAACATAAAGTCATGCCCCCTAGTCACGTGTGTACTGTTGAGACGCTTGTCCAACGAAAAAAGGAGTTTCATTAGTGTTGAGGCAAGATGACTGTATTTACGGACGGAAGTTTTTCACAAAATTGTGTTAGAAACTAAAAACTCACTGATTATAATACAATGTTTATACCACAGTGCCAAACCTCCAACATCAAAAATAGGTCTCAAGGTCGGAAGGGGGAGGGGCGCGTCTGAAGAGAATTTCCTTTGGCCTACGTATAAACTTTGTGGTTTTGATTTGAAGCTTGCGATCGGGTTGTTTGTTTGTTTGTTAGTTTTCCTGTTTTTTGTTTTTTGGTTAGATTTTTGTATCCAATGTAACTATGTACACCAGGGTAAACAAACTCATTGGGCCGCGCTCAAATATTCACATAGCTGAACAGGCCGAACGGAACGTCTGAAACGTGTCTGTTTGTTTGCGTTGATATGAGGATATACTAAAAAAAAAAATAATTGGTTATTAGAAGGGGGAAAGTTAGTTGTGTTGTGTTTTTAGCTGCAGTAGGGTTGTCATTGCTGTGGGTTTTACCTCTCTCATTACCGAATTGTTTTAGGTCTTTTAAGAACAACCGCTGGTTACCGAATTGTTTGACCACTCAAGCGACATTCTTATACACAACAGAAAGCTTTCGATCAAAGGCCGAATCTAATTAATGACCATAATAAAAGCAGAAGAGAACCATGATTTGTATTGTATTTATAGGGGGTCCAATTTCATCAGACAAGGAAACAGCCACAAAATGGTGCGTATGATCCTCTATGGTAGGCCTAAGCCTATGCCTAATTCATTGCCATAGTGTATCGGATTGTATTATATGAAAACAGAAAATACAATTAAGGCCTGTTTGAATCAACGAACGCCGGGTACCCAAGTTGGATTTATGCTATTATAAAAAAATAAACCCAAGTTACGGTTGCTGTGGACTCATAGCGCTCTCGTCCTTGTCTATTTACCCCCAATGTCTAGTCGGTTACTACATCAATGGATTCTACAAAGGCGTTGTGACCGAAACAATTGTAATCCTAATCAATCCTATAATCCACCAAATTGGCTGAGGGGATTTCCCGATTTCAGACCCCATCCGCCCCAAAAGGACTGGGGTTGAAGGTTTCGGCGATACACTGATATCCCCGTGGGCTCTTTATCTCGGAGCATGCGTCAACAGTGTTTGTAGTGGTATAATGTACACGATGGTGACGAGTTTGGTTCGCCTCCAATTGATCTTCGAAACGACGGTTTAAAAGCAAACAACACAAGATAACTGATGATGATAAGAGACACATCCGCGGTGGAATTAATTTGTTAGATTATTGCTATTTGTAATACGATTTGTGCCAATTCACATTGACAAATATATTTTGATGTCGTCATATCGAGTATTGAAAAATTCCCCAAAGGCTAATATTATAATTACGAGGCCCCTATCCGGCTTGGGCTCCACTAAGTAAGTTTCAAACAGGGCCCAATTTTCAAGCACAAAGCAGCAGGATACCAGTCACAAATAGTACATGACTTGTGACGTGGAATTTTGGCTGGTAGGCCTAACCTTATTCTGTTAAGCATAATTATTCAGTGCTTAGCTACTTTTTGTGATTTTCTCGGCAAGATTTTAATCTGGTTTAGCAATGAAAAAGTTATGGGCTAGAGAATTGAAATTTGGACGGTTTTTGATGCATCTACTCTCCCGGTATTGTTTTTTGCTATGTGTAGGCTATGTATATAACGATGATAACTATGAGCAAGTTCGGGTGGGCGACTAGAGTATAGACTTACCAGAAACCATAGAGCACAGGGAGATTGACTATGCACTGGAGCATGGTAGAGCTAGTCAATTCAAGAGCTACGTCACACAGTACAGCCACTCTTGTCGCCCACCCGAACTTTCTCTATTATTTCAGGAGGATTGCACATTGTTCGCCAGTCTCTAATTATCGGTCACCAAGTTCACTCAATCCTCATGAATTTACAACACCACTGTCGTCATAGATTAACGTTAGTTAATCTTTTATTGTTTACTCCAACTATATAGAGATGTGGTTTGATGAGAAAATAGAGTGAATTTAATTGAAATTTAGTTGAAACTTATATTCATTTGTATTGAAATGTGCCCAAAGCAAAACTTCAGTCCAATCAGAAGAACACAGCACCGACTACAACAAGTTTATTATTTGTGGGCTTGTCAAGTCTAGTTTCCTGTTTGTCAAATAAAATGCAACACGTATTTACGGTTAATTCTTCCATGGGTACCAGACACTTGTTGATGTGACATCACTGACCATAGAGTTATAACAGACCCATGTGGGAGTCGTGAACTTTCATACGTTGAACCAGGAAGTTGAACAGGGAAATATTCATCAGTTTTTGTAGGACGTGCACCCATTCTGCTTTCCTTATTAAAAGCGGAATATGTCCATGATGGCGGTCAAGTCTGTATTCTCGGCATGTACCAGAGGTAAGAAAACTGTCAAAATGGTTAATTTAGACGTAGTTTCTTGTATGTTATGTTCGGCTTTACTTTCTCAACTTTTTGAAGTGACACTAAACTAAATAAAAAACTTGTCAAAATGAGCTCTGTATATAGTCTGTCGTCGTGACTGTACATTGCAACGTAAAGACACTTTCGTACCCGAGTTGTAGCCGCCTATGATAGGTAATTCACCGCCATAAACTTATTCACTAAATTATGACGGAGTAAGGCTAGTGTCAAGTGAGAACTTTTGCCAAAACACCAACAATGTCGTTAGTTTGGAGTGTTTTGGGTAGCTGTAGGGAATTTGCTGATACATAGTGTAGTGATTGATTGTACTATTAAGTATTATTAATTGAATACTAATCTATCCCCTATTTAGCTGCCAAGTTATGGGTCATTATGGGGCATGTTATTGCATTGAAATGGATGGACCATCACCTTCTGTGCTTGCACTGTGGATGTAAAACTTTCCTTTAGTTGATCAATCCTCTTTGCTCTATAATAAGTCTTTAGTTTGATGAACAATGAGTTAAGTACACGTAGCTCAATAAACTTCTTTATTATGCCATCCCTATTGTCCACGGTTTTGAAAAAGGTCATTGCAAAGCTGAGTTATGTTGCCTGCACCAGCTTCTTTGTTAAGCAACAAATGTGCCAGCAACAGAGTACCTTCTAGAGGAGGTTTCTGCATATAGTCTGAGTTACTGGACCCAATGCTTGAAAAGAAAAGCATTTGGACATTCATTATCAGGCATATGTAGAGTGAGTGTCTGAGGCAAAAGTATAAGGGAATACTTGTGTAAGCTGGTACCACTGTCGGACTGTACAAAATAAAATAAAAACACACACACGAAATAATTGAACACCACTTTTTCACTTGTTATGATTAAAAAAAAAAAAAAAAAAAAATAATTCTAGGGTGATTATGGACGAAGACACTATTTTTGGTCCTACTATTACTAGTAAGTGAGTGACAAATAAATGGCAGTCAGACACAGCATCCAGGAAGCAACATGCCATATTTTTTATCTGATTAAAAAATTACAAAGGACAAAACTGCAATTTAATTGTGCAAATGAAAGAATGCGCACTTGGTCAAATGTGAGAAATTCAAAGTATTGGCTTAATAAAGATACCGTCTGTAGCCCGATCTCATGATTAAGGATGTGTACATTTTCTACACTTTGGTCTGACCCTACACATTCAATTATTGAGATTCAGTAGGCCCCCCCCCACCTTCATTCAGTTCTGATTGCGATGATGATCGTAACAACACCTGCAGAGGGATGATCGTAACAACACCTGCAGAGGTTGTGTCTTCATCAACAACAACAACAAAACCCACTGGCTTAGTGCCCACTTTCCTTGATTGTTGGCCAAGGTCATAGCTTGAGTGAGATTAATCATTAAAAAATACAAGACTTTCCGATGACAAAATGATTGCTGTTTTAAGCCCTGATTGCATCAGGAACTAAAACAAAAAGCAAACAAAAATATCAAGATGGAATCTGAATTTGGTTGTGAAATATTTTAAGGTAGGGTATACTTTTGGTATTTGTCAAAGAACAGTTATCCCAACATGCATAAAGTAACAAACCTGAGAAAATTTGGGCTCAATTGTTCTTTGAAATACTAGAAAATAATTGAAAGAAAAAAGTTGCCCTTGTTGCATAGAATTGTGTGCTTTCAGATGCCTGAAAAAGACTTCAAACCTGAAGCCTTTCTCGGATTCAAATTTTAGGGTGAAAAATTACCTCTTTCTCTAAAACTACTTTACTTCAAAGGGGATCGTTTCTAACAATGTTTTATAATGTCCTCAGCTCTCCATTACTCTTTACCAAGCAAGTTTTTATGATCATTAACTTGTGGAGTAATTACAAAAAGTACAACCTGCCTTCAATATCCTGGTCCAAATTGACATGTAGCAGATCATACAAACATGTAGTACCTTAAAGTTAATTAAATCTCTCTTAAAATGTTTGGCATAATTACTGATTTTGTAAAGGACCTGTACTTTAAGCTTAAGGATTTAAGAATGACCTCTTGCTAATTTAGAATGACCTCTTGGTGTGAATCACTAAAATGAAGAGAGGAACTTGGCTCAACCATGACTCAGTATTGTAGGAGGTCAAAGGGTTGTCTGATCTCATCACAGAAAGTCATGCAGTAACATTTTGAAACTTGAAATAAGGAAGTTACATTTAATGAATTCTAAAATTGTCACAGGGTTGAGTGGCTAGAGTTGGCACTTGACCTTGCGACCTCATTTGAGGGTGAGAGGTCAAAGGAACTGGACTACTGGATGGTAATTAGGTTGTGGTCAACCTCAGTCTACATGTTTGAGTAATTTTTAATGTAGGTTTAAAGCCAGCCTGAAGTTTCTGTTGATGGTGATTCTGTACAGCATGGTCATGAATGTGCGGTGAGAAGCATCAAAAGAAACATCTGTAGGATTTCTAGCCTTGCAAAGTATTTCATGCGCAGCAAGGTTTTTTCCATCTGGTTGATAGATTTTTAGATGCTAGGTAACTTTTGACATCCTTTTGTTATGTAGAGTGTCCAAGTTCTCTGTCTACAGGTAGGCCTACCTTTTCCAAGCCTCAAATTTGGGAGAAAAAACCCTAAGACAGTCTCAGTCTGGCTTGAAACTCAAAATGTTTACTGGACCAGGCCTTTTTTTTACAAGACCAGAATCAAAATGAGACGACGATGTCTACACATACATGTAGTTCAACATACTTACATGTAGAACTGTTTTTATCAGTAAAAGTACTAAGAGAAGATTAGTTTCAGTTGTCTGACAGGTATCATGGTTCATTGAAAAACACATGACGCCAGACTTGTCCAATTGTAAGCTATACTGACACTAAAATCACTGGCCTAAGGTCAGCCCAGTGTAAATGTTGAGCCCTGCCTTCACATGCAAAAATCTTTGTAACAAGTGAACAAACATGACACTTTATCTGTTATCTGACATCTGTTAAACTACAGCACATTTTGCCTTAACTTTTGGGGAGGTAGATTAGTGCACATAATCTCTTCACTGGATGAAGAAATATCAAGGAACTTTCTGTGAAGTCTTGAAATAACCAAACAGCACTTCCAAATTCTCGTCAGTAAATAGTGCACAAACCCTGTACTTTTGTGTACGTGTAATTTTCACATGATCATTTTGGAAAAAATTATTGTTATTGTCGTGAACACCACAAGTAGAGGATTTCCTTAATTAACGATCCAGGAACTACAAGTCACATTTAAAATGAGAAATTGTAGTTCCTTGTAAAAAATATCCAAGCTGTTGCCAAGACTAATAGTTGGCAGGTGGTGTTGAACAAGCAAGATTAATGGTCGCTAAAAAGGGCACAAACACAGGATTGATGATTAACAAAGATATGATTAGTTTACAATCGTAGAGCTCATTGATTCTGAAGTTCATATCAGTACCAATCCTACAGAGAAATATTTCCATCTGAAAGCTCACTGATTCTAAAGTTCATACCAGTACCAATCCTCTAGAGAAATACTTCCCTCTGAAAGCTCACTGATTCTAAAGTTCATACCAGCACCAATCCTCTAGAGAAATATTTCCCTCTGAAAGCTCACTGATTCTAAAGTTCATACCAGCACCAATCCTCCAGAGAAAAATTTCCACCTCTAATACATGTAGGGCCTACTGTTAAAGTCAATGAAATAGCATTAGAAGCTGCCCAAATCACACAAAACAAGATGTGCACAAAATTCTTGCACCTTTTGTTATGGTGTGTGATTGAACAATGCAGTGTGGGAGTTAGTTATTCTTCCAAAAGCAATCTTGTACTTTCTCTTAAAACATAAAACTAATTGTACAGCCTGTTGACAACTCATTGATATTTTTAGTAGTTACATCAAGGAGGAAGAGGTCTGGCCTAGTACTCTCTCCACTTCCACACGGATCCCTGTAGCTAGAAAACAGCGTACATGTATATCACCTTGGTTACAAAGAAAACAAATTTCTGCGAGCATGACAGTGACTTCCTCGGTTGGCAAGATACAAAAATACTGTTTATCTTTGAAGTTTGATGTTGCATACTTTTTTTGCAGCCCATGATGTTAATACCAAGCAAAGATAAAAACAGATAAGGACTGTTTTTTTCTAAAATCAATGGTTCTTTTTAGAACTGCCAGGACTGCACAGAGTTTTATTACCATGGTGTCTCCGCAAACCCCACTAGATTTAAAAGATCCCAGGTTATACTGCAGTTCCAGGTTGACTGGCTTCTGACTGGCACCCAAGATATTGACAAAATAGGGAGACCGCAAACATAGGGCTAGGTAGCTCAGTTTGTAGAGCGCTGGTATGTTAATCTGCAGGTTGCAGGTTCTTATCCCGCTCTGGTCCATTTTTCTTTGATTAATCCAAAAAGATATTACAAAGAGATCATCCAAATATGCAAGAATTATAATAAATAAGAAATACGCAAAAGTAGGTGCACCCGTCCCAAAATGTGAGATGTTATTTTGTTTTTTACTCTGTGCCTGCAGGGAGTCCAGTCTCTGTCATGTCTGTGGTTCTTTCTATAATTTGTAACTTCATGGGTCACGGTAGGTTTTGAGAGTGGTGTCACTTTAACTTTTTTCATTGAAAGAAATTTCTTTTTGTTCTCAAATGCAATGTTTTTGTTTATTATTAATATTTTCAAACAATCAAGTTCTTTGTACTCTCTGCCTGCGGGAAGTCTAGTCATTGTTTGATCTATCATGGGGAATTTAGAACAAATTTGCTGCATGTCCTGGAAATTAACCAGAGGTTTGTGGTTGAAGAGCATGATGCCAAAAGCGTTTATGACCAACTCACACTGCCTCCTGTGGTCATGTAGCATATCATTTGTCACTTGAGGAATTCTTGCTTGGCAGTATCTTGGGTCATTGCCCTACAAACTACTACGATAAATCCAGTGCAAAGTCTTGGCTGGGATGTGGAAACAGCTTGCTTTAGATTTTCTGGTAAATCCAAACTGTTCACTTTAGATATTCCTGTGCATGCTGTTTAAATACTGTCAGCACAGTGTCATATTTAAAAAAACAAAGCAAATCCACAAGGTGTAAAGACATCCCTTGGCCATTGTCTGGCCAACACTCTAATTTCGAAAAAAGATTTGCACATCACTGGGACAGGCAAACTGTCTACCAGTTTGTTGAAGTACAATGTACTAGCATATATGTTGAGTTACTGAAAAGGGGGAGTGCATGTACTTTGGACGATACGGGAGGTTGTAATCTAGTGAGATTTTCTGCACAGTATTCATTGGAATACACCAAGCCGTTAGGATGTGGTTAGTTACGGGTTTTTTTATTACCAAGATTGCTCGTTATGAACCTTTTCCAATGGATCTAATGAGGATTACATCCTTGTTTTCTTACAATGGTCCGATCTAAAACAATATTATATGACGGAAATAAAGGGATTTCCCGTTTTGAAATGCCGTTTGCGGCGTACATGTGTCATGGCAGAGTAGTTTAAAGCTCATCAGACTCTAGTTCTGGCATGGCCTAATGGCTGAGGTGTCAGTGTGTGGGTTTGACTCCTAGTCACGTTGGGAAAGATACTTAACTATTGCTTCTCATCACCCAGGAGTACATGGGTAGCTGGGAGGGTAGAGATTGTTGATGTGAATAATCAGACCCTGTCAGCCCATTTTGCTGCCGGTGTTGCATGCATCGCCTTAAGGACTCCTTTATATAGGCTGAGGAATTAGTATTATTATTATGATATTTTGAGTGATATTTTGAGTATTGACTTTGAGTCTGGTAAAACCTTTCAATTTGGTTGACTATATCAAATGTTAAATAACATGTTAAACTTTGTAGAAAGTTTTAATCATTTAGATTCTGGTCTTGTATAATATATTCAGGTCTGGTAATTTGTTGAAGTTACAAGCTTCACGGTATTGTGGATTTTTACCACAAACACAAGCCTTGATCTTTTCATGTGAATGGATACAATGGTTATCATAGATCTGTAACTGTCTCTGTATGCTTGTGAAATCTCTTTAATTTCTTATTGTAGTTTAATAGTTTGTGCTTTTAATCTGTTTTTTTCCCCTTTTCTGTGAAGTGTTTGTATGTGGTTGATTTCTTCTGCTAGTGGGAAAGATCCTATCATTCAACCAAGATGGATTATGCAGGTAGGCTGAGAGGAGAACAAAGTAGTGTACAAGTAATGAATGTTTATGATTGCAATGGTGAGAATTTCTTCATGACTTGAAAGTTGTTACATGTCATGGCCGAGTGGTCAAGTGCACTGGACTCAAGCTCTGGTTTTTCTGATCAGCAGGGTGTGGGTTCGAGTCCGGTTCTTGACACTTGTGCCCTTAAGCAAGGCACTTTACCATCATTGCTTCGTCCTTCGAATGGGATGTAAAGCCGTTGGTCCTGTGTGTTGTGTACAGCACTTAAAAGAACCCAGTTACACTTATCGAAAAAGAGAAGGGTTTTGCCCCGGTGTTTGTGGCTGGCCCGGCAGCAATATGCACCACCTCGCCTTGTGTACATGTACCTTACAAGGTCTTGTATTTTGGTTTAAAAAAATCAGTCTTTGCAAGCTCCATCAAATTTGATATTTTTGGGCCAGCCGTCGATTTCACCAAACTCTTCCTAACTTAGGATTAATCTTAGGACTAAGGACGAGTCCCAGCCTTGCACTGTAACATGTAAACCTTAAGATTAATCCTAGGTTAGGACTATAGTTACTCGTCCTAACTCGAGATAGGATTAATTCTAGCGTTTCGTGAAATCGGCTGCAGGAGTGTCATTTATGACAGACATATATGATTATAGATGGAATGCTCTATTTAGTGAGACAAAGCCAACTTGAATGGAACATTCCAACTTTTAAAGAATGAATGAAAATTTTCTCTCCAGTACACAGATACAAAACATTCATTACTTGTTTTACAAAACATCCAGGAAGATCTTTGTCATTAAATTACTGGAGGGTAAAACTATAGGAAAGAAATCAAATGTAAGATTGTATTGGTATCCACTACGAGGGAATTTATTTTCACAGTTGTCAGGTTGTGGATCAAGCAGACAGACAAAGTGCACATTGAACTGTACCACAATGCACGGTTTATGATGGTAGGCCATGTCACATGACCTATAGGCCTAAAAGATAATGATCTCATTAGGTGTACAATGTATGTCTCTCTTTCTTGTGATTTTAAATTTTTTAGTTGTAGTAGGCATCATCCTGTTTCAAGGTGAACTTCGGAAAAATTGTGAATATAAAGTAATAAACCACAAGGGAAACTGAGTGGGTAAATTTTAAAAATAATTTTGGGTTGAAAAAAGAAAAATTGACTAGAGCGGGATTTAAACCTGCGACCTCCGGATTAATGTTTAGGCGCTCTACCAACTGAGCTATCTAACCCTATGTTTAGGGTCTCCCTATTTTGTCAATATTGTCGTAAGGGGCTACCAATCAGAAGTTGCCATTTTGTGAAGTTAACTTTCTCTCTACTTCACCCATTAAAGTACTTGAAGAGAACTTGCCGTATTTACATGAAACTTTTTCGTCTATTTTTGGTCACTGTTTGGCCACAAAACATTGTGAAAAAAGTGAGTTTGCAATTTTCAACCAACCTTTACAGGAAAACATCTCACAGGTCTTTATTTAACAATACTCAGGGAAAAAAAAAGAAGTTGTTTACATTTTGTTCTTCTTGTCTTTTAGAGGATTTGTTTGATCTGAGTATCCTGTACACGCAAGATGCAATACAGTGGTGTGAATATCTCTTTGACATCTTCAAGGATTTCAACATCCAACAGAACTCGGAAGATGTTCTTGACATCATCGACAATCCCTCCAGTCTGGAGAATATTAAAAACTCAATAATGAATGTCGTCATCATCTCCCCACTGTTCCTCCTCAAGTGTAACCCTAAGGTACAAGACCATCTGCACCATGTGGTGGGCCTGCTTTGTGGGGTAGAGGACTCCGACATGAATGAACTTTTTGAAATGATTCCCTCCTCGAAAAACTGGACCCAGGTTGATGCAACAGCGGGCGGAACCGAAATCACTCACGTGGTCTTGAAAGTTCTCTCTGATGCAGGGAAAGAGAGGGTGCCCAGTATTACGGAAGATACATACTTAACAATGGTAGGATCTGTGAACCAAGAAGTTCAGGGTGACTATATGGACATGAGGGTGAAGAATGAGCCAGATGGACCACCAGAAAACACGTACTTTATGAGGGGGCCTGCCCCAGAAGAGGACTATGAGACCATGAAGCCACTTGCCCCACCTACTGGACATGTTTTTGAACCAGTGAAAGGATACATAGATATGAAAGGAGGTACAAGAAAGCTGATTTGCCTATTCTTGTTTTGTACTTAAATTGGCAATTGTTTGTTGAGCCTTGCATTTTCTATACCATTCCCTGCAGGCTGGCAGGTGTTTTGCTCGTCCCGTCAGAAGTTGGTCCATTAAAAAAAGGGGTGATAAACAGAAAATAGAGAATATGAAATCTTGGCGAAATGTATGGAGTAGTGCCAGTGCCTAGCCAGTTATTACAAACCAGTGTTTGCATTCTCCTAGTTCTATTGCTGTATTAGTCTTCATGATTACAAGTTCCTGTCTGATTCTGTTAGTGACATAATAAGTAAGTGACAAAATACTTGGTTCAATTTGTTAAATCTTGTGCAATGTTAGAATTTGAAATTATTTGGGTTTCTTTGTTGAATTTTCAGTCAAAAACATGTCACAATGCAGTCCAGGTATGACCATCCAACCTGAAGCAGCTGGGAGTGGGGTAAGTTGCAAAACAAATGTTCTCCATTACATGTAGGAGTGAGTTTTAGAATTCGAAGGGGGGCACCAGGGGTCGAAGAGGAAGTGTTGCTGAGGAAGGCTTGTAGGGGAGGAGTTGGAGAGTAGAGTAGAGGGTACATGTATTGGTAGAAAAGACATTTGGGTTTTGAGAAGGGTGCTGAAAGGCGGGAGTTGTGGGAGTGGGAAAAAAGACAAACTGTTGTAATCACAAGGCTCTGCATTTGCCTTCTAACTACTCAAACACCAGTCGGGGGTAATGTTTGAATCGGTCCTTTTAATTTTAGCTGTAACCCTCCTACTGTCTTACCATTCATTATCATCCAATCTGGTTTTGAATAGATTAACAATGCCAGTCTGCAATCGTGTGTTGAATTTAATACATGGTACAATCAGGTACAATTAGTTCTATACACATTTGTGAGGCTAATGATTGATTAACTCACTGGAGAATGTTACTAATAGTGGGAGGGTTAAAGGTACCATGAGCCTACAAGGAAGGGTTTAAGGTACCAGGAGAGTATCAAAGATAGAAGGGTTTAAGTTACCAGGAGGCTACCAAGAGTAGGAGGGTTTAAGGTACCAGGAGAGGATCAATAGTAGGAGGGTTTAAGGTACCAGGAGGCTTCCAGGAGTAGGAGGGTTTAAGGTACCAGGAGAGGATCAATAGTAGGAGGGTTTAAGGTACCATGAGGCTACAAAGAGTAGGAGGGTTTAAGGTACCAGGAGGCTTCTAGGAGTAGGAGGGTTTAAGGTACCAGGAGAGGATCAATAGTAGGAGGGTTTAAGGTACCAAGATGATTCCATGAGTAGGAGAGTTTAAGCACTTTATAATGTAAAGATTTTCCATAAAATTGATGATCTTTTTCTTATGTGGCAGGAAGGTGGGGTGCTCTTTGTCATTTTTCAAGACGATTCCATCAGTATGAATAAGCAGGACCGGTATGTTGTCAATTTCAACGGTAAACTCAGGAAAAGCGAGGTCCCTGCAATCCAGAAAAATCCGTATACATTAGAGATTCAACTTCCAAAAGGTTTGTCATTAAAAGTTATCTTCTCTTCATCTTCAATTTCATACAGTGGCCAAGCAGAATAAAATATATATCAAGTAATAAACAACAACCACAATGCAATTTTTCTTTGTTCAACCAAAATCAAAATATATATTGTAAGATTTAATTTAGTAAGAAATGCTAGAATTTCCCCGGGCAAAATACAGTGTACTATGTCACACATCTATGACTGGTATTGTGCTCAACTGTGCCTAGCAGAACATGGTTCAGCAATAGCTTATGTTTGAGCAGCTCTAGGAAATAGGGCCCAGCTTGTAACCTGATTCTGCTAGTGCTAAGCACCCTCTTAGAAAATATGTGAATTTTAGCATCTTAATGATGTGGATCCTTGTCGCTAAGTAGGCGAACAGATTACAACTTGTATATTTTTCTGATGGTGTGCTGTCATTTACATTGTGTTTTGAATGGGAGAGTTGGGGTGTTTTGTTCCATGTGGACTCACCTTAGAATGAGATTGACGATTTCTGGTATTGATTGCATTTCAGACCATCCGGCAGAAATAGTCGATGGCCAAGTCCTGAGTCCGAGCAGAGGGTTGATGGGCACTTTCAAGTTTCATTTCAAGAGCGCTATGGATGACCTTACCTTGGCACTACTCAATGTCACAGATCCTATGAAGTTCATGTGCCAAGCACTTGGCATATCACCCGCGGATGCCAACGAGCTAGACAACGTGCTCTTTGAGTACATCCAACAGCGATTACCCCAAGGGGGGTTGAACCTTCTCGTTGGCCAAGAGGGTGCAGAGCAATCTGGTACATTTAATTCAAGATATCTGTGTTTTTTTTAAGGCAGAGTATACTTTGGGTAATTTTCAAGACCACTTGATGTATCTGAACATATGCATAAAATGACAAACCTGGGAAAATTTGTGGCTCGATTGATCATCGAAAATAATGAAAGAAAGAAAAAACACCCTTTTTGCATAGAATTGTGTGCTTTCAGATGCCTGAGAAAGGCTTCATGCCTTGGGGAGAAAAATTAACTCTTTCTGTAATACTACATTACATCAACGGGGGTTATTTAACATAGTGTTATAATATTAACAGCTCTCCAGCGCTCTTTACCACGTTTTATGTCAGTAACTTGTAGAGTAACTACCAAAAGTACACCCTGCCTTTAATACCAAAATAGACTTACTGTAAGTTCTCCAAATTCTTTCTGATGGTTTTAGTCTGACCTTGGAGGACTTAGTCCCGTGATCTCTAAAACCTCCACAATCCTGCACCAGGGCACTCTTCATGGGAGTTGTTATTTTCACTCCCAGGTTGTGTTCGTAAATTCCATTTTTGTCCTTTTTGTTTGTTTTTTGCTTATTCCTACTTGTAATTTTGGGTTGAACGGAGACAAATTGACAAGAGTGGGACTTGAACCTACAATCTCTGGATTAACGTGCTGGTGCTCTACCACCTGAGCTATCTAGCCCTAATATTGGCAGTCACCCTCCTCAATTTTCTTTGTTCAACCCCAAAAGTTATTTAAATGTCTATAACTTTGGACTGGAATTTTCTTGTAACGGGCCCTGGAACATGCCTGGATAGAGTGCAATACTAATTCAATAAACTAATATTACTACCAGCTGTTATCTGAGGTGGAACATTTGAACGGTGCTCAACCAATAAGCCCCGTTTAAAGTACAGAGCCAGTTTGCAGGAAATAAAACCCAAGTTGTTTCTGTTGTGGCTGCCACACCTGATTCTATAACTTCAGCATAAAGTGGACTCTTCTTATGTATAGAACTTTCTACTCTTTTACGCTAGTGATTTTAGAAGTGCCTACAGCTCTACACTTTGCTGCCACGCATGGATTGAAAAGCATGTGTACCATGTTGACCACCTGTCCAGGAGCATTGCAGGCCATGAAGACCAAGAATCGGAATGGCTTAACCCCAGATTCTTTGGCGGCAAAGAATGGCCACAGCGATCTTAGCAGTTTGCTGGAGAACTTTGTGGTATGAGTAGTTGTTGAGGAAGAAAAGTAAAAAGAGAAATGTTACTTTGGGGTTTCCACCTTATATCAATGTCTGATAAGTACTGTGTAGTCATTGCATTCTAAGTCCTGCTAAAAAATAAAATCATAATCCACAGGAACAGGTATCTCGGATTGGACTTGAACCCACAACCTGTCACATTCTAGAGCAGATGTAGATTTTATCTTTCTGTTCCCCCACAGGACTTGAAAAGCACTGAGTAGACTGAGCTTATCACACAATGAAGTAGGACCAAATCATTTAATAACCTCTTTTTAAAATGACTCTGTTGCAATCATTACATCAATGAAAAACAGTGTTTATTTGTTGCATCATTTGTTCAAGGTTAAATAAGTATCTACATGACAAGTGCAGATTGTGAAGAGTAAATGGTTGTTTTTAACATACCAATTCCACACCAAAAAACCAAGAAACGAAGGCAAAACAGGCTTGCTTGGGTTCAACAGATACCAGGCAAAACAAATCGATGAAAGCCTAATAAAAGTTGTGTAATATATTTTGAAAAGTTCAAGCATGATTTACTGAAATGTTTTTGTGCCGACAGGAAAGAAATGTACTCGGTCGTTAACACTTTATTTAATCCTAATGGTAATCCTTCAAAATCCACCTAAGGGCGTTGTCTAAAGCTCAGACAAGAAATCGCTTGCACCATTTAAGGAGACGGACTCCTGGCGTGTTACTGTTTAGGGTGCTTTGGAAGCGACTTGCGCACGTTAACACACACACCATAGTTGTCTCATGCGATTTTACCCCAAAATGGTAGGCCATACACAGACTGTACCGGCTGGTGATGTCAACGCCAGGGTTCAATAAAGGTCAGCCCTTGTACTCAATAATATTTCCCATTTTGTTTTTCATGGGTGAAAATATCCTGCCGAGTTAATTGCTGTAATTTGTTTTTGGTTGATCTTTGATATTTTCAGTACTCTGCAGAAGATGAGGGGATCCAAACTGAGGGCAGTGGACTGACTTCTTCATATTCTTTTATGAAACCAGGATTTGGGACTTACTACAGTGAGTCCATCGAGTTATTGTATTGAAAAAAAAGAAAAAAAGAGTCTATGTTTTCTTGTTTGTGTAACCTTTTGTGATCAAATTCTTTTGACTTAACCAGAATATTAATCAATTTTAGTCAGTCAAAAGAGGGAATCGATTAACAATCTCTGTTTTCTTGGTTGTGGTTTTACAGAATGTGATCAAAACTTGTTTAAATCCAGAAAATGACATATTCTTAAAAGCAAATGAGAAAGGAAACAGAAAAAACAGTTGAAATCCCCTTTTTGTTGGTTTCAGTTAAAAATGCTGATGTAATCACTTTCCTTTGCTTTTCCAGAAAATGAGGAATTCCTACAACAGTTGCGAAAGCAAACGCCAAATTACGACTTGCCATTTAAGATTCCCATACCTGCCAGAGGTATCGATGAGGATGAGACAATAAAAGAGCTTATGAAAGGTATGTGTTGATTTCTTAATCACTTGGCTTTCATTTATTGTAGAGAGTCAACCTAAGGTCTCTAATTACTCAAGCAGTCCAAGCCAAATCATTGAAATCTGAGCCAAATCATTGAAATCTGAGCCAAATCATTGATATTCAAGCTAAATTGTTGAAATTTAAGCCAAATCGTTGAAATCCAAACCAAATCATTGAAATTCAAACCAAATCGTTGAAGTCCAAGCCAAATTATTGAAATCACAGGCAAATCATAGAACTCCAATCCAAATGATAAAATCAAAGCCAAACCATAGAAACACAAGCAAGATCCAAAAAGTCCAAACCTTATCGTAGTTTCAGCCAAGCTGTTGAAATCTTAGCCAAACTATTTAAATCTGGACTTACGTCTTGTGACAGGTAAAAGAAAGGACATTGATGACTTTTACGACAGCCTTACCCTTGACTTTGGAAGCTTTGAGCGAGATCCAGATCCTGAAGAAGATTATGAAGAAGTTCTTGATGAGGGGGGGAACATACGTCGCTCGTCTATTAAGAAAACAATTTCCCGTCGACCTCCCTTGAAACATCCGTCAGAGGAAAAAGCTGAAATTCCAGGGGCAACAACTCCAGTTGAGCCGAAAGCACCGCCTGTAATAGACACCAATGTCCAGGAAGCGTCTCTGACAAAGAAAGGTAATTTGTGGAAGGAATAAATGAATAAGATATCAATTTTATCATGCAAGGTTTGAGAGCAAGCCAGAAGTTCGAAACGATTGACTTGCATTCTTGTCAATGTTCTCCGCTTTTTCGCCCACAGATAAATCAGTTCTGAATCTGCCTGGAATAGGTGACGAACAACAAGCTCTAATCGATCTCCAAAACAGTGTCAAAAGCAACGATATCACATTAGATGAGGCCGTCCTTCTGTTCAAAAACTACAACCTACTTCACGCAAACAAGACTGCGCCTTTCCTGACACAACCCGTAAGACATTCAAGGTTGCTCATATTTTAATCCCTAGGTCTGTGATTTCACAGAATTTTTCCTGATCTTAGGATTTTTCCTGAGTCTTTGATTTTTCTGAAATGTAACACCCAGGAGGTTCAGGGGGCTTCATCCTCTAGACCAAGAAGAGACCCAGGCCTACTACCCTAGATCTTTGTTCATGATAGTATAGAGAGTATCTAAATCCTCTGAAATGTAACACCCATGTTTCCCTTACTAATTTTTAGCCAAAAGTGCACAGAAAAGACACAAAGTCTGGCGGATTGAGGAACTTCCTTACAAAGAAACAGACCAAAAAAGGTAAGACTTTTAAAAACTAGTATAGAAAAAATCATTTAATTTTTTAGTCTGGGTCTTTTTGAACCTAATATCTTGTTAGATGAGTTCATCGGTTAGGGGTCTATGCTTGTATTCTGTGTAATGTGAGCTGGATATGCAAAAGCTAAGAGCGCCTTTTCAGTGAATTCTGCCAATATGGTGCACCCTAAAGTGTAAAACTCTGTGGTTCGCTAGTGCAGAATTTCTGCTAAGTAGCGCATAGACAGCCCGGGCCTAATTTCTGCTAAGTAGCGCATAGACAGCCCGGGCCTAATTTCTGCTAAGTAGCGCATAGACAGCCCGGGCCTAATTTCTGCTAAGTAGCGCATAGACAGCCCGGGCCTAATTTCTGCTAAGTAGCGCATAGACAGCCCGGGCCTAATTTCTGCTAAGTAGCGCATAGACAGCCCAGGCCTAATTTCTGCTAAGTAGCGCATAGACAGCCCGGGCCTAATTTCTGCTAAGTAGCGCATAGACAGCCCGGGCCTAATTTCTGCTAAGTAGCGCATAGACAGCCCTGTACTAATTTCTGCTAAGTAGCGCATAGACAGCCCGGGCCTAATTTCTGCTAAGTAGCGCATAGACAGCCCAGGCCTAATTTCTGCTAAGTAGCGCATAGACAGCCCGGGCCTAATTTCTGCTAAGTAGCGCATAGATAGCCTGGGCCTAATTTCTGCTAAGTAGCGCATAGACAGCCCGGGCCTAATTTTATGGCTCTACTTACCATGAGTAAAGAATCGGTGCATATGGAAGCAGGTTATTGTCCGTTCGTTGTTTGCTGTTTATTGTCCATTGTCTTCGTTGTTCGTTGCCCATTCAAACAGATTTCAAAGGTTGGCAGGGAATGTGTGCTTGTGGGCGTGCATACTCCACGCTACTAGGCATTCTTCGCTTACACAGCTAACGCAGAAATGCTTGCCCTGTAAGTAAAGAATGGTGATCGCAAGTGCAAAACTTGGCTGTAGTAGTAGTAGTAGTCTGTTTTATTGTCGCACATTTATGCATGTTCACATATACAGTGAAATGCATTTTGGTTTTGCGTATCTAAAAACATTAGAATACACAAAAAACCTACGCGCTAAAAACCATGTGTATGCAATTACGTAACAATCATTACATAAGTAAACGACGGTACAAGGGTAGCAGTTCCTCTCCAGTAAATTACACTGAAACATTCAAATGCACAAGGATAGAAACTGATGAGAGTACGGTTAGAACCAGCTCTGATTGTTCTAGAACTCTTACCTGTCTTACTCATGAACAGTAACTAAGGTAACTAGGGGGAATGGGTTTGTCAGTGGTGGGGTCATGTTTTATTTTGGAAGGGGGATGCTGCATCTTCTTATGTTCTTGCCATTTTGTGGCCTCGGTAGCGATTCTGATTGCGGTCGTTCACTACATTAGATTATGCAAGATGCATTTCCTTTTTTTTTTTCTCCTTTTTTTCTCCTTTTTTTTCATGGGGGAGGGGCAAGGGGGGAGGGCACTGGAATTTTGTGGGGAGGGGGACACGTGCCCCCCCCCCCTGGCTACACCGCGGCTTCAAACTGTCTGACCATTGGAGCATAGTTGACCAACTTTGTCATATTTTGTTTAGTGGAAGGTGAACTTATTGGTGTTTATCATAATGCACAGGTGGGGTCAGTGAGCAACACATCGGTCAGTCTGTATTTTACTCGCCTAGATCACCCGCTGCAAAGATTGCAGCACTCGCTGCGTCAACCTGCACACAAGCATTGGGTATTGCAGTTTTCTAAATTCAAGTGCGTCACATGCTAAAATGCTCTCGCTCAAGCTTTGGCTAGGGTTTAGGCCTGTCCATCCAAGATGAAGTCATGTGTGTGCACAGCTACTTGTTGTTCTTAAATGGCTTTTGAAGCCAGAGCCACATTCAAGAAAAAATGATAGAAAAATAATCCTCAACTATTTCAGAAGAAGAAACCTGTACATTTGAAGTGACTTTTGGCATGTGTGCACTTTTTTCAAAAATACTCAAAGGTCATCAGTAATTTTTGCAACAGTGTTCAAGAATTAAAAACTTCAGTTTTCAGGAATGATATTCTTGCTACTTAAGTCTGATTTCTGATTTTCTTTTTGCCCTTGGAAAAAATCAAATTGTGATGAAATAACCTGAAATGTCCAATAAAGCCTATACCATATGCACATGTAGGTCAGCCTTTAGTTGATAAACTATTCCAAATTTTTTTCCATGGAGCAACTATCATTCCTGAGTATTTCAGCAGCGCTACATGTCTTGTCTTTGTACCGCATTTTTCTTTTAAAAAGTTGCTATCCCAAATAGGCCTCGGCATTCTTTTAAATACAATTGTACATGTTTTTTAAATTTTTATTTTATCTTAAGTTGTGCAGCACTGTTGATTATCTCAGATTTGTGAAAATCTAGCAATAGTAATGTAATTTTGGACACTGCAACTTATTGGTCAGAACATTGTTTTCGCTAACCCATGGATAATTTCTACTCAGGGATCGTGACCAAGCAAACCAGAAAGAACCGGGCGTATTCCGAACCAATACAAAGTATCCATGGTAACCATCTGTTATTTTTATGGTCGTCTTGTGTTGTCATTGTCAAGGAACGCTTTAGTGCACAACGCATGTCTCCCTCTAGCAGCCTGCTTCTGTTTTCCTAAGCTCAGTAGATTCTCCTGCTTGAAGTCACGTAGTGTTGAGTCAGCCATTTTTACAGGCAGTGATAGATCATTTAAAAAAATGTTTTATCAAATTCCTTGCACGATTGGAAGTGAACTGCTTGGCTGTGAACAAAGGTTAGAATGCTTACAGCAGCCCAAATCCAAAACCCAAAGTGTCCCGTAAAGATGGAGTCTAGCTATAGACCTTTATCATGTGGACATGTTCCATGTTTGTAATAGCAGCGATAAATACTGATTTAGTCATTTTACTCCCAAAATGGGACCTGACTAATCTGCCCTTCTAGCCTTAGTCTGGTTACGTTGAGGTGAATGGGAACAGAAACCAGGTGGCTATCGCATGATAATGGTCTTACTCTATTGGCCATGACTTGATTCAAAAAGTCTATGGAAGAGTAGTAGCTTAGGTTTGACAGTTTGATGAAGTAAAGAAAAAAGATCAAAAAAGCTGCTGTAAATTGTCGTGTAGAATAACTTCACACACACACACCCACACACATGCATTGTGAATCCTGTAAATCGAGGACTTCTCTTTGTTCTCCCATTGTTTGGACTAAAACATTTTTAAGCGATGTCTCCATTGGTTTTGTACTTAAATCAAAACGAGGACATCCTCGCTTTGTCAAACACTTGGATCCCTTTTGTTAAAGTCCTCGGTTTCAATGGGTAGATACGCTCACAACACACGCCCACATAAAGCTCTGCGTTGCAGTCACTCTGGGGACATTTCTTTATTATGTACACTTTAGGAAAATCCTATTCTTCGATACTGTATAAAAAACACTGTGTGTACATGTGTAAGTCCACATAGTGTTTCAAGTCCCTACATTTGTGTGGACCTCTTTTGCTGTCAGGTCCACACTTCGTATGTAGTGTTAAAACAAGTGTGTAAGTACCTGCAACTGGGGACCTCCTATTGCCCCTCTTTTGTTTGTACACTATTTTTTAGCAACAGCTCCTGTTGGTTTTGTACCCACTTTCCAACTGGGGACCTTTACCCAACCGGGGACCCTATTGTTCTCTTTTGTTATAGATGCCCTGTTTGAATGTGTAAACCCACACACACAGTAAATCAACGGGGTAAATCAAGGACTTCTCTTCTCCCATTGTTTAGGTAGCTACGCTCACACACACATTTTGCATGGGCCATTCACACCAATTCACTCCATTCTAGCTGTAATAGCACTCTTGAAGTCTCTCAAAGACAAATGACTACTACAAGTCTAGTCCCAGATCATGTTTAATAATAATTGTAGTTTATGTTTGGCAAATACTTTTGTTGCATTGATGAGATGAGCATGGGGTACGTATTAAGCTTATCTCCAAGAAGCTATTGCTTAACTTATGTTACAGTCCTGGAATTATATGAAGGTCACAGAGGTCATGGTCTTGTCCTTGGTTCCCCTTCAAAAGTTTGACAAAGACTTTAAGGTTTTTCAGTGCAATTGCCCTCTGCAAATTGAAAATGGCCTTGCCCTTTCTAAGATGTAGTTGCAGGTCTTGTGCCATCCAGCATGGCACCTTGTTATTATAAGCAAAGGGAAAAGTACCCTGTGCTAGTCAAAAACATCATTTGTTCATAAATAGATTTGGAACTAGATATATCAGGGCTCAAATTTAACAATGGACCACAGACCCGAGGCCAGTGATTTTAGCCTCAGGCCAGTAAACTCATAACCGGACAAGCCCGGTGGGCTTGTGTTTTTCTATTGAGTAATAAAAGGCTAACTCATTGTGTAATATTTTTGTAAAAAAATTTGACTATGAGTCTGATGAATATCTTTCAATTCTCTTCAGTATCGAAGTACATCACATGAGACAAATGAGATAGATTTTCTCTTAAGTGCTTGTTAAACTCATTTTGATGCTGGTCTTGTAAAATAAATTCTGGGGTCGATTTCACAAAGAGATAAGACTAGTCTAATCTGAAGTTAGGACCAGTAACTGGTCTTAACTTAGGACTAGTCCTATCTCCTAGCATTGCCTAGGACTAGTCCTAAGTTAGGAAGGGTTTTGTGAAATTGACCCCTGGTCCAGTAAAAATTTGGAGCTACAAGTCCTGAGGTCTTGTGTATATTCCAGCCCTGTATATGCTTGTTGTCAACACAACTCACCTGATGTTGTCACCTTGATCAATCTGGGTTGCACTATTTTGGGGGTCACTGTGTGTTACTGTGACAGGAACATTTTGGGGGTCACTGTGTGTTACTGTGACAGGAACATTTTGGGGGTCACTGTGTGTTACTGTGACAGGAACATTTTGGGGGTCACTGTGTGTTACTGTGACAGGAACATTTTGGGGGTCACTGTGTGTTACTGTGACAGGAACATTTTGGGGGTCACGGTGTGTTACTGTGACGGGAACATTTTGGGGGTCACTGTGTGTTACTGTGACGGGAACATTTTGGGGGTCACTGTGTGTTACTGTGACAGGAACATTTTGGGGGTCACTGTGTGTTACTGTGACAGGAACATTTTGGGGGTCACTGTGTGTTACTGTGACAGGAACATTTTGGGGGTCACTGTGTGTTACTGTGACAGGAACATTTTTAGGGTCACTGTGTGTTACTGTGACGGGAACATTTGCTGCATTGCAGTTAGACGTCCATTGTACCTTGGAATATAATTTGACCCCCAAAATGGCAGACCATGGGTAGTACATCAGCTGCTTGTGTTGCCATTGCAAGGCAATAATGGCAGACCATGGGTAGTACATCAGCTGCTTGTGTTGCCATTGCAAGGCAATAATAGCAGACCATGGGTAGTACATCAGCTGCTTGTGTTGCCATTGCAAGGCAATAATAGCAGACCGTGGGTAGTACATCAGCTGCTTGTGTTGCCATTGCAAGGCAATAATGGCAGACCATGGGTAGTACATCAGCTGCTTGTGTTGCCATTGCAAGGCAATAATAGCAGAATGGGGTAAATAATAAAATATTTAAAAAATAAGTACCCTACAATGTATTTTGAAATATTGAAATTTGGGTTATGGAAACGTCTGCAAATATTTAACAAATAGTTTGAATTTTCACCTGCTTGATTGAAAGATTATGCTTAGCATCTTTTCATGATTTCATAAAGATGTTGAGCAAAGGACATTGCTCACATTGCACAGCAGGAAACCAAGCACAGTTAGCAATCAAAAGCATTGTACATTAAAAGGTATCCTGGATGGCGGTACCCTGCTCAATCCTGCTTAGCAAGTTCTGTTTATGCTTAAATTTGTAGGCTTAGAGCACCTTTTTGAAAAATGGTTGAGGTTTTTACCTGCATGCTGTCATCTTGATTTTCCAAACCAACACTGGGAACGATAACAGTCTGGCCACTGTATTGAATAATGGGATTTAGTAGTTCTGGTTGGCATTGGATACAGGGAACATGACTTAGATTTTAATTTTGTTTTTTATTATTATATTTTTAATGAAGTATCGCCAAACAATGAAAGGCCAGACGGCCGCTTCAAGGCTACACTTAACTGTTTGGGCTGTCAACAAAAATCAACTGTCATCAGGGGCACGTTGCCACCTACTCCTGGGGCTGAAACAGGGTAACCCCCTTCACAGTCCGTAAGGATGTAGACATGGGTATCATCCACTAGGAGCCTGGCTGGCAGAGCAGAATGCTATACCTTCCCAACTTTTTACGAAGCAATTATGGTTAAGTGCCTTGCTCAAGGGCACAGGTGTCATGACAGTGATTCAAACCCACACTCTGCTGCAGACAACACCAGAGCTTGGGTCCAGTGAACTAGACCGCTTGGCCACGCCACAAAATGGTTTCAGTCTGATGGAGTTGTGTTGTTGTGTTTCTGCTTGTGCCTGACTTCATTGCATGAATAGTCTTTGTCTTGTAAGAATCATCTTTTGTTGTGCTGCTTTGTTTACTTGTGTCTTTTATTTAAATTTGTGTCACAGGTCCGATGACACCCACTGCCACCAAAGTACAAGAAAGGTCAACAGTTGAGGTTTGTGTTGTATTGATTGTGGGTTTTTTTTTAGAATCTTAATTTTATAAATCTTTTCAAAATCTGGAAATATTTGAAAAGTTCCTTTGGAACAATTTCAACCTGACCCCCTATTGTTTTTGAGTACACCAATCTATGGCAACTCTCCACTCAAACGTTGGGACCTTCAGCAGAATGTTGCTAACCAGTTTTGTGCTAATCAAAAATTAGCAGGATACAGGACAAAGATTGCGCATGTGACATTGGTCACCCCCTCCCTAACTTGAGCACCTTCACACTGTCATTGCTCCCCCACTTCTTCTATTCTTATTTGAATTTAAAGTCTGACTACCTCACTTTGTGACAAATCCAGAAAAATGTTTTGGGTCTCTTTCGAGCTCTTATAGAGATCTTGAAGGGGAAAAAACAAGAAGATTCCTGCAATTAGATTTGATCAACACTTTCTTCTTGATTACATTTATTTACTTTAGGTTACAACTCGTACAAACCGGCCCACCAGCACAACCAGCTCAGCAAGTAAATATAACTTTACTTTCATCATTATTGCCACACATTTGTGCCCAATTTCATGGCTCTGCTTACGGTAAGCAAAGAATCAGCGCTAATGAAGCAGGGAATTCCGCGCTAATGTCAAGCGTATTTCACGGGTTAGCACGGAATTTTTGCTTGTGCGTGTGCGTACTCCACGTTACTAGGCATTCTTCGCTTACACAGCTAGCGCAGAAATTTGGCACTTGCAAAGTAAGCGGAGAATGGTGACCGTAAGCGCAGAATTCGGCGGTAAGCAGAGCCATGAAATTGGGCTCTGGGCAACCAACTTAACACTGACTGAACTATAAGCACGAACAGTTGTTATTTGGAGGAGTTGGTGATAGTGTCGTTAAGATGATGACTCTTAAATGTGAAGATGTGAATTTGAACCCCATCCTAGTCAGATTGGATAAAGGGTTTCTTCAAATGTACTTCCTTCTCATAACAATCATAATTATAGAAATATTAGGCCTTTATGAAACATGAAACTGTTACTTCCCCTGTCCATCAGGCCTTAAGCTTTCCTTAAACATCCACAGCTCCTTTGGAGTATGCAGCACCGGCAGCTAAATAGGTGCCGGGTTGTATTTTAACCGTTTCATCCTGTTTATCAATGAGAAGCATTCATAGCTAAGTGTCCTGCCTAAGGACACAAGCTTCATGATCGAGATTTTAAATCCACACTCGGCTGACTAGGCCATTAGAATTTGAGTCTGATGTGCTAGACCCATGACACACCATCTCCACTTCTAGACTCCCAGGTATTCAAAAGGTTTTTTTCTCTGTTAATTTTCAGGCTCTGACTCAAGAGGGAGTGTCTTGAGCATTTCGGATCGAGACAGCTCCTACAGCTCAACGATCGAGGTGAGACAAATCCCCAGGTTCTTGCAAGTCTCTGTCAAGGTTTGCCCTGAGTGACAAGCTAGTGGGACCTGTTAGCTCCTCATTTCACCAGTCCACCAGCATTTAAGTTTGGATGCTTTTCCTCACTGAACTAGCCGGCCTGACCACTTGCACTGCATAGAATATGTGACTGGTCATACGATGTTTTAACTGGCATTTGGCCATCGGACCACAGTTTAGGGGGAATGCAACCTGTCATGGTTATGTATTTGTATTTATCCTCTTGTTTAGGAGGTCGAGCAAGATAAGAACCAGCCTGTGCTGAAGAGGCAGGACAAGATAAATGAGAAGTCAACAAGTCAGCACGATAGGATTGTAAGTAGTCAAGATTAAGAAATCATGCTCTTCCTTATGAAGATGGGCAGTGGGAGAAGAAACTTCATCCTACCTTCTAAGAAGAGATTAACAATGCTTGTACCTGTGGGCTGTCTTGGCTTGGCTTTTCAGTGCCTACCTGGAGGGCGTGGGTTTTCCCTGTTTGGGGTCTTCCTCCCACATCTAAAACGGACATTTCTTCATCATTTTCTCTACACATGTATCTTCAGGCTTACTGGTCACGGTGCTAGTCACTTTTTAGGAACTTGGGTTTGAGGAGGTTGCACCAACTTATGTGGAAATCATGAGACAAAATGTCAAGTTTTTAAAATAAGACCAAGAGTATCTTGCCTGCCAGAAAGGTTCTGGAATATGCAAGTTTCCTTTTTTTGTAAGCTAAGGTCACATGGTCTATAAGGAGACAGACAACTCTTACAATTTGTCTCCCCAACTGTAAATTTTGCATCAATTATTCCAAAGCAATTCTTTTTCTCCGTAGAAGAGACTTTCTTCCATACCCGACTTCTCACAAGACTACATTGAAAAGCCAGTGCCTCCAATACCTCGCCGTTCCCCACAGCAGATTCCCAAATCACTGCAGGACCTACCAAAGCCTGTTCCACCCGTACCCAGTCCAGACTACAGTCAGTTCAAAGCTCCGCAGCAGCAGCAGCAACAGAAGCAGCAGCAGCAGCAGCAGCAGCAGCAGCAGCAGCAGCAGCAGCAGCAGCAGCAGCAGCAGCAGCAGCAGCAGCAGCAGGAGCAGCAGCAGGAGCAGCATGAATATCTTGAATTTGATGGACCCCCCGAGGACAAGGCACCTGAAGACTTACCGGCATTACCACCCCCACCTGTCCCAGGTCAGGAGGTATCCCAACGTCCTGAAAGGTATTGTTTACCAACTTCAAACTTTTTAAGTCAAATGTTGATTTTTTTAAAAATGCCCTTTTAGTGATTATTCAGAGCAGTAATCATTAAGAGCCATACTCTTTTTTTCTTTTTTTTCAACTCTAAACTCCTTTTTCAACGAACGTTTTCATGGCTAGTTTCTTCTCCTTTATTTGTTTTCTTCAGAACCTCAGATTCGCTGAGCCCATCGTCGCCCAAGTTTGCATTCGATCTTGCAGAGATTCAAGCAGGGAAGAATAAACTCAAGCCAGACGCCCCACCAGTAACACCCAAGAAACCTGTCCAAAAGCCAGTCCCAAGACCACGTGCATCACCAAGGAATTAGAGGATGTAAACCTAGTCTGGATAAGGTTTGCTGGAGTCACTCTTATTTCAAAGCAAAAACAGTACGACATTCCGAACATAAAATAGTGCATAGCAAATCTGCAAATCAAAAATATGCTGGGAACTTGTGAACAAAATGACATTATTTATTGGCCCAATCGAACTGACGTCCCCACAATAAGTATTCTTTGTGCCATGACTGTGAAGTGTGCTTCTTAGGTGAGGCAAGCACATTTACATGCTCACCGTATCTTTACATGTAATTTGGCAAAGCAAGAACATTTTGAGAAGTGAAAACAGTTCCCTTAGGCAGTACATGTCAGCCAAAATACAATTTGATGCGTGTTGGTTTAAGGCTTGTGGATTGAATGTGGTGAGAAGATATTTCTTCTGAACTTTACTTTACTTTTTTTATTGGGCTCCATGAGGGCGCTCTTAGCACTTGAGAGCCCAAAGCAGCTGGCAGCGGCTTGTACCCAAATGCCCATTGTGGCTGCAGAAGGGTTCAAGATATGATGCATCATTTGGGTTTTCGTTGAGTACATGTCCATTGATTTAATTTGATATCATTCCACTCCTTTCCTAATTATGTATTTCACCTTTAAAGAGTCACACGTTATGATCTGATTTCAGAGCTTTCAACTAAGTAGTTAATCATTTATTAAGTTTTTAATGCCTGAAACATTGTACGGCCCAACACGTTTCACTTCTGTTTTTAAAAGGCACAACATTTTATAACAAATACATCGCTTGAAGTGTGAAACAATTAAGAATATCTTGGAACGTTTCAGCCATTATTAGACATCCAACATAGTTTTGTACTGTGAAGAAATTCAGGAGTGAACTGTACTTAATTGCCATTTTGTAAACTATTTTTGTAGATAAATGTTATTTTACATGTATAATACCCAGGCTGCACAGGGCATAACAGTTTGAATATACAGAATCTACAAACGTACCTGACTAATCAGAATTATTTTGTAAAGCAAAGATGTAAAGTATACTTTTAACTTGATTGTAGTTTGGATGGAAGCTGTGCTCTGTAAGCTTGGTGTAGTTTCAAAGTGAAAAGCTGTGGTTTTAAAAACAGCCTGTATAATATAATATACCCGAGTTTCACTCATGAAGGGGGTAAGCTCAATTCTTTTCAATAATGCACATTTTAAATAGGTGGTAATTGATGAGAACAATTTGAGGGGGAGGTGAGATTACGACAGCGGCCATGGAGGCTGTTCATTCTGTGACCTGCCGTGTGGTAGAGAAAATTACAATTGTAAAAACGCGTTGGTATAGACCTTATGCATTGACGTCATCCAGCCGCCATCTTAGAAGTGAACCGATGATCAAAACGCACAGATTTGTACAAACACCGCACATGAATGGCCATTGAACAACCTCCTTTTGACCTCTAGGCGAGGGCGCCCTTCACAAATGGCGTCATGTGCATAAGGTCTATTGTAGGTGGACACTTCACTTATCAATGACAGAAGTTGTTCAATCAGCTCGTTTCATAGGTAGATATGAGTTCAACAATAAGTGAGTGTTTTATCATCCATCTTGATGTGAAGGTTTATCTTTGTACATAGATGTTATGAAAACCCACATCAAGGGTAATGTTTGTTGGGTACACATACATTAGGATTGAATGACTCGGTTGATGTTCATGTTCGGATGACATTCAGAGCTCTACTAGTGCTTATTGTCAATCCATTCAACTAAGATTTGGCAGCTTCGGCTATGGCTGGATCACCATGTGAATATTGGCTATGGCTGGATAGCCATGTCAATATCCGTTGAAGTATAGGACGTCCTTAGCAACAGTCGTAGCCGTAGCTGTATCCGCCAATTCAGATACGGCCTAAATAACCAAAGTGAGGTAAAACTGACAAAATAGTCTGCTCCCTTATTAGATGTAGCAATAATAACTCCCATAAACATTGTGTATACAGGGAACCTAACAACCATGTCTACTGATGATAAAGGTACATTTACTATAAAATTGTTTGTTTTTGCCAGATTTTATTCGTTTTATGAACATTCAACCATAACAATATCTTGTCTGCTCTCTGTTATGTGTATTAATATTAATTTAATGATGTAATGTAATGTATACATTGTGTTAAGCTATACCTATACTTAGGTATGGTGTAATAAGCTAATAAGTAATTTTGTTTGGGGAAAAAACACCCCATAATGCAATTTAAGTTTTATATTGCTATTTTTTTAAAGAAGAAACAATGTTTTTGTACCATTTTAACAAGGTTGCCATAATTGCCAACTTAGCCCTCTGTTCTGAGAGGTTAATGAAGCTGTGGTGTAGTACCGATGCAAGTTATATATTTTACTTCCGTACCAGAAATATTTAAAGTTTTTTACAATGTTTCTTTACAAGAAATATGTATTTTACTAACAATACTGCAGCAGTATTTTTTGTGATTACAACAGATTTGCTACTTTTAGAAAAGAAAATGATAAATGTGCCTTCCTAAGCTACTGTCTGTTCCATGTTTAGTTGCTGAGACATGATTGTTTCAAGCTATGAAAATGTATATTATGTGCAAGGTCTTGGTAACAATCTTGTGTTATGACTTGGCGGAAACTTTCAAAGCTTTGACGTTTTGTAGTCAAATAAGATTTCTTTTGAAAATGTTTTTATTAGGTTTTCTTTTGTACATTTGCAAGTTTGTCAAGTGTTAAAGTTAAGGTGAAGCTTAGATTTGGTCGTTATTTGACACCAATGTTGATGTACTTCAGAATATTTCTCTAGGTGTGTAACTGTTTTTTGAAAGTTTTGTATAAACAAATATGAAAAATTGCCCAACACAAAGTCACAGGGCGACTGATAGGAGGGCTACATGTAGAAAGTTGAAAGGGCGAGAAGAAATCTGTTCACATTCCTTTTTGAGCTGGAATAGATTTTAAGGTGGTGGAGCAAGTAGAATAATTGACAGTACCAGGCTTTGGTAAAGTGCTGAGACTAGTGGGTGTGAATCTATGTAGATATCTTCCCTGCATGCCCTGCAGGTTTCTGAGAATACATTGAGATTGAAATGCTTTGATCATCTGTGAAATACAAGACAAACTATTACGCATGTATGTTTGATGTTAAAGCAAATTAGTACAGTTTGGGGGTTGAATAAAGAAGAGACCGCCAAAATAGGGGTAGATGTTGGTAGAGCACCAGCACGTCAAACCAGACGGCGTTGATACAAATCCCGCTCTAGTTAATTTTTTTATGTATAGCCCCAAATTATTTTTAATTTTCCAAGTCAGTTTTCCTTGTAGTTTATAACTTGATACTTCAAATTGGTAAAGAAACCTTTTACATTCCAAATTCAACTGACATCATCACCACAATTGATCTTTGTCGCGCCATTTTGGGAGTCGGTTTCCATGCGTGTTACTGTGAGTGAAGTGCTCATTTTTACAATCTCATATCTTGACATGCAACTTGACTTCCATCATGGCAGACAATGGGGCTGACAGTAGCTGCGTGTGACGTCATTGCGTACCACCATAAATTCTCAAAATTAATCAAACTAGGAGGGTGTTTGTAACTTATTAGAAACATGGGTTTCATGAATATTATCTATATTATTGTATCTGTGCATCAAACAACTTGCAAGAATAATGTTAGATATTCCCATGTAAATGTTGGAGCTTTGGAGCAAATAAAAATGTTTGAAGAAAAAATCACAAGGGGTATGCCTTGCAATTTTTGTTTACATTTTCGAGCGTTTTTAGATAAAATCATCAGGGGTAAGCCTTGAAATTTTCTTCATTTTCAAGCATTTTTTGATAAAATCACAAGGTGTAAGCCTTGCAGTTTTCTTCATTTTGGAGCGATTATTTGATAAAATCACAAGGGGTAAGCCTTGCAGTTTTCTTCATTTTGGAGTGATTATTTGATAAAATCACAAGGGGTAAGCCTTGCAGTTTTCTTCATTTTGGAGCGATTATTTGATAAAATCACAAGGGGTAAGCCTTGCAGTTTTCTTCATTTTGGAGCGATTATTTGATAAAATCACAAGGGGTAAGCCTTGCAGTTTTCTTCATTTTGGAGCGATTATTTGATAAAATCACAAGGGGTAAGCCTTGCAGTTTTCTTCATTTTGGAGCGATTATTTGATAAAATCACAAGGGGTAAGCCTTGCAGTTTTCTTCATTTTTGAGCGATTTTTTGATAAAATCACAAGGGGTAAGCCTTGCAGTTTTCTTCATTTTGGAGCGATTTTTGATAAAATCACAAGGGGTAAGCATTGCAGTTTTCTTCATTTTGGAGCGATTTTTGATAAAATCACAAGGGGTAAGCATTGCAGTTTTCTTCATTTTGGAGTGATTATTTGATAAAATCACAAGGGGTAAGCCTTGCAATTTTCTTCATTTTGGAGCGATTTTTGATAAAATCACAAGGGGTAAGCATTGCAGTTTTCTTCATTTTTGAGCGATTTTTGATAAAATCACAAGGGGTAAGCCTTGCAGTTTTCTTCATTTTGGAGTGATTTTTGATAAAATCACAAGGGGTAAGCATTGCAGTTTTCTTCATTTTGGAGCGATTATTTGATAAAATCACAAGGGGTAAGCCTTGCAGTTTTCTTCATTTTGGAGCGATTATTTGATAAAATCACAAGGGGTAAGCCTTGCAGTTTTCTTCATTTTTGAGCGATTTTTTGATAAAATCACAAGGGGTAAGCCTTGCAGTTTTCTTCATTTTGGAGCGATTTTTGATAAAATCACAAGGGGTAAGCATTGCAGTTTTCTTCATTTTGGAGCGATTTTTGATAAAATCACAAGGGGTAAGCATTGCAGTTTTCTTCATTTTGGAGTGATTATTTGATAAAATCACAAGGGGTAAGCCTTGCAATTTTCTTCATTTTGGAGCGATTTTTGATAAAATCACAAGGGGTAAGCATTGCAGTTTTCTTCATTTTTGAGCGATTTTTGATAAAATCACAAGGGGTAAGCATTGCAGTTTTCTTCATTTTGGAGTGATTTTTGATAAAATCACAAGGGGTAAGCATTGCAGTTTTCTTCATTTTGGAGTGATTATTTGATAAAATCACAAGGGGTAAGCCTTGCAATTTTCTTCATTTTTGAGCGATTTTTGATAAAATCACAAGGGGTAAGCCTTGCAGTTTTCTTCATTTTGGAGCGATTTTTTGATAAAATCACAAGGGGTAAGCCTTGCAGATTTCTTCATTTTGGAGCCATTATTTGATAAAATCACAAGGGGTAAGCCTTGCAGTTTTCTTCATTTTGGAGCCATTATTTGATAAAATCACAAGGGGGTAAGCCTTGCAGTTTTCTTCATTTTGGAGTGATTATTTGATAAAATCACAAGGGGTAAGCCTTGCAATTTTCTTCATTTTGGAGTGATTTTTTGATAAAATCACAAGGGGTAAGCATTGCAATTTTCTTCATTTTGGAGCGATTTTTGATAAAATCACAAGGGGTAAGCATTGCAGTTTTCTTCATTTTTGAGCGATTTTTGATAAAATCACAAGGGGTAAGCATTGCAGTTTTCTTCATTTTGGAGTGATTATTTGATAAAATCACAAGGGGTAAGCCTTGCAATTTTCTGCATTTTTGAGCGATTTTTGATAAAATCACAAGGGGTAAGCCTTGCAGTTTTCTTCATTTTTGAGCGATTTTTTGATAAAATCACAAGGGGTAAGCCTTGCAGTTTTCTTCATTTTGGAGCCATTATTTGATAAAATCACAAGGGGTAAGCCTTGCAGTTTTCTTCATTTTGGAGCCATTATTTGATAAAATCACAAGGGGTAAGCCTTGCAGTTTTCTTCATTTTGGAGCCATTATTTGATAAAATCACAAGGGGTAAGCCTTGCAGTTTTCTTCATTTTGGAGTGATTATTTGATAAAATCACAAGGGGTAAGCCTTGCAATTTTCTTCATTTTGGAGTGATTTTTTGATAAAATCACAAGGGGTAAGCATTGCAATTTTCTTCATTTTGGAGTGATTTTTTGATAAAATCACAAGGGGTAAGCCTTGCAGTTTTCTTCATTTTTGAGCGATTTTTTGATAAAATCACAAGGGGTAAGCCTTGCAATTTTCTTCATTTTGGAGTGATTTTTTGATAAAATCACAAGGGGTAAGCCTTGCAGTTTTCTTCATTTTGGAGCGATTTTTTGATAAAATCACAAGGGGTAAGCCTTGCAGTTTTCTTCATTTTGGAGCGATTTTTTGATAAAATCACAAGGGGTAAGCCTTGCAGTTTTCTTCATTTTGGAGCGATTTTTTGATAAAATCACAAGGGGTAAGCCTTGCAGTTTTCTTCATTTTGGAGCGATTTTTGATAAAATCACAAGGGGTAAGCCTTGCAGTTTTCTTCATTTTGGAGCGATTTTTTGATAAAATCACAAGGGGTAAGCCTTGCAGTTTTCTTCATTTTGGAGCGATTTTTTGATAAAATCACAAGGGGTAAGCCTTGCAGTTTTCTTCATTTTTGAGCAATTTTTGGATAAAATCACAAGGGGTAAGCCTTGCAGTTTTCTTAATTTTTGCGCGATTTTTGATAAAATCACAAGGGGTAAGCCTTGCAGTTTTCTTCATTTTGGAGCGATTTTTGATAAAATCACAAGGGGTAAGCCTTGCAGTTTTCTTCATTTTGGAGCGATTTTTTGATAAAATCACAAGGGGTAAGCCTTGCAGTTTTCTTCATTTTGGAGCGATTTTTTGATAAAATCACAAGGGGTAAGCCTTGCAGTTTTCTTCATTTTTGAGCAATTTTTGGATAAAATCACAAGGGGTAAGCCTTGCAGTTTTCTTAATTTTTGCGCGATTTTTGATAAAATCACAAGGGGTAAGCCTTGCATATTTCTTCATTTTTGAGCCATTTTTGATAAAATCACAATGGGTAAGCCTTGCAGTTTTCTTCATTTTTGAGCGATTTTTTGATAAAATCACAAGGGGGTAAGCCTTGCAGTTTTCTTCATTTTTGAGTGATTTTTGATAAAATCACAAGGGGGTAAGCCTTGCAGTTTTCTTCATTTTTGAGTGATTTTTGATAAAATCACAAGGGGGTAAGCCTTGCAGTTTTCTTCATTTTGGAGCGATTTTTGATAAAATCACAAGGGGTAAGCATTGCAATTTTCTTCATTTTTGAGTGATTTTTGATAAAATCACAAGGGGTAAGCCTTGCAATTTTCTTCATTTTGAGCGATTTTTGATAAAATCACAAGGGGTAAGCCTTGCAGTTTTCTTCATTTTGAGCGATTTTTTGATAAAATCACAAGGGGAGAACGTTCAACCTACCTATTTTGGTGACAGACATGATAACCTCACAATGTTATCCAGTATTTGCAGCTGAGACAATAAATTGCTAAGGATGCAGCTACAATGTGTATTTCGCATGGAATTGTAGACAATAAATACACACACACTGCAAAGGAGCTGCCACTACTGGAAAAAACATTTTATTCACTAACCCTGGGAATGCAGGTCATGGTATGACCTTTGACATCAGCTATATGCAAATTATACAGAAACAAATATTGATGAGCTGAGCGCAGCCAAGTAGGCCAAAGAAAGTATATAACACCAGTATTTACCGATTGTATAAATACTTTGCACATCTGGCTTTTAATTTACTCACAGAGATATTTCACCATAACAAATATTAAAAGCTGTAATTTACTCACAGAGATATTTCAGCATAACAAACAAATATTAAAAGCTGTCAATGTATCAGTCAAACATGAATAACCCTGATGCCCAAAATTGTTTTAGTGTTTTGGATAACATCACAAGAAGCCTTGCAATTTTTTTCGTTTTTGACAGTTATATTTTTATAATGAAAATCACAAGGGATAAGCAAGGCAATTTCGTAAATTTTTTACCATTTTTAAAATAAAATCACTAGTGAAAGAAAGCCTTGAAATTTCGTCCGTTTTCAACTATTTTTAAAAATATTATCGCACAGTTAAACTATCCAATTCTGTTAATTTTTGACCAATTTTGGATAAAATCACAATGGGGTATATTCCAGAGGACACCAACCTCCGAGGATAAGCAAATGAAACAATTATGATATCAATTTTGTCTTCAGTGGTGGGTTAAATTGGGTTTGGTTACATTCTTTTGGAGAAGCTAGACAAAATAGGCGTTGGACTGGGGACCACGAGACAAGTGTTCAATTCCCACTTGCGTATTTTTCTCTTTTGCTTGGACGCAGGGAATTATTAAAGTAGTATTTAAAATCACCTCCAAATACCAAAAGGCACTTTGGTGCAATGGATTGCTCAATTGCGTGCCGTCCAGAGTTGGTACACCCGGTTCAAATGGTTTGGTAACATCACTGATGTCATACCTTAAGTTTGTAAATTCAAAATAATAAAAAAAAATTACATAAAACTTGAGGAATTTCAATAAAAGGGGTCACCTAGACTTCTTGAATAGTGGAAGACACATGTTGTAGAAGGAGTGTTCCAAGAACGAGTCCAATGGTTTCCACAATAGATATGAAGAGCTTCGGAGAACTTCAAATGTAGGCATCCCAAAGAAATGTGGATCCTGGGTTAATGACAAACAAATACCAACACATCAACGAGAATTATATCAGGAAAACAAACTATTGGCTAGAGACCCACCCCGCCCCATCACCTTCAGAAGTACAACCTAACTCCCACTATGGCTAAAGGGGTCAAAAGATGGACTCATCCAACAGGACTTGGTTCAAACTCAAATGTGAACCCAGGGCGAATTTACAGGGTGCTACATTTCAGCATATTTATCACACTAACTATGTCAGATATGATACTTGGGACTTGGGAAAAAAGTAAATGGAAAATATTATAAAGTACAAGGGCTGACCTTTGCCCTCATAGGACATCATCAGTCTCCATTGCACTGCCACTAAGTGCAATGGAGACTGATATCCTAACCAAGGCTAGGGCTGACCTATACTTGTATACATGGCATAGGACATCATCAGTCTCCATTGCACTGCCAGTAAGTGCAATGGAGACTGATATCCTTACCAAGGCTAGGGCAGACCTATACTTGTATACATGGCATAGGACATCATCAGTCTCCATTGCACTGCCAGTAAGTGCAATGGAGACTGATATCCTAACCAAGGCTAGGGGCTGACCTATACTTGTATACATGGCATAGGACATCATCAGTCTCCATTGCACTGCCAGTAAGTGCAATGGAGACTGATATCCTAACCAAGGCTAGGGGCTGACCTATACTTGTATACATGGCATAGGACATCATCAGTCTCCATTGCACTGCCAGTAAGTGCAATGGAGACTGATATCCTAACCAAGGCTAGGGCTGACCTATACTTGTATACATGGCATAGGACATCATCAGTCTCCATTGCACTGCCAGTAAGTGCAATGGAGACTGATATCCTTACCAAGGCTAGGGCTGACCTATACTTGTATACATGGCATAGGACATCATCAGTCTCCATTGCACTGCCAGTAAGTGCAATGGAGACTGATATCCTAACCAAGGCTAGGGGCTGACCTATACTTGTATACATGGCATAGGACATCATCAGTCTCCATTGCACTGCCAGTAAGTGCAATGGAGACTGATATCCTAACCAAGGCTAGGGGCTGACCTATACTTGTATACATGGCATAGGACATCATCAGTCTCCATTGCACTGCCAGTAAGTGCAATGGAGACTGATATCCTAACCAAGGCTAGGGCTGACCTATACTTGTATACATGGCATAGGACATCATCAGTCTCCATTGCACTGCCAGTAAGTGCAATGGAGACTGATATCCTAACCAAGGCTAGGGCTGACCTATACTTGTATACATGGCATAGGACATCATCAGTCTCCATTGCACTGCCAGTAAGTGCAATGGAGACTGATATCCTAACCAAGGCTAGGGCTGACCTATACTTGTATACATGGCATAGGACATCATCAGTCTCCATTGCACTGCCAGTAAGTGCAATGGAGACTGATATCCTAACCAAGGCTAGGGGCTGACCTATACTTGTATACATGGCATAGGACATCATCAGTCTCCATTGCACTGCCAGTAAGTGCAATGGAGACTGATATCCTAACCAAGGCTAGGGCTGACCTATACTTGTATACATGGCATAGGACATCATCAGTCTCCATTGCACTGCCAGTAAGTGCAATGGAGACTGATATCCTAACCAAGGCTAGGGCTGACCTATACTTGTATACATGGCATAGGACATCATCAGTCTCCATTGCACTGCCAGTAAGTGCAATGGAGACTGATATCCTAACCAAGGCTAGGGGCTGACCTATACTTGTATACATGGCATAGGACATCATCAGTCTCCATTGCACTGCCAGTAAGTGCAATGGAGACTGATATCCTTACCAAGGCTAGGGCTGACCTATACTTGTATACATGGCATAGGACATCATCAGTCTCCATTGCACTGCCAGTAAGTGCAATGGAGACTGATATCCTAACCAAGGCTAGGGGCTGACCTATACTTGTATACATGGCATAGGACATCATCAGTCTCCATTGCACTGCCAGTAAGTGCAATGGAGACTGATATCCTAACCAAGGCTAGGGGCTGACCTATACTTGTATACATGGCATAGGACATCATCAGTCTCCATTGCACTGCCAGTAAGTGCAATGGAGACTGATATCCTAACCAAGGCTAGGGCTGACCTATACTTGTATACATGGCATAGGACATCATCAGTCTCCATTGCACTGCCAGTAAGTGCAATGGAGACTGATATCCTAACCAAGGCTAGGGCTGACCTATACTTGTATACATGGCATAGGACATCATCAGTCTCCATTGCACTGCCAGTAAGTGCAATGGAGACTGATATCCTAACCAAGGCTAGGGCTGACCTATACTTGTATACATGGCATAGGACATCATCAGTCTCCATTGCACTGCCAGTAAGTGCAATGGAGACTGATATCCTAACCAAGGCTAGGGGCTGACCTATACTTGTATACATGGCATAGGACATCATCAGTCTCCATTGCACTGCCAGTAAGTGCAATGGAGACTGATATCCTAACCAAGGCTAGGGCTGACCTATACTTGTATACATGGCATAGGACATCATCAGTCTCCATTGCACTGCCAGTAAGTGCAATGGAGACTGATATCCTAACCAAGGCTAGGGCTGACCTATACTTGTATACATGGCATAGGACATCATCAGTCTCCATTGCACTGCCAGTAAGTGCAATGGAGACTGATATCCTAACCAAGGCTAGGGCTGACCTATACTTGTATACATGGCATAGGACATCATCAGTCTCCATTGCACTGCCAGTAAGTGCAATGGAGACTGATATCCTAACCAAGGCTAGGGGCTGACCTATACTTGTATACATGGCATAGGACATCATCAGTCTCCATTGCACTGCCAGTAAGTGCAATGGAGACTGATATCCTTACCAAGGCTAGGGCTGACCTATACTTGTATACATGGCATAGGACATCATCAGTCTCCATTGCACTGCCAGTAAGTGCAATGGAGACTGATATCCTAACCAAGGCTAGGGGCTGACCTATACTTGTATACATGGCATAGGACATCATCAGTCTCCATTGCACTGCCAGTAAGTGCAATGGAGACTGATATCCTAACCAAGGCTAGGGGCTGACCTATACTTGTATACATGGCATAGGACATCATCAGTCTCCATTGCACTGCCAGTAAGTGCAATGGAGACTGATATCCTAACCAAGGCTAGGGCTGACCTATACTTGTATACATGGCATAGGACATCATCAGTCTCCATTGCACTGCCAGTAAGTGCAATGGAGACTGATATCCTAACCAAGGCTAGGGCTGACCTATACTTGTATACATGGCATAGGACATCATCAGTCTCCATTGCACTGCCAGTAAGTGCAATGGAGACTGATATCCTAACCAAGGCTAGGGCTGACCTATACTTGTATACATGGCATAGGACATCATCAGTCTCCATTGCACTGCCAGTAAGTGCAATGGAGACTGATATCCTAACCAAGGCTAGGGGCTGACCTATACTTGTATACATGGCATAGGACATCATCAGTCTCCATTGCACTGCCAGTAAGTGCAATGGAGACTGATATCCTAACCAAGGCTAGGGCTGACCTATACTTGTATACATGGCATAGGACATCATCAGTCTCCATTGCACTGCCAGTAAGTGCAATGGAGACTGATATCCTAACCAAGGCTAGGGGCTGACCTATACTTGTATACATGGCATAGGACATCATCAGTCTCCATTGCACTGCCAGTAAGTGCAATGGAGACTGATATCCTAACCAAGGCTAGGGCTGACCTATACTTGTATACATGGCATAGGACATCATCAGTCTCCATTGCACTGCCAGTAAGTGCAATGGAGACTGATATCCTAACCAAGGCTAGGGCTGACCTATACTTGTATACATGGCATAGGTTTACATCTAGGCTTTTCAGGCTATTTAGTAACAATTCTGCTGAATTTCGGAAGGCAAACAAAAAATTGGAAATCAAATTAAAGTAGAAAGAATATCATGCCTGGCATGTACACTCAAGATCTGGACACAACAGAGATGTGTCTTTTTCTCCTTAGTGGCTACTTCACATCTTTCAAGAAAGCTTGAAGACGATTGTTTGTCTTTGGCTCTTGTCTATGTCTTTACAAGTACACAAAGATGGCACAAAAAGTCACATTACACAGAAACCCACAGACCTCTACACCTTTATCATGCTGCCACCATCTTGGTCATGTTCCCTGTATCCAACAGCAGTAATGGATGATAATAATCATCGAACAAAAAGGAACCAGACTATTGGCACTTCTATTATACACATAATACAGAAGGTAAGAGCTAGCTACAACCGAGCTGTAAAACAGATTGAACAATACGGTATATATTCTAAGAACAGGACACTTAAAGGTTTACCCCCCCCCCCAAGTAGACTTAAGAACTGTCTAGTTGTTTTCCAATGCCATTAGACAAGAAACAATATAGAGATGGCCCTTCATGTGAGAAACAACAATCACCCCAACAGTGAAGGAGCATGGAATGTTGAGGAGAAGGCTATTTGAGGAGTGAAACTGGCTATGAGGTAAAGATTGAGTTGTTGATGTCACAAAGATACCTTCCAAGCTTACCAAGACTAACAGATAGCTTTTCTCCTTGCCAACGTAGGCTCCTATTATCCCCTTAGATGAAGCATCGCTGTCACCACCTGAGGGGGGTAACCAACAACAAAAATAAGTAAATAAATAAAAGCAGATGGAGATTTGTAGAGTCAAGAGCTCAAAGTGTATAGATCTCTGCTAACATCGTGTTACATGTGAACAAATGTAGAGTCAAGAGCTCAAAGTGTATAGATCTCTGCTAACATCGTGTTACATGTGGAAATTTGTAGAGTCAAGAGCTCAAAGTGTATAGATCTCTGCTAACATCGTGTTACATGTGGAAATTTGTAGAGTCAAGAGCTCAAAGTGTATAGATCTCTGCTAACATCGTGTTACATGTGGAAATTTGTAGAGTCAAGAGCTCAAAGTGTATAGATCTCTGCTAACATCGTGTTACATGTGGAAATTTGTAGAGTCAAGAGCTCAAAGTGTATAGATCTCTGCTAACATCGTGTTACATGTGAAAAAATGCTTGTCGTAAGTGTGGAACTCCCTGCTTCCATAAGTGCAGATTCTTCGCCCGCAGTAAGCAGAACCATGAATTTGGACTCAGGTTAAATGGGTTAATAGGGGAAACAAAACCTTGATATTTTCAGCTGACCTACCCATCATGATAGGGGAACCAATAGCCTGAAAATGCTGGAGTAATTCTGGAATCTTCTGCACCAACTCTGTGCCGCTATTTACATGTAGGATTTTGCACGGAACCTACAAAACAACAAAGTCATTATTAGAAAATCAGAAACATAAAATGACACAAATCTGTTGGCTTCCCAACAGAATTGATTGAATACAGCGTTTTTCAAACCAATCTTTCACTAAACAAAACCAAGACTCACATTGTAAAAATGATCCAGGCAAATACAGACTTCATAGGAACCTATCCATTCCTTTGAACCAATCAGAGATGGAGCCTTGTCGCCCATGGCAACCAAGGCTTCTTGTATTTCTCGGAGAGTTGGATCCGTCTCTCTCGTTGCTTGGCCTTGAGAAGACTGTTGGGTACGCACCCAGGAGGACAGAGTCTGTAGAGTACGGTAACCACAACCCCATCCCTACAAGAAAAAAGAAAATTGAACTACTTTGATTACACTATACAACATGTACTTAATGAGAAGGTGTCAGTCAACACACTAGCATGCCAATTGTTCACTGGATGCATGTTGTATTTTCATGTCACATTGGATGAAAGGAACAAAGACTGCCCGACTCCAGGGCAGGCTCACAGCATTCACTCTTCACTCTCCATGTCAGGGTTTCAATCAGTATTCTCAACGATATTCTCAACAACAAAATATACTTTGGAAGCTCGGAAAAGTTCAGAAAAATATCATTGCGCACAGGCACGAGAAAGATTGTTTGATATTAGCGTGAAGTGGTTAAATTATTCTCTGTGGGAGCAGCTCTATGAAATTGGGCCTTGATAGTTCGAATCCCTCTCAGGTAGCCTGTGGGTTTGCCCAATTTGCCAATTTTAACATGTTCCCCGTAACCCTCCAGTCTGGGAACGGCGAGAGGATGGAGGGTTACGATTATCACGACCACAGCATCTGTCAACCTCTCCAAGCTTTCCAGCAACTTACCCTGTCATCAACCTCGTCACAACCGTAGTGATAATACTGACAATCTCCATTCACCATGGCAACCTGGCCCTCTCCATCCTCTGGTAATGGAAGGCCAGTGTGGATGTTGATCAACTTTGCCATCAGAGTTTTCTGGACTCACTGAATAAGGTCAAATGAAAATATCATTAGTAGCAATAAAACTTGTTACGCCTTGGGAAAAACCTTTAAAAAACTTGTGTATAATCTGTTTTAAAGACTTACCGCCCACACCCAGGCATGCAACTGCCCGATGAAACAAAAAGAGGAAATTTTCAAAGGCACAACGCAAGCGCGGAGCGAGGCAGCCAAAACGCTAAGGGACATGAGATCCACAATGGTACCCTAGAAAATGTTGAGGTTTATTATGCTCTTAGGTGCATTCTTAGCATGTACTAGGCTTATTTCACATTATTGTGGTTGTACAGTGTTGTTGCCAAGCATATATAAGGCTTTAAAAAATAAATCGCCAAAAAAAAATTTCGATCATTTAAAAAAAACGCGGAAATCCGCGGAAACGCGGAAGAGTTGCATGCCTGCACACCACTGACAAAATCCACCCCCCCCATCCACTAAAAAGCCATGCCCCCACCTGCCCAGAGTCTTTACCTTTAGCCTTCAAGAAAGACTCTGCTAGTGCTAGTGCTAGGGTCAAAGCGTCACGCCTCCAACTATTTTTTGCATTCATAAATTAACATAAAGATCCTTTTGGTTCGTAAGCAGTTATCCGCTAATATTTTCTCAAAAATGTTTTGTTATTAAATTTTTCACAATGAGGGGGGACCTTTATACCCTGTTCTTCAATACGTTGTAATTCATGCAACGAGAAGGAGCCAACTGGAACCTGGGCAAGGTTTTTCTTTCTGGACCCAGTAACGCTTTTTTTAACATTTGAACATTAATTGGGGTATGTAAGCCAGATATCCAAATCATAATGGTAAAAGCATTGTTGGGTCTGAACCCAGAAGTAACCAGGGCGCTTTTAAAAAATGTTGACTTCGCTGGCTGTACTATCGAACGGCCTAGTAATAAGATACTAAGGTAAATGCAATGATTGTAACCATCCATGCTCTTGTCTCTTGGCAGTTGAGTTGCAGACCGATTATCGCAACTACACTAATCATCAGCCTGCCGAAGTCAAACCTTCAAAAAGAGGAGTAACGTACATTGCCCCAGTTTAATGGTTATATGTTTGTTGTGTCTAGTTCAGTACTATTAAATAACATCTAATTTGATAAAAACATAGAGAAAGGACACCCTACCCTTTCTCTATGAAAAAGGTGGGTTTTTTTTTACTTTTAAAAATGCTTTTAAAAAACTCCAAACGAATATTCTTCGTTACTTACCACCGGATCTTTTCATTCAGAAACATCTCTCCTCGGTCTCAACGTCCATTAAAGCATAATTGTTAAATAAGATTCGAACAGACAAATTTGAAAAGACAAATTTGCAACAAACTAGTGTAGTGTTTTGAGCATGGAAAAATACAGTGTGTTCTACGGTACGGTACATGCTGGCTGCTCTGTTTTGTTGTGCGTTGGGACGCCACCAAGCGGCGGTACGTCGTTTCATTTTTTCGAAAACTCGGCTTGGGCTTCGGGCTTCGGGCTTCGGGCTTACGGAACTTCAAATAGGCGGACGGAGCCAGGTCGGAGCCCAAGCCAGGGCCTTTGTTTCAAAAAGACCTACAGCAACTAATTATGTATACATTTGATGAATAGCCTAGTAAAACATGCGCTAAGTTGAAATCTCCTGAATACAACCATTGCAAGAATAATTCTACGCGAGACAAAAAAAAAAAAAAAAAAAAAAAGAGAGAAGAAAATCATGAAATTGAACCTCTGCAGTTGGATCAGTGGTTTCGATTTCCAGCCAGACCGGAACCTTGCAAGTGGAGTGGGTTTTCAGTTCCCACCTGACTCCGTGGGTTTCCCCTGTTTGCGGGTCTTCCTTCCACACGTCTAAAATTGAAACTTCTCAGTCAGTCTTCTTAAAAAAATGCTGGTGTGATATTTCCATAATAATATGATGCTTTGCCGACTACAATTCAGATTCAGAATTCAATTCGGCAACATCTCTCGCTCGACTAAGTTCGAAACGCAGGAAGCAGGAGCGTTTGAAATTCATGCAGCAGACGACGCGTTGGCCTCTGTTATGTCTAATTTAGACCCATATTTTGCGAATTGCTTTGCAATGGCCGCCATCTTTGATCAAACAATGGAAAAATGCACGTGTGCACGCCACTGCGCACTACTCTCAGCCAATGCTAGCTTTTCATTAACCCATAGTGAAGGGACTGTTTTTGACATTGATGATTTCCATAGTATATAATTCTAATATAATTAGTTTTTGGCTCATGTGACTCAACATGGCCGACGGTGCGCGTAATGAACTTTTCGCAAAGTCACGCCGTACAGTATGTGAATAAAAAGCATAGCTTCTTCCGAGTGCTTCTGCCGGCGTTGTAGACAAAGCAGCCTGGCCAGCCTTCTTTGACTGTAATGGCTGTCTTTTAGCATCGGTCTCAATATAGTTGCTATCAATATGATACAGACCAATACTAAAAAGAACCACAACAGCCCAACAAGGTGGGCGACGAAGCAGCCATGCTTTTCCATGCACTGAGCGTATATCACGTGCTTGGTTTGTTTACATATAATAATAAAAACGCATTATTTGTATGACAGTGACTCTGGTCGCCGTTTATGTGTATTGGTTACAGTCACACCTAATCCATGTTTCAAAGTTATGGAACTGCAAAGGATATATGGATGACTCTTTTTATGTTTTTCCCAAGTACAAAGGAAGGACAGAGCTGATAATCATCTATGACTCAGTCCTTTATTCTGCAATCTGCATGAATGTTTACATTGTTGACTAATCAAGCGGTCAGCTGACGAATAAAAAAAAGAAAAGATAAAGCAATAGCCCATGTGCACAAGCGCAATCTTTTAAAAATATACCACAATGCATCTTGGGAAACCGAGTACATTATCAACAAACAAATCCAGCTACCAAGATGGACCCTATAATGTTCGCTCGGCCCCAGCGGCCTATCCAGGACCGCTGGGATGGGCTAATCAGCTTGCATAGATTCTTGTTCAGGAAGTACGTCATGCGTGCAGTGCTTGCAGTGTGAGTGTGATGCATGATGGGACTGAGCATTAACCAATGAGCGTGCTTGATACGTTTGCCCATCCCAGCGCCTTTGGTTTTAAGGCAAGGCGCTGGGGACGAGCGAACCTATAATGTAGTTTACAACTATGCCAGGTTGTGTCGTTGTGTACCGTTTTGCTCCCAAAACCAATCAGCGCGCCATGATGGTTGCCCGATGGTTGCGATATGAGCAATGTGATATAGCATACTAAGAATATGTTCTATATGATATACACTGTATAATGTTAAAGTTGTTTTCCTGGCTAGTTGCAACAATAAATCAAATCAGCTCAACACCCGGATCATTCAATTTTGTTTGAACATAAATGCTCCCCGTTGCATCAGCATTCAACAGCCAAAATGGAGTCATACAACAGTTTAATTCATTTTGGCCAAGTTAATTGCAATCCTTCAAATTCGTTGGTTCACAAAGATTCACAAAGCCAGCAGGCAGAGGCTGGTCAACCATTCCATTTCACAAATAGAATAGGTAGCAGAAATGAGAGACTTTAGAACGCTAGGTGGCAGCAGACTTACCAGGTTAAACTTCCATTACGTAGTTCTGAGCATGCGCACATTAGCGGAACAATGGATTTACCTGGTAAGTCTGCTGCCACCTAGCGTCCAAAAAGTTCCCCATTCAACTGACGAATGGTAAAAATGTAGTCTTAATGCATATAAGTGAAGTGACTACAACGAACCTGAAGGAGAAGAACTAGATAGGGTGTGCAGGAAAACGAAATGGAATCCAACAGTAGGCCTAGCTAAAAAAGAAACATATGCCTATAGTTTGAGCGACCAGGAACAAACTGCGTGAATTGCGTGTTAAAATGAAAATGAGTTAATTTTTGCTGAAAATAGCTAAAACCTATAATATTAAAACAGATATCAATACAACTAATAGTTACAGTCTGAATATTTCCGTCCATGCTTAACCACAACCGATTTAAAATATTTTGAAGAGTGAAAGAACTCACAATTACGAGAATTTAAGAGAGTTGACATAATACATGTATGCAGATCTAAAAAAATACAACGGATAAAGTATGCAGTCTAAAAAAAAACCCGGGTCTGACTCGATCCTGATTCTGTGATGCAAGGGGAATGACCCATTACTGAGTCAGTATGATTGTGGATCCGAGTCAAAATAGTGACGGGAGCGTGCAAAATAATCCTAGTGGCTCATAAACATAACTATTGTCTCCCCACCCCCCAAAACCTAATCAAGCAGCTCAATTATACAAATAGCTATAATGAGATAGCACTCAGGTTGGTATTAAAGGTGTATACATACCAATACTATACTATATTACATCTTGTTTTGCCAGGACTCTTCTTCTAAATAATTCTAATCCATGGTTTCTTAGATGTTATTACTAGACGACTATACCAATACAATAAGATACACCTTCAATTTTAGCTTAAATTGTCTTACAAGTATCGCATTATTTATATTTATTAAGGCCATGTAAACATCAATTCATAATCACAAAGCTAATAAAATATTACGCAAGAGTAAATAATTATTAATGGAACGGATAAACATGCCTGTCGCATTGTCGACTGTTTAGGTCTTGATCCACATGACCCTTACGTCTTCGTCAATCCTGATAAAATTGCAAAGAAAAAAAGATCAGCATGAATCTTTTATGGTTTTTTTAAAGCGAAACTAAATGAACTCGGGGACAATAAATTCTTATACTTTCAAGAACACGACTGAAAAAAAGAAGGTTTAAAGTATTAACAGATAATGTTTCTATAGTTACCAGAGCGAGGTGAGAGCGTTGTCAACGTCACAAGTCGAGTCGATATTCACGAACTCTCCCCTGTTGGCGTCCGATCCACCAATGCGGAATGATGCATTGGTACCAACATGAATGTGCTGACCACACCCATCAGTCATGTTTCGCCACTCACCGTAGGTAGATAAAACTCCGGTGATATGCACGTATCTCTCTGTGAAGAAAACAAAGACAGACAATTACAGACAAAAACCCTTAACTTATTTAATGAAAATAAATACCTTCCAGGGAGGTCTGGAAGACTCCAGGTCTCGACTTTCCAACTCTCAAAGTCCCAGTCGATTTGTTTCATTTTTTTTTACCAATCATATAATCACATACAACACATTCATACTTCGGTAGCCAGGTGACCAATTGTTGTCCGTAGGTGTTTTACAATTGGCCAGCCTAGCGATGACGTCATCAGGCTTGTCTATTTCAGCCAACCAGGAGCCTCCATTGAGAATCCATGAGTTGTCTGTGCTCAATGTGGTGACGTTATCACTAACTGCGAATGATACTTTTCCGTTGTTGGCCAATCCCAGGCAACTGACCAGCTCACCAGACCAGTTGAAGTCGTAGTTGGAGCATTCCTCCGGACCACTTTTGTAGTATAACCTTTAGAGGGAATCGATTAATAGTGCAAAGTCAATATAATAAACTGATCTGGATCTAAACAGGAGGATTAACAAATCCCACTGTGCAAATTATCAAGAAATATTTTCCCGAACGAGAGTGACAATCAGTGATAACAAAGAAATAGTTCGCAAATGTTATTATATTATTTCTTTCACTCTGGAAAAGCTGTTATCCACATATATTCTGACACACGTGAACGGGAATGCAAACGCAGCATTATGGCAAAATGTGCGTCACGTAACATTCTTAGTTGCTCAAAGCAGTTGAACTTTTTGCAATTTTCTGGGCATAGATAACCGCTTAGCATAATATGCATTTCACTTTAACACTACTAAACGAAATGGATGCTATTTCTCACCTCATCCATCCCCCACCGTTGGACTCCTGGTCACAATCTAAAGGAAAATAAAACATCGGTGTTATTGACCAAAAATGCCACTCTACTGGAAGGAGATTTCGATTCAGTATCTGCCGGTTTCAGGGGATGTTGTACCTAGGTGTGTCGAGGTAAATACATAGGCTGAAAGATGCTGATTCAAAAGAGGGCGCTGTCAGACTAAGTTCCCATCTCCTGGCTAAGTTCCCGTCCCTAGTACTAGCAAGAAATGGAGTCGATACTATGGGTTCATTTCATGATAACGGACCCAGGATTAGTTTTTACTCATCAGCCACGATCAACACCTCAAGAATATTGTATACATTTAGTTGATAAACTTTTGTCAGTGAAATAAAGGTAAAGAAAAGCATCATCATTCTGATAACTTATTTAACAAAGGCATGAACTATTTGGTGATGTACTTACACACATTTATCGGATCAAGTGAGTTGCCTTCACAACGTGGATATATCGAGTAGAAACCGTTACCAATGGACTGCCCAGCTTCAATGTGTTCACGACATGACGATATGGCTGAGATAAAAAAAAAAAACAGTTGAAATATACTTAAGCAGCGACGAAAAAGGGTAAAATATTTTAGGACACCACTCTGTTTTAGGCGGTAAATTTCTGGCCAGTTAAAAGTGTAGTTTCCGTTTCAACATTTCTTAATCGAGCCAATTTTCAGCGCCATTGTTATGCTATTTACTATTTATTGATAATAATTATAATCTGACAAGGATGTAAAACAAACCATCTGCGTGTAAATGGAACACGTTTTTTGGGGCTGTGAATAAGATAGGTCACTTTGTGGAACGCGTGACATAATTTTCGAAGGTTGACGAGACATCACAACAAAGTGAAAGAACAGAGCAAACAAAGAGATCTGTATAAATTCTTAAATATACCTAAACAGGATGGTGCCTTGGACGGAGACCAATAACCAGAGCAGTAGTGGCAGCTGTTCCAATATGGAGACAAGTTTCTTCGACATGTCCTCGTTGTTGAATCGCCCCCAGTTGACAGAATGTAGCCAGTATCACAGCTGAACTTACAGATTGAACCCCACAAAGCGTCCCCTGTGCACGTGCCAGGTCCACTTTCCTTGGTTACGTGGCCATGTGATGGTTCTGGAGAACCTACACATTTGATTTCTGTAAACAATTTTTAAAAAGGAAGAAAAAACCCCAAAGTAGTAGGTAATAATAGTAAATCGGCTAGCTCGATTCAAGAAAATAATTTCAATTCAAACTGTTGCTCTGTGTTTTGTCTACAACGAGCTAAGCCATTCAGAAACAGCTTACCAACCTTTTGCTCTCACTCTCATGCTGCAAGAACCAGAGTTACCAGAGTCGTCTGTTGCTGAGTAAACCAAGACATACTCTCCGGGATCTAGTGCAGTCGGCTTGGAACCATTAATTGGGACAGAGTTAATTGATTGTAAGCTTGCCCGAAAGGAATGACTAGCATCTCTGGCCTGTGAATTCAATAATAATGATAACAGTAATAATAAAACCAAACAATTGTTAAATATACATTCAAAATGTGATACCAGACCATAAAATGAAAAGACCAATTGAACCTCCAACCATCAAACTTATGTTTATAAAAGACTGAAATCAAAGCTTGTGATCTCACCCAAACAGGTTCCCACCAGTACCATGGAACAGCAATCAAACACCCCAGACACTTAGCAAGTATGTTTGCGACGACAACTCGACAAGACACAACCGGATCAGTCACATCTGGTGAAAACAGTAAATGTAAACTTTTTTTAAAATGGAAAATTATAATACAGGTTGATCACAATTCACTTATTGTTTAAGGGCTGCAATTTAACAATTAAATAAATATAAGACAAACAAATTTTGAAAGTAAATAGTTGTTGGGAGGCAAGGAACTAAATGTCTGAGTATGGAGAAGATCTGATTGTCGTTAAGGGACTTCAAAGCATGAAGGCTTTGATTATTGTAGCTGTTTGATTATTTTAATTACTAGCAATCAAAGACCAATCAATTATTGTACGGATTGTCAACTGGAAGTAAACTTACCAGCCGAATTGAAGGTGCCACCATTTTAGAAATAATCCACCAAAATTTTGTACCAAATCCACGATACACTCACCTTTACATTCAGAAGCACTTTTGTTCCAGTTCCCATCCACCAGGCAGGTAGAACTGGCTGAACCGAACAAAGTATAGCCGTTTTGGCATATGACATTACATGTAGAATCAAACAGCTGTGGTGTAGATGGGTTGGTCATATTGATGCCTCGATGTACACACTCAATGTACCCATGACTAGGAGCTTCTGGTGTCGGGCAGGTCACAACTGCAGCAGGAGAAAATCCTTCAAATGTCCATCTACTAGAATTTATATTATTCATTTGGTAATAAGAGCAGACAGTATTCTTCGCTCGGTCCCAGCGCCTCATCCAAAGGTGCTGTGATGGTCTGACGTATGAACATTGGACCAATCCCTTTGGCCTGATTACCCCCGGTCACCAGTTCTTGTTTAGGGAGGATTCGCCTATCAATATATTTAATGGAGCTCTATAAAAGCTCTGTAAATCCATTGCAAGTGATACTTTTTTGCCTTGTTCTAAACAGAGCTCAATCACAGCATTCTCCTTGCAACTATAGGTTTAAAAAGACAGTTTAAACTATCCATGGTGCCTCCATGTATCATCGTGTCGTGTGTGTACATGTTGTGATTGTGCGCGTTGCGCCGAACAGCAGTTTAATCGTTCCCACCATGCATCACTACATCCTGAACAAGAGTTATTTTCTACAAGCTCATCAGCTCATCCCATTGGTCTTGAATGAGGCTGACATGAAGAGGAAACAAACAAATTCACACCCGAAACCACACAGCAATGGGTGGCATACGCTCTATAATTTCTTTGGAAAAGATATACCTCAAACTGGTTAAAACACGATGTGGACGTGTGGATTTAGTGTTTTAAATCTCCACATTGTGTGGACGTCTTTTGTTCTCAGGTCCACAATTAGTATTTTATTTATTCAAATTCTTTGGACAATACCATATTACGAGTAGAGCCGTCGAGGCAAGGGCAAAAGTAACAAACTGTCATCAAAAAAGATGTGCTTTACCACGAAAAGACACAAACCCCACCCCAAACCCTGATCAGGCCTCAATAGAAAACAACTAACCTTTGCAGCGGAGAGTGACAGCTGACCACACCCCAATACGATTTCCACTGCTTTGACACGTTACCGACGACGTCGCTTGTATGTAACCATACTTACAAGACAGATGACAAATAGTGCCATACGTCACATTTACGTCATTAGTGCAACTGCTGGTAATCCCGGTCGAAGTGAAGATTTCCTCAGTCGAGCAGGTAATATCTGAAAATAACACGACAAACCTCAACTTTAGGAAAACAAATCATGTATGAGCTTGATTTGATTCAATTAATAACTACGGTATACCAGGCACGGGGCACAAACAAAACGTCCCAGGTTACTAAATTTCCATCAGTAGCAAATCTAATGTGGCTCAGAATTTTTTATTTTTTTTCCTTCGAAAAGGCAACATAAACAACTTAATTATGTTAACCAAACTCTATTCACTGTTACATGAACTTTATTTCAACATGGGCCTTCTCAAAATCTGAATCCCAACTTTTACCAACAGAATTTGCAACAGAAAATTTGTGGCACGACAACTCGACGCTACGGTACGACGCGATGGCACGACGTGACGACGCGACGGGTGACGACAAGATGCACGGGTGGAGCTATGTGGAGCTAGGCATGACGGCACGATGCAACGGCATGCAACCGCACAACACGACAGCATGACGTGCCGCGAGGTGACGACACGACGCGACACACTCGTTTTTAGAACACTTTGGTATGGGGCCTAAGTTCTAGCCATTTTCACCATCGATGGCGTGTAGGAGCTTCTACCTACTGAAGTGGTTCCCTGGATTTATGAAAGGACTACACGCCTGTGACTGTAATGGACGAAACTGGTGCCTTTTTCGTTTCATGTGTTTGCAAAGGCAGCCGTCATAGGATACTATCATATTGAAGTGGTTTTCCATCGAAATATTTAACACATTTCCCCCTTTTAGTTCACCTACCTGAACATATCAGCCATTTTTGAATTTCCTTTGGATTGTTACTTAGCACAAAGGTATCATAGTAGGTCACGTTGAAGGGTCGGTAGGGTGTCTTGGTGTTCATACCACCCAGTAGGATCTGGGTACATTGGCAGGGGTCCGGCATCGGAATCACCCAGCGGTACCTCCCAGATGATGGGTCCTGCTCTTGCATAATGTAGCATGGCAATGCTTTAAAAAAGGAGGAAAAAACCCAACAACTATGAAATGTTTGGGGTTAGCTTTTTACGTAAATTGCGCGTTGATGACAGGAGTGTGAATTATTTGCAGCTCGTGAAAGAAAATAGGGAGACACCCAATGAAGACAATTGCATATGTAAATGCGTAGTGCGACTACTTTACTGTATACAATAAACGCTTTTTATGTTTAACATTCTACGGAACTCTGGAAATGCCATCTAATATGTTGAGATCCTGAGGTCATTAACGGCAAAAGGATGACATCATAAACGTAAGGTGTCAACATCTCGAGACGAGTTATTTGTATGATGACGACATCCTGAAGTAAGATGTCGTCTTTCCAAAATGAGGATGTCGAAATCATGAAAGAAAGATGTCGAATTCCAGAGTCAATATAAATTATCTCGGGATGACGACATACTGAACGTGTATATGTGTCGACTTCCTGACATAACTCATGATACCATCCTTGAAATGTCGAGCACCTAAGATAAAGTTATCTTGAGGAGGCAACATCCTACTTTCAGGATGTTGTCATCCCGAGATCAAATATCTGGAAGAAGACATTCTACTTTAAAGATGCCATCATCACAAGATAACTGATCTGGTGATGTCGTCATCTCACCTTTATGGTGTCGCCATCCTGCATTATATCACAGGATCTCAAAAATGAGTTGGCACCGAGTTCCGTGTGATTGTAATTTTTCAGGTAAATCCGAGTAAAATAGGACGGTTTCCAACCATTGTTGCCACAACTCCATCTACTTGGAAATATTTAAGAAGTATAACAACTCCACTATGTAATGGCGACCAATTATTTTGAAAATGTAACAAATCTCTGCTTTCGAAATAAATTGTTGCATAACAAAATGATCCACCACTTTTTAAGAACTTCTATTGGAAAGAAGAGAGAAATGGTACCGATTTACCTTGGCTGTGTGCGAACAAGACAAACAACAAACAGAAGACAATCTGCTCAAAAAACGTCATTCTGTAAGCATCAACAGGTGTGCGTGTCCATCGAACTTGCCAATAGCTGCCCACTTCACAACTGAATTCTGAAGGTAAGCTTGGGTGTGCGCAGGCGATGGGCTTAGGCCTATTTAATTGAACCACTTCAGCCGTTTACGCGTGACTGGATACGTCAGTTCCTTCGTATAATTTAATATACACCAAAGTCTTTGTGCTGTGGTATCCTTGACTTTCTTTATCTAGTATTTCGTCGTGGCATCAGTGTTTACAAAAAGTCTATTTTATAAATATAAAAAAAAGAAAGAGAAAAGATAAGTGATAATGATAAGTGATACATAGTCAGTTTCCCTTGCGGTTTATAACTTGAAAATTTAAACTATAAACAACAACAACAATAACAATAACAACAAAATTACTGTGATCTGGGTCACAGTAATTAAATTACAAATTGCGTGGCTGTACAATTATTTAGTAAAGAGACTCAAACACAGGCGTATACTGTTGGCAGACATAGTGACGTTCAATAGACCATGCAAGTCTCGCGCGTATTCGAACATTTTTGGGACCACTGTGGTCCGGTCCCACGTACATTGCTTTAACGCGTTAAAGAAACAAACTCACGCGCTTCAACGGATCCCAATGTTCGAATACGCGCGAGACTTGCACAGTCTATACCGTGCTTAATTTTTGTCAATCAAAATCGCGTGGCCGTACAATTTAATAAGGAGACTCAAACACAGGCGTGTATTGTTGGCAGACAAAGTGACGTTCAATACCGTGCATAATTTTTGTCACCGCAAAAAACAATTTTTTACTATGGCAACTATCAATTTGCTCTCATAGCTGAATAAGGTAACTTATCACCATGGTGACTCACTGGATGCATCCCTGTAATGTAATTAACTGTGTTGCTTTTCTTCATACAGGAGTAAATGTTCGTACCTGCGAGGGTAGAAATTGTTGATACTTCAACGTCATGTGCATGTGGGAGTTTGCTTTGTTTTATACCTCTAGGCTGCAACAACGCGGCTATACAAAACGGAGCTCCCACATGAGGTTAAACGATTAATGACGCCACAGGGTCACGAACCTTTCAAATTCTGAAAAGCATCGGAGAAGGGTATTCAAAATGGTTGTTTTTTACAAAATTAAAATCTGTTTAATCTCATGTGAACTCAATATCCTTAATGATCGAAAACATTTTAAATGGATTTCAGCAAAGATCGCTTGTTGCCCGTCGTTCATGTAACTCTTTAAATAGCCTTGTTCAAAAAGGAAAGAATCCTGACCATGACTCGAACTCACAATCCAACCAATTTGCGGACATAACACAGAAGCGATCTGGGTCATAGGAATTCAATTACAAATCGCATGGCTGAACAAAAGGAACCACAAACACAAGGGTCATTGTTGGCAAGCCTATAAGTGAGACGTTCATTACCGGGCATTATTGACGCATCAAAAACAAATTTCACTATGACAACTCTCAATTTAGGTTCCCAAGCTCATGATGGTATTGTCACCATGGCGACCCACCTGATGCATCCCTATAGGTAATTCAAGCAGTTCGCTTGCTATTCAGTAAATTCTGCACGATAAAAAATAAAAAGAAGTATTATAAAAAGTGTTATTAAATTTAAGGTTGAACAAAGACAAATTGAATGGAGAGCGGGATTTGAACCTATACGACCTCCGGATTAACGCTCCCAACTTCGACAACATGATAGAGAAGTAACCAATAGAGACAACTACCTTGATGCTCGGTCCGATATTTGGCCGATTTGAATCGAACATTTAGATTTAAGTCTGAAAAGCCATTTTTAAAGATTCAAAATGACCATTGGCATGCGATTCTTTCCCAGGTGGCGTAACCGTGGTGGGGGAGAAGGGGGTGGGGTTGGAGACCCCCACCCTTAGAACCCGTCCAACTTCTCAAGGGCCTCCATCTAACATCGATAAAATGCACAAGTAATGGTTTGATACATTAAACTTTTGCACCCGCTTGCCCCCTCCTCCCCCACCCCCGCAATGTCATGGTTACGCGTCACTGCCTCCGCCTATGTAAACTTGCTTTGTGATTTTGTAACTGAATCATGTTTGCTTATATGAGTTCTGGTTTGTGAAGAATAAATCAACAAGTAAAAAGCGACTATAAATTATTGTGATAAATTTTTCCGCGTGGTTTTACTTCCATCATCATTTGACCATGGGAGATTCAACAAGACCCCCAGTCCTTTTCAATGATTCTCAAAATTGTTTAGTAGTGTAATCAATCAGCTTTTCGAAAGGTGCTATTTTCTTATAAGGACAATATGACAACGCACGACTTTATCTTTGAAAAGTTTTAATGTTGAACTAATTTTTAAGCAAAAACAGGGAAGAAAAAGTTTGCAACAGTGCAGTGTAAACCACACACCTGTTTGAACGGACTCCTATTCTAAATTGATCGACGACCCACCATAACCCAACGCTGGGGTCCATGATTTCATGCCGAATTGTGTGGCGTGCACACGCGCGTGTACTGAATCTCAACTGGTAATCAAACGAATAATTCGATGAGCACTTACTTATAAACGGGTACCCGGGAAAGTAGCATCTTCGAACAACATGGCGGACACAGGAACGGAAGAACAACAAGTTGGCGAACAAAACGGTGACCAAATTCCTGATCCAAGTGATGTACCCCAGCAGCAGATAGACCCAGATGCGTCAACTCCAGCCAAACCTGGGGACAGTATATTTGCGTCGAAGAGTGAAGATGACCCTGCGTAAGTTGCGGTTTTAAAACGTCGTGGTCCAAACGACGTGCACGAACAAAGATTTTTTTTTTACATGTGGAAAGTAGCCCGTTGCATCTGTTGCATCTTTTTCGTGAAAATATCCATTTGACCATGTTTGACGGAAAGTCATAGTTTTTTTCACTTGATTGGAAAATTACTTGGAATTAAGCTGGTCTTGGAAAAGATGCTGAACCAAAAGCAGCATCTTGTACTGATTTACCAATCATTAATGACGGTTTTGCTTGTCGATCATTCACAATATAATGTATAAAAAAGTACAACAAATGGATGGGGATGGGTGATTGAAATAAAACAAAAACAAACTAAGACCCTAAGTAGTAGTACTACCGAGACCATCAATTTATAAATTAGATAACATTGGAATGCCTGACCCTGTGTTTGTAATAATCAATGACATGAATGATGGATGGGCCTACTAGTAGGGTCAGAAATGGAAATTTTCTTCTTGTTGGCAGGCATCAGATTTGTACTCTAATCAAAAGGCCATTTAAACATGAGTTGATTAGTGCAAGACTGAGTCAAATCGGATAACAGGTTCAAAAGTTATGGTCAATCGAAAATCGGAAATTCAGACAGTTCTTTGTTCAAAATCTCAATGGATACAATGGTAAAATCTGTGTGACAATGGAGGACTAAAACAAGGAGTAAACAAGTAAACAAAACAGGTAAACAAATTTAAAGCTTCATATTTCCATAACTGAAACACGAATGGACTTTATTTTTTATGTACACGTAGCTGACAGGCAGTCATCCTATGTCATATCATATTTCGGTGGAATAAAAATAATATCAATATTTTGTTGCCATGGTAACATATGTAAACAAACTTGTTTAATTAAACGCATTTTTTGCTAATAACCTGCATCAATTTTATGTTTTAGCAGCTTGGAAACAGTGGCACCAGGTGTAGTAATCATAGTGCAGACAAATAACATAACAAAACTGCAGTAATAACTTAATTAACTAGCAATTTATTTGTTTACTGTATTTTACGATAACAGACACGTCAAAAACAAAAGAGTAAACAAACATAACCGCCCATAACTCTTGCAAACAAAACTGCACAAGAATTATTTTGGTGTCAACGGATACTTAAAGAGTAACCAAACAAAATCAAGTCATGTGTCCTTCAAAATCTTAATTATAATTATAAAGGGTTGCCATGGTAACATATGCAAACAAACTTATTTATTTAAATGCAATTAAGGCTAATAACCTGCATCAATTTTATGTTTTAGCAGCTTGGAAACAGAGGCACCAAGTGTAATAATCACAGTGCTGACAAAAAATATAATATTACTGAAGTAATAACTTAATTAATTAGCAATTGGTTTGTTTACTGTAAAAGACATGTAGTAAACAAAAGAGTAAACAAACGTAATCGCCCATAACTCTTGTAAAAAAAATTGTACAAGAATAATTTTTGGTCAACAGATACTTAAAGGTTAACCAAACAAAACCACATCATGTGTCCTTCGTAATCACAATTATAGGTAAAACAGGTTGCCATGGTAACATGTGATCAAATACATCAGTTGTAATGTCAATCCTATGAAAAATATGGATCCTTTTTATCTCATACAATTATAAAAGAATTTCCCTTCATTCATGAAAATGCATGACTAAACAAAGGGTGATTATTTAGTTTTTAAATTTAAGTGTTGTCACTCTAAAGCGAAGTGGATGTCTCTTTTAACATGTTCTTGTTTCCCCTTCATAGGAAAATCTTTGTCGGTGGGTTGAACAGCTGTACTACAAATGGTAAGGATAAAGAGACTGTTAGTGTTACACACTCCACTCACACACACTCGCACAGTGCTTGGTAAAGATCAAGACCTTATTTGCATGGTTATGTTTACACATGCTGCAAAGTCAAGTTGGCTCTTAGACTAATCAACTGATTATCCCTTTTTAAAAATAAAACAGCCATAGAAAACTTGAAAATCACTGTACAGCTTTTTCTGTGTGAGTCTTTTCCTTGTTTTTTTAGCAAATGATTAATGTTTCCTTTGACTTTACTTTTTTCCCCAATAATAATTGTACTCCAGAAACGTTGAACACTTACTTTTCTACGTTTGGGACAGTCAAGGATGTGAATGTTAAGTATGCACAGGATAGGATGGGCAACCTCCGAGACACAGCTGAACAAATGCGGTCGAGAGGTTTCGGATTTGTTCTTTTTGAAAGTTCAGCAGTCGCCCAAAAGGTAGGAAGGTTCAATATTCCACATTTTATAGAGGGAGAAATGTAATGAACTGTTAATGGCAGGATGGTTTGACCCTAGTTGAGTCTTTCTCAAAGGCCAATGACAACAATCCAAGCAAGTAACAGAATAGAAGCAGTCAAGTAGAAAGATGTGAAAAGAGAGAAGCAGAATGCGATCCAAAGAAGCAAGGGATTAACAATAACAAAGTACACAAAGGGGAGGTGGGAGTAGAGGGAAGGAGCTAGTTTAACTGCAAGGAGCTAGTTTAACTGCAAGGAGGGTTGGACCACAAAAGACAAATTATAGGTGGGGAGAAGGAATGACATGTTTGCTGCCATTGGTGAAAAGAATCAATTATGGCTTACTGAATTGGGTCACCCAAATTCAACCAATACTATAGCTTATCAAATTAATATTTTACCCCCTTTTTTTTTTGGGGGGGGGAGTTTTTCACAGTATATGTGTTGGCAAATATAGAATGAACAAAAAGAACTTCATGATACTGTTTCAATAAACCACCAGATGCCATAATGTTAGGGTTTGACGGAGGTAATAAGAGTTCATGTCGTTTCTTGGTTCATGCTGCTGTTTAGTCATTAATCAGTTAGACTGAATTTGAGTAGATTGGGATGTTTCTCTCCTACTCTTGGTAAGATTTTCCTTCGAGTTGACTGATCTTTTCAAACCATTTAACTGCACAGGCTGAGTGTGGTGACACAACGGTGCTCAGAACTAGCTGTAGATTCGTTCACCACATGCTATCATGTTGCAGACTGGCACAGGTTATCATTCAAAACCACAGTGGATGATAATGATCGGTCAGAGTCAGACAGTAGGAGGGTTCAGACTGTACTTTGTATATCTATGCATTTAGAACATATCATATTTCAGGCTGGCATAGATTTTCAATCATTCAAAACAGTGCATGGTAATGAATGGTCATACAGTTGGAGGGTTAAGGCTGTACTGTGTATATCTATGCATACAGTAATAGTGAATGGTCAGACAGAAGAGGGTTATAAGTCTTTTTTGATTCTTTGCAGGTATTGAACCAAGAACACACGGTAGATGGGAAAGTGATCGAGGTCAAGAAAGCAGTAAAACAGGGGCAGGCAAGATCCAAGAAACTGTTTGTCGGTGGAATCTCCAACGGTATATCCGAAGAGATCCTGGAAGCTTACTTCTCAGCATTTGGCAAGGTGAGTCGGATGAGGTCAAGGGTGTGTGTTTTGTAGGACACGGGGATCAAGTTGTGGAGGACAGGACAGAAGGAACTATTTACAAGTAAAATCCTGGTCAACAATGAAAACATTCTTGAAACAGATACATCAGCATGCTCTTTGAAACCTTAAAAAATTCTGCTTAGCAAAAATATGCAGGATACCAGTCACAGACGGGTACATGTGAACTTGTAGTTTAACTGTTCCTGGTAAGCATAATTATGTTGTGCTTGGCACACGTGGTTGTCATTGGGGCTTCGCTGATGACTTCAGCAACCAACTTTAACCATGTCTCTCTTGTTCTCCACTACCCCTGTGATTGCCACAGAATTTAGAAATTGGGAAACCAATCCACAAAATAGTTTTCCATTTCCTACATGGACATTGTTTTGTTATTATGAACAGTCCTGGGAGTGCATTTTGGTTCTTCACGCCAAGAACCAATGTTGAGTAAGTTGAAATAGGTTAAACAAGTGCTTGTTCCATTCTTTCCTAAACAGATCTTGCAGACAAAAATCTTTGTTGACCGTGTGACGCAGAGGCGACGTGGTTTCGCTTTCATTCAGTTTGAAAATGAATCAACGGTGGACACAGTTGCGGAAGAAAAGTTTCATGAACTGACCGATGGAACAGAGACTTGTAAAGTAGAAGTCAAACCAGTGAACCAGCAGAATGACAGGTTTGGCCGTGGAGGGTTCCGAGGCAGAGGCGGATTCCGTGGAGACTTCAGAGGAGGATGTAAGTCATGAACTCAGATCTTAAAGAGTTAGAGAAGATGTTTTTCGGGTAATTCGCATCGCAGTGTGCCACTGGGGTCCAATGTAACCAGGTTGTGAGGCACACAACTCAGCTTAGCGTGGAAAAATGCTGCCTAACAAAAAAAACAGGTTACCAGCCAAATTGTCATACGTTACTTTACTTGCGACTGGTTCCTTGCTTATTTTTGCTTAGTTTATCTGCTTAACAGCTTTATAAAATGGGCCCCAGGAGTTTACCCATTTATTTTGCAGTGTATATTGGGGAAAAACCTACATCCTAAAAAATGTACATTGGGTTATAAAACAAATCTATTTGTTAACTTATGAGTTCCTGTATGGTATGGAAAATGGAACCTAACTGTGTAGATGATGTTTTTTTAAATATTTGAGGCTTGGAAAATGTCTTAGTCAGAATCTTAAATATACATTTACAAGTTCTTAGTTTTAGAGGCCCTAAATATAGCACTTCTTGAACTCATCATCTTGGTTTTGTCTCTGAATTCAATATTTCTCCAGTTGGACATTTCTTGGATTCATCAGTTTGATTTGTGTCTTTAAATTTGATTTATCTTCAGTTGGACGAGGAGGTGGAGGAGGTTTCCGGGGGAACCATCAAGGAGGAGGTAACTACCAAGGAGGTCAGTACAACCAATGGGACGGATACAATCAAGGTGGACAAGGAGGATACAACAACCAAGGCGGATATGATCAAAGTGGGTACTACCAAGGTTATGATCAGTCTGGTTACAATCAAGGATATGACCAACAATATCAGGTGAGAAGGGGTGAGGGCTCGGGATGGGTGTGGTGGACACACCCGTGATGAACACTTTTGACAATCTCCCAGATTATGGACACGTTTACCCAGATACAGTGAACTATAAGGAAACTAATATATAATTTTGTTGATGAGTAAGGTACCGATAATTGAAGTTGAGCATGGCGGATTGAGAGAAGATGAAGTCCTTATAAATACTACCAATGTTAGGATTATTAGTACCTGGCCTGATACTCTGTTCTTGTAAGGGTAAAGTGTTTCCCCCGTGGTAAACTAAAGGCACCGCTTTGAGGCAAATTACAATTTTTACTGGAACATTTTAAAAGGCCTCAAGGCATTGACCAGGGGCAATGAGGCAACTGCCTCTGTTGCCTTCATGAAGTACCAGGCCTGCATTACCAAGTATTGGGTCATCTGAAGAGTTTGATTAGGCTTGGGGATTGGTGTGACAGACGTATCCAAAATGGACACTCACTGCATTGGAACTGCGTCAAGATGCCCTTGACCCCAGTCTCCAAAATAGCTTAGTTTGCGCTATACACTTAAGAGTGTTGGTTTTCAATCTTGGCGGTTGTCTTCATTTCAGGGCTACAACTACAACTATGGACAGAACTACGGCAGTCAGGATGGTTCTATGGGTCAGTATTCAGCTAACGGAGCTGGTTACCAAGGTGGGTACCAGACTGGATATGATGCAAGCAGCTACCCAGCACAACAGTATAACTACGGCTCAAATTACGGACAAGGTGAGCAAGTATTCAAAGTTTGCCCTTAACTTTTTCAGTGACTGGTCCCAGCAGGACCAATAAGCTTTTCCTTTCACTGGTCCGTGAGCTTTTACACTTGTGCATAACTCAGATTAAATGTGGATGCTTTCCAATACTGAACTGTCCAGCAGGACCACTTGGAGAGAATTTTGACCGGTGTTCAGATGTTTCAACTGGTATTTGGCCAGCGGACCACTGTGTAGGGAAAACGCTGATATGACTCTAATGTAACAAGCCCCCCAAAATAGCAACTCAACAGTTTAACCATGGCTCAAATTGTGGACAAGGTGAGAAAATATTTCTTAAGTGTAGCTAGTCTAAAAAACTAGCAACTACCCAACTCAACAATGTAGCTGTGGCTCAAATTATGAGGAGGTTTGAAGAAGCAAAGTTCCATTGTTTTGAGATTCCTAGTGTCATACTAGAACACAGACAATACATCCCATAATATAATTACATTATTATTAACAAATGTTGTGATACTGTTATGTTTTGACAGAGGCGTCCAATTACGGTAAAGCAGCAACAGGAGGTTATCAACACAATGCCGGCCAGCCGTACTGAGAGAATATTCAAGGTGTGTTGCTGAAAAATACAACCCCCCCCAAAAAAAAAAACAAACAAACTTGTGTTGAACAAAGAAAAAACAACTACAACTTGATTTGAACCTGTAACCTCCATATTAACGTGCTAGCGCTCCAGCAATTGAGCTATCTAACCCTAATAAAGGTGATCTGCCTATTTTGTCAATATCTTCGTTGGGGGTGCCAGTCAGAAGCTACTTAACCTGAAACTGCTGTATAGCCAGGGATTACACCCAAGTTAAATAATACACTTCAGAATTTCTTTAAAAAAATTGTACAATGATAGGTAAGACAAATCAATGTGTGACTTTTTTCCTAAGTGTGTCTGAGTCACACATAAATATGGATTAAATTAAAAGGTTGTAATTTTCTACAGGGATATTTGGTTCCTTGCAAGTAGTGTTTCTCCCTGTAATTTCTCTTTCTACTTGGCTTTCCTCTCCCCACCCAGAAATGTCAGCCCTGTCAACATGAAATCATTGTCTTTGAGAGCAGCAAGAATGGAGGGATGATGGCCTGTTCTCTCTCATGATCACATCTTATTTCTGTCCACCTTGAAACAATGAAGAGATTCTTCAAAATGCTGGGCTTCTTAAATCTTGCCCTGGCCGGTCGTAGCATTAACCGTTCCTTCAGAAGGGCTTTAACATGCATATTCATGAGTTTGCTCATAGCTATCTCAACTTCTCACAAATTGAAAAATAATTCCAGCGGGCACAGACTCTGTACCCCTTTTTCACTGGCTAATCATTTGTTTTAATTCTTCCTGTTTTCACCTTATAATATCAACCGCTGATCCTTTATACAGAGTGTGCTGTGACCCATTCGTGTGGTACTGTAGTGGTCACTTTTATTCTATGGGTATACTCAACCCGTTTGACTGGGTACAGACTTCCCATTTCCAAATTCCAATTCCATGAGAGAAAAGTTGAAAGCACTACATGTGTGTCATACACTTTGATAATAAAGACAGCGAAGAAAACACCTGTTTGGAAGAAAAATCATCGTCATCCTATCACAGTCATTACAAAGTTTCTCAAAACGATTGATTGTTAAGTGTTGGTAAAGATTGAAATATTTCTGAGCAAACTCATTATATGCTTGTTCATGCTTCATGCTTCGTGCTCCAGCGTTGTTCCACAGTGGACTAGGAGGCCTTTCATTGCTTGGGTGGATAAACTTAGTACACACTTCAATTTCAGTCAAGTACTGAAAGTATTTTCTTACAGGTTTGACATTATGACTTGCAAGTCATTTTGGAAAAGCTGTTTTCACTTATCGTTCACATCAAATTAATTTAACGGAGAAACAAATCTCAAAGAAGACTCTGAAGTGAAATTGACCATTGTCAATAATCGTTGAGCTTTAGAGTTTCATCTATCACCGTTGAGTGAAGAAATTGTTAGATCAAGTTTATCTCCCAAAGCTAGTGATAAGGTTGATTTAATTTTTAAAAAGGACTTTTTCAGGTTTTTAACATGGTTTTTCAGAATGCAAGAAATGGTAATATTGGAAAAGTGGTGTCTGTTTTTCTGCATGGAAAAATGACTCGTACATGAGGAATAAATTTTAGTCATTATAAAGGGGACCCACCCCAAAAAAAAAAAACCCAAAACAAAACCCATGTTATTATTTGAAGGAGTTCATTTATGTTTATTCTTATTAATTGTGTAGATATTTATACTTGTGTAGTCTGACCTTCAGAAGTTTTATGATTGATCGTGGAATGATAACTATGAAATGCAACCAGCCAATGGAAGGCGTAATGTTGCAAGCCTAATTTTGGGACTTGATGAGAAGAAAAGCAGATTTGTATGGAAACATACATTGTTAAATATTTCAACACAAACAGAAGAAGCTATTTTTTGAACTGGATCATATCTTGACAGACTTTATAGATTACCCTGTGTGTGTATATCTTTTGGGGCTCAGACTAAACATTTATCTGTCTTCTGTTTTGTATGCTCTTGAGTTTTGTGGTTCTCAGTAAAACAAAAGTCCTTATCATTTGATTCTTTTAGTGTAATTCGGTTGTTTATTATGGGATGATTTTTAAAAGGTTGTGAATGGTTTAAAGTTAATAAAATGAGCATTCCTTATGCAGTAAATTTGCCAAAGGGTTTTTAAATGTAATTTATTGATGTGAAGCTGTAATAAGTGTTTATGATGTGTATAAAAAGTCCAAAGGTCCTAGTGTGTTTTGAAACAACTTTTCTAAAGACGATCGTATTTAAACTAAATAAGTCACATGAAGAAAACGTTCAGAAATATAAACATTTGTAAAATTTTATCCTTTGAAGAAACTTTGAGATACATTTAACAGGGCCTTATTTGTAAGTGACCTTGTAACCAAGTGTTTAAGTAAGTTTGGTTAAACTTTGAACATTTTGATAAAGGTTTAAGTGCAAACATTTTATTGTGTAAAGCTAAAAGTTTTCTAAAGATTTTTTTACAAGAAAAGTTGGAAAAGAAACAGACTGGCGTTCTGATTCTTGTAGATGTCTGTCCATGTGTATGTTTAGTTGATTAACAACGATCCCTGGTTGTTGAGAAGCATTTCCCTTTAAGTGGTACCCCTTGATAGCCCATGGTTTATGCCACTGTTCCGGGGGGGGGGGGGGGTCCAGAGGACGACACAATTTAAACTTAATATCAAGTTGACACTTGCCTCAAGGAAATTAATTGACAAGAGTCATTTCCACTAATACCTGGAAAAAAACTAAGATTTTAGATTTCAGTAGTATAAAAACGTCCCTGGGGGCTGGCTAGAGCGTATAGTTGTGAAATATTTTAAAGATGTGCTTATCCTTATCTTACGGTACCCGTAATGATTTACACCCCCCCCCCAAAAAAAAGGTGCAAGGGGAAGTGAAGTGTGGATGCGTGTCTAAGATATGACCTGCAGAAAGGGCATAAATTCGAAGGGGTTTTATTCGTGGTTCTCGAAGAGATAATAAATAATAATAATTAAAACTTGTAAAGCGCCATCTATCTAAGACTAAACTTATTCCGAGGCGCATAAAAACCAAACAAAAAACAGAGTAACAAATTACGTAGCTTAGAAAGAGATACTTGTAGAAATACAGTAAATGTAAGGTTTTCACAGTCGGAAAGGATCACAAGGAATTAAACTCAATTATGGATATTTTCACAGCCTTTTCCCACGAGGAGAAATGCCCTTTTACTTTTAATATCACCTATGTGTTATGAAGACAATTCACATGCAATCATCGAGACAGAAAACAATTCAATTGTCAAATTTGAGAAAACTTTCTTAGGGAAAGTAAGACATTTAGAAAGTTTCTTGTGCTGTTTTTTTTCACGCAACGCACAAGGGGTTTGCGACAAGCACATACAATTACACGAATCATGGTTGTGGGGACTGTCTGGTAAGTTAAAGTAGAAATGTCTAATTTATTACATAAAAAAACACCTCAAGTTTTGGCATGGGTTTAGGCCTTTGATGGAGTTCTCATTACCCATGTTCCTCCATGGTTCCGGTGTTTGCACGTACACCCGGTCCGCACATGCATACACGTTTGTAATGATTTGTTCAAGCATGGAGAGCCTATGCATAGATCACTTTTAATGTGCCTAATTATGCTGCTTTGGTGTGCCATACATAAACCATTCGCACCGGCCCACATGACTCATGGGTGTCGCATGTTCATGACCCATGAACAGTCGCGACTAGTCGTTCCGTCCCAACTTGACAATTGTCCCAACTATAGTTGGGACTGGTCCCAACTTGAGTGTTAAAGTTGGGGCGTCCCAACTATAGTTGGGATCGCAGTAAACACAAAGCACCCCCATGAATAAACTAAAATCATGTAAGTATCATAGGATGAAGTTTTTAAGACCACTTTCCCTTGAGAATATTTTAGATTAATTAGAATTTTGTTTTTTTGAGAGAAGGGAAACTAAATGCGTAGGCATTGAGACTGAAAGCGTCACCCGGTATGAGCATGAGGCCGCTGTCAGAACCCTCTAAAAACACAATTTACACCGAGTTAGTTTAGCGGTTATCCAAACCTCGTCCTGGGCAACGGCCCGTGACATGAGTTTGTACGGAGGGGAGACCCGGGTTTGAGACTTGTGCATGATCGGTCACGGTGCCCTGTTGAACTCTATGGGCGATCCCAACTATAGTTGGGACGTCCCAACTTTAACACTCAAGTTGGGACCAGTCCCAACTATAGTTGGGACAATTGTCAAGTTGGGACGGAACACAACAATCTGAAAAAAAAGTAAACACAGCTTGGGATCGTTGTATGTACATGTACACCCTTCCTCCATGTGTACATCCTCCCATTTTCGGTATCCACAATCCCTAATTCGTCAATTAGGGTTGAGTTGAGTGGTTGGCTACACGGACGGACAATTCCTACAATCATAGGGATAGAGCAAGAACTGTTTGACAAGATGAATGCCACAAGACCATTACTTCTTATCGTCGCTCTTCTACTTTTTAGTTACTTGTGTTATTTTGTGTTCAATCCTGCGAAACAGTTAACGGGAGGGACACTGCTATTCAAAGACACCCTCTCTGACCAACAAGATCAGTTGTTTGCTCCTACCCCTCTCTATGCGACCAAGACTGGCTATGAGTTGTCAATAGAAACATTTGGATCGAAAAGTGAACGTGAGTTGAACTGGTTGGATCTCGCTCAGGCCACCGGAGCAGTCGTACCCGAAGGCCTTGAGAATTGCGCACCCGACGGTGTCTATGCTGTCTACAGACACGGTACTCGCAATCCAAGTGACGGAGATGTTGAGGATGTGCATAGCATAATCGACAGGCTTCAGAACACAGCAATCAACCCAGAATTTTACAATCTTCGTGACTTTCCTAAACTTCCAGTGGCAAATGCTTCACAACTTGTGGAAGCCGGTTGGCAAGAGTTGAAGACGCTCGCCCAGCGACTTGCCAAACGTTTTCCAGAATTGTTCCCAGATAAAGATTTCGATTTTTCGCGCTACTCTTTCCAGTCGACAAACAAAAGTCGGACAATCGACAGTGCCCGTGGTTTCATTGAAGGTCTCGTCGGAGAAAACCAGATCTGCAGACCAGAATATTCTAAGGATTCGTTCACAGTTGAGTGTACTGAAAGTGAAGGCGTTGTCACTCCAACTTCGACCGTCATACCCCACTCCCCAGTTGACAACGACACCCTTCTGAGGTTCTACGACGTCTTGGAGACATGCACTGAAGCAGTAAATGATGGAAAAACGGATTTCGAGCAAGACACTTTCAGGGATGGTCCAGAGGTGGGAGAAGTCTGGAACAGGGTCACTCAGAAGCTGGCTCCTCCTGGAGGGAAGCCGTTTAATTTATCAAGAGGTGATTATTTTAGAAATAATAATAATAATAATAATAATGCATTTATAATGCGCCATCTATCTAGTGTACAAGACCCTATTCCGAGGCGCAGAACAAAAAACAAAACAAAAAAGCAACAAAAGAGAAATATTGAATACAAAGACAATTATACAATGAATAATCTAAGACAAGTTACAAGCTAAGTGCATGTGGATTTAAATAAATGAGTTTTCAGCAAGTTTTTAAACAATGGAAGAAACTACAGCATCTAATGTTATTAGGTAAAGTGTTCCAAAGTTTAGGAGCACAAGCAGAAAAAGCACGATCGCCATATGATGAGGAAGTTCTAGGAATAGTTAAAAGGGTCTTAGCAGAAGAACGAAGAGTGCGAGAAGGGGCGTAAGGTACAAGAAGATTTGCAATGTAAGATGGACTTAAGCCGATCTGAGTTTTAAATGTAATTAATAAAATTTTGAATTGAATTCGTTGTCGAATGGGAAGCCAGTGAAGTTCCTGCAATATAGGTGTAATATGATCTTGTTTTTTAGTTTTTGTTAAAACACGAGCAGCAGCATTTTGTACAAGTTGTAGTTTGTGGAGCTGGTGTTCAGTAACTCCATATAATAATGAATTACCATTGTCAAGGCGAGAAGTGACCAAAGAATGGATGATGGTTGCAGCAGTTTTATGTGATAAGGTTTTCCGAATGGTATTTACAGTTCTTAAGTAATAATATGTTGATTGACAGATCCTGCTGACATGTTTATCCATGGATAGTGTGTTATCAAAAATAATTCCCAAATTACGTGCACAAGGTGAGGCAAGAATAGAGGCACTGTCAACGTGGATGTTATGATCAATGATTTTATGTCGCTGATGTTTGGAAGTTATAATGAGAAATTCTGTTTTGTCATCATTTAGTTTTAGCTTGTTTATGGTCATCCAGGACTTCATCTCTGATATACAGACTTCGGCACACTGGCGAGCCGATTCCTCACTATTAGGTTTGTTCAAATCAAATGGCAAATAGAGTTGCGTATCATCCACATACGCATGTACCCGTAAGCCATGTTTACGTGCGATATTAGCAATTGGGCTAGCATAGATTGTAAAAAGCAACGGCCCCAGAACCGATCCTTGGGGCACGCCGTAAGGGAGTGGATCAAAGTCAGACAGGATACCAGCAATGTTCACTGACTGGGTCCTGTTACTGAAATATGATTGTAGCCACTTCAGAGCCGAGCCCTTGACACCAATTGATGCAAGGCGAGTATAAAGTATGTCATGATCAATGGTGTCAAAGGCTGCAGAAAGATCAAGAAGAATAAGAAATACACCAAATTTATCATCCAGTTCACATAAAATATCATTTTGTACCCTCAGTAACCTGTTTCTGTACTGTGGTATTTTCTGTAAGCTGATTGAAAGTGTTCATATAGGTTGTTAGAAGATAAATGATCAATGAGCTGGCATGCAACAACCTTTTCAACAATTTTTGACACAAACTTTAAATTAGAGACGGGACGGAAGTTCTTTAAATTTTCAGAGTCAAGCGAAGGCTTTTTGAAGAGCGGTGTAACCAGTGCATTCTTAAAATGGTCCGGGAAAATAGCTGTTTCAAAAGAGTTTAAATTCACAATCCTTGTGATCACAGGTGCCAATACATTGGTCTTTAAGCATCCATGTTGGTACAGGATCCAAGACACACGATTTAGATGGTGATCCAGAGATAAGTTTAAAAATCTCTGTTACACTTACAAGTCTGAAATGTTCCAAAAATGGGGTAGTACATGTAGGGGGACCAGTGTCTAATGTGGGAGAAGAAACTGGAACTATGTCTAGGCCTTGACGGATTGTGCGGATTTTTGTAATGAAATAATCGTTAAATCTTTTAGCAAGTTGAGATTTACATGTATGTGAAGGTAGTTTTGCTTTTCCTTTTTGATGCAACAGACTTTCAACAACTTTGAACAATTCTTTTTGGTCCTTGCACTGGGAAACTTTGTCTTGATAGTAGTCCAATTTGGCTTGATAAATCATATTTGTAACAACAAGACGCTGTGATTTAAAAAGTTGCCTATCTATTTCAAGTTTTGAATTACGCCACCGTCTTTCATACCTTTTCCTACACTTTTTTGCACAGTCAATTTCAAGATTGTACCACGGATTAGAGGCACGGATTGTCACAGAGCGCTTTTTCAGGGGGGCATTTTTTTCGAAATAGAAGGCGGCAAAGGGGAGGGTCGCATCGGGGTTTAACCATGTGGCCCAAATTAAATACCCATAATAAATAGTAAAATATACTTGTATTCCTCCAGAATTATACTACCAAGAGATATGTGAATAATTTTGTAGAACTCTATAGTCTTGATGAGTTGCAAGAGTTGCCGTAACCCAACTATTTTTCTTGGGAGTGGACAGGGCAAGCAAGGGCAAAGAAATCATTATGGGGGTGATATTTAACATATCAAACAATTTATTATTTTGTGCAATTTGTATAATCTCATGTAGGGGTAAAATCAGAGGATGGGCAAGGGGTCTGCTGGGGAAGGGGGTGTGCCGCCCTCTGTTTCCCCCCCTCCTGCCTAAACCCTCTCTGGTTATGCCACTGGTGTTGTCAACCTTGACATTTCATTGATTTGAATTTTGAAGTCTGTGTGGTGATGTTTTTTACAGGTTAAGACTTAAACATTAATTTTGGTTCAGGTCTCATTATTAGATTTTAAAGCAACTAGGATGTGATGATGTTCTTGTCTAGTCAAAACAAGTTGCTGGTAGTGGTAGGAAGCAATCAACTGAGACTGGAAACCAATTAAAAAGTAATTGTTTGGTTTAAATGCATCACCCCGTTTTATGAGGTGCGACCATTTTTTATGACCATAGTTAATGCAAATATCTTGTGCATATTTTACATTCTCGTACTCTAGCATTAGGCCTACTAAAAAAAACCACTAATCTGAAAAAGCTGTCATAAAATTATTGAAAAAATAATTTTGGAACTGTTTCCTTGCTTAAAACAAACCATGTTTTAGGTTCAGTCGGATTTGATGAATTTTGCTTTCATTTGGATGTGCGAGTTGGGGGGGGGGGGGGGGTTGCATAATTTGGAGTTGTTATTGTAGTCCTGAGTAAAGTCTGTTAAATCAATGAAAAAAAAATCAGAATTTCAGTATGATTATTAAACTTTCAACGATGGTGAATTAATCTTACACCATGTAAATGTCCCAGTAAGTGACAACCAATAATGGAAGCGAGTTTCACGTCACATTCTCTTGTAAGATTTTGATATTCTTTTTTTTTTGCAGCGGAGGTCATCTTGCTGTCTGAAATGTGTGGTTTTGATCTTGCCATGCACAACGACTCTGACACATGGTGTAAACTGTTTGAACAGCGGGATCTTTATGCACCGGAGTACCATTCAGAGTTGAAGAACTACTGGAACAAGGCGTATGGGTTTTCAATCAACTACAGAATCAGCTGTAACTTAGCCTTGGATGCTATCAACTTCTTAGAGCAGAGAGTTGCAACCCCAGTCAGGTAAGACAACACACCCCGGCATTAGCTTGGCTGCCCCAGCTGGGGTACCCCCAAGTTGCCTGTCCTGTCATTAGCTTGGCTGCCCCAGCTGGGGTACCCCCAAGTTGCCTGTCCTGTCATTAGCTTGGCTGCCCCAGCTGGGGTACACTCAAGTTGCCTGTCTTGGCATTAGCTTTGCTGCCCCAGCTGGGGTACACCCAAGTTGCCTGTCCTGGTGTTAGCTTGGCTGCCCCAGCTGGGGTACACTCAAGTTGCCTGTCCTGGCGTTAGCTTGGCTGCCCCAGCTGGGGTACACCCAAGTTACCTGTCCAGTCATTATCTTGGCTGCCCCAGCTGGGTACACCCAAGTTGCCTGTCCTGGGGTTAGCTTGGCTGCCCCAGCTGGGGGTACACCCAAGTTACCTGTCCAGTCATTATCTTGGCTGCCCCAGCTGGGGTACACCCAAGTTGCCTGTCCTGGGGTTAGCTTGGCTGCCCCAGCTGGGGTACACCCAAGTTTCCTGTCCTGCCCCAGCTTGGGTACACTCAAGTTGCCTGTCCTGTCATTAGCTTGGCTGGTCTGCCATGGTCTCTTTTGCCTACTGTGAAGTTCCTGATCCAGGCTTGTTTTGATCAGGAATTTCTCAGCATACTTAGTCTCTGCAGTCAAAGGTCTATTGTTCAAATTGTCTTTGATTAATTACGAAAAAAAACAAACAAACTGAAATAACAACCAAAGTCAGCAACAAATATTCTTTTTTTGGGGGTGTTTGATGTTCAAAGGTGAAAACAATTGTTGGTTGCCAGAGGTTAGTGTGTACACAAGTATTGTGTACATAGTACACTTCAAAAGAATTTTTAGCAGGACAATTTTAGAAGGCAGCTCCAATGAAATACTATTCTATCTGTGGTAAAGATCTTAACATGCCCAAATCCAGACTCCTAACTGAACAGTAAAACATTTGGACTCTAATATTAAAAGGCCCTTGCCCCATGCTAAGAATGGATGTTAATGGGGTTTTACAAATCCAAAAATCAAGTAAAAATATGGGCTGGATTTCAAACTTCAAACATTTGTTAGTTTATAATACTGTAGTCATCTTTAAAGCTTAACTATGTACCCAGGGTTACATGGTTACAGCAGTCATTCACAGGAAATGACTAAGTGATATCTTCAATCACAATGGTGAGGTGGGAGGGGCTACTTTGGCAACATCCAAACACAAATCATGGGAAGCAACCTTGCGTACAAATTAACAAGCTACTACAGTGTACTAGGAAAAAAAAACCTGGCGGGAAATCAGAATGAGATAAGCATTTTTCATGGGGGGGGGGGGGAGGAGGGAGGGAATGGAGGGGTGAAGGGTGAGGCAGTCGGGAGTGTGTAGAATTGCAGTGGATTACACCACCGTAAAACTATGGTCGTTTGTTGAAGTCTGATAACAATAGAAAACCTATTAACCTCACATGGTAAGATTTCTATTTTCTTTATTTTCCCAACTACAGCACTCCTCTTGGGGACTTCAAATTTGCCCACTCTGAGACCATCATTCCTCTGGCGGCTCTGATGGGTCTATTTAATGAACCTGTCGCTTTATTATCATCCAACTTTGACGAACATATCAACCGGATATTCCGATCAGGAAACATTGCCCCTTTCGCAGGAAACATCGCTTTTGCGTTATACCGATGCACTAGAAGTTCTGATACTGTTCATAGGGTGCAAGTCCTTTTAAATGAAAGACCAGTCCAGCTGGACTTCTGCAAGGGCCAGTTTTGCAGTCTGGAGGAACTTAAAGGGGGCATCGAGCGGGCCATCGGGACGTGCGATTTTAAAGAAGAATGCGCCGAAGCTTTAAAGGACCCTACAAGCAGTGCCAACATAAACTTTTCTGCCTGTCTGCAGTTTCTATTAGCATATGTGGCCTTAATTGGGATTTCTGTCATCAGATCTTCTTGATAATGAGGAATGTAATAATCCATGTGCTTCTTTGTTTGCAAGTCATTTTTGAATTATTGTAAAATGCTTCTAATAATAGCAGGCATGGGCTACAGAAAATGTTGAAAATGCTCAATCAACAGGCTGAATGCTTTAAAACTATTATAAAGTGTACATTCGGAGACCGTAAAATCAAAACACTCATAAGAGAGTTGCCTTCTTATGATGTTCTCTCTTTGCCAAAATGTAACTAAATTGAACATTATGTATGAAAGGTAAAGTACAGGATTTGCAAAACTGAAATAAAAGTACCCTCTGAAAGCTCACAGGTTATTTTATAGCAGTCACAGCAGTAGCAATCCTCCAGAGAAATATTTTAAAGTAACAAATTAGCATTTGGAGACTCCACACTCCCCAATTTTGTTTTTTGCTGTTGCTTAATCAGCTAGCTGCAATTGAAATTAGCCTGATATGAATGTAATACTACTAATATTTATATAGCACTTGACACTGGCATTTCTAAGTGCACAAAGCCTTAAATTACAAAGTGATGAGTCTTTAGTAGAGATTTGAATGAGTCAGTAGAGGTAGCTTGACGGATATTGAGAGGGAGATTGTTCCATAGTGATGGTGCAGCTAAGGCTTAACTATGGTCACCTACTGTATAATATAATTTGATGAAATTTCCACAGGTAAAAAAAAAGAAAGGTTTTACACAACCTAGAGACATATTAATACATAGTAGATGCTACAATTAAAAATGCGAAATTATTAGAAAAGTTTATTACAGTTTGTTTTCAAATCTATTTTATGATAATTAACTCAAGGAATTGAATTCTGTTTTTATAATAAAAAGAATTTTTTTGTACAATTTCTTGATAAGTATTATTGGAGAGATTGAAGCAAACATTGTATTTCCATCTTTTTAAGAGCCTTCAAACATCCTTTATCTTAGAACAATAGGCAGTCAGGCCTCATAGTTCAATGATATCTCCACAAAAACAGGTGTTGTAGCTGAGCACACTCCAAGGTCAAATTCAATTCACTCATTTTCCAATTGATAGAGTCTTTAGGAAATTGGGAAAAGTTACAGACTTGTAGTTTCTTCCCACTTTCATTACTCTGTCTATAAGAAAAAGAGCGCAAAAAAACCCTGAACTGTGAGCGCAAAATGCGAAAGCTTGCGAGGGTGAAAACTTGCGAGCTCGAAGCCTGCTTACATACATTTATCTTTTGTTTTAAAAGCCTTAATCTGCACTCTAGGGCATTCTATTTGGTTTTATCTCCATGTTTTTTGTGGTCTTAATTAAAAAAAAACCAAAAAAAAAAACCAGTGCAGTGACAGTCAAAGTTCCCAAATTGATGGAGTCTTCCTTGAAGTCTGTGAATGAATAAGTTTGATGCCACTTGTTATCTTAAGAGACTTGAACAGTTTTATTTTTATATAGTATTTTCAAGTGATTGATTTATCAGGTAATTTCAGATTATATCTTATGAAGTTTTAACACGTAAATAAAAATGTAAAACCCCAGCAAATTGTATATGTACATGTACCCCATTGTTGTTGACGATTGGACTCTAGTTTATGAACTCGCAGTCCATTCCCGATGCCAAGCATGATTGGTCTATTTACTGAATGTATGAATTTATTGTTGTGTTAAAATCATTCAAGCACATTATAGAGTATTCGTTTATTTAAAATTGATCGAAGGCAAGATATAGACTTGGATTTATAATCAAGGAGTTTGCATTTTGTCAGTTATGTCACATCATATAAATAATCATATTAATATTTTTGCCAGAAAGTTTTTTAAAAGTATTATTATTGTAATGATTTGAATCGCTGTGCCTTGATTACGATGCAAAGATGAAATAATATATCAGCCTTGAAATTATTTAAACTTATGCTTTCTTTCGTTTCTGTCAAACTGTCGATTCTGTTAATTGGTATAGTATCTTAACAACTTTTAAAAAGGTTTCGTTTGCAGACTCCACAAATACTTCTGAAATAAAAAACAAATCAAAAACTTACTCCTTTTGCTCATTTTATTGAAAAATAGACAATTGCAAAATTGCTTTCTTTTTGTTCACTTTTATCAACATTAAGTATAACAACCTCACAAAGGTATAACACAATCAGAAAGGTCAAGGAACTGGTAATCAATGCATCGCAAAACTACAACAAACATTTTCTTTTGTTCAAGTCAACTTTACAAACATTTTTAGGTACTGTACAGGAGCGTATCACATAACAAGTCACTTATTCACAGTCATCAAATATTTATTTACATTTTTTTCTTGACATAAATACAAATCTACAATGCACTTTACCCCAAATCAACAAATTTCTTTGAAGGTTCTAGTTTTCTAGTCACATTCTTTAACAGTACTTGTGTTTGCCTAACGGCTGCCGACAACAGTCTGCGACATGCCATGCCAAAACCAGGCATTTCCTGCCCAAAATAAAATTGTTTAGTTGCTCATCAGATGAAAAGAAGAGCTTTCAAATTAAGTCTATTAACCCAATTAACCTGACGACATCATACCAATAATCTTGGGTTGTGCTATTTTGGGAGTCAATGTCCCTGTGTAACAGTGTGGAGCACGTTTTAGGCCAAGCGGAGTTTACACGCTTATCATAAATTTGTACGTATACTTTGCCTCCCAAAATGGCCAGTGTGGCCACAGTAGCCGTATGTGACATTAGTGTCATTATACAAGGTATATATCATACATAAGGTACATGAAACTAGTACTCTCAACATAGAGAATGTGTAAGACATCACAGCACATCGATATCAAGGCTGATATTTCGGTTATCATCATTTCCGAGAAAGTGCCTGATTTTGGCACGAGACATCATATTTTTCCTCCTGTGTGGACTCTATAAACACATTCCTGATCTACACAAACACAAACAATGGCTTCACAATAGTTCTTGACTTTTATAAAACAAACATTTGTTTATACATTGTAGAATGATATTTATGGCAGTGTTTTTATGGTACCAGGCACAACCTCAAACATCAATGGATTAGGCACTGGACAGAATTTACATGAAATGAGACCAACAGGGCTTAAAATTGACACTGAACCACAGGCCCGAGGCCAGTGTTTTTAGTATCTGGCCAGTAAACTCATGACTGTACACGTTTTTGTTCAAATGTTGACTTTCAGTCTGATAAATCTCTTTCAATTCTATTAAGTATTGAATAATTCTAACCCATGATACAAATGAAATAAATCTTCTTGTAGTGTTTCTTCAAATTAAAATAGTTCAAATATGGAACTATTAGTTTTTTTTCTCATTTCAATCCTGGTTCTGGAAAAAAGTTCTAGCCCAGTAAATATTTGAACTACAAGCCCTGCAGTCTTGAGGGTTACCCCCCCCCCCCCCCAACACACAAAAACGATTTCAGCCCGACCAGGGAATGTTGGAATGCTTGTTTCTCAACAAATGTAAAAACTCCATTTTTTTCATTTAAACAAGTTACTATTCTTCTAGAATCATGAAGTACCACCTGGTGACTTTGGACGAGGAATGTTTTTGTACTGAATCTAGCATGGCCTGTTTCCCTGGTGCCCTAGTTGAGAAATTCAAAATTATAGTGAAGGATAGTACAATTCAGGAAGATAAGACCAACAGAAGCCAGTTGAGAATGATATGTAAATCTTGAACCATAGGTCTGCGACCTGGAGTGAGAAACATACTTTAACTCGTCCTTTAGGACAATATAATTAGCTGTTGCAAACTGCTTACCAACCAAAAGGACATATGGTATAAATGCAAAAAATAGTTAGTGGCCTGACGTTTTGACTCTAGCAGAATCTTTCTTGAAGGCTGATTTTTGTCCTATCAGCGCAACAAGATCCCACTGTATCGCAGACATCCATCCACTAATAGTAACAACTTTCTTGTTTGGTTTTACCCGTACACCAATGTGTGTAAAGTACTGTACACTCGGTACCTTCCCGAGTCCTGTGAACAAAATCCACGGGCTTATTACTCCCTGGGATTCGAACCCATGACCTTTGCCATTCTAGAGCAAATGTCTCACCACTAGACCACTCAGAATGCCTGGTAGCTAGAGGCAGTTCGCATCCTATATTTTAGCAGCGGGTAACGCAACAATTTAATATATGTTAAATTTGCATCGGGGATAAAAACATTATTTGGTTTTTACCTATACACCGATGTGTGTAAAGCACTGTTTACTCGGTACTTTCCAGAGTCCTGTGTTTGTCAACTACATCACCAAATTTCATTTCAATTGGTTATCACTTCACACAGCAGAAATTTTACCTTTCAGTTAAGTAAAAATTAAGTACCAATTTACGCGCTGAGAATTATTTTTAAACAGATAGTTTCATAATGTTCCTTTTCTTTAAAGTCAAGAAAACATGTCAATACAAAAGTCCCGATACCAGGCATCTGGAGATTCAATTTTTAAAACAATTTTGTTATAAAAATCTCTGCCTTTACAACTTTTTGGTACTGGAGCAAAAAGCTGTTTCCGATACTAAAAAAAGACACCAATGTGTAAAAAAACCCAAACAAAAACAAACGCCCCAAAACGCCCCCAAACCCCCACTCATTATCTTTTGATTTAAAATCACTATTTTGTGATGAGTTACACACTTTTACTTACTTTTTTTCACAAATGATTGTACTGTGTGTAGAAACTTCTCCCAACTATATACATTGTACAAAGTACTTCTTTTTTTCAAAAGTACACTTTTCGACAATAATTTAAATACCATTCAATATTTGTTAAAGGGTCTCTCAACAAATTCCTTTGGCAGTGACAGATTGCTCCTTCATCAATTTCATCCATCAATCTCTTTCAAATAAATAATTAGTTCAACAACACCTTTTGGTTTTGAAAATAACTGATTCCATATAGGTCCTTTCTTACCATGGAATGCTGCTTGCCATGGAATGCTGCTTGCCATGGAATGCTGCTTACCATGGAATGCTGCTTGCCATGGAATGCTGCTTACCATGGGATGCTGCTTACCATGGAATGCTGCTTACCATGGAATGCTGCTTACCATGGAATGCTGCTTACCATGGAATGCTGCTTACCATGGAATGCTGCTTACCTTGGAATGCTGCTTACCATGGAATGCTGCTTGCCATGGAATGCTGCTTGCCATGGAATGCTGCTTGCCATGGAATGCTGCTTACCATGGAATGCTGCTTGCCATGGAATGCTGCTTGCCATGGAATGCTGCTTGCCATGGAATGCTGCTTACCATGGAATGCTGCTTGCCATGGAATGCTGCTTGCCATGGAATGCTGCTTGCCATGGAATGCTGCTTGCCATGGAATGCTGCTTACCATGGAATGCTGCTTGCCATGGAATGCTGCTTGCCATGGAATGCTGCTTACCATGGAATGCTGCTTAGAATCCTGAGCAGCCTCCAGAAAGCTAGAAGTGCACGATTCCTCCTTGAATTAGGCCTAGACTCCAAAAAGACTACTAATTTGGTGGAAACAGTTCTTCCTTCTGACAGTAAACCCCCCTCCCCCCCCAAAAAAAAAACACAAAAAAAACCCCACACAAAACCCCCAAAACACCACCCAACAACCTTGCATTATTAGACAGAACTCAATCTGTCAAAAAAACCAACCAAACAAGTACATGGTTTTGATAAATTGGAATTACAGATAACCTGGCAAGAGTTAACAACAGAGGGGGTAGTTTCATATTAGGATTCTGGGAATGCACGAATCACAGAGACCAAGTACTGTTCCAAATTATGCGCGACTGTAATAGAAACGCAAGGTTTGATTGATAAAAGCATTAAACATGGGCTACTTGGAAAAGACAGGTCCAGCCTAATAACAAATTTAACAAAATATCTGTTTTTTGGTAAAACTGAGCCAATTTGTTTTCTCGTCTCCCAAATCATAAATCATTAAACTTCTTTTTTTGTACACAAATTACACAAATAAATAAGATTCATAATCAAATTCAGTATCAATCTGAAAAAAAAAAAAAAAATGCATAAAAGGCACAAGATGGGAGTGCATGAAACACTTCATAACCCCAAATTGTTAATACATTTCACCTACGCTCCGGTGGCGTTCAAAAATATTTCAACAATGCATATTGTCTACGACCAGTGGCTATTGATTCAACAAGTCTGAAGCATCCACTAATCCACTTAGCTAATCCACTTGTCTAATCCTCTTGGCTAATCCCGAGTGCATGTAGTTGTATTCTATTAATAGGTAGTGCTGTTATTTATCTTCTAAATTTCTGAGATAGCTAAAGCATAGGTGCACTTATTAGTAAAATGTCACAAGTGGAATTCTGGTGACTGCTCTACGTTCTGACAACCCTATGCTCCGATAACACCATGTGAATTACACACTAGGGTCAGGGTTAAGGTTAGGGTTAGGATTAGGAAAATACACTAGGGGTGTCAAGTGGAGTCAGAATGTAGGTGTCTAACCAGAACTCTCGGGTATGGTTCAACTATGGCATTTTGGAATAGTACATTTATTTTCTGAAGAAACATATAATCAAGAATCCACGATCCTGTCTTGATCTTTTTTTACATAACCTCTGTTCAGATGTAACTACTTCTCAGATGTGGGAGAGAAGACATGGAATAATATTGTTACTGGCTTTGAGGAAACAATTGCAAAAACAACCAAAATAATAATGAATAAATAAATAAATGGAAGAGGTTTTTTGACTTTGGACAAGTTGCCTTGCCCTTACGAGACTGAGAGTCCACGCTTGGTCACTATTCTGTTCATAAGTAGGACCTAATCACATCAGGAACTGCACCCAATTTATACAAACTGGTGGCAGCAGTGACCAGAAGCCAAAACAAAAATGCATGGAGCTAGTTTTTCTTTGATGATTTCTATCAGGAAAAACCCCTTGGTAAGACCTTTTACAACTTTTCTGTGAAGACTCATGGTGTTGTCAGAAAAACCAGTTTCTGTCAAAAAAGATATGCCTTTGACTGATGAAATTAGTGATTTGGAGTCAAATTACACAAAAACACTCACCAGCTTTGGAGCCAGGAAGTAGCAACAACTTTGCACTTACACCTAGATCCAAATTCATAGAGCTGCTTAAGCAGCAAATATTGCTTATCAATTTCCTGCTAAGCAAAAGTGAGCAGGATACCAGTCTCAATTGGTACATACAACATGATGTTTTGGCTGGTAACCTGTAAGTGGTAAGAAAAATTCTTTTGTACCTAGCTTGCTTTGTGCCTAAGTAGCTTCAGCACAAAAATTGGCCAAGCACAACAATATTATGCTTACCAGAATAAAGCTACTAGCCAAAATACCATGTCACATGTACAATCTGTGACTGGTATCCTGCTCATTTTTGTGCACAAGCAGCTCTATAAAATTGGTCCCGGTTGTGCATGCACTAGATATATTCAACCACATAAAGATATATACAAGTTGTAAACAACCACATAAAGATCAGATCAATTCAAATGTTTTGCTATTTTAATTTTGTGCATATTTGCAGCCATCGTCATGCTCCCTGAATGCAATAACAATAACAAATACTGATGTCCATCACACCAAAATGAAACCCGACTATTTGTTTCTCCCTTCAAGCCTCAATTCCATTACATTAACTTGAATGGAAGAAAAATGGCTGAGCCATAAAAAAGACAGGCTACATATATTGGACTAAATACCCGGTAGATACAAACTTCATAATCATCATCAAGTCAGGCAGATCCTCGTTGCCGTTAACCTTCCTACTCTTGATAAACTTTGTCCATCGAGTTAACCAAGTTATTTGAAACATTTAACTGCATCGGTTGAACATAGTTGTGCAGCATGTGCACAGAACTAAATGTGTACATGTGAACTTTGTACAAATTTACATGCATTCACCACATGATATCATATTGCAGGCTTGCACAGTGCGTCTATCATTCAAAAACACAGGGGATGATATTGAATGGTCACACAGTAGGAGGGTTGACTATGTACTGTGTTGATGCATTCACTGCATGATATCATATTGTAGGCTGGTATAATTTATCATTCAAAACCATAGTGAATGATAATGGTCACACAGTAGGAAGGTTAAGGAGCTTCTTTCACTTCTTCCTCAAGATACAACAAAGGCAACTGGCTAGGTTTCTTGGTAATTTCAGGTGCTGGGTGTAGCTGGTTGTTATAAGTCCACCATGTATCGTGCAGTCTCCTCAAGAGGTGACCCTTGAGTCTGATGCTTGGCCACAAGAGCTTCTAACAACTTCTGGTGTTTCTTAAGATGCTGAATTGAAGAGAAATAAAAAAAACCTTTTAAATTAACATCCATGCTTTCTTTTTACAGATGGAAATAAAAATAAACACCTGCTTAAATACTTCATAACAATCTCTTGAACAATTAATCTCTATCATACAACAACTTCTTGAAGTAAATAATACTAAGGGTAAGGAGTTTATATTATTAGTAAGACATCCTGACATTATAATATGTTAGTATTGATATAACACCTACAAGCATAGTGAACTTAGCAAAAAAGAAGGTGTAAATGCAGTGTTTATTACAAGATGTTAGTATTGGTATAATATGTAAAAGTATATTGGACCTAAAAAAGGTGTAAATGCAGTGTTAAGTATTGGCAATGAATATTGTCTACTGGTACACTCTCAAAATAAAAGCCACAATAAATTAAAGATTTGTGTGAAGGTAATACTTTTATGCCTAGACTAATCTATTTACAGTGAAATTAACAAAAACAACCAAAACAAAAGAAAACCGGGGATGGGTTTGATGAGGATCTGAGATCTATCAGGCACTGATGATTGAACATGGTTCTGTATGTTACCTAGGCAACGTGATATGGGGTGAATGCATCTTACTGTACACTTGGTTTCTTATTGTGAGAACAAGTGTTGACTCAAATCGTCAACATTTTCATGAAGAGCCACATGTGTCAAAAGCCTAGAGTGAGATTCACATTTTACACTGTGCTTAGCGTGTTGTGGCCAAGCGGTCTAGTTCACCGGACCCAAGCTCTGGTGTTGTCTGCAGCAGAGTGTGGGTTTGAATCACTGTCATGACACCTGTGCCCTTGAGCAAGGCACTTAACCATAATTGCTTTGTACAAAGGTTGGGAAGGTAGTGCATTCTGCTCTACCAGCCAGGCTCCTAGTGGATGATACTCTTGCCTACGTCCTTACGGACTGTGAAGAGGGTAACCCTGTTTCAGCCCCAGAAGAAGATGGCAACGTGCCCCTGGTGAAAGTTAATTTGGGTTGACAGCCCAAATCAATTAAGTGTAGCCCTCACCTTGAAGTGGCTGTCAGGCCTTGTGACATTAGGCGATATCTCATAAAAACAAACCAAAAACAAACTGCAAATCTGCACTACTAAAGCCAAGGTTTGCAGTTTAAGAACTCTCATACTGCAAATTATTGAGATATAAACTCTTCCTTGTATTAATCAATAATTTGTCATTTTAAGTCTAAGATACCTGGCTCTTCGTGAAAACAGTGACGAAATGGGACAAAGTGGTTTATTTTCAACATTTCAATTTGTATGCTCTAGTCATGATCAAGGGATAGACCGTTAATTCACCACATAGCTACTCTACCATACAAAAACCAATCAGTATGTGATTTTGAAGGATGAGTCTACAATAAGAAAAATGCAGATATGAAGAAGGGTTAAAGCTGTAAGACATGCAAGAAAGTCAGATGGAATCTCACCAAAGTAAGAAAGAACTGGGATACAACAAACACTGTACAGTCACTCTAACTACAAGGGCCACTATGCGCACTCAATGCGCTTGGACAACAAGGCATCAAGAAGACGAAGCTTAGCCTTGATTTGCTGTAGCAAGAAAAGGTACAGATATAAAGAGATGTATACAGGTTAAGGTACAGGCTATCCCCTCTGCCTGTGCACAAGAAGTAATGTTCACCTATGTGTGATTAGCAGCAAGTAGCAGCACAAGGTTACCTCCAATTTTGAAACCTGGGGTGAGTTTAATAAAACCTGTAAGCAGATATTTCTTACTTTTGAAGCATTTATTAGCAGAATATTACATTTCAAGACTACCGCTTACCGTCAGCAAGGCTAAAAGCACGCTAACTTACTAGCAGTTCTTGTAAGTAGATTAAAGAATGCACACTCAGGCCGTCAAATTTATTGATCATTTTGTAAAAAACACTCACATTTTTTTTCTACAGTCTTGAGTTAGCACAAAAATGTGAATACTGGTAAAACTGCTTTATGAAAGTAGTCAGCCAGAAATTATTGGTTACCAAATATATTTGCTTCTAGGCTTTAAGAATTGGACCCTGAATTCAGTTTCATAAACATGCTAAGCAGGAAAAAGCTGCTAAGCAGAATTTTGTGTCAACAAAAGCAGTTCACCTGTCAAAAGCAAAACTTTATATATCCGTGTAAAACAACTGTTGTAAAAACCCTTTGACAATCAAAATATAAATGTTCAAATTAAAATTTGCCAAATACAAGAACTTCAGCATTCTGCACAGAGAGATAAATGTCTAGGAAGTGTTCAAGTCTCGCCTGAATTCAATCAGTTTTATAGGAACATTGGGGTCCCCTGTACCTTGATTTAAAGTGTAAAGGAACCCAAATCGTCTTCCTCAATGAACCCAAACATTCAAATACTTGAACAGTCTGTACCGATGTTTTCCGCTTTTACTGGGATGCTCTTACACTCTATGACGCATTAAATCGCATGCTTTAACTCGCTTCTCACTGGTCATGCTGGTGCTTTGTATAGTTGCGTTCACATCATTGGTCGAAGATATCTGTGATGAAACAATGAACGCTGGGCATATTTGCGTCCCAGTACTGCTAGAAAACAGTGGTACAGGGCACCCACGAAGGATTTGTCTGATGTCATGCAACAACCCTTTTCTTCTACCAAATTGACCATTTGCTACAGGATTTGGGGTACAGTATTACTATTCACATTGGACATGATTGAACACAGAAAGTGGAAAAAGCATTCTATACAACAAGGAAAACACAGAAACTTACAATAAAATAAACAAAAAACAAAAAACAGAGAATAAAAATGACTTTAAAGGTAGGGTCATAAGTTGGTTTTTGTCAATGTAATGCTGACTTATTGGCAAAAGTATACAATAAAAGTCACATATTAAAGTTTCAGCTGAATACAGTGTCTACTTGCCGAGAAAACAGCAAAAAACTGGTATATTCACAAGAACATCAAATCAATCCATATTTAGCGAGATAACAGCGAGTACCAACCCCCATCTTTGGCCGCAGCATTTGTGAACGGACACCAGCCCTCAGAAATCTGAGAAACGATTCTTGAATGAATGGTTTCTCAGATTCAAATGTTTTTCTTGATTTCTGATCAACGAGGGCATTTCAGAGAAATGCCTTCACAGAATGCTTTCTACCATAACCATCTTTGTATCAAGTAAGCTTTCGGATAGAAATGAGTTTTTGAGAGGTCATCACCAAAATATAACCCTACCTTTCAAATCAATGGGAGACAATTTGGGGACACTAGGTGGCAGCAGACTTTCCAGGTAAATCCATTGTTATTGGAAGTGTGCACATGCTCAGAACTACCTACACAATGGAAATTGACCTGGTGTTTCTGCTGCCACCAAGAGTTCCACAATCTCCCCATTAACACTACGAACTCCAAGACGCAAGAAGTGTCAACATAGGATTTTCTGAGGCTTGACATACCTTATATTCATTATACTGTACTTCCATCGGGATTCTGTCCTCCTTCTGTACATGGCGGCCAGACTCCTTGAAGAAGTTGTCTTCAAATTCTTTGAGGACTTTGCGTAGTCTCTTCTTGTCTTCTCTAGACTGACTCTGCCTCGCTAACAGTTCACTTCTGCATAAAAAAAAACACAACAAAAAAGAAAATCAGAAATTAAATTTATATTTTTATAGCTCCATGAAATTTATAGGTTAGCAATGAAAAAGTCTGAAATTTCACATCCCTGCAATTACAACACGGACCCATACTGTAGCCATCTTGTTTTTCTCCCACTCTCCCCAAAGACTTAGGCCGTGTCCGAAATGGCGACTTCAGCTACAGCTACAGCTAGATCAGCGCGTCTGCCAGTGTTGAAGAATAGGCAGACGCGCGCGATCTAGCCGTAGCTGTAGCCGAAGTCGCCGTTTCGGACACGGCCTAAGGCTTGAAGGGTTGGCTAGTCAGATCCCTTTAGTTATAGGAATAATCAAGTATACATCAATGTTTAAGAAGACAGGGAACATGACAAGATGGTGGAAGCATAATGACTTACAAGGATGCCTCATGGAGATTTGAAGCCATTTCCGATGCCGTCTCTTCTCTCCCGCCGCTGCTGCTACGTCGGCTCTCAGCAGGACTCGGGTAGCTATCATCCAGGTCTATATTACCCAGAAGTCCCCTCACATCCTGGGTGACGGTGAAGTCAGTTGTTTGCATCTCCTCTCCATCCTCGTCTTCACGATACAGGCTGTGAATCTGACCCTAATCACAAAGAAACAATCGGTTACATTTTCACATTTTTTCAGCTATGAAATTTGCAATTACAACAAAAACAAAGAGGAAAGAGAAACACAAACTAAATTGTAAAATTAAAATTTTAATGAATAAACAATGCAAATTATAATTAAAATGTTAATACATAAATAAATAAAATAAAAATGAAAAATTACCAAAGAAATAATACATAACAAACTGATGAACTATACACGACATTCCAAACATGCATTAGTCATTAAAACACACATAGAACAGTTCACACATTATTCCCTGTATGACAAACACCTCCTAGTGGCAAACAGGTGTATTTGCCTACTAATGGGTTTGAGACAGAAAACAATCTCAGACGACAACTTACCATTTGTTTAGGCTGAAACTCTTTAGTTTCTTCATGTTCTTTGATGGTTTGTAGATCCACAGGTTGACCATCATCAGGCTGTCTAAGATCCTATAAAAAATGAAATCATTTGGAAATGATTACATCCATGACTGGATCTCAAGGCGCTGTACAAATTAAAACAGCACCAAAGAAAAGAATGAAACAATCAAAGAGCATAAAAAGATGACAAAAAAACATTAAAACCAAAAACTTGACCAAGCCAATATTTAAAACACAACAAAATTAAAGAAATTATGGAAAGTACCCTAAAATAGAACATTCTGTTAAAGGAGTCTTAAATGGGAGCAATAAAAGTCTCTGTATAAAATATATGGCTATAAGATTGAAATGCTAGATGTTATAGAAAAAACGTAATAATTACATATAAAGGTCAATACATAGAATACATGTACAGAGCAACAGGAGAGGTACAATGTACTTGGTTAAAGCTGTTTTAAAAAAAGATGAGTCTAGACACACAGACACCGATGTGTGTTTGTAGGACACTGGAAAATAGTCCTGAAAATACATCGGGGTAGGGGTAAAACACAAGTAAGATTACTTCTGAAAAGCAAGCTAAAGGTCGAATTGGGGGAAAAATTTATACTGTAAAAAAAAGAAAGAAGAAAGTTAAAAAGTACAAAGAAATTGTTAAGATTTGAAGAACTTGGAGAAGCGAGAATACACATCAGATAAGACCAACATATCTTAAAGGAGAAGCTGGTCACCGTTTCAGAAGGTATGTGTGTCTTTAGACACCTAGTATTGAACTCAGATACTAAACTTGACCTCACATTAACAATGTTACACCAGTACCGACAGTGAGCAATTCAAATAATAACAATAGCAATAATAACAACAAGAAGTGTTCATGCACATATTACATGAACACCCAATAAAACACTCAATATAGCTCCCAATGCTTGAAAGCCTCCAAGTGCTTTACATATAAAGAAGCACAAATCAAAAATATTCCACAATTGACAGGCACAAAAGTTACAAGAAATCTACAACAGGAGAAACTTTGATCAAAAGACAACAATCACAAAAGCTTAAAAAGATCACCAGATTTGTATAAAAAACAAAAACATTTGAGCATTCTAATTTTCATTACAGTAAAATTCAGGCATCTTTTTCCCACTCTGACTACAACCTTATAGTCTTTCCTCCCAGCTTACCAATCTAACTAGTAGTTTCTTGACATTCCTATAGCGGTCATACAACGGCTTCATCAACTCCTTGGCTTCCCTGGTGCTCTGAAAGAAATACAACGAGATGACAAATAAGACGTAGAAGGTGGTAAGATAAGGAGGTGAATTAATCTTAACAGGGTCTAGTTTATTTGAATGTTATTACTACACTTTTCCCAGGGAACTGCCTGTCAGGACTTGATAAAACCGGAGAATAATAACAGCAGGAGAATGCCCCAGTTTTGAAACAAACCTGGAAGAACCCTGCACTTGATTATTCTATCAGCTAACTTGCAAATGGTAGCAGGAGCAGGAGGGATAACAATTAGTTGCAATGCTTACCGGTCTCCCATATTTATTTTCCATTTGTAGTAAGGCCTTCTGGATAGCCGTCTTCTCTTCCTGCACTTGTTCTTTATTCATCATCTGGAAAAAACAACAACCCATAAGCTGAAAACAAACTTGTTATAATTCTGTCAAAGTTGTTTAAAGTTATATCTTTTCTCTTTGAGTATGCCGGGTGCATATCTTGGTTGGAACTAATGAAACATGGAAATGTCAGAGTTGCCAACATTTGCATCTTGCAATCAGGGAGATTTTGTACAACAATCAGGGAGATATTTAGAGCAACATTCAACATAGTAGGGAAACGTTTCCATAATCAGGAAGATTTTCATGTTTCCTCATCACAACATGAAAAGATTTGTTTATTTCCAGGGAACTTTCTGCAGAATCAGGAAAAGTTGGCAACTCTGAAATGTAAATCAACTCATTATTTAATCTGGTAATGGAAGTTTAATTGCATCAATTAAACCACAAATGCACCCAAGAAAGTGTAAAACTACAAACACTCATTAAGCATGTACGACAATAAAATATCTCCTTCAAATAATACATACCTCCTTTAAATACCATGTAAAAAACAAATTATCAAGTTGGTCGTTATTTTTTTCATTGAGGTTTTGACAATTTTGAATCAATTTCACATCCGTCCGTAACTGACTTACAAATATATCATCAGGTCTTTGTGCTTCATCTCTCTTTTCTTGAAGTCTTTCCTCCGTCTCCAGTAGAGCCATCTCAAGACTTGATGCACCATCATCCTCATACTGCTGTGACAGGTTGTGACCGCACAGCATATCGGCCGGCAGGGTTGAAGATAACGGCACTTTAGCTTTGGCCGCATTCTCTTTGGCTTCTAGGGGAAGATGGAACGAGTGGGAGAGGGATGAATAACACGCATAACAACAGTGTTTTTTTTTTTTAAATAACTTTTATCCCCAAAGCAAAAGTGCATCATTGAAATTGTTTGTAGCAGCCAATGTGAATTTGAGTAAAGCAGAGATGCGTTACAATACCAGAGCAGCTGCAAGACCCAGTGAAGGAAACCTCTAAGAACATGCTGGCACTGACCCGTAACGTGAATTCAAATTAAGTTTTAAGGAGAAGAAACAGGGGCTGCGAGCACCTGTAATAAGAGACGGAGCTTTTGTGTTTGCTAGCAAACGCTATAACAGACATGTGCGTTAAATATGGATGACATTGCCAGACAGGGCCACAGGGCTGAGAGGCAAGCACTTTACGCACTAGCCACTCATGACATCCTTGAACAAGTAAAGTCAACAAAATCAGCAGGGCTTATTGAATGCACACGAGACTTGCACCGTCTATTGTGACAGAGAATAATTCCCAAGAGTCTGGACAAATAAATTGGATACCTTTAAGCTGTTTACTTGCTCTCTTTAGCTCTCCCATCATCTTCTTAATCTGAGGTTGTGACGTCTTGTGGTTCTGAGAAGGCTGCAAATAATTATACAAAACCAGAGAGAAACCTCAGTTATCATGATGCCTACAAATGTACAGAAATCTGAAGACATCTGAAGCTTAGAACCTATACATTCATTTATAAACAGGTTATTGGACTACGTCAGAAAAAGAAAAAAACATATCACAAGGCATTTTAGAACAAAATCCGTTTCTATTCTTACTTTAATAAAAATGCAAAGAGAAGGGAGGAAAACTTTGTAAAATGTTTTTCAGTTTTCAATGGCACTAAAAAGATGCAAGCGGAAATCAGCTGATAAGTTGTTGTGGACGCCAAGACGTTCTTAGTGTTTAGATCCATTTAACACAAGCAACATCTGATCCCTTGACGATGGCTAGAGCACACTAGTCATAACATTGAGAATAAGGCCTTGTTCCAATGAAGCGACTTTGGCTGCGGCTACAACACTGGAGAATAAGAGCCGTAGCCACTGCTGAAGCTATCACTTCAGACACAGGCTTACCAATCAGCTCTTTCCAGAGCCAGAACCTCTACTTAAGAAATTATGTAAATGGTGTAAGCAACATCTTAATCACCTTATAGCCGTGTTCCTCTTCAAATTCTGCCTCATACTGTCGAATCTTTCTCTTTAAGACTCGTATCTGCTTGGTAAGTTGCTTGACTGTGCTCAGGTCGCTCTCCTCTTGAACCTTATCAGCTCTCTTGGATAAACTATGCACAACCGAAAATGCCAATTGTTATAAGAAGAGTACATACCATCAAATGCAGGTTATCACTTCTGTAGCGCAGAAAGCTGCTCAAAAAAGATGAATACAAAACTGATCAATCAAATTGGGTCAAACTTAAAGGGGCTGTGTCGTCTTGATCACAGTGAGCCTGTGGCCAGACATTAAATTCTGAACTCTAACCCAGTTACTGCACACGCGCGCACGATAATAATGATGGCGCCCCTTATTTGTGATGTGAGGGTCAATGCGCGCATGTGTAGTAACTGGGTGAGAGTTCATGGTTCCATGTACATCCACAAGCAGACTAAGATTACGACGACACAGCCCATTTAACTGAATGAAAATAGTCAGCGTTAATATTGCTTTAATATGGTATGAAGCAAAAACTTGCATATATATTTGCAGTGGAATGTGCAGATTTAGCTTTGCTTGGCCCAACTGTAACAATGATCCCAATTACAGATGAACAACCCAGCAATGGAATGGCATGGACTCTATTTGGGCTGATGTTACAATTGGGCTTTAATGATGGGCTATGACAGTTACCCATGACATCTGTTTCCTGTAAAATAAACATAGTTTGCTGAGTGCAAAATGACCGTTATTTACACAAAGATGTTACCCAGGTAACATTTTAGGATGGTTATAGATGAATTGAACCAGTTTTTTAATTTTCAGATAGTAACAAAAAATAAAATTAAAGCAAAAGCAAAGCAAAGCAAAGCAAAAATAGCAATGGAATAAAATTTAACTTACGGACTACCCCAAAACAGACAGATCAACCCAACAACAAAGAAATCAGCAACCACCCAAACAATTAATGCATAACACTAGGCCACCAACTTTGCAGACTGTCAAATAATTACAAAGCAGAATAAAAAGCAAGCAGTGAAGCCCATGAATGACAGAATGAAGACGGCAATAAAGGTGAGATCTAGAGTAGGAAAGAGAGAACACATCCCCAAGACAGAGTACTGATCCTACATCTCAGAAAAGAAGAAATTTTAATGATGATGTTGGTGAGAGTAATTTATGATGGGCGCGTTCAAAAGAGATGTACACCTTGGGTTAGTATTTGTTATCAGCGTGCACGAGCTAGCAAATCAGAGCGGTAACACCAATAACCCCCCCCCCCAAAAAAAACCCACAAAAACAAAACCAAAACCACAACCTAATAGAATTAAGAGGACACTCACAAGAATCACAACATAAAACCAATAAGAATGCTCCAGATAGCACAGTACGGCTTTTCAAACTTCAAACATCAAGTAAAAACAATCCGAGTCTGCTTCGAGTCTGCTTGTGTTTCCCAACTACAGTTTGGCAAACTTCTGGGGAGAGCCCTGATTGTTACTTCACAGCACTGCTGACCATGGTATTCAGCATTTATAGCACCCTGTAAAGCATGTCTGTCATGTTTGGGCTGAATGCCGAGATTTCCAGGATAAGCAGTGCCATGAATTTGAGCCAAGTTTCCTGCTATTCTTTGCAATGTGATAAGCCTGTATCCCAATCGACGGTTAAGGCTACGGCTCTGACTGTGGCTAAGGACATTCTATAAATCCACTCATAATGATGTGGCGATCCAGCTGAAGCTGTAGCCACCGATTGGGACACGGCCTAAGCAATACTTTCTGCCAAGCACCTGTAAAATATCGACCCTACACGGTGTACAATCCCCTATGAAGAAATGGCATTTCAAGGCGTTTTTTTAAACATGATTTTTGATTTGCGTTTTTTGCATCAGCATATGGTTAATACTTTGGATCGGTACGCACCCCGTCAGTATAGACTGTGAAGACGGAGGGGAGGGTGGGACATCCGTGTCATGTGACACACTGTGTAGAGAGACGAGAAACAACATAAACACATAACATAACAATGAAAGCATTGGAGGAAGGTTACACTACTTGATGAATAACATGATTTTAGATTAATGGTAAATATTTGGAAATCCTACCATGCCAAACCCATCAAAATCAAACTGATAAGTGAGATTTGAAGCTTTGCATGGTGTGGGTAATAGTTATTTGTTAGTAAAATCCTGTGGGTACAACCTTGTGAAAAATCCAACTATATGTCTTATTCTCTTGGACTGAGGACTGCACTAGTAAACTGATTATAAATGCTTTACATAGGATCAGGCATACCACCTTAATCAGAGTCCAACAGTTTGGGTGTTGAGTTACTGAATGGTATTAGACTGAGGACTGCACTAGTAAACTGATTATGTTTTACATGGAATCAGGCATCCCACCATAATCAAGAGTCCAACAGTTTGGGTGTTGAGTTACCATATGTACCCAATTTCATACAACTGCCCAACTTGGAAAACATTTACTGCTTAGCAAGTCAGCAGAATGTACATGTACCAGCCACAAACAGTTCTGTGAAATCATATTTTAGCTGGTTACCTTATTCCGGAAGCACAATTTTGTGCTTCAGCAGCTCTAGGAAACTGGGCCATGGTGTTGGATTTTGTTAGAGTGAGGAAGGATCCTGAATAAGTCAAATTAGGGAGGAGATGCATACTCCATAGTGCATGATTCATGATGTTGATACACATGTCAAACTGTAAGACTCATGCTGGAAAACTAAGTAAGCCAATGGTTGAATGGATGTATGCAACTTGGGATCTTCATTCCATTATTGGTATGTCAAGAAGTTGATTTCAAGTATATCAAAGGGACCGTCTCTAATATCAGAACGGTAGGAATGTTATAACTAGATTAGATAAGTATTCCAGCACATCTACATGGACTGTATGACTGCTGCAATATTCACTGGTATAGGATTTCTCCTGTAGTTCAGGCAATCATGTGTTCTTGCGGAACCTTCTAGCGGTCCAATGGGTTGCGGGCATGTGCTCTTGGGAAAGTTCTTTTGCGCCTAGAACATGCCTGGCATTTGAGATTTGAGATGTCTCCCGGCATCAAACTCAAGTTCTAATGGCTGAGTCATCAGAGTGTGGGTTCGAATCCCAGTTGAGACAAACAAGCTTTAGTATTATAGCTTATTCATTAGTTCGTCAAATTTATGACGTTATACATTAACACTTCATTAGTGGTTAGAAAATGTGATCATTACTGAAATGAAAAATCAACCGGATGAAGAAATGATTCTACATCCGTTGCTTTAGGAGCCGTATCACACCCATTGCTTGTAATGTGTACTAATGGTGGAAAACTAACAAAACTCAGAACTAGCTGAGAAGGTGAAACTGTGGTTAGGCCATCTGTTTAAAGTCTCGTATGGACTCGGATTAGGACCCATTAAAGTGCGCCAGTTTGTTTCCTTCACGGGAAAGCAATGTGCACAGGACCAAAGTGGTCCCAAAAATGTTCCACATAGAGGGCCGCTTTGTAAGTGAAAAGGCGATTCTATCAAAAAAACACAGGACACACTATTGACCCAAATCAACTGATGTCATCACCCCAGATAAACCTTGGTTATGCTATTCTGGTAGTCATATTCCCCCTCTGTGTATTTTAGGTGACACACTGAAGGTTAGTCGTCACCATATCTTTATGCAATTTGTAGCTCCCAAAATGACAGACCATGGGCTGACTGTAACCACCTGTGATATCACTGCAAGGTGTCAACAGTGTGAATGAATATTGTTAAGGCTCCTACACGCAAGCCAAACAATAGAACCCATAACATTTGTTAAGTTCCAGGCAGGGGCCCAATTTCAAAAATCTTCTAACACATTAATTTTACTAAGCAAAAGTTATCAGGGGACCAGTTAGAAGCAAAGTACATGAGATGGAAATCTGGTTGGCAACCTGCTTTTGCTTAGCAAAATTTTTCTGTGCTTCGTGAAATTGGCTCCTGGTGTTAACTGGGAAATTTTTTTGTACGCAGTTAACATATTGTTTTGCTAAAACAACAACAGAGAACCAGTTACAAGCAATATGTATAACACAGTATATAAGCTGGTAACCTACTTCTGTTTAGCAAATCTTTTGTGCTTAGCAAATCTTTTGTGCTTAATGGCTTTAAGAAACTGGGCCCTGGTGGACAAGCATGAAAATAAGGAGGATGGATGGTGGTGATTGATGGTTGTGATGACCGAGTAAATGAGTAAGTCACACCTGGTGAAGTTGAAAGGTTTAACTCCGGCCCTTGGGGACAATGGGGCCTCTCGTTGCTGTTCAGCCAGGCTGTATGAGAGGATGAGGCCAGTCACACCATTAACACACAACAAAAATTGTTAACAGAACTTATTGAAAATAAAACAAAATTTAAAACAGAGGATAGCAAAAGAAGCTCTTCGGGTCGTGGCATCTGCAGGCATGACCTTGAGCAAGGCACTTAACCATAATTGCTTCGTAAAAAGTTGGGAAGGTATTGCATTCTGCTCTACCAGCCAGGCTCCTAGTGGATGATACCCATGCCTACATCCTTACGGACTGTGAAGGGGGTAACCCTGTTTCAGCCCCAGGAGAAGGTGGCAACATGCCCCTGGTGAAAGTTGATTTGGGTCGACAGCCCAAATCAGTTAAGTGTAGCCCTCACCTTTCTCATAAAAAAATAAATAAATAAAATAAACAATCTACATGTATGAGATTAGCGCAGGTTTGACCCCAAAAGACACGGTTCATGTTGGAACAAAGACACAATTAACAACGGAGTACAAAATCAGTTCTTTCAAAATATACATATATAAAAATAAAACACATTACAACAACCACCAACAGGCACTTGTGTTCAACAAACACAGAAACCCAAAATATCATTCACAAAGAAACTGAAAAAAGGCAATAAGTGTAACTTCAATTTCAGTTATTTTAATCATCTAAGGTGAAAATGGAAACTTACTGAGTGATAGTCTGTAGTTTGAGGGAACGAGGGGATAGCATAGCCTCTTGAGTGTTGTCATGGAAATGGTGCCTTGCTTTCCAAGCTGGAATCGGTTCTGTTTGGTTAACAAAAAACACACAATAAAATGAAATATAACATGTGAGCAATTGAAGACTTTGGTTTTCCATTTCTTGCTCTCTTTCCTTCTCTCCCTTGAGAGTCATTGATGAGTAAAGGGTTAAAAATTAGGATCTTAACTTCAAGAGGTATGTTTAGACGATATTTCCACCTTTAGGTAACCCCAGGGCTCGATTGAAAAAAATATTAAGATTCATCTGAAGATGAAATGTCAAGATTACCATAAGGATTTGTATTGTGACATCACAGTTTGCTTAGCAAGTAAGATTGATAGAACAATCCTAGGGGTATTTATAAGATCAGTCCCTGGAGTTAATGATTTCAAGGAGCTTTGGGAACAGAATCTTCAGAACAAGAGAAGTAGATCAAAGAACATATTTCTCTGGATCTGAAGAAAAAAACCCAGCTGTTTCTTTGTCACCAGGCAGACATAAAAAAGTTTAAATTAAAGTCTGAAATTTCTCGTCCCTACAATCTTGAAACTAAATGAACCTCAATGAGGGTTTTCCAACACCTCAGGATGGGTGCACTTATGGGGGAAGGTTGAGTTAAGGAGTGGACTTTATTAATACATACCTTCCCCATCTGCATGTTCGTGTAGACTGGTCAGGTTCAGCGGTGGGACCGTATGATCACGTCGTAAGGGTGACCGTGGTGGTGATAACTGTGCAGTATCCTTGCCATTGATCAATGCGCCCAGCCCATCGGACAGTGTGTGGCTGTCGTCGAAAGCTTGGTGGGGATAACTCAGGTCAGGGTGGGAATGTTTCTTTCTTGGTTTGGGTTGAGGGGTGTTTTCTGGAGACTCTTGTAGCGCAGACTGGGTTTCTGGGATGAAGATGGAAAGCTGTTCAGTGAATGGCCGGCTGGCCTCTTCTTCCTCCGTCTTGTTTATTTCAGATTTTACTTTCCTGATAAATCAAAATGAGAATATAAGTTGCTGAAGATGTCAGTATAAAGAGTGGAAGAAAACCTCTGGTCTTATAAAAGCTCGTTGGCACCGTAAAATAGAAAAGTGAACTTCATTGTCTGGCTCTTAAAAAAAATTAAAGATAAATGTATTAGTCAAAACTAGAAGGCAGGGGTGTGATGGTAAACATGTTTCAAATCCTGAAATCTCTCCATTAATCAGGGTCCAACTTCATGGCTCAGCTTGCCTGGGTCTCCCCTTGGTCTAGAGGATGAAGCCCCCTGAACCTCCTGGGTGTTAAGTACCTTTTTGAAGGAGATCGTCTATTCTTGGGAGGTGCTATCCTTCCTGCTGTCAACTGCAAAAAAATACAAATAATCCAAACTTTATTGTTACAAATTCTATTCTAAAAAAAAAGGGAATTGTCTAAAGTTAGCAAACCCGGCCCAATTTCATTGATCAGTAAACAACATTGCTTAACAGTATTTCTGCTTAGCAAAAAGGAGCAGGAAACCAGTCGCAAGAACAAGTGGTATATGTGACATGACAGTTTAGCTGGTAACATTATTCTGGTAGGCAGAACTGTTTTGTGCTTAGTTACTTTTTGTGCTTAAGCAGCTTTATAAAATGGGATCCTGCTTACCAACCAAAATGAGCCATGGTAAGAATGCACAGATGAACAGAGCCAACACTCCTCCCGAAAGAGATTTCACGCATGGTTATACCCGCAAGTTTACTATTTATAGTTATTTCTTAATGCACAAATTGTAAATGGCCCAATTTTTTGACCCAAGCAAGGTCTTTCTCAAAGGTTGAAAACAACTCTGCTAGGGTCCAAACTCGAAGGCCATTAACAGTTTTGAAAATTTGATTCCACAAAGATTTCCCACAAAAAATAAATAGTCTATACACCTCAAGAAGTCTTTAGTATATGTGTCACAAGTGTACATACCGATTTCAGTGTTGGCGAGTTGAATGACAGACTGTCAAAGTTGGTATCAATGTCTACAATCACAGAATCGCTGGCTGGATAATACATGTCTGCATTAGATCTACTGTGGAACAAATCAATTTATAGATCAAGATTCAATCAATCTCCTTTAGGCCTGGGATTAGACGTAATTCTCATTAATTTGATATAAATTTATTCCAATCTCATATCACTAGAAGTATTGAGAGTGTAAATAAAGGACTGAAGTAGTTTGAACAAAGCTTCATAGTACATTGGTGACCCAGCCTCCCACCCTCACCCCCCCCTAAAAAAAAAAAAATCAAATATAATAAGAAATCAATGAACATGACAAAGATTGTTAGCTTACCTGAATGATTTCGATCTGGGTGATTGTGATCTGGGTGATTGTGATCTTGACTTTGGTGAGTCAGACTTTGGAGAATATGACCTAGGAGAATTTGGCCTCAATGAATTTGACTTTGGAGAATTTGACCTTGGAGAATTTGACCTTGGTGACTTTGACCTTGGTGACTTTGACCTCGGTGACCCAGACACAGGTGACCTAGACTCTGGAGAGTTCTGATCATGGTTTTTAGATTTCAACAGATATGTTTTTGTTCTGGAGGGTCGAGACGGCGGGTCTGGGGCTTGACTTCTTGATGGCGGACTACGACTGTTTGTTCTGTTCAGCTTGGGATCCTCCTTGATCTGTTGAACTGCTGAGAGGGTTGGTTGTTTCCTTTTGGCTGCCGGGAGCTCATTCTGGACAAATAAAACATGTTTCCCAACATAAGCGTCTTTCAAGGTAGGTTCATAGATGGGTAACTCCTTAAAAATGAATGACCATAAAAACTTACTTGGTGAGTAGCACTGAAGCTGTTGATAGTATACTATTTTGAGAAAGGATTCCCTTATAAGTAATATGGTTTGGATAACTTTTTACCCCAAAACAGTTGAATCTGAGTGACAATTCACGCATGATTTGTTTTTGAGGGTTGGTGTCCGTTAGCGAATGCTGTGGTCAGTGATGGGGTTAATTGGTACCCGATTGCACCTCACTAAGCGTGGATGGATTCGATATTCTTGTAACAATACTGTGACAGTTCATAATAAGTGACTTTTATTGTATCTTTATTTATAATCTTGCCTATAAATCAGCATTATGTTGACAAAACCAATCTATGACCCTACCTCTAACCAGAAAATCATATAGAGGTTTCAATCTTTTGACAAGAGTTGACTTGTACTAGATACTTGGGTCAAATTTCAAAAGGTTGAACTTAAGTGTGCTTAGAACAGGAAAGTTCTGCTTAGCAAAATAAGGTCACCAGCTAAACTCCTTTTGTAATGCAAGTATAATGTTCATGACTGGTTCCCTTGCATATGGTTCTGAAGGTTCTGTGTAATTTATATAAAAACCAAAAAAATCTTTCAATTTGTAAAAGCTTTCGTAGAAATTGAGCCTCTTCACTTGTTGAATGTCTATAAGTCAACTTATTGAAGCTTCAATATGATTTTGTGCGGTTTTTAGTAATACTTGGTGTGGTTTTTCTTCTATTGGTTTTCTGCCTATCTGCTACCATTTTTTAAATTTTTATACTTATTTTTACTTTTTGTTCAGTTCTTTGGGGTAGTTAGTACGTAAGGTGCTCTATCAATTGCACTATTATCATTATTACTATAAAAGTTGACACTTACATTTCCAGGACCAATGACTATCCCTTTACTCTCAAATAATTCAAATGCTTTTGAGGATGGGTAGTGTTTCCGCTTGACCTTAGGTGAACTTTCAGGAGATTCGTTATCAGGCGTGGAGGAAGAGGGTCCTGAATTCGCAAATGATCGGATTCGCTCTCGAACAGAAGTGAAGATCTCTTCGACCGGTGACGGACTCCGCCCGTAAGGGAGGTCAGTGCCATTACTGATAAAAGAAGACACACAAAACCAGTGGTGTGATTGGACATTTAGTTTTAAAATATTGAAATCTAGATTGCACTCCTGATGGAAACCCAAACTTCCAGGGTGTTACATTCATGAGGACTCAAAGACTCTACATCACCACAAATAACAAACTAGGGAAGTTGGCCTGGGTAACCCCTTCGTCTAGAGGATGAAGCCCTCTTGAAACTCTTAAGTGTTCCATTTCTTAAGACTCTCTACATCAACACAAATAACAAACTAGGGAAGTTGGCGTGGGTAACCCCTTGGTCTAGAGGATGAAGCCCTCTTGAACCTCTTGAGTGTTTCATCTCTAAAGACTCTCTACATCACCACAAATAACAAACTAGGGAAGTTGGCGTGGGTAACCCCTTGGTCTAGAGGATGAAGCCCTCTTGAACCTCTAAGTGTTTCATCTCTAAAGACTCTCTACATCACCACAAATAATGAACTAGGGAAGTTGGCGTGGGTAACCCCTTGGTCTAGAGGATGAAGCCCTCTTGAACCTCTTGAGTGTTTCATCTCTAAAGACTCTCTACATCACCACAAATAATGAACTAGGGATGTGGGTCTGGATCTTCTCTTGGTCTAGAGGATGAAGCCCCCTGAACCTCCTAGATGTTACAGTTCAGAGAATTAACAACCTCTCTACACCACAAGTAAAAAAACAAAACAATTTGAACTGATGCTTGAAAAGATGACATGATTGAAGAAAGGAGTAGATAGCTTACAGGTTATCTTTGCTTTCCTCTTGCTCTTCTTCTTTCGTCTTCTGCCATCTTCTTCTTGGTGAAGGCACAGGTGCTATGAAGGAAAAAGAGAACAACTTCAACATCGGTTTTGAAATCAGAAGGACATTCCATACACATGTATCTTAAAACTGATTAGTAAAATCAAATGAGTTTGACAGAATGAGATCAGTCTTGGTTCAACAACATTTGCAAAGAGCTGCCTGTAACCCAAAACCCGTCATGTCTTTGGCTGGATGCCTCTCCTAATCCTCCAATATCCTCCATTCTGGCCGCAGCATTTTCAAATGGACACCACGGAAATTTGAATCTCCAAAAGTGGCCTGCAAGCGATCTTTGGAGATTCAAATTTGTTAACATACTTCTATTGATTTCTAATTAACGGGGGCACTTCAGACAAAGTATTTTGGCAGGATGCCTACTACCATTACCATCTTTATGACTACAATTGTTTCCATGGTCATTACCAAAGTAAGACCCGACCTTTAACAATTGGTGTAAAACTTACCTTCTGGTGTGGGAGAAAGAGTCGCGTCATCTCTGTCTGATGAGGGGCTTTGTCCAAATAAATGTTGGGAAACGGTTTCCTGAATAGTCTTTTCTACCAATCTGTAAACGACAACAAAAACAAAACACTAATAATTCACTGGGTCTAATGACTTCAATCTGCAGAGCTTCAACTGGATGAACTCAGATTTGGAATGTGGTTAGGGTTAAGTGACATTTTAATAATCAGATGGATTGCTACTCACTCAGAGGCAACGTCATTAATGACTGGTGAAGGAGCTGTACTTGTTCCCGTCTCACTGTCCAAGTTGAATGGGGAGAACGCCCTCTCTTCTACACCACCATCTCTCGGACTGTGGAGGAAACAGAAACTTAGTAATAGTTCAGCTGATTGTTACAACATGTGATACGGTTGTTCTGTGTGGTTGTGACAAAGACCTGTTTAGGTTGGGGTTTCATAAACTCTATTTCAAGGTATACATGCATGCCATTGATTTTTGGAAGAGTACATTCATTTCATTCTCTAGCTTTCAATTGGAGACTTCCGAAATGATAGCAGGCGTTCCACTCGATGGTCTTTTTCTATTGTTCTCATCTTGGAGAACAATGAAAAAGGACCGGCGAGTGGGACACCCTCTATTGCCTCATAAGCCTCTCATTTACTCAAATTGGACCAAACTAAAGGTACACTATTGTTGCACATTGAAGTAGTTCAGATAGAAATTTTACTCAGGACTAGTTCTAGTGTCAAGTTATAAAGAGGTGACAGAAGGAAAAGTTAATTTATCCTAATGCCAGTATTTAGCAGAGTATTGTCTCTTGGTTACATGGATGTTTGGGTGAAGGTTAGGACTCACCTTAGCAGACCACTGGGTGAATTGCAGTCACGCCCGTCGTCTGTTTTCTTGATTTCCCTGTCTGTGTCTGCGTAGGAATTACTGTTAATGTCTTTCGTTTCTTCTGAATCAAATCTCTGAAAAAACAAAAAACAAATCCAATCTAAAATAATGAATGTATAAATGCAGAATATGCAAATAATTCAAAAGCAAATAATTCATGGCAAAAGTCACCCAAAATAATGAAATCATCTGAAATAAAACTACAAGTACACCTTTAGTGATGTGTCCATAATACATAATAATAACAAAACTTATAATGTGCACATATTCACCATTAGAGTGCTCAATGAGGGAGAAAAGGCTAGAGACATCAAATGCGTTTTGAGTTGTGTGTATGCGCAGCAGAAACAACTCCACAAACATCATTCAGAATCATATTCTACCCATATCAGGATAAATTAATTGTCACAGAGCAAACATATTTTGATGTCTTTGTCATCTACCCCCTTCCCATAATGCATTACCCTTCTCCGCTCTTCCTTCTGTCGCAAATAATCATGGTATGGTGCAGGCTTGACCGGTGGTGACCTCTTTGATGTAGTGGCCTGTACTTGAATGCACTTTGACCCCACTGAGGTCGACGATGGCGGCGATGAACTCTCATCTTTCATATCCGATTTGAAGATTGTTTCATATTCCTCGATTAGCGTTCGGACAATGATATTAGTGATTCCTTGCTCTCGGAGACCGTCAAGTCCTGCACTACACCTAGAGTGGACGTACCATAGGATTGGTTGTCATTGTAAGTACATCTTGGTAATAGAAATGTGTCATCTATCAAGTCAAATGTCACCACAACAAAAGTTAATAGACTGCCAAAGGTGCAAGATAGGGAACTGGAGCTCTATCTATTGCTGGAACATGAAATATGCATGGCCGCCATTTCAGCAAGCAAATGTTTTGCAATATCATTGATAGCTATGGTCATTGTCTGCACTAATTGATTGTTGAAGTTGCTTGCTGAAATGGTGTCCAGTGCATACTTCACATTTCAGCCTGATCTCCACATCTTGCGCCTTTGGCATCTATAATCTTGAATGGATAGATAATCCCCCGACCCCTCTCAGAGTTCCTCCCAGTGTTAAGGTCATTTCACACGGGGCAATTTACAGGCAACCAGCTCCAGGCAATCTCCAATAAGAACAGTCATTCACGTTTCAGTTTTCTCATTATTTTCTTGGGGGATAGTGAGTTACAGCTAGAAGAATGTCTTTTGTGCTGCCGAGGTGCTCCTTTTCCATGCAGTGCAGTTGGTTGCCTCCAAGTTGCCTGAAAAAGTTGCCCTGTGTGACACGGCGTTTAAGTTAAGTCTGTCCGCCAAACTGGTTGTAACAACAACTTCTATTGCATAATTTACCTAAATAGGTTTGGGCCAAAGACAATTGCCAGGGCCATTGAGTTCATCTTATTTGTTGATTCGTACTGTGCGACCATGACTAGGAAGCGGATTAAGTACTGGAGTACGATGTAATGCTCCTCAGGCAGCTGTTGAATCAGATTCTTCTGTTGTCTGACGCACTCTTCTGGATTGGTCTGGAAAGCTGAAAATGGAAGATGGAAACTCTAAAGCCAACATTTTGGGTGTGGGGGTGGGGGGGGGGGGGATGTAAAAAAACAAACAAAAAAACCCAAAACAAAAAAACACCACGACTGAAAGGTTCTGTGTCGTCATGATCAAAGCATGCCTGTGGCTGTACATGGAGTTATGATCGCTCACCCAGTTACGGCACCAAAGCCTAAGCCCAAGCCCAAGCCCAAGCCTAAGCCCAAGCCCAAGCCTAAGCCTAAGACCAAACCCAAGCCATTGTTTTGAAAAGGGCCATAGTGCACAGAAACAGAGTCCAAGCTTAGACGCTGCTCATCAAAGCTAGAAATTATCTGGTTGTCAGCTTCAAAATTTGAAAGCAAACTGACTACTACTGAACATGATTGTCCTACTTACTTTGCTGTACATTGATAAATTGATGGTGAAGTGCCTCTGTCATGATGGGGTCTGGTAACTCCCTTAGAAACATCTTAAGTAGACTGGCTATGGCCATGACGTCACCAGCCTCCTCAAAGTCTGTGTCGCCAGTCTTATCAATTATAGCTTTCATCTTATCCACAACTCGGGTACTGCCATTGATACGGAAGATTCCCTCATGACCAATGCCTGTCAAATAAAGAATGAAGGTAAAGGTAGCATATAAAGCAGCCCAAAAAACATAATGAATGGACTCTGGAAAGGTGGCCTGTTATTGAAAGTCCTACAGATTGTGCATTTTCTTATATAAACCCCCAAAACATTTTGCTAAACTTACCAAAACTTATAAGAAAAAAAACCCTCAAAATTGTGAAGAAATGGCACCACTATACAATTTAGTTAAACTATGAAAAAAAAACATCATTCTGAAATTCTGGGAAAGATGCCTTTTCTTGACCCCCCCCCCCCCCCAACCTAACAGTTTGCTAAATTTACCAAGACTGAAGACTACTTAAAAATTTTATATGGACAGAAATGTTTTAGATGGCACTGGAACTACCTTTCAATTTAATTAAACCATGAACAAAAACCTCATTCTGACATTCAGGGAAACTTGTGTTTGTACCCCAAAAAACTGGAAATTATAAAAAAATACATAAATAAAAATGTTACATTCAAATTTTTCTCACAGAGAAGAGCACTATTGCTGTGCAATTTTCACTGGCATTTTAAATGGTTTTTTTTACTCCAAATTCATAAATTTTGAAAAAGAACTTTTTTCTCACCAAAAAAAGGTGCAATTTCAATGAGATTTTCCTTCTAATGGTATTTTTCTCTCCTGGGACATGCCAGTCTAGAGGATTTAGAGGATTAGAATGAACAGGCTTTCCAAACACCTAATGGGTAATTACACATGGATAGAGTTGACCTAACAACCTTCAGCACTCTCACAATAATATTTTCATTCAGGCTTCGGGCCAACGCTGAACACAAAATGCATGACGCCCATTAACCTTAACCTTCATCACCAAGAAACACTCACTCTCTAGCACTTGTAAGTGCTAATCACTAGGAACCTAAACCACCTGAGTCAATTCTTAATGTGTACAATGGCGTCATCATTTAAGATGTATGAATCATTAGAGTGTATCATGCATTGTATGTAATAAGTAACGTGCTCATATTCGCTACCTAATGGAGACAAGGAAAACAAAAAAATAAATAAATAAAAAGTCTCCATCTAGAGCATGTAGGGGTATTCTAAAAACTGGTGTGCTCCACGGGAAATTTTGTGTACAAATAAGTATACGAGAAGGATGTTTAGTACAGGGACAAAGGAGAGAAAAGAATGCTCCACAGGGATGCATAATTGAGAATGTGTGATCTACACAACAGGCCTGATACCAAACAGACAAATTTCTCTATGCCACTTGACTTCAAGAGAATCACTGGACTTCAGGTGAATATGTATAAAAAATAATGTAAAATAAAACCCCCCAAAAAACAAAAACTTTGGAAACTCAAATTAAAGTTAAAATTATGTTGAAAAGAAGAAAACAAACATGAAATTGTCAAAGGAAAAAACTACTACAATTATTAGAGTGTTGGCTTGATCCACAATTTGTCAAGGCACCAAACGAAACTAAACTGCTTTTGAGTGTAATCGTCTTGCAAAGTTTTTGCCATCCTACTAAAAAATAAAATCACGAATGAACAATTTACTGACCATGCATCTGGATGAAATCACATATCTTCTTAATAAAGGGTGGAACCCTGACTCCTTTAGGGCCCCTTGCTAGCTCCTTCAAAGGAACGCCGAACGTCTTAGCATTGTTTAATTTCTTCTTCATCGTCACTGGAGAGCGAAGAATCTTCTGCATACTGTTGCTGTTGGTGGATCCAAACCCCTAAAATAAAAATTTAATCAAAATATTTGAGATATTAAAATGTAAACCAGTCTTGAATGAGTACAGTATGAAGTCTTCAAAGACTACTTGTAACAGGCCCGTGAGCATTAACTATCAAAACCTGACAAATAATCAATTAACCACACTCCCCATTCTTTATGAGGACATCATGTACAGAATAATTAAAAGACATCATGTACAGAAAGTGGGGTTTGTGGGTTCAAATCCCACCCGAGATGTTTACCAATGGATTTTTTTCCACAGAGAAAGCATTGAGTCATACATTGTACAGTGTGTATCAAACATTGGTTCCCATACATTGCACAAGTTACATGTATGCCAGCCAGGCTGTTTCAATGATGTATAGATGTGCATGTGTACATTGCAGGGCTAATACTTCATAGGCAATTGCCTCCGTTGCCCCTAATGTTCCAATAGAAATTCACAATTTTCCTCATAGACATGATAGAGGTGCCCTTTACCAAGGTGGAAACGCCTTGGTGCCCCTGCCCTTTCACAAACGAAGCATCAGGCTTGATAATACATCTCAATCATGAAAGTCAAGGCAAAACCTAGGCATCAGAACCTGGAGAATTGTTGCTACACGTAATAGTGTGCTGTGGCCGAGTGGTCACATGTATGCATGGGAGTCAAGCTCTTGTGTGTGGGTTCGAGTCTCGATCTTGACACTTGTGTCCTTAAGCAAGATACGTAATCATTATTGCTTCGTCCTTCATATGGGACAGAAAACCATAGGTCCTGTGTGCTGTATACTGCACATCAAAGAAACCAGTATACACTTATCAAAAAAAGGGTTTTGCCCCAATGTTTCTGGCATAGTTTGGCAGCAGTATTATGGCTGCTTTGTCTCATGTAATTTATTAAAGACATGGTACATGTATATTATAAATGTGAACATTTATTATTATTAACAATAGTACTATTAATTGAGAGTTTATAGTTAATATTAAAGGAAAGGTCCAATATATAGAAATTGGATATCATTGTATTCTTGTTTTACATGCACAATAAACCATAAAAACATGACTAGTGCAAGTATAAACTTGACCCCAAGCATTCTTTTAGATTAAGGCTATGGTTAATTATTCAAAACAAACTACTTCTTTCAAATACCATCACACCGTGCGTGGCACTAAGTCATCTTTAAAGAGAAAGCTGATGCAACCAAATTTCCTGTATTCGATTCTTTGCACCAACGTCACACAAGGCTATTGGTCTGCCAGGCTATTGGTCTGCCAGGCTATTGGTCTGCTAGGCTATTGGTCTGCCAGGCTATTGGTCTGCCAGGCTCACCATTTGGGAGTCAAATTGCACAAGAAAAATATGGTTAAGTCCAAATAGCCGCTTCCCCCAAAATGCGCACTACACTGTAATTGTAAAACACGGGACATTGACATCAAAATGCCGCAACCAAGATTATTGTGAATGATGACGTCAGCTGAATTGAGTTAATAGACTTAGACATGTTACATTCATAGGTTATTTTGCAGTCTCTGAGCCAAGTGACTAAAAAATATCTATCCCCATGTCGGTCTGACTTAATCAAATTTTGCTTTGAATTAAAAATGCCCAATCTTTTTATGGGCCGAGTGTGTACAGTATGCTCATTTTTATCCACGAAAAGAAACTCACAATAGAATTACATGTAATGTAGTTCTCCAAATAAAAGGTGGATTTTTCAATGAGATTTTACAAAATAACAACAAAGGTAGAGGAGTTTTAAATTAAATCACATTTAACACGATGAGAAAGTTGCAGTCCATTAAAGCTTTTTTATTTTACATGTTTATTGATAAAATACTAAAATTAAATTATGGAACAAAGACCTTTCAGTCAGTGTAAATCCAAGTGGACACTACTAGTAGTGTCAAGAAGTGTTACATGTACATATTTTTGCTGAGTCTTTGTATTTTGGAGTAGGCCTACACATATTTATGAACTCTTTTTATATCATCTTGCAATCAGGGAGATTTTGTACAATGATCGGGTGTTACATGTATCTAGAACTACATAAAGTAATAGGGAACAAGTTTCCATAATCAGGGAGACTGTTCTGCAAAATACATGTATCAGGGATGTGATAAGCTGTTGAAAAAATACCCTGAACTGTGAGCGCAAAGTGCGAAAGCTTGCGAGGGCGAAAACTTGCGAGCTCGAAGCCTACTTACATGCATTTATCCTTTGTTTTAAAAGCTCTAATCTGCACTCTGGGGCATTCTATTTGTTTTTTTCGTCATGTTTTTTTTTCTTTTTTTTTCTTCTTCTTTTTTTTTTTTTTTTGGGGGGGGGGTTAAAAAACCAAATGGATTTCCGGTTAAAAACGGAGAAATCACATCCCTGATCTCTGTAAAAAATTGGTTTGTTTTCAGGGAACATTCTGCAATTGGCACAGGAACATTTCAAAGGAAGGAGTATCGGTACCAAGGCCATGACCAATCAATGGACCTTATGCTTTGAAGTCATCACACCACTACCTTAGTAAGAGGTAAAACTATGACAAACCGTAGGAAAATATCATCATATGAGTGGTGCACAGGATGGACCAATAAGCAACCTTCTTTTGACCTGTAGCAGAGGGCGCTCTACTCGTGGAAGACTTTTCATCTTCACAACACTTTTACCCCAGGCCATAATATACACTTGAGAGAACTTAGACTGTCTTTTCGAGGTTAAAGAAAGGGTATACGTTTGGTAATTACTCAAGAAATGAATGGAAATAAAAGCTTACTTAATTAGAAGTACAGCAGCTTCCTAAGTATAAGAATTTTGAGAATCGTTTTACTTCAAAGTGATGTGGTTACAGCAAAATATATCAGTTTTTATCCCCCAAAATTTGAATCTGAAGACATTTCTGTCAAACGTTTCTCAGATTGTGTGTTCAAATTACGGTTTATTCTTCCTCCTTGGACATAACCACTCCAGATATTCCGTGATATCCCCAAAACACTACACCTTATGAAATGGAACTTTTGCAGGTTAGATTTATTGCATTTACGTCTATGTCTACACTTATGTAGGATTAAAATCATCGAACGAATAAAAAAACCAAAGGTATACTTTGCCTTTAAAGAATTAGTTTTGGTTACTCGTAAAGAGAAGAAATTGCCAAGTGATAGTTGAAGCTTTGCACGGTGTGGATCATGTCATAAGAAAACTATAGTAAACTTGTGGGTACAACCATGTCAAGCATAAAACTCTTTTAGGAATGTACAATATACTTTGCTCGTCTTCAGGAGAACGAGTATGTTGTTCAAAAATCTGAGACCACACCGGCTCTTCTCTTAACCAACACTCCTCCCCCCACAAGAGATTTAATACATGTACATGGTTGTACCAGCAAGTTTACTATTTGAGTTTTTCTTAAAAAATGGCAAGTTGCAATTAAAATACCATTAGGCACGGTTGATTTAGGCACTAGTGAAGTGTGCAAATCACACTTGGAGAGCCCTGGGCTACACGACTCAAATTTGAATCATAGGTACATGTAGGTAGCTGTGGCTGTGTGGCCTGAACCTGTGTTTTTTTTAAAACAATTACCATTAATGTAATATTTGCATCGGGGATGAAGAATTTTAATTTGGTTTTTCCCTTTTTGTGTGTGATTTGAGTACATCAAAATAAATTACTTTGTGTGTAAGGATGTTGTGAATATTTGAATTTGTGGTATTCACCATGTGGTTAGATTGCAAAACTTGCAATCACAATGTTGTGGGTTTGAATCCGGCCAAGCTAACCACTGATTTCATAAATGACTAGAATAAGTATTGTCGTCTAGTTACTGAATCACAATTTTATTAATTCATGCAATTCATAATCAAAGACGTTAAACCAATGAGAGAGATTGGCTGTTGCCAGCTTGGCATTTATACATGCATCCCTTTGTAAGAACTTTGCAAGATACCCTTTTTGGGATCTAAACAAACAAACAAACAACCCAACAAACAACCCAACAAACAAACAAACAAACAAACAAACAAACACCCCAACAAACATACATGTACAAGGCTTTTTCCATAGCCAGCTCCAGGGAATGGAACAAATTCCCTATTGACATTAAGAGAATTTCTTTCAATTCAGACATTCAAACAACTTCTCCAAATCTTCTTCTTTTCTATTTCTGTTGAGCTCCTGAACTAGGTTCTACCATGGTTCTAGATTCACTGTGAACCGTTTTGATCTGGTTAAAGGCGCTACATGTATATAAATACCTGTTATTATTATTATGCATGCATGTAGAAAGAAAGCTCTCGTTTGAAAAAAAATCATCCTATATATGAGTACACTCCCACGGGTACACTATTTTTACATTGCACACATGCATTGTAGAGCTCAGATATGGACATTTTGAAGATACAATTCATACAGCTTTGTAAAGTGACTTAGCTCAAAGGCCTATAATGTGATATCACATGGAAGATGTATAAATATAGTTCAATTACTCCATTATTGTACCAATGTACCAAGTACACTTAGTTTTCAAGAACAGAGAAAATCTTACCAAATACATGTTAGTTGTGATAAACGACATCAAATACGTAAAAACCCAATTCCATCATCGTTTCCTGAATTTTCCATTCAAGGTCTGTACAAAAGCCAACTCGCACCTTTCAGTTTGCAGCCGGCTCTGTGTACTGAATGATCAAAATTTGTGGTATGCACAAACTATGACAAGCCTAGGGCTTTTCAAAATACCCTATAAATAGACATTTGACATACCTTGACTGAGTTCATTGTACACAAACTAGTACATAAATATTGTATTTGTATGGATGTACATCACTAAACATTCCAATTTACAACCCTTTTACAATTATAGAGCCAATTCCCTGCAAATAAAACCCCCCAAAATTTGTGGGGAATTCTAACCCCAACGCCACTCCATGTTAGTTCTAGGTGGAAAAGGAAAACTCGGTAGGCTAGCCCCACAGTTATCACGTTTAACACCAGTCCCAAGCTGGGGTAAATACATGTATAGCAATTTTTTAGGAAATGGCCGTTTCCCAATCAGAAGCTATTCAACCTGTAACTGCCGTGTAGCCAGGGATCACACCCAAGTTTACGACACAACCTAGGAAGCGGCAGCCAAGGATCACCTTAAGAGGTTGCGACTTTTTTAATTCAAGTATTTCAAACATTTTGAGTGAGAGAATGTTTCTATCTGTGGTTGTGTTAACTGCTAAAAAGGAAAGCGGTTATGAGTCAATAACCTCATGCATCAAAAGTGAAACAGGAAAAAACAATCAAGTGCCAACATCTTATAAGGAAAACTGCTAAGTTTGTTTTTCCAACTTACCTTGATTGGCCTGCTATGGTTGTCCCTGAACCAACATTTACTGATTCAATACGCAGCGTTACAAAGAGAGCAAACAAATATAAGTATAAATCGAAACCAAACAAACTCAAGAATCATGTGACTGCCAAAGTTTTCTGAATATTTCCTTATTGTAATAAGGAAAAGGATGCGAACTTTTTAAATCCAATCTTTGCTGACATTAGTTTAAAATGTTTTCAATCAATAAGGAAATTGAGCTCACATTAATTTCTCATATGGGGCGGGGGGGGGGGGGGGAGGGCACTAGTTCTAAGCAGGGGATGCCCCCCCCCACACCACTGCATTTACATTGCAGCTACGTACCAGTCCAATGTCAAAGAAGGCAAAATGTTGTCATACAACCTTTTGTTAAAAGCACTTCACAAGTGTACACTGTACAGGTGCAAACAATTAATTCACGCACACCCCGCTCACAATTACTGACTCATTTTCATACAGTGCCATCCTTATCCTTATCTTGTATCCCTATTGTACAAAACACCACAAGCTATACAAATGAAGTACTGAATTTTAAGCGTAGTGAAGTTTTAAACAAAAGAAGAATGTTTACATGTGTAAATGTTCATCTGGAGCATGGGAAAAAGACAGGAAATCAAAAAATAAATACAAAAAATAAATAAATAAAATAAAATGAATCAATAAATACGTATCAGTAGTACATATATAAAAGAATGAAAAAAGAAGAAGCAATAAATAAATTTAGGGCCTCATAATAAATAAATTTTAAAAAATAAACAAAAAAAATAAAGACAATAGATATACAGAAAAAAATATCTATTCAATAATAATAAAGAATAGTCTGTTTAAGTCTTGTGCCTTCTGTTTTTGGGACCATAGATTCTATAAAGTAATTGAGTGAACGACGCAACACTTCAAGCTTACTATATAACTTTCACAGTCTAATTCATGTCAAGTTTTAAAGGCATGTTTCCTGCAAATAAGATTTGTTTCAGATACTTTCTGATTTAACAAATTCAGAGACAGTGTCCCTGTAATACTTTCTACATGTACTTCCTTCTCTTTTCTTCTCTCCTCTAAAAGGAACCATTAATTCAAAATTATTGATCTTACTCTAGGTTTAATCTAGCTCGTATTCTACACAACCGAGCTTAATTAATGCTTATTGATTGTCACTATTGAGCCCAAAGGAAGCTTGCAGGTGTTTTGGGCTATTTGTTATTCTAAAAATACTGTTTTCAATCAACAAACTTCCTTTATCACTGTATGTTAAAATATAACCTTCACATACATGTCAGACATGCAACTGGAAAAAAAAAGCAAAGCTCAGAAACCAAAAGTGATTAGCAGAGGGGTTGCATGACTGTGTACAACGTACAAAGTGTTACAAACAGGAGATAAAAGTGCAGGTTTTGTGCCCTGGCCAACACTTCATGTATGCAGTAGAAACACTGCAGTTCAAGGTGGCCTGGAAATATGTAACTTTCAGACCATTGTAATTACTGAATTCAAATTGAAAACGTCGGTCACTTTCCTTGTGCATTTTACTTTGAGAAAGAACCCAGAAATGTAGGAAATGTAAGGCAAATACCTACAACAACTTTAAAATCCTAGGTTGCTAAAAAAAGTCTATTATGAGGGCAAACTGAAGTTAACAATCTTCAAACATGACTTAACAAAGAAAAAAAAAGTTGTATCTGAAAGAGAATTGTGTTGGTAAGAACTTAGCAAAAACTGAAATTTCTTTTTATTGGTCGCAAAAGTCCCTCTGAGAGTTATAATCTGAGTGTAAAAGAGCACTTTTTTCACGGGATCTTCTACAAGTTCTACAAGTGGTGTGTCATCCGAGTGGTGTGTCTCGACTGAGTGGTGTGGTGCATCGTGACTGAGGGGTTAAGAGCACTGGACTCAAGTTCTGGTGTTTTTTATCAGCAGGGTGTGGGTTCCAGTCCCGGCCAAGGCACTTGAGTCCTTGAGCAATATACTTGACCATAATTGCTTTGTCCTGGAGATGGGACATTAAGCCGTAGGTCCCGTGTACTACATGTATGTAAAAGAACCCAGAACACTGTTCATGCAAGAGTAGGGGTTTACCCTGGTGTTTCTGGTTCACATATCAAGGACTCTTGTCTACAGACATCATCAGGCTTGTGAGTTACAGTGACTAAGTTCACTTATGAGGCATCCTTAGTTTCATGTTTTCATAACCAGAAATTCAACATTAAAATATAACAATAATAATAATAGCAATAAGTTCTACAAGAAACTCTTTTTAGACGTACCTGTGAAGGAGAGTTGGGTTCGATAACATTAGTTGCACCACAGATTGCTGACCTCATTTCTGGCTCATTAATGTAGCAGACGAATAAAGAGTAGAACGAACTCACTTCTGAGATTGAGAAGCTGTTGATGACAAATAAACGAGTGTTATAAAACTCATCATGCCTCCTGGAGCAGGAATTTAAAAATGTACATTTGTACATGTACACGTAGCTTGATGAACAAGTACAAGTTAAACTGTAAATGACCGATAGTTCCGAGTAGAATCGCTTCCTTATATCAGACCCGGAAGCTTTCCTTGACGACTCACAAAGTGAAAGTATGAAGTCCAGGGGCTACAGGTTTTTTTTTACAAAACAGCTAGTGCCAACATTGTTCTCAACATTACAAAAATGTTTGCCTTGGCATGTTTACAGAATTACTTCACTCAGCTGAATTGCCGTTCAATTGACACTGGTTGCAACTAGTCTGTGTATGTAAAATTGCAATCTATAGTTTGTTTTTACCCTTTCACTGATGTATATAAGCACTGTATACTCAGTACGTTCCGAAGTTCTGTGAAAAATCCAAATTCAAATCACTAGGATGGGATTTGAACCCACGGCCCTTGCATTGCCAGAGCAGATGTCCTACAACTAGACCCCCGAGCTAGCCCGGCAGCTAGTGGTGGTTCGAATCCTATGTTTAAGTAGTGGGTACCACAATGATTTAAACCTTGCAGTCTGTCATGTAGATCCCACAGTACACCAGGCCAGACTCTGTTGTTGTAAAGGGCAACGCAGTTTTGATATGGTAAAAGGCACCTGAGGGAAATGTAGGTTTGTGTTTGAACATTTCAAGGGGCACCAAAGCAAGGGCCAGAAAGCATGGCAGCAAATACCTTCATGAAGTATCACTGGGTATCAGGTCTGGTACATACATGCACAACAGTTTGACCTACTGACAAGACTGATGTCCATTAACACTTGTCCCCTGTGCTATACGCCAGTGTTCACTGGAACACTAGCCGGATACCCGCATTGGGTCAGTACTCTTACATGTATGTGGAAGAAAGATGTTAACGAAAAGTTACTGGAGAAAAAGGTATAAGCAATTAATGTGTAAAATTGTGTCCAGACAACCGAGTGTGAAAGTTTGATTGGTTTTCTGCCATTCATTAATCATTGAAGGGAATTTGTCAAAAGACATCCTTTTTAATATCTAATATTTCTAACGTATAAATGTAATTTATAAATATTTTAAAATCAAAACCTCCCCCAAAATTCAGCAAGTATAAAACGAGAAAGAAATATTTGGGGCATTTTATAAATATTTCTGCTCCAGTAAAAATTATGGACTGTTTTTACACTATACCAGCCAGACATGTGGTAGTAGAATACAAAAAAAGAAAGAAAAAAAGTCCTGTGTATGTATGAATACTGTGGCTCTGTGTAGGTGTTTAAACATGTTTATGATTTGTTGACATAGTAGACTGTAGGCATGATTGATATTTGGTAAAAGGAAGGAACATTTTATTGAGTGCGAGGGCTGACCAACATGCGGTAGTAGAATACAAAAAAAGAAAGAAAAAAAGTCCTGTGTAGTATGAATACTGTGGCTCTATGTTTATGATATGTTGACATAGTAGACTGTCAGGCATGATTGATATTTGGTAAAAGGAAGGAACATTTTATTGAGTGCAAGGGCTGACCAACATGTACAATGGTGTACAATGTAGGCTTTAATACTAATAGACTTTTCAGGCTGTGTATAAACACAATTTTTCACAAGGGTAATAAAATTGGAAATCAGACTAAGTAGGAAGAATATAATGCCTGGTTGCCAGTAGTATTAGTCCCTTCTTGGCAGCAGCAACAGAACACACATTGTCACTGTTTGTGTGCAAATCAGGGTGAAGACAACCACTTCAGGCCTGATGTACAGTGTACGTGTACTTGTCTGTACTTGTCTGTAGGCCTACATGTACATTGAGAAATTCCATTTCTTTACCTGGAACTGATTGTGAAATGATGAATACATTTCACAAGGAAACAAAATAAAAACCCCCGAATAAAAAAATTAAAAAACCCACAAAACTCAAATAACAACACCATGCATAACATGCTGAAGGGAAGTAAAATCTGCATACAAAATTCCTCCTTTTTTAGTGATGTAAAACATGTGGCAAACAGGTTATCAAGATGTGCTTCAGACAGAACTGCCATGACTGTAAGTGTTACACCTGTATACCCAATTATGTTCAACATGCCTCTTCATAATCAACACACACTATGTCCTACAATCCCACTGTACACTGTGCATTGTACATGAGTCATTCACACACTACCCTCACAGTCATAGTAGAACTGCAACTGAAATGAGGACGCCTACTATGATGTGTCTACTGTATGCAATGATACCGACTTATTTAAGCCAGATTTTGTAAGATAATAATTAATTTTACTGTTAAACTTATTGAATCATCACCCCCCCTAAAAAAACCACCCCAAAATAGAAATAAAAATTAATTTATTTAAGCAAATAAATAAGTATTACAAAGAGAAAGAGCCTGCTAGGGTCAAAACATGGGCCATTGTAAAAATTATTATTGCCAAATAAAGAACATTTTATTCAACATATTCCAGATTTTGTAGGATGGTCATTTATTTTTGACGTTTAATAAATATTTATTTTAAATATTTTTTAGAAAAGAAGAAAACATCTAAAACAAATAAATAAATAAATAACATAGACCTACAGAAAGTCAAAACATTGGACCATTAAAAATACTTTACCAAAATAAAGAGAATTTGATCAAACATATTCAAGCCCTTCACATGAATAATCCTTGTCCTAACCCCTTAATCTAATCAGTCTGAAATTTAGAGAATGTAGAGGGAAAATTGTTTGTGGATGTATCCAATGACTTTTGGCATTGGGAAATGTTTGTTAGAATAACCCTACCTAACTGTATGATTCAAACCCTTCAAAATCAAAATTGCCAGTTATGTTTGATTAAATGTTGAACTGAGGACTGGACTTCAGTAAACTGATTACGCTTTACATGGGATCCAGCATACAGTTATAATCAGAGTCTAGCAGTTTGGGTGTTAAATTATTGAATGAGTCTGCACTGGTAAACTGATATGCTTAATGGGATCAGGCATAAAATCACCATAAATCAGATTCAGAATCCAACAGTTTGGATGTTAAGTTAACATTATGGTGTTGGATTTTGTTCGATTGAAGAAAGATCCTAGTAAATCACTAAAGGGAGTTTGGGTTTTGAAGAAAATTACTGAGGCTGATGTCCATTATTTTTTCCAAACAGAAAAATGTCATCGATGAAAGTGATCATCACACTGATTGCAAATGGCCTTGTGAGTTTCCGCTTCTAAAATAGAACCTCGATACCACTCCATTAGAAACACGAATGGAAAAATTAATTTGTGATTTGGAAGTGATAACTGATAAATCTTTGTATGATTATGTCCAGTGTCTACAAATGTACATCTCAAAGTGTAAAGTGCATAAGATTACCTCATAGAAAGAAGCTTCACATCTTTCTCAAATCTGCCAAATAATGGGATTTCCCTTTTGATGCAAATGCTATAAATGCAAGCCAACATTTATGGGGAAAACCAGAGCTGCCGTGTTTTCCAAGGAAAAGTTACAGGGATTGGACTGAAATGTCAAACCTTCCCCCCCTTTACTTTCATTGAATATTATAGCAAAATGCTCACCAGTCTTGGGTTGAATCCATCTGAAGATTCAAGATTCATTTTAAGAAGTGTCGTCAGTATTACCATAGTGTACATGTATGTAATTTGTATCAATTGTGACATCACACTTTATTTTGCACTTAAGATAGATTTGCAGCTAAGATGCTACAAAGTATCTCAGCCTCTTTTTACACCTTTGTCCCATTTTTATGGCCAAACAGCTTTTCTCTGTACTTGCTTTTCTCAAAGCTTGTAATTTTTCGAGTAATGCTGTTTTTCCATAGAAGGGCCGCTCTATACAAGAGGAAAAGAGTGCGTTAAATTATGGAAATATTTTATTTCCTTGGGGGGGGGGGGTGTACACCCTCTACCACGTGTCGGGCATGGTATCGGTAAGTCTGATACACAACGTAGGATCAGTCTTAGCTCTTTGTGATATCAAGCCCCGTATTGATACTTGCTTTGAGTCTAGAGCGTCTTAAGTTCTCTCTGATTGGAAATGTTGGAGTGGAGCCAACACATGCCCACATACTAGCACTCCCACATGAGTGCGGATTGACTAGTCAGTGGATTTTCCTACATTTGACATTGATCTTCTGACCTCTGGGTATTCAGGTCTACTGCTGTTTATTTTTAATATGCAGGTGCAGAACATTATGTAGGGAACAAAAAAAACACCTACATGTATTATACATGTGCACGAACTACACTACCACAGCCCACAGGAGAAAGTAGCACAACATACAATGTACTGAACACTACAATTGAACTAAAACTTACTATACTTTTAACACAATGTGCATTATAGTTTCCTGTACAGTGTTTACATACATGTACATACGTAAGTGAAAGGTTATTGTATCGAGAGCAAAACATAGACAACTGGAGAACAGTGAACTGAGATTAATAAACAAGTTACAGTTAAAACTTGCAACATGTAAAACCCAGTGCAAACTAGATTGGGCGGCACGCACGAACTGCGTTTTTTATATATATATTTTTTACAACCATTTAGAATGCTCCAGTTTGCAAAGTAGTGCTTTTAAAACCAAGATAATAAACACCTTGAAGTAGAAAACATTCTGAAGACTTCTTTTGCATCATACTTTGGCCAAAAATTTGGGTCAAGAATGGGAGAACCCTGAGTGTACATTTGACATTGTCAAACAGTTACTACATTTTAAAACAAACAAAAAGTAGGACTAACAGTGAACATAAAAGTATGTAATTGTCAAAAAAAGAGAAAAAAGAGGGAAACAAATAGCATACAAATAAAATTGAAAGACAAGGAACAAATGTTGAACACAAGAACATTTATTGTCATAGCACACACATAGATCCTTATCATTTGATTGGTGGAACAGGGAACTGTGCTTGGGGCACTTTGCAACGTTGTTTCCAAAACAATAATTTCCCACCCGTTTGTCCAAAGGAGGTACATGTAAGGTTGTTCAACAGCGGACATGGTTGGTGTCCACAGGGAGTCCCACTGTAATTGTTTTTGTTTTAGTTTTTTTTATAGTTTTATAAAAACAAATAGTGAATGCTTTTCGTTCGTGCATTGTCGCAGAATCACTTTGTGAAATCTGGCTTTTCCATTTCACTAGGCGTCCAGATTTCACCTCGTGATTATATTCTGTGACAATACACTCATATGCATCCAATAGTTGTATACTATTCAGATTTTCCTTCATGTATACTTCTTACCTTTGAGTCTTTACATCTACAGCCACCTCAATGCTAATCAGTGCACAGTTCCCGGACACAGTTCAGCTAGTTAATGTGGAAACACTTCGTTTGGATGCAAGAACTTCCTTTGCAGCTCTCTGACAAATAAAGACAGAGGGTGAAGTCTCCGATTCCTGGCACTGCAAGTCTATCCGACGAACCTATCCTTTTGCCAGATTCGAGACTCTTTAAGATCCAGAAGGTATAACACTTTTTTGTGTAGTCTTTTGTAGTCTACGTTGTAGTTTATCACAACTAACATGTAGTTGATAAACGCAAAGAGTTGAGATGATTCAAATAGAAGATATCTCCAACTGTAATGTCGTAGTTAGCAGGAATGTGCAAGGTAATAACTGAATTAAAAAATTCCCCCTTGGACACAAAATTTCTTGGCATTTGGTGTTATCATAAAAGCTTTCCAACAATGTGTTCAGCTAGCAGCTACACAAAAAGTACACAACTTGTTGACATTGTTTACAAAAGTCAATCAGATAATTTCACTCCCAGACAGGATATTACCGGGCAACACCGCCTCTACCCGAACAACGGGTTCAGCAAAAATGCAATTAAATGCCAGACAATGAACTGTACAGGTACTTGCAATCACTGTTTAGTTGAATCCAAGGCTGCTGGTCATCAACACTTGGCTGAAGGGGACTGGTCAGTGCTGACCAAACAAATGATGACCTTCAATAATTATTGTTGACAGGGTAACTGAGGGTTCAATGTCTAGATTGTACAGTTGTATGTATTCTCACTCACACCAAGGCACGTATAAAATTATTTGGCACGTTTTCAGAAAATCTGCATAGTCTAGCATTAACTGCAGTTTGAATTTATATTCTACAAGTACATAAAGTTCATGAGTAACGGATTTGAGTACTACAGGTTGGTACGGGTTTAAAGTACAGTACGTGAAGAATTCTCAGTCTATGGTTGCTTCAGTGTCCTGCAGACAAGTAAACGGAGACCCATCATGAATTTGTAGGCGTTCCTGAATCTCTGTTTTGCCGCCCCCTTTTAGCGGACACGTCCTCTGCTTACCAAGCACATCGCCTTCTTGTCAACTCACCACACCCCTAGCCATGAGGATAAACAACAAGATTTATTTACACATGTACATTTGACATTGTCCGCAAACAAGATACATTTTGACAAAATTACTGCAAACAAACAGCATGAAAATTCGGCCTTAAACATATTTTGATATGCAAATACGCCTACAAAATAAACAAAATCCTTCAACAAACTGCACCAAAAAACATTTCATTGAAAGCAGAAACATCTGTCATCAAACTTGAAAGTTCACAAACAAATTCTTTGAAATTGGGCAGTCGATATAAACAACATAGAAAAAAAACCCCACCTTGCATCGCACTGTACAAGTGTGGATGCATTGTTCTAAAACCTCAAGTGTGTTGAAGAAATCAGTGCACCATTTGTGACTGGTTGCCTGTTACATGTAGTTTCTGCTTAGCAGAAATATGTTAAGCAACATTTGCTGCTTGGGCGACTTAGTGAAATTGGGCACTGATCTGTGATGATTAAAACATAAAAAAAAAAATAAGATATCGCCCAACTCACAAGGCCGGGCACCCACTTCTAGGTGAGGGCTACACTTAACTGATTTGGGCTGTCGACCCAGATAACTACATGTATCACCAGAGGCACATTTCCATCTACTCCTGGGGCTGAAACAGGGTTACCCCCTTCACAGTCCATAAGGATGTAGGCAAGGGTATCTGGTTGGTAGAGCAGAATGCACTACCTTCCCAACTGTTTACGAAGCAATTATGGTTAAGTGCCTTGCAGAGTGTGGGTTCGAATCCCAGTAATGACACTTGTGTCCTTGAGCAAGGCACTTGATAAATGATAGAGTTACAATGTACTCTACATATTCCGATGCTGTTCATAATCAGGCATGATGTTCGGTCCTTGGGAAAAAAGTTGGAACACTTTATTTAATACAAGGACTGACCTACTTGTAAGATACAATGTAGGCTTACACATGGTGTAGGCTTTAGCAGACTTTTCAGGCTTTTTAATCATAAATTTTTCTGACTAATCCCAAGGGCAAAAAAATCAGAAATTAGAAAAAAAGAATATCGTGCCTGCATAATGCACTTGTTGACAAAAGACGTAACAATGATTGGAGCAATTAATAATAGCACTTCTCAACAATGGTTGAGATGTCTTTAACTACTTGTGGATGAATAGATATTTGATGACAAGATTTTGTACTTTGAACTTGTTATTATCACGTACAAGTTGTCATCCAGGGTCTAATGTCTGAAATCAACCTGTTATTGATTGCATCCAGCTGGCTCCAGTCGCCCATGATGCCACAGACATTGCTAGACAACTTCAACAGCTAAGTAAAATCTTTCAGCAAACCAGTCATATTATAGTGTAATGAACACCACTTAGCATGAGTAATAATATTTCTGCTAAGCAGCAAGCACTGTAATCATCAAAAGTGTTTACAAAGTCTACATTGCACAAACTAATGCTTTATGACTGAACTTTGAAAAGTACACATGTGTAGACTCCTCTAATTATGTCAATCCTATTTCATGGTTGTTAATCTATAGACCAAGCAAGTCTCACACGTATTTGAACATTTTTGGGAACGCGTGAAGGAATCAAACTCAGGCATTTTTACAGGTCCCAATGTTAGAATACATACTATGTGTGAGACTTGCATGGTCTATTGTGTTTTTCCCTTAACTTTAATGTAGCCCAGCAAGCTTTCCTTTAGTTGTATTTTGCACTGTTTAAATTGAGCTGATTATTTCCATCAGCTGCTACTACAAGGCATGACACACAATAATAACACTGCACATTAATTTATCAAGCACACAAATCTACGATAGTATTCATAGCGCTAAATACAGATAACAAGTACAAGAATACTAAAATTAAAAGATCACTTAAAAAAAATACAAGGATACTGCTGAAAACAAATTGTCTGCTTAATTGCATAATTCGCCTTAAAAAAAAGAAAGATTTTAAACAATATTGAGCACAAGGGTTGACCTACATGTGTACAGTAATATCAATAGGCTTTTAATGTAGACCTTTTAGGCTATTTAAATAACAATTCAGCAATTTTTTCAAATTTTAGCTCAGAGCTTACACACATCCAGAGATACTGTTTACTAATTTATCTAAAAATTTATCTAAAAATCTTTCAGGTTTGCAATTGAAAAGCTTTGTATCTTCAAAAGTATGTACATGTAGTAGGCTTTCATGTACAGTGTGTATGTGTTTAGAAAAACACCAGAAAACACCAGACTGCAGGACTTGTTCGATTGTGGGGTTAATGGCCGAGCGCTACAATTACTGGACTCTGGCCATGCTGGCCAGTGGCCCGTATTTTTAACCTTGGCATTATGCGACCGCGTGAGCCTAACACTTACCTGTATAATTAAAAGAGACGCTTGGTTGGCTGTGACATTCACAGTGTTCACACACAGGTGAGCTACTCAATGAAAAGGTGCATAGAGCATGTCGTCACTTGCATGATCAATAACTGTAAAATGAAACAAATGAAACAAGGAAAATGTTAGCTAGGGACCTTGCACCTTTGGTCAAAGACCTGTGTAAATGATATACATGAAAAATACAATCTGAGCTAGATTATTATTTTTAATTTTTTTATGGTGAGTTGCCAATCACTAAGCCCTAAAACAGGCCAGTCAAGGGGAGGGCTAAATCAGGTGAATAAGGTAAAAAAAGAGGGAATCAGAAAGTAGAGAGATGCCCACTGACAGAAAAATGTCACTAATTTACAGCGTACAGACTTGTTGACACTTGATAATGATCTGAATGAGGTAAATTTAACAAAAGTGGCAAGTTATCGCATGTTCTTATCCTAACCTAAAGAGAGAGCTTAGAGAGAGAGAGTGAGAGAGAGAGGGAGAGAAAGGAAAAACAAAACCCAAGACAGAACAAACTTTTTTAGACATGTTAGATGTTGGATTTGATTGCATTAAGCTGACCTGAAACTGACAGGGGATACTTTTGTTCTCATTAGTAAACCAGCCTGATGCTTTGTTCATTTAAGGGCAAAGCAGTGTTCATTTAATTTCAAATAACTACTGGAACATTTCAAGGGGCACCAAGACAATGACCAGAGGCCTTGAGGCCAGTGCTTGCCTTTGTGAAGTATCAAGCCTGAGCTTCTACCTTGAATAAACATTAAAGATTCCTGTTTATATCCCAGCAAGTGTCTTAATCCCAGTGAGACACTTTGGAGATGATAACAGGCGTCCCATTATGGTTCTTTTCTATTATGAGAACAAACGAAAAGGACAGGTGACTGGGATGCCCGATATCGTCTCAAAAGTGTCCCATTCAACATGTTCAAGAGCCACAGCAAACGTACGTTTCCTGTAAATCCACTTCATGCAACAAGTAAACGTGACATGTAAAAATGGTACATATTCCACTTTGGGTTTCTCAGATGAGAAATATTCCAATATATGTAAATTAATATTCTGATGACCGCCCTCGACCTCGTTTCCTCGCGCCCCGCCTCCTCTTAAACCCATTCTAAACAGCTCATCCACATTTGTCTCAGCTGACGTAAAGCAAAACCACAAAGAAGTGACTCATACGCAATTCTATCTCCTGAGATCTGTAGATTGTATTCACAGGCTAGCTGACAGTTATCATCATGTGTAACGGTGCATGTACATACATTATTATAGACAGGTGTACGGCAACGAGCATGCCCCTGCACATCATTCACAGTTAAAATTAGATTTATTTTTGTTGGTTTTGATGTGGTTTAAAAAGTAACAAGTCTTTTAAACATTTTCTCAATGACTGGGGTCAAGAACCTGCATAAATGCAAGTTTGCTTCTAACATTTTACATGGTATGAATTACACAAGCAAAAAGGTAATACCCCCCCTCCCTGAAAAAAAAAATAAAATAAATAAATAAATAAATAAACAAATAAACAAATCAATAAACAATTAATTAATTGTTAATAAAAACAACAACAATTTAGAGCAAAATAAGTTAGAAATTACAAACAGTGGATACAGAGTTGGGTCTAACTCCAAGTTTGCTTTTCAAATGATTTCAGTGCCTACACACATGTACATGATATGATAAATCTTGTTTCACGTCTCTATTTGCTTAGTGCATTATGTATTAACAACTAATATTCAGTTAATTTTGTTATTTAATCATGTTCATGATAAATGAATATTAAATGTCCATCAAAAATTGAATGGGGTGTTGTTTGTAAACAATTTGACACCAAAATCAAGTTCACCGCAATCAATTTAAACAATTTCATAGCACTAACAGAAATCAAATGTTTGTGCAAGGGGTAGCAGGACAATTTGCTTTCAACAAGTTCAAAGGATTTGCATAGTGTACATACAGTAGGTTAGCAATGAAATTGGTCAGCTAGCCTGTGCGTTCGCCATGGATTTGCATTGTTTTGGGAACAAGGCTCTGTTTCGGCTTCGTTTTTTGGTATGAGGTTAAAAAACCATGCTTCGACCCCACGGTATACTGTATATCAAGTACTGCAGTACCGTGCCAGTATTGTTGTGCTACCTGGTGAATTCAAAGCGGGGTGCTTGGGTGAAGAGCCTTGGACAAGGCTATGCCTTTGCCAGTGCTTAATTCATTGTAATTACGGTTTATACTGTAGCAGCGCTATGAAATGGAAATCTCACAGTAAGCAGCTATGAAACTCGGCTCTAATACTTCATTGTGTTCATGGACATGGTGGAAGCAAAGGAGGTGCTTATTTCAATTCTTCTTGGCTCAATGTCATTAAGCATAGTAGAAAATGATACCCACATGTAGTTAATTCTTCTGCTATAAAAAAGTACAAACTAGCAGGGAATCAGTCACAAATCATTACGGTGTTTTAGCTGTTGACCTGTTTCTGTTACGCAAGATTTGTCTTCTTTTTGCTAAGCAATTTGTTCTGCTTCCAGCTTCATAAACTAAGTCCTGCCTTGATTTCACAAAGAGCTAAGAAGATGGAATCCATCTTAAGTGCTAAGCAAAGTGTGAGTTATAACATGGTGTCTCCTCAAACCTCACTTGATTGTACTCCCACCATGCAATGTTGCAAATGCCCATGCACATGGTGTAACCACAAACCTTATTAGATTGTATCTCCACCATGCAAAGTTTGAAATATTTCTTACTAAGTCCTACAGGCTTAGATTGTACTTTTTACCTCACTAGCTATGAGCTACAAATTGGAGCTACAAATACATGGAGCTACAATTGCTAAGATTAATATCTTGGCAGGTCTTAGTCTCAGTGCCCCCTAAAAAATGCTGACATTTCAGGATTTTCTAATTGAATTAAACACAGAAAGTAATTTTGTCTTGTCAAGAATGTTTCCTTGTCAGAGTTAATTACATTATGTTTTTGATGACAAGATCATTTGCCCAGTTAATCAGAAACCGTCTGCTGATCCAATTAGACCATTCATTAGTGAAAGTTCTAACACTACTAATTTGCCATGAGACAGCTTCCAAGATTTGTTTGTACACAACGAATTTGCTCACACACACTTAAGCATGACGTAATGGAAAAAAACACTGTATCATCCTGCTTTCAATGAGCTCGATTTTTTTAACATTTTAAAACTGAAACAGAGGTCTTTAGAAATAATTCTTTCTGTAAAGTCTTGCATACTTCTGACCTAAAAAACACATTTTCCTCAAAATACTACAAACATTTTGGATAAGAAATTATTGCAATTAGGCCTATTGGATGATTACAACTCTTGGTAGCAAGGTTAACTTACAGTCATTCTCAAATTTGTTCGCTGGTTTCACGAAGTGATCATGTTAATTATGGTCCAATTTCAAAACATCCATATTATTAGAGATAACCATGCAACTATTGCACAATTTTTCAATCTCCTGTTTTGGAGTCTCCTTAATATTTATTTCATTTTGAGACAAAAACAAAGCTCCGACTTACTTCAGAACTGAAGACAGATGTTCAAACAAAAATGTCAGCTCGGAGATTCTTCATAAAGTTAAGTTACACCAAAACTACATAAACCTAGTACATGTACATGTATAGTAATTTGGGCGCTGTACTCTTTAAACAACGGTCGTACTAGCCGTTCAAGTCAAAAACCGAGTACAGTGGCTGTGCTCTAGTTACTGGGTCTACACCAAAACAAGCTTGCACAAAATGGTTGTTAATCTAATGTACTCTCCAAATTAGGCAAATGATAAGTGGCAACTTGGGGAAGAACCCCCCAAGACTTTCTATTTGAAAGATCATTGATTATTTCCTAGCGATATGTGGGGCTAGGGCCAAGAAGTGGAAGGAGTCCGGCATGTTACATTACCACTACTAATTTTGTTAGTATTTATCATTACGTTTATGATTATTTTTCTGGCAGTATGTTTGGGCCTATAGTAATTAGTAATAGTATTTTAACTCCGATAAATATTTTGTTTGTGGCAGAATTGAGTGCAAATGTGGTGGTTGGCATCTTACCCAAGCCCTCAATTGTTAAGGAGATAAATGAAGACTAATAATAAAAAATCAGTTGATTTATTTGTATCTAGTCAATGTCAAAATGATTCAATAATGATTCAAGTGATTGGTCCTTTATTAACTAGTTATACAAATTTAATTATTTTAAATTCTGTTCCTGATTTCTAATTCATTTATTAAGACAGTAGAATTTAAGGCCAAACCCATGGGCTGACAGTGACAGTGACACATTGAAATACATGGAAGTAGGTGCTAGCTGCTAATTATAAACAAACAATGAACACGATGACGGAAGTCATCCACATAAGTGGCCCTCAACCAAGCTGTCAAAATGTCAGGTTCTGGCTGTGGGAACGACATTTTTCTCCCAAATAAATAATGTGTCCGTAATTTGGGCAGCAGCTAATTTCAACGCCCATTCGCCATTTCCCGCGCCTCGTCAAAAACGTTTCTCCTAACCACAAACAGCCAATAACTGGACATTACAAGCACGCATGTTATAGTAAAAAGTTCACTTTGATTACAGTTTGACAGACATCCTAGTCAAAATAAAGCAACACTCACCTTCGAGGCGACGGAAATTTGTTGACCGTATCCTGCAGCGGAAATTCTGTTTCCAGCATTTGTTGTGTCAATGGCACTGTTTGACGAATCAGCAGAGAGCTACGACATCACGTGGTACTGATTCATTAACTTGACATTCGGGCAAGATATTATATAAAAATGCTAAATTTGGTGCTACGGCCCTAAATAGTGAAAGTGCAGTACAATTTGGCTTTTTTGAGTGTAGCTTGGTTGAATCATGGAGGAAGCCACAACCTTGCCCTATGACGATATACCTATTAAACCAGTTTTATTTACTCTAGACATGTTATTATCTTGATAATGGAATCTGAACAGAACCATAACATAGAGGGCGGTATGCAGGGGAAAAATCATAACAAATCCTAAGCCTACCTACATCATTAGCAATCAGTCGGGAGTGTTGAGTCATGGAGGTAAAATGTACTGTGTTCTCTTTATTATATAACTCTATGGTTGGCCCTTAAACAGTGGGTGCCATGCTGTTCCCTTGAGGGTTAAATCTTTGGATATTTATGCAAGTAACAAAATGAAACCCTAATATAGGCCCTATAGGGCAAGGGTTTTTCATTGCAATTCTTGCTATGTGACAGGGGCATATTGGGCACTGAAAGTTTCACGGACAACATTGCAACGACCGGAGAGCATTTGAACCCTCGCACTTCGCGGAAAATAGTTCCTGGTTGCTCTGTATAAAAACACAACTAGAAAGAAAAACCAAATAACATAATCTGATATGTATTGCCGTTACCATATTTTACAAAAAAGTACGTCACATTTTTGTATTTGAAGTATTATTTTTGACGATTTTCACAGTGAGTGTCGCGTAGAAATACAAGAGTGATCCGGTGCACCCGCCGACATTTGTTTTTGCACTTTTTTGACACGGCAAGCTACAGACTAGGAATAGATACACTGTAGAATCACATTGGGAGGACGAAGCCCACCGACGAAGCCTTTACATCTTCACGAAACTCACTGTTTTCATTTACGGATACTCGACACATTTTTTCTCGAACTCGGACGAATCGTGGACTTAAATGGATCCTTCCAACGTTATAGACCAAAGTTAAATCGTTTGCAGTTTGAGGACAAATTAAAACTCTGCATTTTTGGAATGTAAAGTAAAGCTACAGCCTACCCTCATGCCACTTACCAATGCTACAGAGTGAAATACAGAGTACATGACTCCATTTCGACGGGGAGGACCGTTCAAGTGGCAGCAATGGAGAGGACATGTGCAAGTGAGTTAAGTGGAGGTAGTTGACAGGACTGCCACTTGGTAGAAATCTTGGATATAGTTTGGTATCTATTTCTTTGAGGTGCCTCATGGAGTCATTATAGGCGAGTGACATGCTGCTAAACTAGGACAAATTTGTGCTGGTTGTTGTCCAATGATCGAATTCTGGAGAGTCATCAGCGGTAGGTAAAAGTAAGTGACCTGGAGGTGGCACATGTATAGTTTTACCCCCCCCCCAAAAAAAGAAGAAAGAAAGAAGAAGAATTAAAACAATTCGTGTTGAAATAGCATTGGTAATTATATTAAGCTCTTGAATTGATCACGAATCTAAAAGTGCACGGGCATGTGCCCACACCATAATCATAACTATGCTTACCCTATGCCTAGGTGAAAGTACTTTCCTAGAGTCGTAAATATAATCACTCAATCTTGAAACATGCTGACATGATTTTGTTGTTGTAATGGTGAGTGTACTTAATTCAAACCCTTTGAAATACATTTTAAGATGTATAAAACGTCCTTGTTAGCCACGACAGCTTTCAGACGCAACATCAAATTGATCTTGGTAAAAGTTAAGATCATGCACTTTTAAAACTAGTCAATTGGACTGAACTCAACGATTTATTGGCCTCGAGGAAGCTTCAATCGTCGAAAAATATTCATCCATTGTGTCAGCACACCTGTTACTGCCAAACCGGACAAAGGCGGAAAGGTCATGACCTTTTACTTGCAAGAAGTATGTCAATGGCTTGCAACATTCCTCCTCAAATTGATACATTGCTCAATATACCTGTTGAAATTATGCTAAGAGGATGAGCAATGAAGAAAAATAGCAATTCTGATCTTCATCTTATACAACTGGACTGTGATAAACAAGACGAAGTTGACTGTCTGAGGACAGTATTTTTTTCATAGCTAACGTAATGCGGTGCAAGGAATTATCAAGCATTTTTACCTATACAATACACCAAACAAACACCACTGCAAACATAATTCAAACAATAAGCTATGCGCAAGGAAAAATGTATTAATGAGAAAGAAGTCATGGCATAAGGAAGCTTGCTTGATTTAAGATTTGCAAAATAAGCTAATTAATAAACAGGAAATGAAATAACTTGGTAATTTTTTGACGAACAACTCAAGTGAAGTTACTATTGATGTGAATGGTTCAAACGTGGATGAATAATAATTATGAGGTACAGAGTGTAAACGAGGAAGAGTGAGAGAGTGGATCGCGATGATTTTTTAAACATAGAAGTGCAGAATTATCAAATAATTAAGAGCCAAGCTATACATTTAGCATCCAAATGCACATTTACACAGGGAAATAGTAAGGATAATAACGAATGAGGTAATGCGATCCTTAGAAAGTGTTCATGAATAGAGGTATTGTGGAGGGAGGATACACTTTCTGTTGAAATACTAATAAATGTGTCAATTTTATCTGAACAGAAAAAATAGGACCTAGATAAGAAATTGCCTTTAGTAGTTAAACAAACGGTGAAGAGAAAATGTAAATGGATGAGAGACGAACGAATGAATGGATTGCTGAAAGGAAATTGAGTTTAAAAAGAACTGATTGAACGAAATATACTACGAGAAACATAAGATATCCAACAGAATCTCTGAAACATAAATTATACGTAGTGCACTACTAAATCAGAAGCACCGCATTTGCCATGCTGAGACACTCAAACACGTCGGGCCACTTTACTCCAGGCAGAGTGGAATGGAATTTGTATATATATATATTTTTTTGTGATGGACCTAAAAATAATAAGATGCTCCAGGACAAATCTTCAAGTGTAATTGACACCGCGCCCACTGTACACAGGAAATCAGTTTCAGAGTTTCATTAACCACTCTGACCAACGGCGGCCGTCCAACACATTATCAGTGTGAATTTGTTATTTGCATCATTCACCTAAGATACCACTAAAGTCATGAGCGTTACCACTAACCAACTGGGCCTATATAATCATCGACTTGAATCCTAATGTACCAGGTTCTCTCACTAAAAGTACTCAGGAAACAATTAGTGTGAGTGTCTCATGACATATCACGCCCAAAAGACAACCAAGACATCATCAATTTGATTGTGTATTTACCACGCCTTTCAAAATCAACCAAGAAACCACCATTGGTGTCACTTCCATGTCCTTCAAAATAACCAAGCTTTCATCAATTTATTTTGCATCAATTACCACACCAATAAGACAACCAAGACAACATTTGATTGTGTATTTACCACGCCCTTCAAAATCAACTAAGAAACAATCAATGTGATTGCATCATTTACCACGCCCTTCAAAGACATCAAAATATACCATCAATGTGAATGCCTCATTTACCTAAGAAAACGTCTACCACCTTTTTGTAAGTCAATTCCTTTGCGTACATTTTGACTCTCGTTTAAGTGTGCTGCACCTTGTGCAAGGGTCAATAGTGAGATGAAGTGAGGCTGTGTGTTGTATAGAATCACCGATGAACAACCACCAATTCTCTAAATTACCACACCGTAGTCTGATATTACCCTTTCCTTTTGAAGTTGTTAAATTACTACATTTTGGAAGGTAAATACTTGTAGTGATAAAGTAACACTTTATAGCCAATAATAGGCCTACTAATAATTAGCTAACGGGACATCAAAAACACGAGTGCAACCAATAAATATAACTACCGCCCTCTTGTGTTCACTGATAGATTTCTGCCTGTGGTATCTTCACTTCTATAAAGTTCTAGTATTGTGAATAACGCCAGATACCCATCTTTAGAACATCACATAACTATAATTAGGCTCATCGGACAGGTGACCCAATGTAAAGTTAAGAAATCTTGTGTCAATGCTTAAACAATTAAACTATTGTGTTTGCATCCTGCTGGATAAAGACATGGGACCGGTCTACTTAAAGCCAAATTCTCTCACGCGAGCTCTTGGGGCCCATTAAATATTCCAACATTATTATTGAGACAGCAATTTTGCTGGGAGAGAAAGGGGAAAAACTGTAACAGTGCGGACTAGGAATGACCGGAAATGACCGGTCAATTTAGACGTGAAACGTGAAAATGGAATTGATTTTGTTTAAAAACAACATTGATTGAGTCGTGTGTTTCATAAGCAAGTCCCGTATGACACCTAACACAGTGTGAAAGTAATCAAAATAAAGGAGTCTGTAAATTAACCGTACATTTGTGAAATGTCTACAGTAAATGTGTTGGTTTAAGGGGGTGAGAGCGGCCATTTGCCGCTTCCTGATTTTCTTAAGACTATACTGTCCAAGTTATTTTCGTCAAGTTCCTTGTCTGCGGTATCGATTATATAAATACTGATTTCCAGTAGCCACAAAAGGAGCAGATTGTTTCCATTTCAGCCCCGCTTTGGCTGCATGGTTTTATATGGGAAGAGTATAAGATGCCTGTGCCCATAATAATGCTTGTAATGCACAGTATCGCTGGTACAGCACGTCTGAATTTATGTCCACTCTCTAGACGTTTATTCTAACACGTTGGATTGCATTTCACGCGAAAACTAATGGTGAACGCCGACAACTGTCTGCTGTGTACATACTGGGCTGTCAAGTAATGGAGTCTGCCTTGCTATTTAGGTTAAAGTAACTACTAAATTATGGAAGGCTGGATTAAACTTGAATTTAACTTTGAAAAGACAATCTGCAGGTCAAAATAATGCCCATTTATAATTGAATGTAACGCATTATGACGAGACTTGGAATTTCGAATAAGCTTCTCAATCAACCAATGATAACATATTTACAAAGTAAGTTCATGACAGGATCCCTTGCCGGAAAAGAATAGGCAATCGATAAAGCAGTGAATAACTTCAACACACATTTACCTTGACAAAGGAATAATAAAAAACAGATAAAAAACTTCTTTTGTTACTGGTAGTTTCTGAATAATGCAGTGCAGCGTAAAATCTCGACGTTTGGAAACCTTAAATACTTGTCATGATTTGGCTTTGAGGTTGTATACATTTCCCTTCTCAATCAATCCATTCTTCTGAGGAATTCAAAGCTAAATCCTCCACGTATTAGCTTGCTTCACGCGAAAAGAGCCAATCAATTATCGTTCAGCTTTTATCAATATCGATACCCGATAGCCGAAAATTGAACCATCTAGTCCCGATCTTACACAAGAAGCAGGACAAACAACCTGAATGTGCAATCGTTGATTGAAACTAAGTATTCGCGACGGTAAATGCTCGTCAATTGCTGTATATTTAAATTATTCTAGTTACCGGTATAGAAAGTTTTATTCCAACTTTTTCCATCCGAAACGCAGTTTGATATACACCTGTCTTCTTATGTGTCAGTTTGAAGCAATTAAAACTATACCAAATTATAGCTTCCAATGAGTTGTCCCTTTTTCCAGTTGTTTAGGCCAGCCTCCTTAAAGTAAAATATTTATCACTCTAACAGTAAGAGATGTTCAGCCATTACCTACCTAGCACAAATGTATAATGCTATATTGCTAATCTCTCAATAATGAAAGTTAAAAACTCTCTTTTAGGGATTTTTTTTCTGATGCTAACAACATTTTTACCAGTGAGTGTCTAATATTCACTCACAGTCTGAGTGGTGACAGATGATGAAGGCTGTGAAATATTGCGCTCTGCACGTACAACTCTGTCGTTAACCAAAATGTATGATGAGGTTTGCGCAGGTAGACAAAATTAGATAGAAAAAAAAAACCTCCAAAGAAATATGAAGTCGGATACAACAATGATAAGAAGGTTTGATAATTTGGGATTTTACACGGTGATGGACAGCCAACACTCTCGCTTCACACCATGGGAAATGGAGGACAGAACACTAGGGTGGGAATGAGTTACGGATGCGGAACAGTCACGGCTTAGTATAATCATGCTTGCCTTAAAGAGAAATACCTGCAACTTTGGAAGCTTGTGTTCGTGCCACGCCGAAGTTATGAAAACTCTTGAACAGAACCGTCAACTATAAACTCGAAATTTGAAGTACCTTTAAACTATGTTTTTCACGGTAGGCTACTGTTGCAAAAGACAAAGCTGAAAAAAATATGCAAATTTTATTCGCGCCGTTATCACACACGACACATGTATCCTTTAATTTGACAACTTTCCTCACGGCACGGAGCCAAAGAATCATTGTTGACCTGTATGTTATTTTTCTCACCCGTATCATCCGTGAAGCCCAGGGTTCAAATCCAACAAGGGTTCAAATTTCACTCCAATCGTTTCTAACGTGTAGTCTGTATATTGAACTTTATACTTGATTACAATGTTTTAAATATCAATGTTTCCCACATTTAAAAAACAGAAACCTCACGCACACCTGCATCTTAACATTCATAGGAATTTTTAAGGCAATGTATACCTTTGGTGTTTGGAACTGTTTGATTGTTTTTATCCTATATAAATGTAGATTTATACAATAAAACATTACCTTAAAACCACATTCCTCTGAAGGGAATTGTTCTTCAAAATGTTATACATCATCAACAGCTGTGCAGTGTGCTTTTTACCAAGTAAGTTTTTGTGGTCATTAATTTTTGGAGTAATTACCAAAGGTAAACCCTCCCTTTAAAATAAATCATAGGAATGCTAGACAAGACTTTGCTTCGGTTTTCCAAGAAAAACATTGTTGTTAACAATGTAAAAGGAAATGAGGTGACTGGCACTAGTTGTAATAATGCCAAAGGTTTAAGATTGAAGCTCAAAATTTATCCCTGGAAAACACCACATGCAGTCCACTCATTGGTTCTCCTTTTCAAGATATTTCCACACTGTCCCATTCCGTGTTTTATCAAATTATAGACATGCCCGCACCTGCTTGTTCGATTTAATATAAGATCTCAATATGAGTGACACAACATTCAGGTTAACCCTGACAGAAAAAGAAGAACCAAGAAGGGGAAAATCGGCAAAATGAATTTTTCCCCTCAGTTCTGATTTGCTATTTTTGTGGTAAGGCTGAGACAATCCGTTTCAGTGTGACCACATTTTGGATTTTGAAATTTCTGATTTGATTAAAACTATCAGCATGTACAGGTGCCTCCACACATAAAAAAAGAAGAAGATTAAAAGAAAAACACAACATGGCAAACCGTGGGCGTTGTCAAAGTGTTATTGTATTAGAGTTCGTGCCATAAAGACTGAACGAATATTAACTGTACCCTGACTAGCAAACGCCTACTCGAATTATCTCCAAAGGAAAATGTCCTTCTTTTTCCTTTTCCTGTATAAATTGGCGGAAACAGTGCGCCGGCAGCAAAAACTATTTACCATAATGCCAAGTGACATCTTGGCATTGATTACGCACAAAAGATGAAGGCCTGTAATGTTATGTTTGATACAATTCGCCTGCTGGAACCCCTTCGTTTACTTCTCTTTAAAATGCTCAACCAATTCTTGCAATGATTTCCAACGCGACTAAATAATTAAAACAAAACCCAGTTGTTTTTTCTCATTATAAAGATTAATTCAGCGTTGCGTATCGTTTTGGCGCGAACCGGAATAATATCTAAGAATAACATCCCATCACACATTTTAACCTTAGAAAATTGCATAGGCATGCATGCAAGTTTCTTGGTCGAATGCCTACCAAGATGGCGGATTAAGACTCTACCTACGGCTGGTGACGTCATGTGCAAAACCTCAATAGACCCCTTGTACTGGCACGCCGCTCTAAACAAATAAAACAATGAATAAGAACTGGGCGGTCAGACCAACTACTTAGCCTTGCAGACAAGCGTCGCAAAACAAGGCCCGACTCGATCTTTATACATTAACCCAACAGAATCACCAAAATGCGCCTCCTGCATCTTCATTTTCTAAACCGCCCGGGGTAACATTTCACGACTTGTGACAAGGCTAGCCTGAACCTGACCTCTCACCAGCCCCACATCATGCAAACATTTAGAATGGAGGATTGACAAGGGGTTATTATGTTTACCAATGAAGTATAGATTGTGGAAATGCCGAGGGTGATTTGGCTGGAAGAATTGAGTGACAGCGCGCGGCACATAAACAAGACTTTCAGGGATGTCTTCGAGGGTGAAAATACAAAAACGGTTATCTCTCCTAAATTGATATTATTTTAGAATAACGCCTCTGGCCATTTCTGAAAGCCAGATGGTTATAATCGTATAAGCGAACCACCGCTGGTCAGTTGCTTCCAACGGCTACGTATTCAATCGCGACCTCTTCTTAAGGCCGGTTTATAGTCGGTCGCGCGATTGTCGTGCGATGGAAATCTTGCGCGCGATCCTAAGACTGAGGCCTAAAAACTGTGTCTTTTTATGATTGCGCGTCAAGATTTCCATCGCGCGACCATCGCGCGACCGACTATAAACCGGCCTTTAGGGTTACACAAGATGCTGACCCTTGGTATCGACATAGCTTTTGCCAGAATAAACCTTATGCACAAAATTACACTGTTGATTTGATTTTGACATAACATTGTATACTAATACTGTTATAATCGTAAATTTTCTCAAGATCAGGTCCAATTTAATAACTAATAAATTTGCGTCTGGAATAAGAATAATATTGGTTTTACCCTTAAATCGGTTTGTGTTAAGCACAATTGTATTAAAACCTAATATTCTTTATCCCCGATGTAAATTTCACATCTATTAAATCGTTGCAGTACTCGCTGCTAAAAATGATAGGACTCGAACTTCCTCTACCTACCGGTCGTTCTCAGTGGTCTAGTTTTTAAGACACATCGCTCTCGAATAAAGGTCGTGGGTTCGAACCCCACCTGATTAATATGCCTGTGTTTTTTTCCACAGGACTCGGGAAAGTAGTGAGTATACAGTGCTTGACACATATCGGTATTAAGGTAAAGCCTAACCAGGTCCACAAAGTTCAGGCTTATCTCTTTTCGAGGCAAACAAATTGACCAAATAGATAAAATCATTACCCGTGACATGAAACCAGTGTTAGCGTCCTCCATCGACCATGCAAATCATGTATAAATTTGATTTATTCCATCAATTTCGCAAATTGTTTTCCCAGTTTTGCTTTCCATCCATCTTAAGTTTGACTAATGTGTTTCTTCGTTTGCAAACAAAACTTGAAAACAATTGTGTGCTGAATTGAATCTGAATCGTTGAACTATGCATGTTGTAGGACTGGTTAATAGTTCTGATTTTGTTGTGGAAAAATACATTTACCACATGTTTAATAAATATAGTGGGTGGATTTGCGTCTTTGCTATACGAAAGAGGGCGCTCGAAAAGGAAAGGAGAAACAAGGGGCCCGGTTATAACCCCGTGATAATTGCATTGAGTTCAGCAATCTTTCAGGCATAAAGATTAGTTCCTTTCCACTTCACTGACCCGGCACGAATCACAAATTATTACGACCTTGCATCTTGGAGGAAATGTGCAATATGTAGCGTCCGTTAAAACAATACTTTTTATGTGGGTAGTTTGAAATATAATAAATGATCATACTTGAGGATATTTTAGTGTTGTCGTTTTCAAAACAAGAAAAGGTAATTTTGGACACTGTTCTCGTTGTTCCAACGGTAACTTTTATAATATCGTGCATTTTTTTTGCAGTGAACACCGTGGTTCAAATGGCCTATAGTATCAAATCAGAGCCTTTCAATGACCCAATAAAACAAATTCCGAGCCGCCAAGCCATTTGTAAACCACCTGTCGAATACGTGATTGGTTTCAGCCAGAAGTAGGGAGTGTGGAAATTTTTGAGTTGACGAAATTTTTGGCGGATTGCACAACATTAAACGACATCTCCTATGTAGTCTTGGTTCAGGCCCTTAATTAGCAGTTTGTTGTATGGCGCAGCAGCCCAACCATAAGCCATTTTGAGATATGGTGGACACATAGTACAACACTATTAGGTTTGGATAAATTTGTCTATATGCACCTAAACCAAACAGTGCACTCCCATATTGTGTCCACCATACATCAGAAAGGCTAATTGAGTTACATGCTTATACTTTAAAACAGATTGCCTTGTATTTGAGAAAATAAAACGGTGAAGGGCGCCCTCCATATGCTACATAAAGCTATGAGATAAGTTCAGACATTGACACTTAGTTCATGCATGTATACTAACCCGATTAAGAATCTCGCTGAAGAAGAATACGTTCGAGTTCTCCTAAACCCCCAACACCGCCTTGCCCTCTCCCCTCCCCCCAAAAGGACTAGAAAAACAAAACACCCCCTCCCCCAAAAAAACAAACCCCCAACAAACAGGGCACATTTCATTCTTGGACACATGCTTTGCCATAAATTCCTGCGTCAAACATTCGCGTTATCGGTTACTATCCAATACCATTAAGACACAGTAAATTTACTCAAAGTGCCCTTTGAAATATATATATATATCCGTTTTAAGAACTTCTTTATGTGATTAGTGTGATTAGTAGTATATTTTTTTCTTTGTATTCAATCAAATTAAGCAAATTATAGTTTCCAAACTGTCATTTTCCTAAATTTGGTTGTGTACTCACATTCAGGCGGTGCTGTTAACGTCATTTGAAGTATGCCTTTCATCCTTAAGACTTAAGTCAAAGGATTAACATGATTGGGGTAAAGTTGTAGTATTTCAGGGGGTGGGGGTAAACAGAGATCTAAAGGGTGAAACAATTTAAACAAACAGAAATGTTCAACCGTGGTATCTTTACAAAATCTCATTAGTGCACCACTGCGTACGGTCTAATAATAGGCACTGGTTGTGGTCGTATCTGTCGAACAGCTTCCAATAAATCCGCACCATTAAATAGACCCAACGTCTTGATTGCTTATAAATGTCACGGGAAATGTACTCTTCTGTCATGCAAGGCTATAGCAGGGAAGTCTTTTTCATTAGGTGGCTGACAAGGAATCAAATTTACAAATTAGATACAGGTTGGTGCAGAATACCGCCACCAAAGTGTGTTAGCAACTTGGCAATAACTTGGGTTTTTCGCGTGGATTAGTTTTAGCATGAGGGGGTGTTTAAATTTTCCCATGTATCGCGGAGGTTTCAATGTATTATTGTCACTAAACAAATGACTGTCTTGGGTTCTTTTTCTAAAGTAAGAATTATTGATGAAATTTAGCCCCAGATGTATTTGTATGTGGTCTCCATCATCATTAAAATTGGAAGTGACTGAACATTTCGGATTAAATTGCCTACATGTACGTTTACCTTTTATGTCTCCCTAAGCCTTTTGAAACGAATTGGATGAAATCCTTGTCAACGGCCTTTCACCATAACAAACGACACGCTCATTTGGGGTGGGGGTGGGGGAAGGGTCAAGCGCGGGTAAAGACATAATTAGGGGGAGGGCTATTTATGTGTTTAACTGTTCATATGTGCATTATTTCGGTCTCATTTGGGGGAGGGAGAGGCGGGCAAGGGTCCTGAGCAGGTGGGGAGGGGGTGCGAGTCCCCCTGCCCTCTCTGGTGTACGCTTCTGCCTTTGGAACGGCCAGCAAAGGGTGCATTTACTGTAACGGGATAATACAAACAACAAAATAAACTAACAACAAAACTAATCGGTGTTAGTTGATCTCCAGATAATGTAGGACACTGAAACCATGATAGGCTGCTACCGATCTAGTTTACAGCAAAGTTCATCCACGTTGTGCTCGATCGACGCCCTGTGCTCATAATCCGTTGCTAGGCATGAAACGCCAACCGTTGTATTATATACGGACTGAAATAGCGTGCCATTGATCATGCGTGTTGATTCTGCGGGCGCTGTAAGCTCTCGCCAAACGAACAGCACAGTGTCATTTCCCAGACAGTTTCCTTCGTTGCCTACACGTATTTTGTAATTCTCTTGTAGTGTATTTACCTGTACCGTGTGCAAAGTGGACAGGCTTTGTTGACAATTGGATGAGCGTATTTGGATAGAGTAAGTTTTGCATGCTGGATTTGAAACCACTGGTGCACGTTGGATGTGGACACAACCCTGCAACGGCATTCTTTGCTATCCCATGACACCTGCACTTTAATGTAAAACCAACGTAAGTGCCACATTGCAGTTTCTGTAAATTTGCTCGCAGAAAATTACATCAGTTAAGTTGACTTGCTTGGAGTGAATTGCCATCGGCAAGATACGATTACACAATTTCAAGTCCATGACTCACATTCCAGTTCACCCATCAATATTAGTCTAAGAGTAAAATGGTAACGTTGGTGTTATTTGTTCTGGAGTCTTTTCAGAGTTTAGTGATGGTGGTGTTTGTTGTTGTATATGGTTGTTGCGTGGCGGAAGCATAATTCCTTGCTCTATGGCGGAAGGAAAAGAGTTTGAACGTTGGGAAAGTGTAAAGTATTCTTTTTACTGTTGGCCTATTATTCAGAAGATACTTGTTGGAATGGACGAATTTAGACCAACTTGTTTATTTTAAACTTGCAGATTCGAAGAGGACCGGTGTGATGATTACAAAGTGGATGTGCCACCTGTTTTTGATTCAATCAATACATGAGGTAAGAGACTACAGCCTGCACTGAAATTGTTTACTTATAAAATACTTTCAGGTGTTAATTTGTATACAAATTGCTTAAACCTATATGTTTGTTAAAAATGTCCTTTTCTGGTGGACTGTTATTGTTGAAACCCTGGGGATTATGGGGCACTGTGTGGAAGAACATGCATGGTTTTGTTTTACCTTGCACATTGATCCCGTCACCTCAAACTAGATACTCCTCCATTGCCATTGGTTGAATAACATATTGTCAGGTTTGGACGAGGATCGGAAAGTTTGTACACCATTTATGTAAAACCTAGGAAGGTTTGCTGTGCGGTAATACCACATGCATGAAGATTGTGCCCTTTTACTTAGATGTGCTGGGTGTCATAGGAAAAATAAATAACAGCGTGCCCATAATCATATCGGTTCACGGTTCGCTTGATTTGCTCTGCCCTTGGTATATGAGATATGAGGAATAATGTTGGAAGCATAATTGGGGCTAATAACGTTAATTAGATGTGTGGATGACCTTACACACAGGTGTGCCCTAATTATACAGTGGAAACGCTCGTGTCCCGTTGGGTTAACAAGTTTTGTTTTGTTTGGCTTGCAGCTATATGGAAATGTTCCCTGCCGAATTGTGTCAAAATTTATCCTTTATTTGAGACAACGTTTAGTTTGATGCGCGGTGAAAACAGAGTCTTCGATGTTGTAGTATTTGTCGATTTGGTGGATCAGGCTGGCTCAGTGGTTCTTTTACCTCTGTGGACCCCGGTTCAAATCCCACCTCGTACCGGAGCCTTGCACGCGGATTAGATTTTCAGTCCCTACGTGATTGCGTGGGTTTTCCGAACATTAGTATTCTCATTTCTTGATAAACATCCTGTTTTTGGCACTCGTGTTAATGGACGTGTAATGGAAAGAAAAAACAAATAAATAAATAAATGAATATATAAAAAAGTAGAAAAGAAAAGTAAAAAAACCCCAATCATATCAATAATAAACAAATAAATAAACAAACAAATAAATAAATAAACAAACAGACAGACAGACAGACAGAAAAACTCCAAACAAACAAACAAACAAATAAATAAATAAATAAATAAACACAGTTTTTGTATGAAGCTGCGATCAATTTGTACGAACACTCACAAGAATGTAATAAAGTGTCTTGAAGTTTTGGAGTTAAATGTGATGTGTATCTATTAATGACCAAGTAAAAATTACCTTCGGACAAAATATCAGCGTGTTATTTTCTTGCATTTAAACTGACAAATTACTTCTGTTAAGCAGTCTACTTTTCATAACATTTTCAGTAAGTTATCCAACCATTCCATACTATTCATATATAGGTATGGTAAAATTACTGCATATATTAATTGTGTGTGCGATTGTATATGTAGATATACATCGTGTACACGTCGGGGCATCATGTAGGCTTGCATAGTGCATCAATCCTCCAAAATGCTGTGGATTATATTAAATGGTCAGATAATAGGAGGGTTAACAATTAATCGTTTACCTTCAAAAAGTGTAGTTCCTTATTCTGTAGTCGTGAAAATAACCAATCAAATCACAACACACCTTAAATTCTTGGTAATACTAAAACATGCCATCGAAGCTTAATCTGTACACACTTGATAGATATGTGTACACAGTAATTGATAATGATTATGTTAGAATGCCAAACCTAGTACTATATTAAGGGGTGGCTGTTGTCAGAATCATATGAGCTCTAACCCAGTTAATGCACACGCGCGCGCTCTGCAGGGTGGCACCGTCATTCATAGTGACGTGATGGCCAACGCGCGCGTGCATTGACTGGGTAAGATTTCATTATTCCATGTACAGTCACCTGTTGTGATCATGACAGCCTCCCTTTAACCTATTACACTAGAACAACCAAAATCTCACAAAATTAACTAATGGGATAGGACAACTGTTAGATCCAGGGAGGTAAAGTATTATGTTTTATATTATCTACATGGCTCGAAAGGAAACAACAAAAAGACGTTTGTTTTTGTGCGATGAGAGAGACAGTTGATACCAAAGGTGTTAAAAATGTAAATAAATAAATCAATACATAAGTAAAATAAATAAAATCAGAAATAAATAAATAAATCAATAAATACGTAAATCAAAATATACATAAAATAGAATAAATAAATAAATCAATAAATATATAAATAAATAAATAAACAATGTTTCTGAGCTGTACCGTATAGTAAAATCATCATGTGACGTACACTCTGATCCTGACTTACAGATATTCACTTGCCTATCTGGATACCTATACAAGCCGAAAAAAGCATGGATGCATTTGATTTTCTTTTGCGGAAGTGTTACCGGATTGTGGCGTTAAGAACAGCTTTACGTAAGCCGACGTGAAGTGTAACCTTGGCATATAAAGGTCCTGCTAAGTAAAGGCTGTCACTTCAAGTCTCCTTTATTGATGATAACATCATCACCTGTCTTGTAAGGGCGGCAGGTCAGTCCTTAAGGAGACTTAAGCTCAGGATGGGTCTTCATATATGATGAAAACATAATCTGTATTAACAAAAAGTTGACTTAAAAGATTTGTAAGTCTTCGGTAGTGAGGCAAACCAATGAACATATCAACTTATCTATTTGCACCGGTTTTGTGACGACAGCGGCACATGTTGATTTGTCTAATTCGCATGTTGAAGACAGAGATAACCGACTGGTTTAAGTTGACATGATCCGAACGTTTTAATACCACTTCGAGTTTTACGATTGGGTGAAATTAACGGGCAGAATGTTCTCATTAAGTCAGTTCAACGGCTTAACTGAGTTTGTAAAGTTTGCTAAGCCAAACTAAAAAATATCATAACCAAGAAGACCTAAGTACGATTATTGAAAGTTATTTACACCAGGTGCACACACAGGTGAGCATAGTTCTAACGAAGGTTCAATCAAAATATTAATTTGTAAGTTTGAGTTCTCCTCCTTTGTGGGAACTCTCGTGTGTTTTGGGGCAAGACTTTGATGCAGCGAACTCTGTCTTTGTCAACACAATCCTCTGGTTGAATTTATTCATTTACTTGCTTGTACAGTTTACAACGGCCACGCCCAGTTGTGAAAATAAGATGATTACTTTCTGATAAAGTCTGTGACGTCACAGTTTCATTATCTGATTGAAAAATAAATAGCATGAAGGGGAAAATTTGCAAATGATCTGTAATACTTCAATATTCCGTCTGGTCTTCTTTTTCCGAGGCCTGTGTGAGCTTGGAGCCTTGGTCGATACATTGAGCCCCTAGGGGTGGGGATGTCTTATCACGTGATGACGAGATTTGCCATTCCAGATGTCTTGCATCGCGTGGGTAGGCCGAGACTGATTGAGAGGATGTCACAACTTGTCTGTTCCTCATTATTCACCCCACTCGATTATTTCCCCAAGATAAAAAAATTCGTTCAACTCTATTAAAGGGAAATGGAATACAGGAGAGTACTCCTAAATATTCAGCACATCAGCACAAGATCAGCCATTGTGCTGTCGAGTGTCATGGCAGAGCTGTCCAGTGCACTGGACTCAAGTCCTGGTGTGGGTTCTGGTCCCGTTATCGACACTGGTGTCTATGAGCAAGACACTTCACCCCATTGTTGCTTTGTCCTTCGGAAGGGACTTAAATACGTAGGTCAGATGTGCTGTGTAATGATCGTAAAAGAACCCAGTACAATTGTATCGTAAAGAGAAGTCGCTTGTCCCATACATGTTGCTAGTATGGTCAGGCAGTAAGCTATTCCTTTAAGCTTGTATATCTTTCAAGGTGTTGTATTTTGGTCGCTTAGCCTCATCAAAACATTCTCAACAGCGCACCCTGATTTGATAACTTAGCGCTAGAAGTGTAATTTATGACAGGCATGGCGCATTATTTATGAATGTGCACCGTTATTATTATAATAAGTAGATATCGAAGAATCGTTGTGCTGGGCGATATCTTCTTCATTAATCACTCACAAATTGCGATGTTAGGGTGAACTATCGATATTGACTGCTAATCTGATATTTTTGGTACACACTCGCCGAGTGCTAGGCCTCTACTCACCGATTTATACGTGTCTCTTATTGTGTTTCAAAAGCACATTGGAGATTGCCATGATACAATATCCCGATTTATGTTATCCTAACAACCTGTTTATTTTTGGGGAGTTATTTACAGTTTTGATATTTTGGGTCGTTGATCCTGAGATATTCCATGATTTTTCGGTTTACTCGTTGTCACTGAGTCTATGGTGTTTCTCTTCTTAAAAAAAAAAATTATGCTTCTAGATTGCCTCCATAAACCCCTGGCATGTGACGTCATACTCTCAAACAGCGCCCTCACTGAGCCAAAAGGAGGCAGATCATTGGACGACAGCTGGTGCGTAAAAGCTTGCGCGTGACCTCAGATTACCAGCAGCGTTGCGCGTCGTGCCAGGTGTCTATAGATAGTTCCCAATGGATGTGTGTTCCAAATTGCCCATAAAGATGGCCGATTTACGTCATATTGCAACCTATCTATAGCCCCCTTGCATAAAACGAAACGCTGCAGGTACGCTGAGGTCACGTGCCCGTTTTTGTACGCAAAAAGAACAGCTATCGTCCAATGATCTGCCTCCTTTTGGCCTCAGTGAGGGCGCTTTTTAAGAGTGTGGCGTCATATATGCAAGGGGTCTATTGTAAACTAGTCAGCCTTGCTACCATGGGTAGCGCGCCGTAACGATACCTTTCAAGGCATTCTGGGAAGGAAAACAAAATGCTGCGGCAAGATCGTACACCATCACTCTATTAAATATATAGATCAGCGTACACAACTGGGACGAGGTCGTGTCCGTGTACAACCTGGGGGAAGTCCGTACTTACTTCAAGCGTATTTCGCTTATACACAGCTAGCGCCGAATCTCAGCACTTGCCCTGTAAACAAGGAATGGTGGTCGCAAGCGCAGAATTCGGCGGTAAGCCGAGCCATGAATTTGGGTCCTGTTCTTTGTCCATAACTCGAGAGGGGATTGTTTTTCAATACTGATATTTTATTGATACATTGGACCGTCTTCATATAAATACAGCAGCACAATCAGCACATCTTTCTGCTGAGTGATGTATTCTGCAGCACCGTCTGCTCTTTTATCAAGATTATCATATTCCTTCAGGCATGTAATGCTGTATACAGTATTTTGTACCGAGATAGGAATAGGTTGTTCAGCAAGCAATGTTTCGTCATGTCACGTCCAGCTACCGATATGGGGGGGGGGGGGTGGGTAACGAGTGACGAGACCCCACAATACCATCGTATACCGTTATTGCGAATTAGCTTTTATTGTAGATAGGATGGGAATGTTAATCGTAATAGTTGCATCGATATATCATTACACACACCCTGCATCGAGAAATGCGACGCGTCTGTAAGTTAGTCTTATACACTGTGTAGTTTGGATGAGAACGTCTTTGTACAAAGTTCAAAGTAATAACTTATCTGTATGCTTGGTATAAAAAAAACCCACAAAAAAACCAAACCAAGACACCCCAAAACAAAAACAACACGTAAAATGTCACCATAATATTAGTATCGTAACGTGAGAAATCATAACCCCCTGGAATGTTGAGTTGAGCAGATTCTGTTGGTCCGTCGCTTACGTAATTCAAGTTAGGGAACATTAAATACAAGTCAACAAAGCATAAGACAATGTATTTTGGGTGCTCAATTGTTGTTGTCATTTTTGTTTACGTGGTTTTTACTTTGGGAGGAAGTTGTAAACATCGATTAAGGAAACGGTAGGGTGTTTTGCCAGACTTCTTGAAACCAGTGGTTCTCTCTGTGAGATCGATTGTTGTTTTTGATCAGGTTTGTTTTAACCCTTAGGGCAACTCTTCAAAAATGTACACCGACAAAAAAAAATTCACTTGAAGACAACTTCACATTTCGATTAAATCTACACATGATCACAATGCGTCTCACTGTTGTTTTTAGTCGTCTTCATCTGTTTTGACAGCTGAATATGCTTTTTTTGCGAGTAAGGAAAACATGACGTAGGTACAGATTCGTGTTTCTCTTGAGCAGAGCTGAAATGAATTACCCTCTATCAAGTGACACGGAACAAAATAACAATGTTGAGCCACAAAAATACTCACCTATACATTGGCAAGGAAGTTTGGTTTATTTAATCATCCCATTCTAAATTAAAAACAACAAATCAAGTCACTGTTTGTAAAAATTTAACATGTTTCGATTACGGACAGTGCATGTCAGTTGACTGTATCAGACGTTAGATTATTTTATCGATAAAGAAGAAAAAAAGAGACATCCGAGCACTCCGATTCGGATGTTATTCTTCAGTCGAACGTGTTCCATCATGACCGGTTTTTTATTTCGTTTCCCCATATTAAGTTTACTCCATGTCTGGACCAGTGAAGGTTTGCCTTTCTGTCAGATAGTAGTTCAGTTCACATTAAGTCTTTATTAGTCACTCAACTTGGCTCTAACAACTTTTGATGGATGTGAAATCCGAAATCGGTTGATTGTGATCTATCTGTCCAGACATTCACCCTGATTGCTCATCTATAAATCTCAAATATTCGTCTGGTTCCTTAACTCGCAGTTGATTGCTGTTGTACGTGACCTTTTAAAGATTATATTCGAAATCATGATTCAGGATCAGGCTTGGATTTCCTTAGTGTCAGGTATTTTGAATCACAATGTCACGTGCACCCTACTTAAAAATGGCGGACGTCACAGAAGCCAGAGCCTCATCCGAGGGTTCGAAAGGACCTTGGAATTAACGGCAAGTCCCATTTCTATTTCTCGTATGTCCTCGAACCCAGGCCTCAATAACGGGGGGAAATGAGGACGAGGTATCGGGTTATGAAGGTCTTCAGCAGCTGTCGATCATAGAATAGACCAATTAGAATGGTTGATTTGACATTGTACCCAATTAAAGGGGGCGTAACCGACACGTATAATAATAGATATGTGTTGATGGACCACAATGAGCTATATATCTTTTAACAAATGTCTTATATAACTTCATATCTTTAGGTTGATTGATTACTGTCTTTTTGTATGTCATTCCCATGGCCAATGGTTTGTTCCGCCGATTTCAAGTGTCTCAGCTGATTTTCCAGGAGCGTCTGGGGGATTCCAAGTGATTTCAACCATGGAGGTCCAACAGACGAAATTATCACAAGCGATTTTGTAACGAACCAATCCAATTAAGATCTGGCTGGTACAAAGGAGGTCAGGTGTTTGATTATGCATGACCCTTCATAACATGCACCTTTTTGAACTCCAACTGTGTTAACTCGTGGGAGTTGTCTTTAGATTTGTGTAAAAAATTGATACGGTACGTTCCGCCGCTGTGCTTCACTGAGCGTGTCGTACTTGTCCTCTTGTATAATTATGTTGTCTAGAGGGCGCTTTTTCCAGCCTCGGGCAACTCAATCACGTGATGCGTTGGTGCGGCCACATTCAAATGAGAATGAATTGCGATTTATACATGGAACCTTCCGTAGGCCAAATTGGAAATAATTCGAGGCCAAACAAGTGCATGCTTTTATCAACTACATGTGAACTATTCAAATTTATATTGCTTAATAGGTCCTACAATCAAGGCAGCGATTGTTTCGTGTAAGCTCTGTGAAATCTCGCTCTGATGACCGGGTGACAAATTGATTTCTTCTACATGACAATATACAATATCAATTAATTAATTCAGTTTTGACAGGTTGATTAATTGTTGACGCTTCATGATGGAATTAAAACAACCACTCATGCAAAATGAATTCTTTTGAAAAAAAAATGTGTCCAAACGTTGATGCGAAAACAAAAAACAAAATCATCAAATGGGACTATTTTGTATGAATATGATTTCCAGTCAAAAGTTCGTCAATAGATCCCTCAGTTGCGATATCAAACATTAATCCCTAGTCAAATATCACACTGGCAATGTGAATAAGGATATATTCTTTCTGATGAATAAGTTATGGCTCCATCCATGATGACAATGTCTTGCTTGAGGGATTAAACCTGTCCAGTAAACACAACGTCGGGAGCTGGGCTTGAAATTGACAGCGCTGACCCTGATGGAATTTAAATTTGCAAAGTGACAGCCTAAAGGTGTGTTTAACTCTCCTCTTTCGATCCGTATTCCTCGGATAAGAAATCGGGTTTCATGTCATTTCTTGTCTTTGGTTGTAAATTACTCATCTTCAGAAGGTGGTCTACAGCAGATTCATCTGTGTTTAAGTAAACAGTAAGCTAGACATGGGTATTTCATCGACTATTCAATATAAGTGTGCTTCATTGCTCTAAATGCAATGGCAATTAGTAATGTAGGTTGCAAACAGAGCATGACGAAAAAGCTCAATAACAAAAGTCACGATTAAAGGCAGGGTGTATTTTGTGTAATTACTCCACAAGTTAATGACCATAAAAACTGAAATGGTAAAGAGCATAGGCAAGCTGTTGATATTATGAAACGACTCCCTTTAAAGTAATGCAATTTTAGAGAAAGAGGTAATTGTTTACCCAAAATGTTAAATTTGAGAATGGCTTCAGGCATGAAGTCTTTTTCAGGCATCTTAAAGCACGTAATTCTATGAAACACGGGTGTTTTTTTCTTTCATGAAGTTACACGACTCTGCTTTGTATTCGAAAAAAGTCGAAGAGATTGTTTATTTATTTATTTATTGGTAAATTGTTGTTTTTATTATAAATGGTGTTATTGTATATTTATACATACATTTTCCGGGGCAGTGTAGTGCTCTGTTTAAATGTCATATTTTGAAACGATTTTGACCAGAGGGGAGTCGATTACTACTTCACTCTACGGTTTTGACCTATTAATGTAAATTGGGGTGTGGTATGCTTAGTGTACACTACTCTATAGGTTGGCTTTTTGACGGAGCATTTTTAACGAATAAAGCGTGGAGAGTATACTGATGGTAATTGGAGCATGAGCACACCTGCTTCTCTATGTACATAACAGTCAGCGAAACCAATGAGGTGTGCTCCTTGCTCAGGGTCAATGTGTTAACAAAATGATGCAGTTGCAATTTAGGAAGACATAAAAAGGGCTTTGAATAAATGATGAGTAAGGGGATTGGATAAATAATACAACATGTCCAATATTAAACGGGGGTGTATTCAATGGAGCGGGAGGGAAACGGCAGGGGGCAGAAAGTGATAATTTATTCTAGTAAAGTACATATAGCATTAAGAGTTGTGGATGTATTCTAACCTTTGTTTGTGTTTATGATTTTATTCATCATACCAGTTTTCCTACTATGGCCTACTATGTTTCCTACTATTAATAGGTACATCCAACAACTCAGCAGCTATCTATTTCCTGGCGATCTGTAATCACTGAACAAACTTTAAGTGGTTAATAACCACCCAGCCACCAAATCATCCACTCGACCAACCCAAATCTATGACTCCATCAATTGCTACCCCGTCACCCATAAAGCTACCAACCCTTAGAACTATCACTGCCACACCCAACTCCAGTGTTTAAAACCAACACCCAAAATCCTCCCTGAGAAACAGCCAAACGGATCACCAAACCCCAATACCACTCAATCAACATCCACACGTGTTACATACCCACCCAATTAACTGCACCCAAACCATGTAAACACTAACAATCCATATGGTTAGGTAGACCCTATCTCGAATCACAGCTTCCCCACCCACGCATTCGATCCCTATACCCATCTACCCCATCGCATACACGATCATCCCATTTCAGGCATGACTTGAAGGCTTTTCTTTAAAAAAAAAGGCAAGCAAAGAAGAAAAAAAGCAAGATATACGCCCCCACATTCTTCACATTTCATTTCGTAATTTGCTTTTTTGTGATGGGGGAAACAAAAAATGTTGACCATTCAGAATCCCAGACAGGTGCGTCAGTTTTGCATTTGGCAAGTTCCTTATTTTCAACCAAACTTTGTAAAGGTCAAACTCTCGTCTTATAAAGAGATAATCCCAGTTGGTCAAAATGATATACTTTTGTCCTGGCAAGCTACATTCAATCCTGGCGTTCGTCTTAGTGAAAATACCCCCTTCTGATACACCTGCACGCGCTCACCCAAGTTGTTCTTCTCTTTATAATGAATTGCAAATAAGACGGACTGTAAGTCGAAAATGTATTTTGAAAGAAGAGCTTTTGATTAAATTTTGTATATTTATTAAGCAGTTCGTAAAAAGGGGTTAAAGCGAGTGCATGATGTGGTAAGACTGACAGTACATTGTTCACAGATTTCACATGACTAATATGATGCAAAGATCGTCATGATGGAAATCTTCTCTTGAAATATCTTTGCCTGAAATACTATAGTATTTGAGATTTGAGTAAAATAATTAGTTTTGATCTCGTGAGTTTAAAATCCAATAGTTGAAATCAGTGGTGATGTCTTTCCATTCCCGTGACTCTAATGAGCGCAAGTTTGTCAGTGAATGCATATGCTGGGTTACACAGAGTGCGGATACTGGTTTGTAGCAGTACAAGTTAGCTGCGTGTTTTACAGGCGTACAAGTATTAGTCAGACCTGTGAAAAAGGCGATCAAACTTTCCTGAAGATTGCAAAATGGGGCAATTGTCTTCCAATAGTTTTACATGACAACAACAGATACAAAAGTCGAAGTTCAAAACGATTTGTCTAAAAGTAACACCCCACCCATTGGACTACAGCAGGAGCCATTTTTCATGTTCTGTACTCGTTAAGTCCCAGCTTGCCGTTCAACATATCATGTTTGTTGTTGGCCAACCGAAATGTTTGTCAAACTGACAGTCTGATCTTTTCCTGTAAGATGGCGGTACGGGTCTCTCTCAACTCCCTGAAGCCATGACAGTGTTCTTCATAAAGCAGGCCTACCCACATGGGGAGTTACTGTCGTAGGCTTGAGGGTTTGCATTGTGCGTATCAAATTGGCTTGGTACAGTTTGAAAGCTTGGTTATTATGGAACAATCACAAGCAAGATTGAATCCGCATCAAAACTAATTACGGTAAAGCCATTTTGATGATAGTTCCTTGACGTTTATTGAGAAAAGATACTGATTTTGGGCTATGGATGGGCTATAACTGAGGAATGAAGCAAACAATTGCGGACAAATTAGATTATTTTTGACATTATAGTTCCAAAAAGAAGAGTTTTAATGCACAAGCGCACCTTTTAAGGGTTGCTACGGTATTTCGCGGCTCTTTTTCTGGCTGAACATCTCTGTACAAGATTCGTAAAGCGATTACTCTTCACGAACGCTCGGGTGCGCTCGTTTTAAAGAATACGGGGGCCGCCCACCAGTTTTGGATCGTAGCAGTCGAAGTGAATCATTTTATGCACCATTCGGTGACAGTGAGGAAAGAAACGCCTCTTCGCTTAACCACTTTGTGTGTAAATCAATAAACATCAGGCTAAAAAAGTGAGATGATTAAAAAATTGTGGCAACCAAAAAAGGTACTCCAAAATGACAAATTTTAGTTCGAAAATCTAGCACTGACGTGGGCGACAAGGTAATCAACTTTACGACGAGAATTTGTTTTATTCGTAACCATCCCTGGTGCTGAAATCGCCACAGGTTTCAACTTGCTGGATTCTTATTCGCAGCCACTCCGTTGTAATATTTCACTAAACTTTGTTTAACATATTTTATCATCCTGAAGAGAATTCTGGTGCATTGTTTGTGGCGTGATGTTTGCAAAGGTAAAAAATGAAGATGGGAAACTTGAACGAAAATGCCGTTAATGTGTTGATTCTAGACACGTGGGCATACGGCGTAGGAAGTTTAAACAAACGATGAGATGTGACAGAGCATAAAAGTGTGACCGGATACCTTTGTTTGTCTTGTTGGATGACCTTCTTTTGGACCAAGATATGTCACTCGATTAAAATTTGTGTTGGCAAAAAATTTGCTGTTAAATTTCGGCTGAATAATTTTGTCGTGCTTGTTTGTTTCCATAAAGCAGTGCTTAATTTGCTAAGCAAGTTTGCAGCTCAATGGAAATGACCCTGTTTTCGATGACGGGGAAACATGAAGTTGCTCTCCAACGACTGCAGATCAATGTCTTGAAGTGGATCAGATGTTGTCGCCATCTCAACCCATGGATCTAAATAATGTGTTTGGTTAAAGTGACGCCGGGGAAAAGATCCGGCTTGTTTTGATGAGGTGAACTTTGAATACTTGCTTTGATGAAATACCTTTTAACTTTGATGATTTTCACGTCAAATGTCATATCATCGTGGGATCATAACAAACCAAAAAGGGATCCCCAAGTCATTGTTATTATCATATCTATTTTATCAAACATGTTTGTTTGTAACATGATGGAAGTAAGGGATAATCTCGTTGCTAAGACACAGTTATTAACACTTTGTGTTGACAATGATATTGGGTAAACCAATAGCTATGTTCTCGTGACGAGTCCTAGCAAATGCCATCAACCGCGGCAAAGCAATTTGACGTTCAAGATTTTCCGGCCCAGGATTAAAAAGGTCTACTTTAGTCCAGCAGCACGCAGCTCGTCCTCGCTCGGAGTACCTCTAGGTGCTCTCCAGGGCTCCTGAATTGCCCGGGCCGTATGTGGAAACTGCCACGTAGATGGTCTTAAACATTTTAAATGCCCTATCAATGGCCTGCGCCTTGGATAGATTAGGAAGTCAACTCATGTTCGTTTTACAGGAGGCGGAAGCCGTGGTGGACATTTAACTCCAGAAAAACATCGACTTTTCCCCCGAGAAACATTCTAATTACAGACTGCCCTTTTTCAATACCAAATTTTTTTTCCAAATAGATTTTGTGGACCGCAAAATGGAAAATACCCAACGCTTAACGCTCGCGTATATGTCACGCACAGGTTTTACGTGGAGTTGCGCTGGCATTTCGGACGGTTAGGTCAACCTCATCATTCACTGTTGAATGCCCACCAGTATTTGCTTTTTTCTGGTTATACAAAGCTGGAATGTGTGTAGTTTTACTCCAAGCCAGGATGTTTTCATCAATCAATTCTTAGAAGACCTCGAGTCTTTGAGGAACGGATGTAAAAACTAAGTCTTACCTACAATATCAAAACATCTTTATCTCAGTGCAATTTTGATGGGCTTCTGGAGACAGTTTGTTTGAAATGGGCGTGGTTTAGTGTGGAATTACCTCCCACTTACGAACAGGATTGATGGAAGTGGCGCAGCATGCGTAAAATTGAACGCATGGTGCAACGTATTTTATAGAGCAAACCGAGTAACGGCGGGGTATGGTTGTCACGTTTGGATTGGAACAAATCACAGCATTGCGGGGTTTGCTTTTACTATAACTGATTGTTAAAAAAATCCAAACACTAATGGTTTTAAATAAAGACTTATTAATATACTATAGACGTGCACTATCGCATTATCAGCATAGACTAAAGGCATAACGAGTGGAATTGCTGTTTTTTTTAAATAGATCTCAATCCTCCAGACTAAGGAATTACAGTATAAGGTTCCATGACTATTTGCCAATCCTATAATATGATATGTGAACTTTGGAGTTGTATTTCTTATATCGAGGGCATGAGTAAAAGATAGGAGGATTCTTTTCTCTCGTGATGTCAGATTTAACGGGGAATCTAAAGGCAGAACGAGGCCGTTACCTTACACTTCGATATCCACCCCCATGCTGTTAGGGACACTGTATCGGCACCGCTGAATCCGTGACCAGACTATGTTAGCCTACTTGGTCATAACCAAGTCTTGTATTCAAATCCGTGTATTAAGGAACAATTAAGCATACACAGCATCACTTCCGAGCTAGTGACATAATTGTCGTTTTACTCGCCTGTCGCTGCATTAACATCTTTTCCATTTGGCCAAATTGTTCCGAATGATTAAAGTTTTATAGGGATCGTTTCATATTATAAATCTGGGCAGCAGGTGATTTCAATGACTTCGTGTCCCCAAATGTCATTGGATTCATACGTAATTGAGCGATCGAGACACGGGAGCGGAATGGAAGTTTGCTTTGTTAAAAGCACGGAATGCAAGGAATACTAAGAGTGTGAAGCAATGCTGAGGAACTTAAAGGGACCAGTGACTTCGGCTCTTTGGGCTAATAAAAGAGTTTGTTATGAATTGAATATGGTTGGGAAGATGTTTTAAGAGAAGGATATATCGATTCACACAATGATCCCTCGAAATTGTGTGGTTTTCCTTTTACTTTGTGATCTAACACAGTCTGCCATTTTGTAGAACCAAATGTTTGACTTCACTCTTTGGTTCATCAGAATATCAGACCATGTCATAAAATATACTTAGGTCTGAGTCAATATTGTTTATCTTATTTAGCGATCAAAGCACGAAAAAAGAAGGTTGTTTGGATTAGAAATATAACACGCAAATAAAGTAAGTAAAAATACAATGTTGTGTGAAGGTAGATATACATACAGCTCCCAATAAATCCATACGGCAACAAAGATTTAAACAAACAAAATACATTTCCCCCTTTTTTAATTATAAGGTTTTCATCGGCAAGCACAAAGTAGAGTGCAACCTGCGAAGGTGTTATTGCAGGCGAATTGGTGACAAATGCTTCAGCAGGGATGGATTTTTCTCCTCGAGGATACAGAGAGAATGGTCTTGTAAATATACCCTAAAGATATAGGTATTATTGGTGTTTCTCGGGGTGTAATGATCTAATAACCTGCCCATGCCCATTAAGTCAACCGTGAGATAGAGTAAAAACAAGCGCCACATGGGACCGTTATTTATATTGGTTTGTGTGTATGACTATGAGAGTCTCTGCACATCGGGAATATCTCCATAAACATACATTATTACAATATTGTACTGCTTGGGGTGATTATGCAACCGAATCATATTTCTAAATAAATACTTTTCGAAAAATGTTTGTCGAACCAATAATTATGTTAGACTCAGAGATGTTTAACACTTACAGAATACTTGTCTTTCTACATTTTACAACAATATTGCGTTAAAATAGGAATATCTAATTTAAAAAAATAATTTCCCCCAAGACAGATTTATAGCAAGGATAATTATTTATTCCAGAACACAATATGTTGCGGTTTACAGTCGTATAACTTATTATATACAGGCCAGATGGTACCGTATAATTAGAGCCGTTGCTCGGTCTTCTCTCATCAGTCGAATTTCCCGGAAAATCCCCGGGAGTTATTCCTTTTACAGATACGACAATAACAAACTGTGATACAGTTAATTAAGCACTTAATGTCGTTTGTTGTATTGTACGCCTGGACTTATTAATGAAGTTGTATTGAAAACATTTTACCAAGGCCTTCATAAAAAAAAATGATAACAAAGGTCTCTTCTGATGAGAGGTCACACTGGGAGTTGGGCATATTACAACAGTTTGATTAAGTGGTCAAGTTAAAAACTAAAAGTACTAGAAAATGCCATTAATGGCTGTGCTGGGATGAGTTTCTCATAAAAATCATATTAATAATAATTATAATGATACACATCATACACAATGACAGAAACATTGCACCAATAAACACCCACAATAAACCAACCCCATGGAACCGAAAGGATACAAAACAAAACAAACAATGTAGAAAACAAAAACAAACAACAACAAAAACAATAACAGCAGCAGCAACAACAACAAGAACAGCAACAGCAACAGCAGGAAAAAAATCCAATACTGACAGAAATTAGTACACCTTTAGCGTCACTTCTGGAAAACGGAGAACTGATAAAGTTGGTGCGTTTCATTAAACCCTGGGTCTCTCAAGTGGAACCAAATATATTAAAGTCACACCTTACTTTATTAAGAATCCTCCCAATCAAAATCTAATAAGCACTGACACATTGTGACATACGGTGGACATCGATCCTTAAAGATGCGTCCAGTTTTTTGTGCCTTATCAAATTGTAATTGACCCTTTAGTCTTCTCGAATTGATTGGTTTTACGAAACTGTTGTTTTTAGATAAACTACTAATTTCTATTAAAGAAAAAAAAGACACTGTTTTACAGTCTTTTGATCGTTTTTGTAAAGATTCATTTCTAAGAATTGTCAATTGAAAAATTGTCAAAGTGGTTAAAATATTTTCCGTTCACAAACGTCAATGTGAACCTTCACATTTTCCATGAGAATTCCTCAAGGATTGTTAAAACTTGTTCGTTTGATAAACCGAAGCACACGAAATTAACGTCACTTTGCCAACAAATTCTCCACAACATTTTGATTGTGGGAAATTAGGTCTCCCACAAAGCCAATCGATTTTCCAAATTTAAAGGAATTAACGGAAGAGCGAATGTAGGAGAACCAGACGCCATTTCACACAATACGTAATTAAGTCACAATGTCAGTGTGAACGTGATCGATTTCAGCGCGCGATCGCGCCATCTTTAATTTTTTTTGTCTACACGACGTTACCCACGCTTGCTATCATTGTCTGATAACAGGCGCCAATTTAAAAACTGGTTTTACTTTCACTGCACTTTACAACGAGGTCAATGTAAGTGACTATACTTATACTAAAAAGTACACATGAGATTCAGATCTTTTCGCGATAGGAAATTTAAATATGTATGTGACATGTATTTATTTGATTTATTTGTCCTTCTCTTTGCATAAAACCTAACATCTTTCTACCTGGTAGAGAGAGAACCCTTTGCACTCAACACCTGGGCCCAATTCCATGGCTCTTCTGACCGCAGACCTCTGCGCTTAAAGGGACACATTACCTTCAAATTTAGGCTCTTTTATTTTTATTTTTATGAAATGAATATGGTTGGAAAGCTTTTTTTAAAGATGAATAGGATGATTCACATGGATATCCCTTTTTTGTGAGGGGGGGGGGGTAATTTAATAAGAGAACACGGTCCGCTATTTTGTAGAACCACATTCGGCGAACCATATGTTCTGCTGTTTGTACTTCAAAAGGCACATTTATGTTTCTGTACACACTACACACACACACTAATTAACACACACCGTGGGTGTTTTTGTAAATGGACTCTGATTAAGGATAAGGAGTATTTCCAAACTGAGAGAGAGAGATTGAGAGACTGATGAAGACAACGTCCCCCTTTAACGTTACCATTCTCCGCATACAAGATTGGTGCCAAGTTTCTCAGTTAATAGCTGAGTGGGCGAAGAATGCTCAGTAATAACAAATAAAAAGAGCCATGATATTGGGAGTCAATCGGTACACGAATGCAGCCAAGAGTATACCTCACCTATCAGTGTATTTTGTATTCCCATAGTTACATTAACGTAATAGGTCTGTTCCGATGATTGCTTGCATTGAAAAGACCAAATCAAAGTAATCTTGTCATAAGTCAACAAATTCAGCCGGCGTTTTGCGTCCCCTTTGACAAATGAATAAAAACGGTTGTTCGTGTTATTGACGCAAACTTACTAAATAACAAATGCGGTAAAATTTTCGGTCAAAACTGCAACACTAATATTATAATTCAAACAAATTATCAAACTATTTGCCACACGGACAACATTGACAATTGCCACAGACAAGGATCCGCACTTTATGTGACCAAAACAAAGATGAAAATTAAGAAACAAGGGAAAGTTTAAGCTCAATAGGTCTTCAGAGTCCGAGGAAATAGTGAAGAAGAAAAACACCCACTTTTATGCTTCACTGTAATCAAGCACTGGGTTTTAGACTTCCCAGATCAAAACAAATTGTTTCACTCATTTAAAAAAAACATTATTGTTATCAGGCAAAAATTATCCAAGTGAAGTCTTACCAATTTTGTGTACATCCTTGATTGAAGCTTGACTCTGATTAAAAATGAAATCAAGGGACTTATTTGTCTGTCCGGCTTTTTTTCTTAAACTGAAAAATAAATCAGATCAAAATGAAACAGACACTTGATGATAGTAACAACTCCTCTTTATTTTACCCAGAGGTACTGCTGCCCCTAAATCACACTTAACACGAACCAAACCAAATTACCCTAAACGCACATACCAAGCATATACTCGCACTTGTCATTCCCAGTCATATGATTCAACATTCTGTTGCCTGAATGTCATGACTTCATAATATCTTTCATGACATAAATACGGTCCATGATATAGTGCCCAAAGCACTGTAGAGGACAGAGAAGCTACTGCACCCGAGCATAACAAACTGTAATTATGCCACAACTATTACCGTCTGTTTTTGACATCTTGCAAAAGCTAATGACGGCTTTTACAATACAATTATTGAACAAAAAGAAGCACCGTAATAGTTTTTACGTTTCCTTACAACCAGGGTAATTAGCCTCTTTTACTGTCATGTAGTTAGGACTTAACTCTTAAAGGTATTTTTCTGCATCATTGTGTGTCAAACCATATTGTTCGCAGGAATTTGGAACAAACATTGTATTGTTTTATGAACAACGTGTTTGTAAAAAATAGCAGATTGTAATTCTTATTTTTCTGTCTGATGTCAGGCAAAGAGCTCCATATCTGATAGAAAAAAGACACATCAAAATATGCCCTTCTTACAGTTTATGATGCAATTGTAAAGACACCCAGTTACTAGTAAGCCTGCTTATTTAGTCTTGTTGTTTATCAAGAGTATTCTATTTGTTTAAATTCAATAGACTTATCTTTGGTAACTGGTATTTTTTCCGTAAACACTGATATCTTTCACCATACGTAGACAACATGTTTTTCTGCCCTGGTAATAATATTCTATTCTTTAATTCGATTAAAAGATGAAGGTTATTTTAATTCCATTGATTTATCATCACATTTTGAACGGACTAGTCATCTCTCACCCTTAATGATAATATAAGCCAGCGGTTTGTTTTCATTTGGAATTTAATTTAGCAGTTATTGCTACAATATTGAGAAGTCCAGGGACTGCACTCGACTTCTCTTTAATCACGGAGGCGCACAAGTCGTAATTCGCGCATTATTGGTTGTCAAGCTTATCAAACCCAGCTGGAATGAATCCACAATGGACTTTTAAGATCTGCACTGTATCAAAAGTGGATACCTCCCCTATTTAGAGGAACAATATTTGAATGACACTTTTGTTTTCTTTGACAACGTTGTTGAGTTGGAGGAAATCAAAATATTACAAATCATCGAACGGAGTTTGTTTGCTTGGTTATTTCCATAAAAAAGGTGGTGAAAAAACGTAAATTTTTGCTGCATAAATCGTCTGGGCTTTACTTTTTTGTAAAATTATTTTCCTTAAACTTTACAAGGATATTTTGTATTGATCCTGGAGCTCAGTTACATAACACGGATACTAGTGAGGAGCGAGGAACGACAACATAACTTATGCACATGACGTCATTTGAGTAGGGGGCGCCCTCTCCTGGGGTCAAATGGAAGTTGTTTGTCTCCTTTGCGCCGCGTGCGTTTCCTTTGTTTCTTGGTTTACCTCTAAGATGGCGACGTGATGACGTCATAAGGTCTATAACACGTCAACCCAGAGTTTCACTATGAAAAAACAACAACCCCACATTGAACACATTGCATACTTGGTATGTTAGGTCTACTGCAGAGGTCAACGATTCATAACAAAAACAAAAGTAAAACTTGATTAAATTGAATACATGTGTTTAAAGGTTGGCATTATACACATTGAATGTTTATTCCTGAAATGTGCATATGAAGACTGTTGAGTTTAATCCTGTGATGCTTACGATTTGAGATTGAAATCTGTCACGGGTGAATCCATTCTAATCCATCACTTCTTTCGACTGAGAAAGAGTGAAAAAGAAAAGAAAATCAATTCTCTGTGGAAGAGGGTTGGCCTACTTATTTCAACAGAATGACAACACTAAACGCTAAAGTATTTACCATGAATTCACGGTACCATGTTATGCGTATTAAAGGAATAGGTTTATGTATTGTTGGAAAACTTAAATCCGATCATGTTTTCAATCGCAAACTTATACTCAAATTCTGGTTCATGGGTTTTCGGGTTTAAAGGTAATTCAATTGGGTTTTTTACAGACATGAAGAAAAATTGTACATCCAAGTTACAACATGATTACTTACTTCGATGGAAGTATATATTTTCCCCAAGTATCGAGTGAAACCGTGTCGCCAGGTGTTGTATCATTTTGAAGGAAAATGCAATTTTGCATAATTTTGGAGCGATGGTCGGCCGAGTTTTTACACAACAAGATCTGTCTGACTGTTTAAAATTGTTACCATTTGTCTCACGGCTTTGGACACAACTGGCATAGTAACAAGATGGTCATGGTGCACAACTTTATAATTCAGTTTTTTCCCACTATTTATTCGTGACTCCATTGACTAATTGAGCTGAAGTTTTTACAGGTTTGTTATTTCATATTGGCTCAAATAACGTGGATGCTGGTGTTTGACAATAACCAATGCTTTCCATTCGCTCAAAGTGCAGCAATTCACAACTTCACAAAGTTGATAGGTAAGGAATTTCGAATGAAATTTTCGTGACCCCAATTTCTAGGAGACCTTTTATATATGTAGTGTTTTTATAAATACCGACAACCAATGCCACCTTATTTTGTGTATAGTTGCCACACGCCGCAATTGAAAACAGTGTAATTTTTTTTTCTAAAAGAGAGCATTCTGCTGCATGTCGTTAATGCCAATTTGTCGAGCGCATTTATGAGATTTGCTAAAAGTCAAGTCAAATTGAAGTTGATTGTTTTAGAATATTAATTACGCAAAGCTTTACCCACGAGACACGTTTATGGCTCTAGATGTTGCGATAGCAATTTGGATGACGTATCTTTCCAACCAATCGGATTTGTCTTGATGTATCAGTAGTGAACCGTGGCCTTTAGATGACGCATCACCTGCTACGGCATGGGCTTCAGTATCATGTTACCTAATAACCAAACTCCATCAGATTGAAGGGATCACTGCCAACAAATTGTTCGTAGCAAATACCTTCGGTTAATCTCTTATATTTGTTACACTAGTTGTCTGAATGCACGAGGCTGTTCCCCTTCCAAGTCAGTATGTTCTCGCGTTCAGTTCTTTTTAGCAAGGTGCAACATTTACCTCCCTTTTATAAAGCCGTTGCAATAACTATTAGTAGACTTTTACTAAATAATAAACCACAAGGGAAACTGAGTGGATAAGTATAACTAATTTTGGAGTTAACAGAAATAATTACTACATGGCGGGATTTGAGCCTTGGACCCCCAGGTTGTTTGTGCTAGTGCTCTACCCTTCTGAAATAATAGCCCTGCTTTGGTGGTTTTTGTTTTGTTTTGTTTTGTTTTTACTGCACTAACTCTACGTTCAATTTTAATACAGGTTCTCTGTATTCAACTCTGTGACATTAATATCTTGCTATATTTTGACTCTCGGCTTGGACGTATCGGCATTTTATAGCCCCTTTTCAGGTACGAGACAGTCCTGACCTTAATAGAAACCTCGACGAGTTCCTCTTGAAATCTCAATCTGTCACTTTTCTGCTAATATTGTTCAGAGAGCTGCTCTCAGTCCAATGTTCAAACGTATGCCATGTCAGTCTCTCAAATTTTATTCTTGAAGAGGGCAGTCAGAATGTCCGGGTTTTCAGTTTGAAACACTTGTTTAAATTAAAGGGGAAACTCAGCTTTTTTTGTATTGATCGCTTTTACCATCTAGAAATTCCGTACATTAAACATGTCAGAGGTGCATAGAAACATGTTTGATTATCGACAGTACTCAATCTAGTTTGTTTAACAAAATGTGTCAGTGTTTTATAAGCTCCTATTACCGCTTGATCAATTTGACGGACCTGCCCTTTAAAGAAACACAAGTGTATTTACTTGAAAGCTACTCTTTATATAGCCCCCTGCCAAGCAGACCGTATTTTTATACATATATATATTGTAGCGAACAGCTCTTGAACAGAACACAATTTCCCCCCGTTAGGTACTTGTTCATGGCACGACCTGAACTCGTATTCGAGAGGTATATACAGGTACGACAGGTATGATATATCGATTCAAGCTCGGTCACTTACCTTTATTATTTACAGGTTACAATTTGCGATAAGTCCTCCCTTATTATGCCGCCGTTATATTCCCATTAACTTTTGACTCTTTTTATCGCTTAGAAGATTGTGGTCGCAGTTAAGTGACGTCATCAAATTTTTATAGGCCTGCGTCCTCGTTAGTAGATATTATGATTCCAGACAGGTCACACAAGTCGACCTATTCTAGGACAGAATGTAATTTATTAGTAAAGCATCGATGTTTTATACAATGTTGTTTCTAGAAAGCTTTTAGCTTAATTAGCCTCTAGATAAGCCTTCTTTCCGGAAACTACGGTTGATTATATTACAACAAATTTTACTTGCGTAATATCTTGCCCAAAGTGGTCCCAGTTGCACATTCAAAATTCAAAAGCTTACGATCTGAGTCGATAAAAAGCTCGTTTTTGTCTCGTGGAAAATATTCCCATATGAAGTTGTATGTGCACGCAAAACACATACAAATGGAAAGTACATTTAAAATAACTTACACAAACAGTGGAATAATGCCCTTTTAAACAAGATCTTGCAAAACAAGATCTTGCAAACACTTTTTTACCCTTGTCTCTGAGGTTGCTATGGTATTGTTTCTTCTATGAATCTTGGACCCGAGAGTGCATGTATACTTTACTCACTCTAGAGTTAGGGTTACTGATGTGCAAAAAAAGTGGCAATTTATATATGAGACGTTTTAATTATAAACACTTCTGTAGAAGAAGTGAACAAACCCCATGCATGCAGCTGCGTAATTCAGTCATTATTGGTTTTCCAAAAGTGACCTAGAATGTTTCCCGTGTTTGAGATTCAATTCCCAAATGACCAGATATCATTAACTTGTCCCTACTCATCGATGTTTGCTAAAAATGATATGGTGAATCTGTCAGCACAATTCGGGAAGTTGACACTAACTGGATAATGTAACGCTTTTAAATCGGTTCTGTTGTGTCATAAAATTCCCTGGTTGTTTTCACCCATCAGGATCTCAGTTTCCTCTTACTGATTTCGGGCGAAGGGTAATGAGAACACGGTTGTTTGCCGTCTGCAAACCACTGTCCTTCCCATCCATCACGCACGCAGATAGATAACCCGCGATGTAATTGAAACTTAGGAGAAAGAAATTGAGTCTGATCATTTGTGAGTTTGTTGCTTCACTCAGAAGCAGTACTTTGAAGCATTGATTTCGACATTGGGAGTACTTCGCAACCACGGTCAAGAACAAATACAATATTTTCTTGATATTGTGAAGGGAATAGGCTACCTAGAGTAAAGGGATGCAAACATGGACAATAAGTGGAAGATAAAGAGAAAAAGCAAAATAAAAATAGAGCAGTTCTGAGTACATTAGCGAAGCGGGTTTAGCGTGTAACTTAAACATTATACATGTATACAGCATACTTTACAACCGATCAGGCAGGTATTTCCCCCTCATTTTGTTCGGCACTCTTGTTTTCGTCTTAACCTATTTTCCTTGTCCTTCTTTTAGAAAAGAAATGGTAAACTTTATTGGGGAAATGCACCCGGTGTCCCGCGGGTCTCAGATTAGTATTGTGTGCAATTGTGCATTGATTGTGGTAGATATCACACATAATCGGTGTTACTTCAAAATGATTATTCAATACTCAAAGGCCAAATAAAGAGATAAGAGTAACTTCAAACATATCATGATGAAATTACAATCTTGGCCAAATTCTGTGAGGTTACTATGAAACATTTAGATCTGTAGCCTACGTGCAATAGCAACCCTATCTATACTTGGGCCTAGCTATTAGTATGTATAACATATCAAGTAGCATAACGAGAGGAGACTGGGAACGATTGATCGGCGTCAATAATTAATAATAATTGAACTAAACGCACTTTTCTTAAATGGGTTAAATCCCTGTAGAAAACAGGTTGAAAAAGTCAGTGAATTTCGGTGACCAGATAACCTGATCTTCATTAAGTTATAAATGCGCATAATAACCTTTTCGAATGAAGTATTTTGGTTTTCTAAAAAAAGGCATAAATATGAAAGTGGGCCAAAGCGAAAGATATCGCAGGGGCCGGAACGAGTTGTCACAAAAGAAAAATCTATGAAATTGATTCTTGGGCTGTATCTTATTTTAAGGTAATGGTATATTGATATAATGTTTTTATTTGAATGCTGTGAAATAGGTCACGTCTGAATAATCGGCTGCGGCTGCTGCTGGGTCTTAGCAACAGCCGCAGCTGTACAAACACTAAGGTCTTATCCGAGTTAGCGGCTACGGCTACGACTGTTCCTAAGGGTGTTGATAATGGCGTCTTATAATTGGATGTTTGATGATGCGGTGTCTAGCCGTAGCTGTAGCCGTAGCTGCTGATTCAGACACAACCTAATTCGGACATAGCCATACTACTCAAAACTCACTTAATGTAAAAATGGCGGATGGACCTGGTGATGATCAAACATGTTTCTCTTAAACACCGGCATGAGCACGCCACTCTGTGTGCATATGGCATACACTCTGTGAACAATCAGAGGTCCATCCAAAGGCAAGGTTTTTAAACACTATGTGGACTTACACGCGTCCACATAGGGTTTTCACCAGTGTCAGGGAGTTATCCATTTTAATGAATAAGAAAATAACGAGATTGGAAATAAACGAACATGATTATCTTTTATGTCAATATTATTGAAAATCATATTACGCTTGTTCGTGATACACTCTGCATATGCCAATTACAACAGGTTGTTATATTAAGCCGATTTGAGGCCCTGGGCCTTGCCCACGTAGTTTTGAATGAAGATACAAGGTCAGTTCCATTTGAAAAGATTGGGCTTTTGAAAAACTAATTTTATCTTTATTTAAATCGAAACTATGCATATAATAATATTTCTTCTGTGTGTATTAATTCCTGCCATGGATAACAAGAGCGAACAAACTGTTACGTGTAGTCGTGAGTATTCGTGAGTTCAAATTGACCCGGCGCAGATGACGTCACTAGCTCAGGGCGCCCTCAACCTAGAGGTAAAAAAAGGTTGCTTCTCAGGCCTATGTCACACGTTCACTTAAAGTGTTTTTCCAGTGTTTCAACAACGTTTTACGTCTAAGGTTAGGGCGGAATGACGTCACTGTGTAAGGGTAACACTTTATAGAGCCGGATGTTTTGACCAGCACGTTGTCTTCAAAGTTCGTTATATGAACTTGATTTATGTGCGAAATTATATTTATCCAAAATGTCGTAAAGGTCCGACCTTTAAGTCTGCCGAACGCTGTGGATATCGTACGATATAATGGTTATTCCAAGGACATCATAAGTACTTAACGTCATGCAGTCCGAAGGAGGCAAGTACCAGACCTTATGTGGCATATGTCACGTCAGGTGTGTCGAAGCGTTACGCTGCCAGATGTTCCAACTAATGCGCGTGCGCTTGGGGTTCGGATTATCTCGTATAGTGACCACGGCTCGTTTGAAGTTCGTTTTTGAATCAATCCGGTAAACTACGATGCGCAATATGCCATAAATACACGCACAGTAAATACCGCTGCTTGTGAAATTTTAGTTTGACTCATAGCAAATTTTCACAAACAGCAGTAGAGACTCGGCAGGTGGGTTTACACCCGAATAACAGTTTTTTCTGACTCGACAATGAAATAAGAAAGAATTGATACAAATTTGTAAAGCGCAATCTTTCTTTGACCAAATAACATATAACCAAACTCTCTGAAAAAGACCCCAACGTACCTCGAAAACCCGCCCAAAACCCCACACCTCCCCCCCCAAAAAAAATTCAAGAAGAAGTAGAAGAAAAAGAAACACCACGTGATATTTATCCCGTATATCACTATAATTCTTTACTGTCTACGCTGCATTTATATCGTTGTGAAATACAAGTGGAAATGTTTATTTAATTTTCTGTTCCGGTTATTGATGAAAAGTTGATTAACAACACATTTCGCTGCTCGAAATAGTTAAAGGAGTTAAATTTTATAGATATGTGTTTTTGTTATTACTATTAATGACCCAACATATGTTTGTGTGCAAATTTGGTTACGGAAACCTTACTTTATGAAAAGTAACGTCGTTGAAGTAATTGACTGAGGGAATTCGTTTCGGCTATCACTCTGGAAGCTTTTTAAAGAAGAAAATAACCGGCCGTTGATCCATGGTGACAACCTTTCAGTTAACACAAAGCAAGTTGAATATCACTGTTCACTAGTATCTGAGTGTCCCTAAAAGCTCTCTAAATTTAGACAAAATGTGTACACTCAAGAACTTCCAAGTCAGAAATGGTCACGTGAGGCCTGATCCATAAATGTGCGTCAGTATGACCCAGAATTAGTGTCAAATCGACCACGAATCCAAGTTAGAATCACGAAGAAAAAAAAAAGAGAGAAGAAAACAGTTTGGGCTAGGCCCCCTGGAAAAGGGGCCAACCCCCTGGAACGAAACCTGGGTGAGTTCTCACCGGGAGTTGTTAGAGTGTGTATTTTTATACGTTGTAAAAAAATAATAAATTTGTAAAAAATATGTTTACGCCCGACTGTGATTTACACCTAAAGCTGTTTGCCCAAAGACGGTATACAATGAAAGAGGTTGAACATTTCTAAGATTTGGCTACTTGTATATTACCTTAACTTCTATTAAACATGGACGCATTTAAAAAGACATTTTATCAGGGTGTGCCTTACCTTTAAATAATCAATTCCTGCAGCAGTATGAAGGGACTGACTACGGGCAAACACTAGTCACTCCATAATGTCCTTCAACTAAATCGTTGCTAGGGATATGATAGGAAAGGACAGGTGAACAGTGAAGGGTAGCAGGACGAGATGCCTCCCTGACCCCAAATCAACAAATTTATTTGGGCGGGAGAGCGGCCGTCTGTCCCGATCGAGGGGCTATTTCCGAGCGGCCTTCCGCTTAAGACTGCCGCTTTTTGCATTATCCCCCGGGCGACGAATACACTCTTTGCACGACTCACTCTTCGCTCTTCTTCGGTGCCGGTTGAGAAAATATTTATGGAAGGCTTCGACCGCGGTATGTAAAAAAAAAATATATGTATAATATAAAAAAGAAGACTAACAGATTAGGATGGAAATCCATATCATTGTGTCCTCGAAGTATATATATTACGAGGGGACATAGATCACTTTACTACTTCATTTAATTCCATCTTACGCGATTAGTGGCAGATTTTCTTTTTTAAAGCTGTGTTTAAAGTCAAATTCAGCTAACTTTCCTTTGAATCCGAATAAATCTCCGCCCACGTGATTGATAAAATAATACAATTGTTGGGGAACGAGTGTGTCTTTGAGTAGTGACAAGCCTTATCGGTAACATATCTTCGATTGGAATCAGGAATAGCGAACGATAATGATCAGACGAAATAATAAATAATTCATTTGATTTATGGAAACCGCCAAGCAAAACCGTTAGCATAGCTTCACCGTTATCATACATTTCTAATGTTGAGACATTTAAAATTAAGTATACGTTTGTTTCCCTTTTTAGAATTAACGAGACACTTCTACTCTTTCTGTTCACTTCCTTCAAGCTTGTTCATGCCCTCAGCCATCCCTTGACCTTAGCAACCTCCACGGTCTTGCTGTACCGTAAATTGTCTAAACGATAACGACGTTTCATTCAATAAAAGAACACCAGCCAATTCCCCAGAGCACCAGCTACAAAATGCATCTTCAATTACTCTTTAAAGAAAATTTTAACCGATTCCTTTTTTTGCCACAAAAATCACAAGTCTTCACACTCTGTTACATAATTTGTTATAAGAACATGTAAATATCTAAATCAGAGTATAAACTGGATTAATTCGATAATTAACAGAGCATTTATTACATTCTTAATGACCTTGGCAAAAGCGACTGAAGGTAGACTTCCTCGCCCGACCTTTGCTGATGATACTCGCATATTTTCCAACAGTATCGCTCGATACCATCCAAACGTTGTATTTTGCTTACCTTTTTCATGTGGCCTAAATTCTCAAATTCAAATGGTTGACTTAATTAATCTTTTGCATGGTTCCCTCAATATTCTCAAATTATCAATGTATTTGTTGATCTGTTTTATGGATTTAAATGTCCAATTATTCCCATATCAATATTAAAAACATGAAACACCAAACACATCGTATCGATAAATCATTGATATGATTGCGACATCACTCGATGCAAAATGACACCTTCCACAGTCCCATTATGGTTTGATTATGACATGTTTCACACGAGTAGCTAGTGAGTTGCGGCTGACATTTTGCTAACCTTCCCACTTGCTATTGATTTGCAAGATGCATGACGTCAGTTTTGGCTCATTTCGTTCCCAAAACCCTCACGCAGATAACAGAAGGAATAATAGATACATGTCAGGGAGACTTGGAAATGTAATTAAGCGTAAACCAAGGCCCAAATTCAAAAAAATACTGTATTAGCTCGGCAGATATTCTCCGGGCACCATTCGCATCATCATTCAGTTACAAAGCCTGTTCGGTGGTAGCCCTGATTTTATCTCTGTGCTCAAGTAAAACTTTAGCCCAGCAGACGTTCTGTGCCAAGCGATATCAATGGCATATGGACAATTGCACTTGACGATACTAACAATATTTTTGAAGGAAATTTCTAGATGAAATAAAGGAGAGCCAGGCTCTGACTTTATTGGCCATTTTGTAAGCCTGTTGCCGGTTTTGTAGGCCAGGCCGTGCCATGGCACACTGCGTAGGCAGGTGCCCGTTTTGTAACCCTTCCCTGTGCTAGCTCTGTGTGTAGGACAGTGGAAATTGACGAGTGCACACATACTTCTGGCGCGACGTCTGTGTACACAGCATGTTTAGAGTTTTGACCAGCACTGTAAGCTTTCAGGGAACAGCCGTCGTATTTCTCAGAGCGGTTTTTGATTAATTAAACTTCTCCCCAGTTGTAAAAAAGGTGGTTTGTAAAAGTTGAGAATTTATAGAAAATATCCACAATCAAAGTTGGAGTGTGTTGTCTTATTAAAAGTTATGTCTATACGGCAGGTTGTTTGTGGATTTCTTTTTCAGAATGTACTTTTAATATGGCCAGGAGGAAAGAAAATAGAGTTTGTTGTTTAATTTTTTATTTATCGCTGGTTTGGTAACTCTTATCATATTTAGTGCTGATTCGATGTGTGCTTTTTCGTGGTCTGTAGGCTTAACTATTGCTTATGTACAGACTCTGCCACAGTATATTCAACTTTGAGTACACAGTTTAAAGACGGTTATCGAAAAATTTTTAAAAGGTCAAATAAGCAAAACACATTGACTATAAATTGGAAACATGTTTTTTCTCCCTCTCTATTTTTTTTCGAAAGGGGAGGGGATTACCGACAAAGCACACCTACTCCTTGTGATTGCTTGTTTCACTGCGTCGTACTATGGGCTATCCATACATGCTTTTTCTCTTGGAACTTGTTATCACACAGCAAATGCTAGGCGATCACAAATTTTCAGGGCACTTACGTCCTCGCATAATTGCATCAGAGAGCCATATCTCGGGCGATAAATATCACTTGCCTATGGATGGGGTTGGACTAGTACCTCTCCGTGTAAAGTCATACCGTTGTGGGAGATTTTATGACGGTGTTGTTTTCTTGTCTGGATTAAGTACCTGTCAATCTGAAGGTGAGTTTTGAATTCGTGTATTGATCTGATCGAAAGATCAAAAATCACTTGGAATCGATTGTTCAATAATGGGGTGTAGAGAAATAGTCGTTGTGTTTTCATTTATGTTTGAGTGCCTTCACGAGACGACTGATAATGGCAATACAAGCCTTTGCCGTGCTAAACTGCGGGATTCACATTAATGCCTAAAATGTCTGATTGCTAAAGTGGAAGTTGTCACAATTTGTTTTTTACTTTTTGACGTATTTTATCAGCAAATATTAAACTCGCAGTGACATTATCATGTACATAGACATTGGTAACTTCTTGTATCATATAGTTGACGCTATTGACGCTCTCCGCTGATGACATTGTAACATGATAACTGCTACCGTATGTGTCCTGTCTACGTTAAAGTTATTACTTGGCAGGTAGACAAGACCCAATTTGTTAACATGTTTGTTAAGCAGGAAAACTTGTAAGAAATTAATTTGCTAAAGTGGGTAAATCGGCAACAGTTGAATGTCCACTGCGGACCACGTTGGCTAGCAGCTCTGTTTTGGTTACTGGATTGTATGTAATTTTGCCACGGACCGAAACTGAGTAAATACATGTAAATAGTATTAGCAACTCTAAACGAGTTTCTTGGAAACACCAGGTCCTTGACAAAGTGTTGACTTCCTATATAATTATTTTAATTCTAAAGGTGCATACCTTTCTCGTAATTCAGTCAACATCCCCTGTTTTCAGTTACATTCGTAAGCAATATCGAGTCGCATAGACCTCTTCTTTGTTCAAAATGGCTTTGAGTACTTCCATGTGAATGACGGAACCTAGGTCAGAATTGATCCAGTTCCTGGCCTCGGGGCCTGACTCATCTCTGGGTCGGTGTGACCCGAATTCTGGATCAAAATGACCCAGACTTGGATCAAGCTGATGCAGAAACTTAAATCCCATATGTAAACCTGTTTTGGGGTCAGCCTGCCCCACGTAAGGGCCTCTATAGTGTATTACCATCTGAAAGGGTGCATCTAACGGCAAATGCAATGCACGTGTTAAAATTCCAAAAAGCATAATAATTCAGAAATGTGGTTCCCTGTTAAAATTGTGTGATATTTTGTATTAGAAGTTAAAGGTGTTTTGACACTATCCTGCCTCGTTAAACATGCATATTCATTAGGTTCTTGTGATGTCATACCGACATCGTAGAGGTTAAACAGTGATGAAACAATGGAAAATGCATGGATGTGTACGCACAGCCCACATGATTCGCCAACAGGCAATCTTCTTTTGTTTTCTAGCTGAGGGCGCCCTACTTAAATGACGTCATGTGCATAGGGTCTTGCAGAGTCAGCTTCAATGACGGGCTCTGCATTATATGAGTAATTGCTATTAATGTCACTATCTGGTTACTGGGATCTTTTGAGAAAAAAAAAACTTAAGTTGTTGGGGGAACTTTGTTGGCTGTTTAGCCAAATATTAAACGTCGGTGTACGACGAACAACGTCTCCTGATGTCACAGAACAGCGCCATCACTTGTCAGTCACTAAGTGTGAGAGGAGTTAAAACAAATTTTCTGAAAAATGTGGCTTTGCGCTGCCACAGAGTCTTGATACAATGCAGAAATTCTCGATAAAAAATACATCTAAAAACATTCATCAAATCAAAATGTTAAATGAATTGAATTGAAATATACAAAGAAATATGAATAGAAAAAATAATGTCTATTTTTTTCTCAAGATTCGATGCAGTTTCATCTAAAAATTATTGTCTGTCATTCCACATCACTAATTTAGGTCAACAGTAAACCGGTGTGTCCCTTTAAAATCAAAACTGAAATGTTGACAGGTTGCAAATTGTATCCGTCGAATAATATATATAGCTAAACAACCTAAAATATCCTTGTCATTTAATGGTATTTTCCCCGGTTTAGGGTAAAAAATGTTATTTTCAAAGGTTTACAGCTAATCTATTTTTAACGGTTCTTATTGCGTGGGAAGTTATGTTGCCTACGTCAATGCCAACACATTTCCTTAACAACACCCTGATATCGCGAATGGAACATGGGGTCGAAAATGGCATTTATTGAAGAAATCTGATATTGTCAAGAAGGTGCCCCCGAGCCCTCATCTGTCCTCTGTCGCTGAAGGCTGAAATGACGGTACATCAGTCCCGGCTCTTCTCAGATGAGATAATCTTGACGGGGAAAAAACCTGCAAAACAAGTCTCAAATATGCAACACTTTACTGGGATGTAGATGTGGTATGTATTCAGTGCGTCTGATGCCGAAACAACGAACGGTGATGTACCATTACCGTGCTTGCACTGCCCTGAGGTATCAAATCGGAAGCACCGAAATTTACGAGGTTGGATTGCGACTCTCTCCGGTATGAAGTTGTTTAACGAAATGTAATTACCATTTAAATAATAGATTTCTCTACTTGTCAGATGAGTGCACCATCTAAAGAACAACCTGTTGTAAAGTGCTGTATTGCGGACGCGGTTGCGATGTTTAATACTTTTGCTTCATTGCATAAGAACACTTTTTTGATGAGTTTTAAGTTCGATATTGTAAGATTGTTAATCTGCATTTTCATTGATCCAATTAACAGGTAGATATATACCGCAGTTCAATGGTGTATTTCATCTTAGTGCAGTTCACTAGGTTTCCTCCATTAGTTCTTTTCTGCAAAATGTCTTGAGTGTCCATCGCCTTGAGTGCAATCATTTTTTATTGACAAGACATTAGCGTCATCATGGCGTTACCAGTAATGCTAATTTTAGCCATTGTTCATTAATTGTGTACTACCTTTATGTTTAGATTAATACGTCTGCACAAAAAACCAATGGAAGTGGCAACCATGTTGTGACCTTTCCCTACAATTGCAAGTTTGTATCCAAACTATGTATCACGGCAGGAATTTGTCTGGTCCCTTGTTCTTGTATGTTATTCAGAGCAAAGAAAATAAATTATAATACAAACAAAAAGGATGAAAAAAAAACAGGAGAAGAAGAAGAAGAAAAATAAAATAAAAAATCTAGTACGTTGCTTTATCGAAGTCTGCATCCTACCTTGGATTGGACAGACATGCCATCAAGTTGGGTGTGAATGTAGGTACAATCAAAACACTTGCTGATTTCTTCCAAGTAACCTGTTTCTTGCGGTCCTTACGTTTTAAGCGACCCTGATATTGGAGTTTAGACGGTGCACGTTTTATCAATTACGAAGGTAGATGGGGAAGGTTTGCGAGCTTGGGATGGAGGTTGCATGCATTACTACCAACAGGAGCATTAACACGTGTAGTTCTGATTAAACGTGGTTATTGATCACTATGCCATGATTTATTCAATGATATTAGCGGTGTCTCTTATGTATGTAGCACAACACATTTGTAGCTATCGATTCGGTGCAGAACCGAGATCGGAGACTCGGCTTTCTGTGTTTGTATACCTCAGCTCGCTTGGGATGGGTTGGCATCGAATTCTGTGATTCCGCATGCTATGAGCTGCATTAGAACTCCTGGAACGTGCCTAGTCCTTTCATGGGTCTATCACACCTATCATTGTATAAGGTCGATCTTAAAGCTGTTTCCGTACTGCAAATACTAGAATGGAAGAGGTTGGTGAAGTGTAGCTAATTTTGAAACAGTCAAAGTGACCTTAATATTAACGGGCAACATCAACACCATTAACATAGGCGACACCAAGAGTGTCAGGTAAAAAACTCCACCATAGCAATATGGGAATCGGCACCAGCCACTGCAAAAGCGACAACAATATGATAACAGCCCAAACCAACGGGTTTGGTTTGATTTTCTACCTCACATATTTATCACTATAGAGTCCTCGACAGAGATTTCAACCCGTGACCTGTCGAGTTCAAGGTCAAATGTCTATTTATATTACGCAATATGGCCGCCGTACTTGCCAAGTGATGAGAGGCAAGTGTTCTCATTCAGAAACACATTGACCGGGACAGAATACTGGTAAATACACAACTGTTAATTACACAAAGCTAAGGTTTGAAAGTTAAAAAAGTGAAAAAACCCTAACGCCCACCGAGCACTACAATTTGCACACAGTTATTAGTTTTGCAAACCAACTTAAACTGAAGTTTCTAAGTGTTAAGTTGAGACAGATTGTGTATAAAAGGGGACGCAATCCATTGATGGGATGTTTATCAAACCTGTTGCAGACGGTTGTCAGCAAATGGGCGTTATAATGTTGGCTTTAATGACAGCCTTTGTTAGATTCTTGTTTTCTATGTAATTTATCGAGGCTGTATTGATGAGGAGCAGACCTGAGTCCTGTCTCGTTTCAAGAATTACATTTGGGGGGGGGGGGGGGCGGCGGGGTAGACAAACCCTGCAACTAATGTAATCAGACGCAAATTTGGTCAAGTTCATACTTGTAACGTTGCTTGTATCATAAATAATGACTTGTTTCAATTTTGGATGTTGTTGATAATAATAATAAATACAAAAAACAAAAGTAAACAATACAATAAACAAAATACCAAATGTCTTACACGGGTGTAGATTTCTTTATGCGTATATGAACATACTTGAAGAAAACTAAGCTAATTTATTACACGACATAAATTGGTACAGAGCGTTGGTACAAGGTTGCGCTGTTTAGTCTCATGGTTTAAAAGGAACCTTGTCGGAAAGGTCGTGTATGACATTCCTTACATGAGTAATTTCCCCCTTGGAATCAATCAATACAATGCACTACAACATTAGTTTTGTATAGTAAGTAGTCTCTAGCTGAATGAATATCACAAACTTGGCTTTGGGAAAAACACCCAAAGAATACGTCCAAAGAGGAAGATGTTGAGTATTTTGAAAATGATATCTGCAATAGGACCCCAGGGGGTTTAGCGTTTTTACCCACAACTCTTCATGACATATCACGACAGAGGTATCAAATTTGATCGAAACAAAGGTCTGCACTATTCGTTTCGTCTCCAAAAAGACATGGAAAGAAATTCCGACAGAAACCCATCATCAGGGTTGCCGTCTTAGAGATGGAGGGAACAGTGTCTTCCGCTGTTGAGGCTAACCGTGCCTTAAGCCACGGGGGAAAGGAGATGGTATATACCTTCTCGCCAATTAGGTTGATGTAGCGTCCCATGGTAGACTAGCCACAAGAGTCCCTAGATTACAAAGAAACCTGTAGGATTGGATTGACAAGGTGTCTCGGGAGGCGTTGACTCGTAGCGCAAGACTGACATAGACTTTACGGGGGAACAAATGCAGAGAGGAAGTTGGAAATAATTTCGACGTGCACCTTTGGACAAAGGTATAAAAGAATCTGTCAATGATTGATCCAGGCTTTCCGATGTAGCTGCTAGGTTAAATTTAAAGAAGGAGGTGAAGAAGAAGATGACAACCCCCACCCCCCCCAAAAAAAACCTTACAAACATGGGGGATAAAAATAAAGAGTTGAAGATGAAAATTTAATGTAATCTTGGGTCAGTGATAAGATGCGTATGCCATTTGGCGTTACATTAGTGTTCTCGTATAGGTGTCGCGTCGCTCAATTGAACGTTTACCGACGCTGACATTTGGATTGATTCTCTTGAAAAATTCATCCCGTCGTTTCGAGCCACCTGAGAATAATATCATGAAGGGAAGATAGTCAAGCTTGAATTGCACCTGGAAAAACACACACAATGTATCCACAAAGGGAAATATATTTACAACTAGCTTGCACACAAGTGTATGCTCGAATGTGCGATTGTCAGATAAAATTCAATCACATTTGTAACTTGTTTTTTTCTTCTTCAAGTTGACATTTGGAAGGCCAGAATGACGGCAGTTTTGACAATGTGCTGACATTGCTGAGGGTGTCAGCGAGGGGGGAGACGTGTCATATATGACATGTACATGTGGCAATGCACTCTCCTCGCCTTTGTAAAAAAAACATTGTTTTTTTCATTCCCCTTGAGTAACATAACGTCAAGTCACTACTATAATATCCTTGTAATAATACATTTGAATTTCATTAACTGGTTTCCGGTAAAGTGAGTTTATCGCTGATGTAGCTCCCTAAAGTATTTGTTAGACACGAAACTAAGAGTTTAGCAGAAAAATATTTATCTGTTGGGTTTAATAACCCTCCCGATGTACAGCATTATTACATTCAAGACCCTTGTGATTGTTACAAATATGAAATTGCAAATAACGACATTATGGTGAAGCGCCGATTATTTGTGCGATCCCTCTCTTCTAAAATGTGTTTTGTAACTTCTCTGGCTCAGATTACTCCTTCTCAGACATCCAACAAAAAAACATAAATAATACAATGCAAAAAAAAACAAACAAAAAAAACCACCGAAAAAACACAATTTAATTAATACCCAACTCACTAAATAAATAAAAAATAAATAAAGCCAAAATAAACAAACGAATTATTTAATAAATAATTTAATAACTAACTAACTAACTAACTAACTAACTAAACAAATTATTTAATAAATACATAAATAAGTAAATAACTACAAAATAAAAAAATATCTAATAAACAATTACATAATTAAATAAATAAATAGATAAATACATAAATACATAAACATGCAAATAAATAAATGCATGAAAAATAAAAAAAAATAAAAATCAATAAATAAGAATAAATGAGTCAATAAATAAAGGTCCTACTGAGCCATTTAACTTTGTCTATTGCATTGTTTCTCATGTTTGCGTTGTCTCTTCCAGTAATACATTTTACTGGTAACTTGGAGGCACCCAACTGCAGTGCGCGCAAAAGGAACACTTTGGTAGCACAGGAGTTATTTTGTTCAACAGTGTCTTACAATTCCCAAGAAAATGTTGTGAAAATTGAAATGTGAATTCCTTTTCTTCTTGGAGAACTGGTTGCTTGTAAAGTGCCTCGTGTCCTTAGAGTTCTTCATGTTGTTCATGTGGGCTTTACAAGCCGGAGAACCATCATTGTATGATGGTTCTCCGTCTTAAAGTGCACTTCAAGGGCAAAGGAAGTGAAAACACTTTCACTACATGAAAAGAAAATGTTAAAGATAATGGGTTTTTTCTCCCTCGGAAGTTATGACTGCATCACTGTCGCGACATGTAGAGCCTTTAGTCTCGTCGAATCCTAGGTTTCATGGTCGGATACACAACCACATAATTACACTACCTGTTCTTCCATGTAGTTTGATGAAAACAGCATATCAGACGTGCATGTAGCCTCATATATCAAGTTACGAACCCACTTGCGACAGGGCCTCTATTCGTCTAACAAGATTTCATTACGTTCGTACCGTGTTCCCGAATTTATCAGAATCGGGTAATTTTATCCAAGTGCCCCAAATCGGCAGACACTTGGAGACAATTAATTGCAAATGTTGCAAGTGTTGGATTTTAGAATACATAGGGTGATATGTTTGTTCGAAAGCTAAGCAATTAACCAAAGGTGCAGTTCTGCAGGGATGTTTTGGGGTGCCTTTGTACAGCATGGGTGCAAGAGGCATAGGTTAGCCGCTGCCAGGCAGTGGAACAGGGGTGTGGTACATGCGGGACAACTAGTGTGTGCGGCACTTGATTCTCTTTTGCATCGACTATAGACCCATGTTGAAGAGAAACTTAGTAACAGGTTAGGAGGTCGGCTGACCACTGGGTCAATGTGAGTGGGTGTCGGACAGCCTTATGGTAATGCATACGCAGCAATGCTTTACGCGACAGATCGTCCGGGTCTGGTGGGGGCCGGACCCATTTGTTGGTCAGTTTGATCCGGAATCTGTGCCTTTATCACCCAGCAATGTGTAAATCGGACGCAAGAAACTCCAGTATAACCAGGTTCCAGGTTAGGTCCCCTGGAACCCGGACTCAGGATCAATTCTGACCCGAAAGTTCTTTTTTTAGAGTGTTGTTTTTAGACGGAAAATAAAGCTGTTTGGCAGAAAATATGTTTTATCAAGATTTGTTGCTATAAAGCAGTAGAGTGACATAGACTGAATCGAGCTCTGTGTGCATCGTGTATTATTTTAAACTCAATTTTGCTTATCGAGACCTTTCTATGATGACCAAATGTTTGCGATTAACAACTTAATGAAATTAGAACATGGCTAAGGTTATCTACAACAAACAAGGCTTACTCTAATTGCATGATCACCACGTCTTTATTTGCTTAATCGTAACCCCTGTAGACAACATCTCCAGCCATTGCTAATTCGAACATAGTATATTTACAGCAGACTCTTTACACAAGTAGTCTGTTGTTTACACTTTATATTAATATGTCATATTCCTATAATAACTTAGCCATGGCCGCTCATTTCTGCCTGTCGTTTCAGCCAGGGCGCCTGAAACCAGACCGACAGCAAAACATGATAGTACGAGGAGATTAAAGAGCCACGATTGCTTGAAGTGTAAATATTATTGCAATAATTCCAAGATTTATCATATTATATACAAACATGGTTTGGTTTAAGAGTTATGATTAATCGTCTGTCGTGATGCGGTTAGGGGAAAACAAGTTTGAATTCTTCCCCCTGAATGACGTATCGTCTGATAACACAAGTTTGTTCCCTGTGCGCAAGCATGACAAAGATTGTTGGTTTGAGCTGGCTCATCGGAGCGACTTATCCGAAGGTCGACTAAATGCAGACGACAACCAAGACCCTCGGAAAAAGACCCTGGGTATATCTAGTCTAATAGCTGCCGAAGGCCGTCTTGGATCTTATTCAAATCTTATTACAAGCTTAGCCCTGTAGCGAGACAACCCTGCAATTAGCATTATCGATAGTATTGCCCTATATGAGACGATTCTTTTAAAGACAGGGTCTGTGGATCTGGCAAATGACAGCAAAAGAAATTCCCTGATTTTTTAGCCTGAGAGCATAGGGTGTCAAATTGGTACCATGAGTTATCGTCCTGCAGAATATTTCAGTCTGGAATTCTGTTGGTTTTGAACAACCTGTTTGTGTTTGAAAAAGCACGAGAAACAAATAGGAAACCTATATATAAAAAGCAGTTTAGTTAAACATTATTTACTCAACAATATGTTTTACATCCCTTTACGTATCAATCCTCGTTGTGCTCGGTGTAATATAAAAGCATGCCATGTTCTCAATTTATCTAAGTTCTGCAGACCTGGACATCTTAATAACAAATACTGATTCATTTATCCACCGAAAGGGTGTGGTTGCTTATCCATGGTAACCGTAGTCCTTGGCCGAACAAGCTCTCTCTCGAGACCATTCTTTGCAGCTTCATGGGGATAACAAACTGACACAAATGGGTGCAAGTTATAGAATTGATAACGCTCAAGTTTGTTTCCTCCTTGCACCCCTTAATGCACTCAGCTGTTTGGATTTCTTTTGCAAACATTTCCTGAAGACGAACGAGTATACTATTAAAAACGTCGATACCACAATGACGGCGCTTCTCACTGCCAACTCTCCATTTATACAATGGTCTTTTGTACCCGTCAGTTTAATTAACAGTTACTTCCTGCTTCCTTAACTGTGTTGTAGTTATTTTGTGAAATTTAAAATGAATAGTCAAACAAGTTGTTTATTTATTTACAGCTGCGTTCTGATACTTGGCCGTTTTGTTAAAACAATTTAAAATGTACTTTAGTGACGTTGTTGAGTAAACGCCTTGGTATCCTTCTTCCACTCTTTTTGTAATAAGTGGGTCTGACGTTCGGAATGGCGGCATAAATACTTTATTATCTTTAAAGGGAATGTATACCTTTGGTTTTTGGAACCGTTCGATTGTTTTAATCCTAGGATTAAAACAATCGAACGGTTCCAAAAACCAAAGGTATACATTCCCTTTAATGATATAAATGTAAGTATATACAATACAACTAACCCGTGAAAAATTCTTTTCAAAAGGTGCTAAAAAGTGCGTGTTTATGACTAGGCCAGAGTGGTTAACCACATTCTTCTTTGTTATTATCATTATTTGGCTATTTGTTTGGCCATTGATATAACAAAACAACTTACCGTCAGTCGAAATAAGATGATGCTAGGAAATTTGCCGTTGAAAGCGCCCTCATGCGGTCAGAAATATGGTCACTACATAGCTCTGCAAAGGCCGTATCCGAATTGGCGGCTACGGATACGGCTACGATTGTTGCCAATGGTGTTGCTATGGACGTCCTTTATTTCAACGCATGATGACGCGGCGATCCAGCCGTAGCTGAAGCCGTATGTAGCAGCCATTCGGACACGGCCTTACAACCGTAAAAAAACTGATATGGCGACTGTATGGATTTTAACTGCTTTTTCGCAACTTGTATTTCCCTAGATTTTACTTTGGGACGGTTAAAATGAACTACGCACAAGTTGGACCATTTTTTACCATTTAAAAAACACAACCTGTTCAGAAGAGCTTAAAAAACCCATGCAGACATAATCTGATTGGAAGAATTCTTAAACCTATTACTGTTACATCAATCCTGTTAAAGCAGTAAGTCGTTGCAAATAGCATCTTGAAAGGAGAGTCTTAGATTGGTTTTTGTCAACGTGATGCTAAGTTATAGAGCAAATTGTAAACAAAGATTCAACCAAAGACCTTTATGAAATTTTCAGCTGAAAACAACAGTGTGTACTTGTTGCGAAAACAGAAAAAAAAGTCACAACGTTTAATCCATTTACGTTTAGCGAGGTGACAGCTGGTACCAACCGCATCTCTTGCCGCAGCATTCACAAAAGGGAACCACGGACATTTGATTCTCCAAAAGTCCTTTGGGGATCACAAATGTCGACATACTTTGATTGATTTCTTATCAAAAGGGTCACTTCAGACGAAGTAATTTCACAGGATGCTTACATTAATAACATTACCATTTTTAACAAGTAGGCCTTCGGAATTTCTTTTGGACAAATTGTGTCCGGGTCATGACCAATGGCCCTACCTACAGGAATGTTGCAGTTTAACTTCAACCACAAGGTAACACAAACAGAACACGAGTATATTATCAAAGCCTTGGTATCTGAGTTACTTTAAAGGTATTATTCTTGAACATCAAGTGGTTGAAATGATTGCACTCTTCCAATTACTAACGTTTCACTAAATCTTTAGCTTGGAGTGTGCGCAGTTCATTTAGCCTAATCCTTCAAAGTCGCGAGTCTTAGTTGTTTGCTTCATACGCACGGGCAATCAAATCCCACCGGGTTGCAATACAAAGACAAATAAATTTCTCTTTATGTTGCATTACATTTCGTACAGACTTTTTTCAGGCAATAGATTTGTTTGGAGAGAGAGAGAGAGAGAGAGAGAGAGAGAGAAAAAGGAATAGCTCAGGTGACTGTAAAGGAATGCATGACCTTGGGAGAGAGTCGCGGATGAATTATATTGGGATGCGCGCTACAGTTAGTGCGTCCATCAATAAGGTTGCTCGAGTAAGCAACGTGAAATGACGCTTCTTCTCTTTCTCTGGATGGCTATGCATAATAATTGCTTTGATTTTACACTCTGGTATTCATTCAGAATAGAGCCTACGATAAAGTCACATAGCAAATGATGACATTTGTTGTCGACATAAATTAGGGATATGGTAGATAACGCTGCAAATTATAAAACTTAACAGAAATTACAGTAGTTGTACTTTTTGGTTTTTGGACGATAAATTTGAAACTGTTTTCGATTTTGTTAGGGTGTTGGTGAATTTTCGAAAACATATTTTAGCTAAAAGGGTTCTTAACAAAGCATTAGACGTGAATCAATATCAAAAGCAGGCACGAAGAATCTTACATGAAATGTCTACCATTTTAGTTTAAAAAACTTGAAATCGGCAAACAAATGTTGTTTTCTTACATTTTGTAACGGATATCGGCAAGTTCTATTGATGTATGAGTTTGTCCGACCATATGCAATCCGCATTTTCCCTTCAAATCTAAATTTCCAAAGGAATCCCAAATTATTATTGTCTGAGACGTTGAGATCCAGCATTACGGTATTTTTGCAGGTTGCTATGGCAAATAATTTCACCAAAATGCCCGCTAAATTGCTGTGAAAGTCGCCAGTGTAATTTGGAACTGATTGTGGCTCAAAGTGACTCAGGGATTTTTATCTGCATTGTAATGGAGGCTAATTTGTATGCGATGTTAAAAAACAACAGTTTCGTATAAAGAAACTAATCTCTAATTTATTTGAGGTAAACAAATATGTTGTACCTGAGCTTCGATTTGGTTAAATGAAACGTATAATAAGGTTCGGGACAAGACTGTCAAACTAGTTGCGGCGGTCTGTTAGAAACACATCATAAAGTCCTCTCAAGAGAGCCTCATTTACATTCTTTTTGTTCTCATATGTTTAGGAAACAGGTGGGTGTTCTGTCCATTGGTAACTAATACAAATTGGCAAACAAGGAGCTGTTATTATCTGGACATATGGAAGTATTTATTCAGGATCGATTCCTCATATTAATGAATGGTATTGGTTCATCGAAACTAGGTTGCTTCAATTAATACTTCGTTCTTCCATGGACAGAACCCCCGGAAATTTATTCGATTGTGTAGTAGAGGCAGATAACCAAAATTATAATTACAGGTGTCAACGTATATTCAAATTATCTTGTCAGAAGACAAAAAGACTTTACTTTGTCATATTTTTCTTCTACTTCAGAAACTAATACATGCAACTTCATATCCGCCTAAACCGATCGTGTATTGCTTTCAAATATTGTCTTGCCATTTCACGAGCGTCCTTGAATTATACAAACCTGCCGTAGAATCCATCGGCCTGGGGGTAATTGGCATAACTGATAGTCACATGATATGTGAGACATATCTCCGCATAACTTTAGGGGAGGTTTTACAAATCAAGTAGAATATTCATTTTTTGCATGCTCCTTCTCCATGGGTTAAAGAAACACCTGACGGAGTCCCCCAGGCCAAAATCCCTCTTTACAAAAATTATCAATTAATTTTATGAATTGTGGGGTTTTGTTACCACTTGAAATGTGAAGTTAGAATTATGTAGAAAACTGGTTCTCGTTTCCTGTATCGCAAATCTTTCTGGTCTGCTTCAAATATTCAACTTCTCAGCAGAAGTTTACAGTGCGACAATTGCTACACAACTTACTAAAATCTTCTAGGAGAAAAAGTAAACCCATTTTGATTTTGATTGAACCCTTCTCTTAAAACTCGCAGTTATTCAACCAAACAAGCAACGTAAAGACACATCCATTTCGGGGGGATTTTAGGTGTAGACTTTACCAGTTTACAGCTCACGTAAACAAATGGTAAAGTAAGACACTTATAAACCATTATTGCTGCGTCCTTCTGATGTTTCCGTGTGTTATGTAATGCACTCTAAAGAAACGAGAAGGAGTTTGGCCTCATGTTACTGGGATGTAGGTTGTGCATCAACTTCTCCCACAGCACCTTGTAAACCGTTACGATGTGCTAAATGTTAAATATACTTGAAAAAAATAGGTCTCATCATTCCAAACATAGCTGTGCACACAAAACTCAACATTTGTTTGCCTTGTGACGCCCTTCGGGTGTGAAGAACGCTTTACCAGAACCGTGTTTTATTTATTTAGTACATTTTATGACAATTTAATGCAGAATTACATCTTTATTAAATAAGAGAAGCCTATGTGAAGCGGGTGGGCGAGATCCTCCTCTTGTCGCTTAATAATTTCAATTATTGTTGTTGACGTTCTCTATGTTAGTATCAGATAACAACATGCTGTTATTGTGTGTAGAATCCTTTAGATGACCATTGAAGTTCAGATTTCAAAGTTTGTCAAAGTCGAGCGATTAACGGTTGTAACCTTGAACACGCTCCCAGGATGTCCAATTACGTCATAGAGAGCTCGTACTCGCGTTGCTATCAGGTTAAAGAACAGCCCGATACCCGTCTGTAGGATCACGTGATTTTAATGGACTTTATGCATTGACGTCATCACGCTCGCATCTTTGATGTGAAACGATGATGAAAACATTGAAAACGCACAGCTGTGTACGCGCGGCGCACAGGATCAGCCAATGAGTTGCCTTCTTTTGACCTCTTGGCCAGGGCGCCCTACTGAAATCACGAGATGTGAATAAGGTCAATTGTTGACCTGATTGCTTTTAATTTAAATATAGCTGAAGAAAAGGCTTCTTCGATATTCAGTTCAAAATTATAGACAGCAGTCCACATCCTACCACGGCAAAACATCGACTGTCTGATACTATAAATATGACTGATTCAACTTCTCAATGTCACTACATTTCCTCTTTAACTAAATTTATTTAAACTAACAAACGTTGTTGTCCATGTTCCCTCTCCCGCTCTTTACCAATTCCTTCCATATCAGTCCATACTACCATTCAAAATAGTCTTCTAAACCTATTACTGTATATCTCGTACAATAATACGATATCTACAATACAAAAAATAAAACCACCAAACCCTATCTCCTCTTTTCCTTCAGTGTAATCATTTGTTGATACCAACCGTCTGGACCCAGTGAAGGATGCAGATTCAGTTTCCTCCATTAAGATCGTCGTTTGGTCTACGATCTTCCATCCTCTCCTGAAGCTCTAGTTGGATTAGTTTCAGTTGATTAAGTCGAAAGGTGAATCCATTTAGTAAAATTACTTAGGACAACTGAAATCAAATGTTTTCTTTTGCTGAAGATGTTTGCATACGGGTATATCTTCTGTATGTTTGGATTACTTTTGTAAATTTGTTCAGATGGGGTTACCACTGTATTGCAGCATTGACCAGTTAATTTCATTTCCTGTCTCATTATGTATACCACAGACCGTCTTCGACTCGGCACTTGGGTCTATGTGTGTGCAAACACGAGGTTCATAAGGATATATTGCAACCTGTTTTTAAAAGTGCAACCTTTTTAACGTCTACCGTCTTTCCAGCTGTGTGCTTCTCTGACTAAGACCTGTGATGTATTAATCTTCTAGTAGATAGAGTCATGTACAGTGTTTTGTGATTTCTCGTCAATGGATTACAGTTTCTGGCAAAACGCTTTACCTATCCATTTTACATTTTCATTTCTTCACTTAATCAAAAGTAAGGGAACATTCAAATGATTTGAAAAATTCTTGATACTCTACGATACAGCCAGATATAAAGTGCATAAAATGTACGTCTGGTACGGTAAAGTTTTTACGCGGTTAAGTGCGAACCTGGAAGATGCAACTTTTAGAGTCTTGCATCTTCCAGCCCGTGACTTGACAAATTTCAATTTAATCAGGATGCTCGCCACCTACCTCCCTCTGGTTACTCCCTTTAACCGAGCTGAAGTGTGAACTTTCAAAGATGGAACTCCGGAATATTGCAATAATCGACATATTGTCACCAACCTTCATATTTTTTTTATGGTAACCCCTCTACAACTTCGGGCGTGAATAATGTCTACAGACCTCCCAAGGTACGGTTCACGCCTTGGAAAACACCAGCTACATTAAAATAACCAAAATAAATAAAAACTTGCTTGCTTGTTTTTTACCATTTGTTATGCTTTTAATAGTGTTTTTGTGTATAACTTTTTTATGTACAGCGCCTTTGAGCAATTTATTGGATATATGGCGCTTTATAAATGCTGTTATTATTATTATTACTATTAGGCCTATTATTATTATCGAGTCTGGACAGCATCAAAGTTCATAAAGTAGCTAGATCCTCCACCCGAAACACCCATCCGCTCATTATACAAAATTGATAATAACATCCCCACTCTCTCCCTCACTCAAGAAGACAACTTCAACGTTCAATCCTCTACAAAGCTCGTATAAATACTATCCTTTCTGCGTAATTTTTTGTTCAAGGATATTGTTGATGGAAAGAACCACACTTTTTATTATAGAAAATGAACAGTTGCTGCACTGACTACCGCTGACACAGCGTTCCCGGACCCTCGCGTCAGATGTTTTTCTCCAAGGAAAACAGTCTGATCATATTCTACGGTGCACTTGAAGTCCTAAGAAAATACTCCGCCTAAAGTGTATTCAAACAAACTTAGTTTCCCTTTCCTCTCGAGATGAACACAGTCCATTCGCAACAACCATATATTTCTCTGCCTGTTTGCCACAAGAAAAGTGAACGAATTCGGCAAATAAGTCTCAACGGTATATTGCACTCTAGAAAAAACCTTTGTTGCGGTTTATTGTGGTGTTTGTTTTTATTTAGGGAAAGAATGAGTAATTTTAAAGTCAACTGTCCGTAAATTCTAATGACAATTGATTTCTTAAAAATTGAAAACCACCAAAAACAGCGTCATCTAGTTGTTTTTCTCTGCCTGCATCTGTCTATGCTCTTGTAAAGCACTAGTGTCAGTATCATTATAACCCACAAACTGAAGTCAGTTTGATTTGAGTTTCCTTGAGCTTTAAGAAACACAATATTTAAAAAGTAAGAATAACCAAGTTGAAATTGTTATAATGCACGGATAATTTTCACATTTTGTCTAGTATGAATGGAAACTCATGCCTGAGTAATGTTTTTATTTGCTAATTGTTATCTTAATCAATTCCTTCACTAGTTCGATAAACATTGTACTAATCCCTCTTCCTCTTCTCCCACAGATCTGCAGTTGAATCTTAATGCAAAGACTCCTTGGTCGTTGGATGTTTCAGAGGAAGCCACTGACTACGTCTTGTGAGACTACACGTAACATGTTAGCCTGACACCATCCAAAGGGACGGAGGGATAAACACGCCTTCTCATGCTTATCGCTTTCTCCCTCTCACGGGGAGTTGAGTGACACAGTCAGTGCGTTTGTCGCAAGGAATATAAAGGTTCCAGTCGTCCGTATGTCCCTTTCCTACACGATTGGGAAACCATTTACCGAGTTGAAGTGCATCTATCCCAGAAGATCCTTCAATAATTTTGACGATAAGGGGATCAGTCATCTTGATGTTTAGTCTGTTGAAGTTGCAGAGCGAGAGCTAGAAGTACCACATTATCTCCGCGGTAGTTGGAATTGAACTTTTCACGGTCGAGAGAGTTTACCTTTCTAGCCGAGGCGACATGGGGATCATAGCTGTTCTTGATATGCTTTGTTGCTGCTGTGAAGGATGGAGAAGGAAACTCAAGAACTCTGAATCCACCACAGCTATAGTTCAGTCCCCAGTCAAATCGCCCGCTAGATCCCCCGCCAGACATCATCATAAACGGTCAGCCAGTACTCCTTCAGAGCGAAGCTTCCATTTCTTGGTTACCAACCCTGTAGGGAGAACGGAGCTAAGACACGTACAACCCGGTAAGCAACATTTCCTAATCAAAAGTGTCGTGTTTCATTGGTATAAACTAGTTCAATATGTATTGTTTCCACTTAAAAATTACCTTTTTTGTTTGTTGCTAAGTTGCTCTTGTTATATAAAACTTTGTTCTGTGTAATAATTTTGCCGAAACAATACCAGGGCAAAATTTGAGTCCGACCAAACTTTACATCAACCTAAATGTTTTGAAAAATCGTCGAAAATTTACTTGTCAAAATTTACTGTATTCGCCTATACTTTTAGGATACCAGTCTATGGTATTCGGAAAACCTATGACGTATAATTATGTGGATGTTTCCACAACAAGGCAATGTGGCTTTAGGGCAGAATGTGAAGGCATCCCATAATGTATAAAAAGAGTCGCGTTTAAAGACATTGGCGTCGAAATCCGTACACTTGGATGAAATGCACGTGCACTTGTACGAACTTAAATTTGAAATTTAAACTGTGATTTATAAAACATTCAGTTCATGACTTGGTCTGACCACGCTAGACCAGACTAGACACCAGACCAAACCGCTCCAGGGATTGAAGGTCACAAAATAAACAAATCGTTGAATGTTTTTCTTTCCTTTTTTTTGAAGTCGCCGATCTGAAACGTTAACCCATTTCCTTGAAAATCGATAAACTCCATTATATATGGTTTGCCCTACAAGACTGAACTGTACTTGTTATATCAATAATGAGTTGAGTGTGATCCAGGGCATATATCAATTAAATATCGATATCGGGATCCTTTGACATCATTATGGAACGCGTCCATTATGACGTTGCTAAACATGAACCTAACGTGGGCATAGCAACGGCTTGAGACGTACCCGATAAACTTTTGGCTGTTTTTTGGCCACATTTGGCTGTTTTTCTAACGAACACATTCACGAAAATGTCAAGACATATAAATATTTGGACACCTAGTCTGAAGAAATGGTGTATTTCGAGTTAGAACAAAGACTAGTTTCAGGTAAATAAGGAAATACTGTTCATGTCACGTTTGGTCAAAATAATGTAGTAAGTTGCTTTCTTTCGATGTTTGAACAATGTAAACATATTTTGCAACCAAGGTCTAAAACCAAAATCGAACTTGGTTCTTTAAATTTGTTTAAATGTCTGCATCTCATTCGGATGGTAATCCATTTCTTAATGCACCAAATATAAAAGCGGAAATTAAAGATAACAGAAGTGTAATCTCTCTAGATTTCCAAGCCAGAGTACAGATTCCTTAGAACTTCAAACCCTGTTTTAGCTCAATTTCAATGGTTTAATTTGTCTGATTGTTATTTACTTTTAATCGAAGTGGAAATGAGGAAACCTTCTTTCTGGTTGATTCTGGTGGTTGGATTGAAAAGACATGAATCTAACGACTAGTTGTTCAAAATGATACAACTGATGTAAAACGTACTGTGTGATGGAAGCTGCAGCGATAGACGAGTTGATGATAATTGAAAAATTCAAGCAAACAATTATCTGTTAGTAGATATCTTACAAACTAATACATGGTTAGACAAAACCAACATGATTTACTTTTGGATAAAATAATGACCCGGGAAGAAAATAGTTCAATCTTGTTTACCGGTCATAATCAGGCTCCACATACCGAGAGAAATCCCCGTACAAATAGTGAAGGGGAGCAAAAAAACAACCTCATCTAGGACAAGGCAAACACCTGGAACTTCGACATTCCCTGGACCGCCGCCACTGGTGTAAATAAACAGGCTTGCCAATTTGTTAAATTGAATACGATTAAGAAATTGAACCACGGTTGGTGAGGGCCCAAAAAGCTGTCACGTTTCCCCGAGTCCTTTTTTTGGAAATGGACGTAACGTTAAGTCAAACATTGTTATCACTAATTTCTGATTATTACATTAACTCCGTTCATTCATTGTTTGTTTATGCGTTGAAAATATCGCATGGCAGCCAAGGGCTGAATTTCGGACTAGACTAGACACAAAAATGAAAGCAATAACTTTTTTAAATTACTGAAAAAGAAATTCTCTTTACCTATGAGCAGATAGAAAACTAATAAGTTAGCAGTAAAAAGATTGGAAAATGTGCTAAGTAAACCAATAAAATTGCTGGTAGTAATTAGTAGTTAGTTGAAATAGTGCTCTTAAAGCTTGATAGTTTAGTTGCTTTATATAATCAATGATTTAAGTGGTGAGCTGCAGCTGTGTGAGGGTAACTTATCGTTATAACAATAAGTTCGTCACAGAAACATTGTCGAGTACAACTTGTTAATGAGGAAAACTATAAATTGCCGATGCAACCATGTGTATAATGGGAAAAACCGGTGTGAACCCAATTTCTTCTTGGATCCAACACTTCTCATCAACGAGTTTTACACATGGCTGTACCTGCAATTTTACTACCATAGTTTTTCTTATGATCTACACCATGCAAAGCTTTAAACATCACTGAATAGTTTTTATGTATCGTTTCAGTATTTTTGGTTTGTAAGGTGCGGATATTTAAAAAAATGTAATTCATTTGTACCTTTAAAATATTTAATGCATCCAGCCAGCTTGTTTCCGTTCGAATTATTTGAAGAAAAAAAACTGAAGTCAAAAGTAAAACAGTATGTTCCGTTTTGTGAAACATTTCACTGCTTACACAAAGATAGTCTGCAAAGATGTGTGTCTCGTGATCAAGGTTATATACAGCCAGCATACTGTAATTTTCTTGGCACACTCTAAACCATATGATACCTCTTTAATTGTTGCAATATCACTCACAGAGCTGTACCATTTTAACATATTTCCATCATCACATTTCACTTGGCGCTCAAACCCCCTTTCGTGTCCCCAAGCTACTGTGAGCCATCAGTGACTATTACGCCGACCAACAAGATAAATTCATCAGACGGGTTTTTAAGAAAGTGTGTTTGCCTTGACTAAAAACCGCCAAGGGACCCACGGTCGGCCGTGCACGGTTCACAGAGAACACGTATCGATTTAATATAGCAATGAACAAACGTATACCTCGCATATAATTTTCACTTTCCCCCCATGCGTTTAGTATGAACAACTTAATGAACCACAAACTGGAAAGGAAATAAGGAGAGTTGCAGTCAAGCAAGCTGTTTGTATACATCATTGACACATTGATTGTCTGACCAATTGGATTTGTCAGATTCAAAATTAGCGTAACAGAGACTGGAAACATTTCAATGGAGGTATCATGGCAGTAGATCGGGAGATTACTTGGCTACTGGGTACATGTCCCACCATACGTCCCCATACTGACCTTGATCATCGTATAAAGATTTTTTTCCCCCATTCAAATCATTGTTAAACCTAAAACTGAATGTTGTCATATTGGAATTAGCAACTGATGCGGCTGTGGCTGGATGTCAGTTGGTCATGCGTTGAGGAATAGGAGGCACATAGCAACACCCTCGGCAACAGCCACAGCCGTAGCCGTAGCCACACGCTGGAAAAACAAAATAGTCTGATTTCAGATGTCATGACATGTCTCTTGCAATAGAGAGCTGGACAAAGTTTAGAATGCGGTGATAAATTATCCTTACTAAATAACATTCTGTAGTTTTGCCCACTCCTGCACTTTGATGGTATGGTCGTAGAATGTAACTACTAGGCCTACTCCAAATATTAACGACCATAAAAACGTACTTAGTGAGAAGCACTGCAACTGTTGATGGTATGAACTTTTTAAATAATTGATTCCCTTCGAAGTAATATGGTTTGGATAATTTTTCACCCCAAAGCATAAACTAAGAAACGATGCAATAATCATTTCTCGGATTTCTGAGGACTGGTGTCCGTTCGCGAATGCTGCGGCCAGAGATGCGGTTGGTACCCGTTGTCACCTCGCTGAACGTGGATGGATTCGACGTTCGTGTGAAACTATCGAGACAGTTTTTAACTATTCTCTCAGCATTAGACACTGTATTCAGCTCAAATTTTCATTGTTATTGCATTTTGTTTTATAACTTTGCCTATAAATCTGCTATACGTTGACAAAAACCAATCTAATACCCTATATTTATTACCGCACCCTTGTTGTGAGAGTACCTGCGAAACACAATTCATAAAATCAGAGGCATTTGTGTGTACTGCGCCTTTCAACTTATCATTGACGTATGTGGAAATTTAAGAATGATAACAATATATTAAGAATACTTCTTATAGGTGATCTTAATCGGTCGTGCCTCACCTTGTTTGTCATTGCATACTCTTTTCATAACTGTAACTGCAGAGGAAACCCCGAATTGGTTTCCATACTTGAGACAAAAACTTAAGAATAAAGCAAGGTATCTGTTTCAAATTTCGCAAATGTAATCGGTTCAGCTTACTGTGAATAAATATTATTGATCTAAGCAAGATTGTTGGCTAACAGTCTATAATACAACCCGTAAATATAAACATGTCGCTCATTTACATAGGACAAATTTAGGCATATGCAGTGGTTGGAGCAAGTTTTCGTAGACCGACATATTTTTGGAATGGTTTGAGAAACAAAATTAAAACTGAGCTAATAGCAGCGAATAGGGAGCCTTTCAAGAAAATCTCATGCATTTTTCAATTCTTGAAAATAACAATCTCTTACCTGCAAATTATGCATGAGCAAAATATTATCATAAACCTGTTGGGTAATGCAAAACCCACAGAGATCATAATGAATGTAGATCCACTATTTGAACTTGTACAAATTATACATTCTTTACATTGTTGTTACACTACACGTCTGCTATACGAAAAGCTTTGCGTCGGATATGAGAGAGAATTACAACAGTCGTCGGCTCTCCTGAGACCGTTTACGGAGCTGAAGTGATATAGGATGGCGTAAAATAGTATTCATCTAATGCTAATCGATTTTATACAAGAAGACCCCTTATCTTTTGAAACAGACGGACGTTTCATGAAAGTCCAATCGTTCTCAGTTGGGACTTGAGTTTATCTGGTGATTGTTTTGCGTATAGATTCCCGATATTAGTCTGGAAAAAAAAATCAGATGGACTCCTATTTACAAAATAACTAACCTCATCGTTATGTATAGTCAAAGCTAGTTCATCAGGGCTTTACAGTAGCCAATAACAGTATCAAGTGCCAACTTGCAATTTATCATTGAGGTTGTTGCATAGGAGTTGTCCTGAGAAATCTGTACGAATGGTGTCGGGGGAGGGGGTGGGGAGGGGGTGGGGGAGTAACCCACCCCTTCCTGCCCGCAAAATTAATCAAACGACTGGCACTCTGCATTAATGGCCGCCCAGCCACAACAACCGTCTTGAAAATTACGTCCAGTATTTCGGCAAATGATTGTCTGGATCCATGCACAATTGCTTCCAAGATGGACAATTGTACTTTGGCTACTAGCAATAAGAAAGAAGAAGAAGGAGGGAGAGAGAAATATAGATGTATACACATTCAAATACAAACCACTTAGCGGTCTGCCACTTGGCTGGTCAAGACGGCAGCCACCTTCTCATCAACCGTAGATCTTGAGCCACTTTGCACTGCAATGCTTGTACCATATGGCAACAGATAAAGACAGGAGGGTGGCTAGCTCCATTAGTTATGTAAGAACGCAATGTAACAAACTGGGCTGAAACTGATGGACAATGATAGGCCATTTAAACTTTCCTTGTAAGTTTTGATTGTTTACATATCGTCTGATAAAGTATGGATGAATTAAACATTTAACCCACGGCTTACTTTACCTCAAAATGCCAAGGTTTTTTCTACCATAAGTGGATAATGTATGCTCTCAGCTAACGTTTCGTTGTTTTTAAGGAGTTTTTTGGGGTACCATTAGTGTAGGGGGGGGGGGGTCAACAAAGATCGACTGAATAGAATCAATTCTCATGAAGTATCTGCTAAATATTATAACGTAATTTTGTAATAATATTGTTAAAACTTCAACTTTTGTGTTCGCTGCATAAATAAACATTATAGATAACTTCAATTCTAACTTCGAAACACTGTTAAAAATTTAAAAATATGGATTCTTTTAGATATATGACTGAAACGTAATGCAGCGGAAAGGTTTTTTGCCGCTGCAAACTAACACAAAAACACCTCAGAATAACACATCTAACCAAACGAGCAACTGTTGTTCCGGACACGTCTGCACTGAAAATAGTCCAAATTTAACGCAAATAATTTGTTAATTAAGTTTCCAAAGGACACGAGCAGAAAGTTAGGATGGCCATCATGCCTAAAACGTGTCTTAGAATTACTGCAAGTAATTTAGAAAACATTGGAAATGTCAATTGAGCTTTGCCAGTTCTCTTTGACATTTTGTTGTGCTGTTGTATTCAATCAGAGTGTTTTGACACTGTAAGACTAATCTTTGTTGTATGTTCTGACTTTAAGTTTTTTTCCCCCGAATGCCCACACGTTTTTCTTTGACATTAGAGTTGGGACACTCCACGGGTAAGAGGATATTTGTTTTGAATCCCGCCAAACACTTTTGAGTGTAAACTATTCACCCTGTTGACGGTTCGGGTACTCGTTGTATGATATCCCTGACATTATGGGATACTCGTCATAGACATTAGGAATTGCCCATGAAGTGAACGACCGACAAAATACAATTATGCCTTCCGTTTATGTTAATGCATTTTGTAGCTGATCTTATTGGACTGTAGTCAATACTAACTACGTTAGCCGGCACTTGTTCACATGAAATAGGCGTCTGGTTATGGAGGTTGGAACTTCTAGTTGGAATGCAAAACACAGATTTGAGCGGGATGGGAGAACGCGGGCGGGAGAAATTGCCGCCTTGTGTCGGATGTCGGGGTATTTAACGTGGACTGAAACAACAAGACCCTCACTCTACTCTGTCTGTCGTGTAAATAGGGGGCGAAAGGTCACTTGTGTAATGAGTAAATATACATTTTAAGTTTAAGGGTTGGCGTGGTTTTTAAAAAGTGAGTGTTTTCTCCCCTGAGATAGCGCCCTCTTCTGATCATCGAGATGACCAAGAAAACTAAAATAATACATTGGTGAGATGTACATTTTGTGAAACCTTACAAGAAGCAAATTTATCCCATAAAATGTATCCTATACAACTCCCCAACATATCTTGGAATGTATAGTTAAGATTGACAGTTAACAGTATAAGTGACTTCGTTAAAATTTACGTATCTGATAACGATTCTGTAAATAACCTTTTACAGTAATACAAGTTGAGGGAAATTAATTCTCTCCAACCCCCTTTTTCAATAGATTTAGCTACCAAGTATATGACAACACAAAGAACATTTTGAATTTTGTCACCAAAACAATAACTTTTTATTGGTCATAGAACAACAATTTTTCGCAAAATAAAACTTGACTAGAAAACAACACATCTTCTCACATGAAACAAAATGTAAAGTGACGCGGCTATTTTCTATGGTAACCAATTAAATCACGTGATATTTTGCTGACGTCATTACGTTCCGCTCAGGCGGTCCTAATTTTGAGAAACACGTATAATCCGCAGTCCATAATGCTCCTTGGCATTTTAAAGGGTGAGTTCTGTAGACTGTAACATGCAGCGTATGCACCTAGCATGACATGAAAGGGCACGGACCCAAACCGCACTACTTGAGAGATGTAATTTCATGAAGAGTAATTTTGACAGTTGAGAGAAGAAACGTTTTATTTATTGAAGCATTTTGCAAGAATTGGTTGCAAATTGGTCGGTCTCTTTATTGAATTGAGGGAAGACGAGAAACTGGAGTTGTGATGGGCCTGTAATGAAAAAGCCCTAATTGACCCAGTTGGGGCGGTCTCGTTTCAACATATACGGGAATCCTTTTGTACATGAATCAAATCTATTTAGGAAATAACTGCACTGGTTTAACCTTTTCCACACCAGGAGAATCGGGCTTTAAAATACTTCAAGTTGGTATCAATTCCTTGCTGAAGATGTCACTGTGAGCTGATGACGTCATTGCATACTGCTGACCAATATTAGGGGTGAAAACCTCTTGAGTGCATCGTGGTGGAAGTAGATTTTGAATCCTAGTGTACTCAGGTGTAAATACATTACTAAACTTTTATCTCAATCTTAGTTTGATGCACACAGACGGAGTTCAAAATAGCTACTCTGTTCATTGATGAATATCTTACGTCATGTGATAGGCTTCTCGAATTGTTTATGCAATGCAAAAAGACAAACGAAAAATCAGGTAAAGACAGGTTCCTATCTCAGCAAGCTTGTAATGTTTTGGGGAAGTCGTTTCGACACACGCGCGCGTATCGGCTGCACGCACAAAACGTTCGTGACTTCCGGCCCTAAAGCTGGCATACTGTTATGTACACTTTTTACAAATGTTCACACATTTCATCGTTCAAAAGCAATTTTTTACAACAGAAACTTATAGTTCTGAGAAGATCTTGAGTCTTTCAAAACCCAAGTTCAATTATTAAACTGTTCTTGTATAAATCATCAAAGAGGAACTAGCGCAATGCGACTCATATGGGCTTCCGGTAATGGAGCCATTTTAGGTCAAGGTATGAATTGGAGGTACACAGAAAGTGGGTTCTCAAAGACTTACAAAGCTTATCTGAATTCTTTTTTTTTCAGGCACAGACCCGTATTATAGCGAAGAGGATAGTCCGTCATCTGCTGAAGAAGTGTCCAAATCAAGTGAGGACATTCGTAGGAACACACTATCAGCGCCACCAACGCCGGAACGAATCCGGAAGAGGAGTCTAGAGTCAGTCCGGTAAAAACCCTTATGGTGCTTAGCACTGTCTATTTGTGGTAACAACTAAAGTGTCACGATTCAACGTAATATAAACTACTTATACCGTTAAGGATAGCGTCAGTTTCCCCAGTTGAGAAGTAAAAAGTTTGAATTGACGGCCGTGTCCGAATTGACGGCTTCGGCAGTGGCAGGATATATCCTTCAACACTGTCACTGCTGCCATTGGCCTGCTGCAGCCGTTGGTCCATAGCCGTAGCCAAACTCGCTTGGTTCGGACTGGTCCATTTAGTGCAAACCTGTACATACGGTGAGGAGTAAGCCCCCAGTTGCAGCAGCCCTTGATTCAAAGAGAGTTAAAATATTGGTAACGGCAGTGTATGCGAGCATTTTAAATATGTACCTTATTCAACGAATATCAAGTAGGCAGCTATTACAATTACACTAGCGCTGATGTAACAACAGCTAGCCTTCCATGAAATTTGCGGTTTCGCAAACATTACTTATAATGGGTAGCGTAGCTTACGTTAAGCCCTTGCGCACACAATAAACATATATCATCCATGAAAGTGAAAGCGTCTGGGGAGACAAAGAGTGGGCCATCACTAGTAAAAAATATTGTCATAATCCTTCTTCATCCCTTGGCTATTCCCAAACCCTCTTTAAAAGTCATTAATATGATATCAGGGGGTCGCTATTTAAATATTATACAAACACTACTGTTAAGCTTAAATACGCTAATAAACACTTTATTTCTTCCATACCAAATCATAAGTATTGCACGACGTGAAAAGTGCAGCCCTTTCCTTTTTTAATTGTTTTTAAATCAAGCAGGAAACCAAGAAAGAATGGACAAACCAACCCCTTCCCTTTAGTGTAAAATGAGTCTCTTTTTAAACTATTGCTATATGCAGGAACTAATGTGTTTATGACAGACTGATATATAGAAGTTTGAACATGAATAATGTAATCTGTTCTCAGGTACTCGTGTGAGCTTGGGCAAATTCAACCCGAGCTTTATGTGACAGAGGACACGGGTAAGAGCAAACCGCTGACTATAAGTAGCGGCAAGAAGAATAAGAAGGATGAGGAAGTTGCGGAAGAAGCTTATGGTACAATCTCGATTGCCATCAAGTATGAGCAGCACCGACAAAGGTAGGATCCAGAGTGGAGTAGTTATCACAGAGAATATGACTTTTAACTTATTAAGTGTTTATTTTAGCGGAAAAATACACATTTAAATTTTGATATCGTGATAGAAGGTTTTTATTGAGTCTGACACTTTTGCCCGTTGATGAAACTTTTGACTTGACCCGGAAATTTTTGTTTGTTTGTAAATATCTCTTTTTTGCAAAATGCAACGCAGGAGAGCTTAAAGGATGTTTGCTAATGAAGGATTATATTACATAGTTATTCGAAAACATTGATTGTTTTTCTTTTGTTGATGCCAGGGTAACAGTTCACCTATACAATGTCACCGACCTCCCGGCCAAAGGTCAACGGGAAGGCGTTGATGCTGTCGTCCATGGCTGCCTCCTCCCCGACGAGAAGTTCAACCTCAAATCCAAAATCATAAAGGACACCCTCAATCCCATATTCGACGATACCATGGAATTCCCTGTCGACCCGTCGAAGGACTTTTCCCAGCAGGCTTTGCGATTGTCTGTTTTCGATTCTGAGAACTGTAGTAAGCTTTGCGCCATTGCACACACCATTATACCCTTAACCGATTGTGATATGGATGGAAAACAGAAAGAAATGAAGAAGAAACTTCAAAAGAAAGCAGAGGTGAGCCTGCCTTTTATATAGCGTCGAGGGCGTACTATAAACATTAAAAACTTATATACATTTTAAGTCAAGTCTCATTTAGGGTTATTGAGAACGGCGACGACGGCAAAAATTCAGTTCATATTTTGCCCATCAACAAGAAGCTAATGCTGGGGGATGTTATGAACATCAGAATGCAGGATCACTTTTGCTGGATGTAATTTTAAAGTTCATTGGAAATAATTCTGTCTACACCCAGTAAAGCACGCCAAATCATGTCCCTATCTCTTAAATGTCTGTGGCACAGTTTCTTACAATGTGGATGAAACATGTATCACGCACGTAGAAACTCAGTATTTTATTACTTTCTGTCTTGGAAATCTGAAAAGTGCATTGGGGCGAAAGGGTTCACAGGGGGAGTAGTTTCCAGAAACTCGATATCTCATTCTCCAAATGACTCGGTTATTGCCGCGTTGGACTAAATATCTGGCATTCAAGTGGCATCCACAAAATATCCTCACTTTTCAGGACTCATCTTGATTTAATTTGATCTAGAAGGGTAGGTCTGCGGTGACACAACCTCGACGTTTCGATCTGTATTCTATAACTCATCTGGGTGAAACCGGAATCCGGATGCCATACTCTTCCATTCCTGTTGAAATTAAATTTCAGTGCATTTTGTATTTATACTGTTGCCGTTTTAGATGGTTGGAGATTTAGGTCGCCTCTATCTATCGCTAGCATATCTCCCATCTCAAGACAGACTCTCCTGTTTCATCGTACGGGCGAGAGGTCTAGTACCAGAGAAAGGAACTAGTGAAGACAATCTAGGTAAGATCATGATCTAAGGCACCAGATTATCTTACGGTCAGAGAACTAAGCATCGAAAACACCATTAAAGGTGTTTCATTTGGTAATCAAAATTTACCTTTCATTGTTAATAAACATCAATTGGGTTGATGTATATACTTTCAGTCATGGATATGCCACGTTGTGGTCCTTACAAACAAATCAATATGAATACAATGAGACAAGTTAACAGGCTAGCAGTTTTGCATGCCTCCAATCACATTGTTATTCACAATCCAGAGAGCAAAAGAGATGCAGTCTGAATTGTGAAAGAGTGCTAAAATGGCAATGGAAAGCTAAAGTGTGAGGTGACATCTGAACCATGGTCTTGCTTCCACCTTACTCTGACCAGCACAGTTACGACACATAACGTTATCATAATATTATACACAACATCAGCTGGGTCAATATGCCATATGATTACAACACCACAATAAAACGAAATTGACACCGCACTAACACCTCTGTCAGGTTATCGCGGTGTAAAACACATCCCGTTGAACTTGCAGTTAATTGGATACATGTATAAACTCTTTCTGCCATGCTGTTTTCTAAAGTGGTTTTAAATTCTTATCGATACACTTAATAGTTTCCCCGGTAAGTTGTTCTTTGTCACAGCGTAGGCCAAGTATCCATTCAGCCAAGGAAATAAGATACTATTACTGTTTTTTCTTTTCTAATATTAGTTAGTATTTGTGGTGCTTTCTCAAGGATTATGAACAAGAATTCGAAGGTTTTTGGACAAGGTGTATCACTGGGTGGCAGGAAACCAATATATTTGTTTAAAAATGTTGTTTTAATATTAACCCACAATGGTTGGAAAATGTGAGTTAGGACATGAATCCACAATATATGTTCCATGGCAGTAGACTGTGCAAGTCTCCTGCCTATTCAAACATTGGGACCCATTATAAAAGAGCTGAAGTTTGTTTCTTTCATGCGTTAAAGCAATGTACGTGGGATGAGAGTGGTCCCAGAATGTACGACTACGCGCGAGACTTGCATGGTCTAACCCCTTGCATACGCATCCATCGTTGAGATCAAACCATTGATCTCTATTATAGTACAGATCAATGGATCAAACAATGATAACGAGCCCGTTCGTACGCGCCACGCACAAGTATCAGCCAATGATAGGTCTTCACAGACCACAGTGAGGGCTGTCTGAGCTTCCGACGTCATACATAAAAAAAGCATCATTGTGATTGGAGTCCGGCGCATTTGTATTGCAAACCATGGACATTGATTTGAAATGAAATGTATATCCACCGTGAATACTATGTATTGAGAAGGTTCATGTTACACTTCACACATCAAACTCTGAATCGTCCTGGGTCGATGGGCACCACTTCATTTGTTCTGCACCGATTGCAGCGATTCAGCGACTGCATTAGACCTTATTAAATGAAATTTGAAGAATGTGCTTTATGACTAATTATGACCATGATTGAAATTTGAAACTCGGTGTTGGGATACACGTTGCTTGAAAATAACCCCGACTTGGAGAGTTCAGCAGTTTGTACTCTGCAAAACTAAAGCCGTATCGTCAGGCAATATTAGATTAATTAATACTTGGTTTTATAAGAGAGTATGTTTTATCTTAATTGATAGCTCAATGTAAACGATTAAGAGGGATAGATAGACGGAATTTTTGTTTGTTCAATTTATCGGTATCTTCGTGTTGTTGTTTTTCTATCCAGTTTCATACTACTCATTCTTCCATTTAATTGTTAAATATTGTTTTGAACACAAGCAGAACCTTATATCAATTATTTAATGGGCGGCTGAGCCGACCAGGGTTTTAAACGGCGACATGCTGCCAAGTTACTGTCTGTAGAATGAATTATTTAGGTATACCATGACTGACTGTATTATTTATTTACTAAACTCTCTCCGAAAATTGACACACGGTTTTAGTTGAACAGTTTTCTTTTCTTCATCAGAAACTTACGTCAAAGTGTGCCTCATGTGCAAAAGTGAAAAAGTCAAGAGTCGTCGGACACCGTCTGCGCGGGGGACCTGCGACCCTGTGTTCACGGAATCTCTGAGTTACGTCTTACCAATGTCCTTTATGGAAGATTCATTTCTGCTAATACAGGTCATGCAGAAAGGTCACAACTTTAAGAAAGATTCTGTAATCGGACAGTTAATTCTGGGTCCGTATACATATACACAGGGGCGGAGTCTAAGTCATTGGGGGAAAATGTTGAGCACACGTGAGGCGTCAAAACAATGGCATGCTTTGTATTTGTAAACAAGCTTCGTATATTTATTATAATGTAGATTATTTAAAGATATATTCATTTTAATTTAATGAAGTTTTGAAATCGTTGAGCTTTAGTTCTTGAGGCACGTGAGGCATTTGAAAATGCTTTGCCAAATTACTAAACCATTATTGAAGTCCGAACCGTAATTTCGAAATCGTCTTCTGCCTTTCCAAGTTCCTGGAATGGAATATTTTCAACAGAGGGCGCTATACATGTTTGCAGTATTATCATGTGGGTAATGTGGCATCCAGTTGTTATCTCGGAAGCCAGTTTATTAAAAAGTCAGATTCCATCGGTAAATACGTCAACTCAGAACGGCCCCCAAAGTACCTATTCAAAAACAAGAAATCACAAAGAGTGCATTGAGTGTACCACTATAAAGCAGTGTAAAAATGTTAGCGCTTTGTCGTTAAAGGTGGACTCCTCATTGGATATCTAAATAGTAGTAATTGTTAAAATTGATATAATTATAAAATAATATATAAAATAAGCTAAATAGATGTTGTGTTGGTTCCAAGATATCAGAAACTGAAAAGAGGAAAACACCCTCATTAAAAAAACCAAAACCTTGACGAGAAATGGTAATGCCATTTTGTAACAGTCGCAACTATTGTACCGATCCATATAACTGTAAATACTACATTGTGTCCAATTACATTGGCTGCTTCTAAAAATGTTGACCAAAGTCATTGATATGCCTTCTCTGTAATTTAAAACCGTTGATATAGGTTTCTTCTTGTAATATTGGATTGAGCGGCCTTGACCACGGTGCAGCAGCAGTCTATTATGTCCTCCCCATATCAGCATTTTGTTATCAGCATTTTCATTCATCCTTTACTAAGAATACTAAGTGAGAAGGTCTTGGCCGGAATGTTAATTGTTAGTTCGATGGAGAAACTTGGAGGTAAAGAGTTGTGCAGCGAGAGTGTTGTGAAATGTGAAAAATATGAACTCGTAAGCGATGACATCAGGGTGAGTTATACACCTTATGAACTATACCGCCACCATGGAGCTAAAGTAATGGTGAAACATCGGAAACGCACAGCTTTGGGCTACGGAAGGGCCCTTGTGGGGTCTTGTACACAATGGTACAATGGACCCCACTAAGAAAAGGGAATAAAAGAACAACAATGGCAGGACCTCACAAACCCGAGTCGTAAGGTCGTGTGTGTTTGAGTGTGGCACACGAGTATCCATTTGACAACCTCATTTTGACCTAGGATTGGGGGCGCCCTACACCAGTGAGGTCATACTTTTAGCACCATAGGAAATGATTATGTTTCAATTGCCGTCCATTGCGAGATTTTGTTTCATTTACAATGTTAAACAGGTGCTTTGGAACCGAAGGTTCCCCAGCATTTCCAAACACGCGCAAGACTTGCACGATCTATTGTATGTTTGAGTGAGCTGTGAATGTACAAAAGAAAAGGAAGTAAAACGAAGTAGAGCGGGAATTGGAATGCGAAGCACATGCTTACTGAGGTGTGGGAGTTGAAATGAGCTGGTCAGAAAAGGCTTGACTGTCGCCACGGAATTCCGCTGGGATCCAACCTAGCTAATAGAACATCTTCACAAAGACAAGAAGAATAAAAAACTGGCCTAATGTCATTCAAATACCATGGGTACATCGACGAGATTAAAGAAATGTAACTGTAAGGACAATGATAAATTCCTTCCAAATTATGTAAGTATTTACAAAAGGATAGTAGAATGTCAGTGTCTGACGTAATCAAATTCCTTCTCGCTTACTGTTTTCTGCCTCTTGCGTTCAAGAACTGCTTGAACAAATTATGTTAAATCCGAAATTTAGTTTATTCATATCAAAACGTTGTAAGGTTTCCCGTCTGCTCTGCTGATTTTCGTGAGTAATGATAATTAGACTTTCAGAGAGATTGAATATGTTGGCCTCGGACTCGATTTGAAGGTGTGGATGTGTACAGACAACTGTGGTTGCAGATTGAATGGATGCATATTATGATTCCAGTATATGTACTGTGTGGCTAAGGTGTGGTACAGTGTTCCATGGATGTTCCAACTTGTGAGAGCGCGGAATGGTAAGTGAGTTTGTTATGATAAAATAAAGAAGTTGTGTGTTTGGTCCTTGTAGTGTGCTTACACCGGTTGAGAATTACGGGTGCATGCACAAGTTTTTTCCCACATAAATCTCTGTAGCAAACTTTGGATTCCATCCTCTTCATCCAACCACGTTGTTGGATGAAGATATAAATGCAAATTTAAGATTTAAGAACGTCATGACTACCATCCCCTTAAAAAACGTTAAAATACAACAAACACAAACAAACACCCCAACAAACATGAAAACAAGACTTCATCAAAACTACTCCAAATTAATTTTAAATTTGTGCTGAAAAAATACCTCTTTATTTGACTGCTAATTTTGCACCAAGTGCTTCTGGATATTGTGTGCTGCGCTGTACAATTTTTTTTTTGCGGGGGGGGGGGTGATGTTTTCATGGAGAAGGTGGTACTTCAGTTCTGATATAAGATGTTTTTTTTATTCCTTGGGGATTTAAACCCTTGGAGAAGAACTGTCACCCCTGGATGTGTGACGTCAGTGGTACGGTGGCAATGGATGAAATGAATCAACTGAATGCAAGAACTACGAGATTGTGCATGATTGAATTAGTAGTAAAAGATGGGTGATGATTGAGAGGCCGATAAAAGTGACGAGATATTGATTTATCACGAAGAGAAAGAAGAATGGAGGATATACTTTATGCATTGACGTCGTGCAGCCGCCATTTTAGAGGTAAACTGGTGATGAAACAATGAAAACACCCAGATTTGTACGCTCGGTGCACAGTGTGGGCCAATGAACATCCTCATTTGAGCTGTAGGCGAGGGCCCCCTACTCAAATGACGTCATATTCGTAAGGTCTATTATCGTTGAAAATGAGTATTAGGTAATGGATGAAATAAATGTATGTTCGTTTTAAAATGTTCGTTAGAGGGTGTGCACTACATTGGTAAGGTTGAACAAATAAATGTTCAAAGAATTGCACCCAACTTACATAGTATTATGACGGCCATGGTGGAAAACATCCCATGAAACATTTTGCCTGAAATGCTATAATTTTTGAGACATGAGACCTGAGGAAACTTTACTTTTGAAACGGGGAAAACATACAATGGGTTCGACGACCAATTGAGGTAAAATATTCACGGGTTTGTTATTTCATGTTTATGATGGGCCACGTGCGGATACTGGTCTGTGGCACTTTCCAATGTTGTCCATGTTACATTAATCAGTACATGCTGAAACAGTCGACCTATCCGTTTCATGAAAAATTTGAGTTACAACACTCTCCAGTTAAATTTCCTCTTTTGAATGGAATCTTTTTGAATCGAGGAGAAAAATCTCATGTTTTTGTGTTTACAATAAAGACCTGACGCATGTCCAGCTGTGAAGTTCAGATAAGATAATGATTATACGTGTATGGGTACTTGCCTCTCGTGCGAATTGCATCAAGAACGCCAGTGTTGGTTTTTGAAATGTGAGACAGCCGTTAGCTAAAGCTTAAATTACAATAATAAACCAATCCGATCGAACGAGGGCGGTATTTGTAAATTACAAGCCGCTCAACATCAATATGTTATGTTATTTTAATCATTAATTAAACATCATAATAAGTTTGTGTTTCGATGAGGTATTTTGGAGCCTGACCGCTGGTTTCAATGAATAACGAAGAAATGGAAAAGGCTAAAGTTGAAAGTTGTGACCTTTGAAGCAAACACTAAACCAAAATATTTTTGACATTTTCATGCAAATATTCGCTGAATAAATTAGTAAAATTTTCATCTATCTACAGGCATTGTAAACTATGGAGGCCTTTTGTAAATTTACGTCTACTTGAATCTCAACGACTGTGCGATCTTTATTTCTAAGTACTAGTAAAGAAAGCTGCGTGTAGGAATACAATAAGTTATAAAATAAAGAAAAGATTATGTGGATAAAACAACAGGAATGTGTGGAGCAACATTGTTTTCTTTATGCAATCTTCAGACCTGGGTATATATTAATACTTAAAAGATCGCACAATACTTTTATGTCATGAATAATATTATATGGACAGAGAAATATAACTTCCATCATGCTGTATTCGTCTTTATGTGAATACAAATATAATTCTATAAACAAACTAATGCTGTCGAAGGTGCTATTATTTTAAGTGATATTTAATTTAGAAGTTGTTTTCGTCTTCATTAAAATGGATGAAAAAAGTCCAGTCAAAGTTATGTTGTTAGAATGGTAATGTCCAGTATGTAAAAGTTATTGCCAGAAATGAAATAAGCTTTAACTTTATTGACTGGCCAATTTGTGTCTGACTGGATTACTGCAAGGAGCTTGCCAATGAATACAGTTGTGAAGCACATTGATTTGTGTCAAGTGCATTACATGTGATCACTTGAAAATTCCATACCTCTCGAGGACACGACTGTGTGGAAGATCCTCCACACAAACATGAATATTCATGATTTCTTACCTTCCACATGGTCTACGTCACCTCCAGCTAGATAGGCCCCCGTTGCCATTGGTTGAATAACATGCATGTATTAGGTTTGGACTAGGGTCGGAAAGTTTGTACACCATTTATTTGACTAAGGAGGGTCCGCTATGCATTGTTACCACATGCATGGAGATTGTGCCTTTGTTGATGTGCTGGGTTATAGAACAAAACGACCATGTGTGACCATAATCATGTCAGTTCGTCGTTTGATTTGCTCTGTCCTTGGTGAATCAGATACATGGGAGAATAATTTGGGGACTAATTACCCCAAATTAAATTTGTGGATGTTCTTCCACACAAGTAAGCCTTAGTGTATAATTATTTAAAAACTTTCGTTCCCTGCAGGGATACATTTCAAGTCACGTTATCTTTGATAAGCTATCAGACTGGTTAGTTTAATACTCCTTGCCTGATGTTTTAAATCCAGTGAATTGTAATGAATCTTCTCTCTCAACCGTCAGTTCATTACAGCAAAGAGCGTCCCTGTGTTTTGTCAACATTACAAACAAAGTTTCTTTTAATTAAACCAAGTGTATATTGTGAGTGTACAGGAGTGTCTATTACATGATTAGAAGTAACATAATTCCTTTCGTTCTGAAAGTCGGTATCCGGTCGGCTGACATTTGTATCCACTGCTGTTTGGTGATAGCGCCCCCTTTCTTTTCCTCCGTAGTGCGCATGTTTTGTGGGAAATTGGTAAAATACGTGTTGCCTGCCTTGGAATTAAGCATTGAATTCATTTAGAAATTAAAAGAGACAACCCTTTTGGTCTCTGTCGGCTAGGTAGTATAAAACGGAAGTCTTTGAGAAAATTCGCTTTGGCACGAAATAAAAAAAGCGATACATTTGCTATAATAGGCCCGTACACCGTGATGTTTGGATCTAATTATAGTCTGTTATGAATGTCTTCCCCACGCATACATTTCGACCCTAACCATGCGGAAATTATGTGCAACTTGTTTTGGTTTTGCAAAAGTCGAATCTTCACATCAACTGCCTTTATATCGAAATGTACCTTTCGCCCATGAAACACCCCGATTTTCTGGCAGGTTACTCTGCTGTTTTTGGAAGGTGAAATAAACCCTTTTTTTGTTTCTAAGCGTAATGGAACGTAGGAACGATTGAAGTTGTCATGAAGACAGTGCCAAAGTGACAGTATGTGACGGCCCGTGGCATTCGAGAGAGCAAATTGAGGCAGAGCACACACGATACGTGATATTCGCAACATTTATAAACGTTGGCAAGCACGTACGAGCTGTGGGGAATAGGACTACGGGCTTTTCAAGACCCTTGTTTTATTCTGATGTAGAGATGAGGCTAAGTGTAATCCAGGTACTTTGTATGTTCTTCTAAGTTTCATTTATTTTTTGAGTAGTCATGGCTAGATAAAAGAATAAACATGAATATGGATGAAACCCATGGCAACCGATTCACTCAATGACATTACACTGCAGTGCAATGTCAGACCTATTCCTTTTACATTATTTTCTGAAAATCGATGTGACGCTGTTAAATAGCATACGGTTTATGATTATATGCGATATTCAAAGGCAGTACGAACACTACTTAGGCTATACTAAATTGTGACTATATCTTTTTCTTTATCATTAATCCCAGTTATCGAGCATCCAAATATGTTTTGTGAATATTTAACCGCCCCTACGGATGCGTTTTTGTAAAAGCTATTTTATCAGTATTTCTGGGGGAAACCGCCGAGCCAAAACAATTAGCTACCTTTGAAAACAATTTCTTTGACGTAATATTTCTTTCCTGAAAAATTAATAGTTTACCGTAATGTCTCGCATGAGGGCGTCGTAGAAGGACGTTGACAGCTGGCCGTTGCAGTTCATCATCTATGCCTCGCTCTCACGATCGGTTGAATTGGTCGAACCCGACATTTACTTTCACGGACTATTGGAATTGAGAAAGAACTTCGTTCGCATCCAGGAAGAAGGGGTCAAGACGAGTACATTGAATATTATTACGTATTTTTTTTATTCAAGGAGTTAAGGTTAATAACTACGAACGCAATTATATCAGAGAGATAAACTAACTGTTATTTTATCCTGTTCAATGCAGAAAGAAGAACACACGGCAGAATATGTTACCTTGAAAAGAAACAATAATAATCAGTCAGAATAAGAAATTCTAAAAGTGACGATTGATTTCTATGCGACGATTAATGATTGATGCGAAATCTTTGAAAATGATTTAATAGTTTATGCCAAATTTCAAAGAAGATCGACTTGATGTGGCCCCTGAGTTAAAGATTCAAGAAGAATATCCAACAGAAGAAAAGAAAAGCTAAATTCAGGACGACAACTTGCCATTCAAAACCTATACTTTGAGGAGACTAAATTAATGTTATTGGATTCAAGTAGACTGTTGGGAACACGGACTCGAATCAGTCAGTGTCGTTTCTGAGAAAAAGAAACGGCCTTTTCTCGTCAAGAGTGTCAGGTATATTATCGCTGGATACTAAATTCTACAGCTGACGGATTTGATGTCTGCCCAGCCCTAGAATGTGTCTCTCGTCTTCCCATTTCTTACTGGGAAATGCCTTCGGAGCGAGAGTCGAACGAGACACTGGAGTGAGGCGACGGGGATCAGTTACTTTTATGACTGCCTGCCTCTTTGACTTTACGCTTGTGATTTTCCCTGACAAGAATTGCTCCCACGGGAGACCCGATACGTAACGGACCACTTCGGAAATAACGCCATATGACGATTGTTGACGTTTAAAATCGAGACATTTCGCCCTAGTCCTCCCCACTTTGTTTCAACGCCCCGGGGAAGGTATTGTGTCCATGTTTGCTTTTCCTTTCGAAGATTTTCAAGGAATTCTCTGCGGATGTTTAGTTCAAGTAGGTTGATGAGGCAAGGCTAGCCATGGTCAATTTTGGTGTTGTTTTTCAGGAAGCAATTAATAAAAAGATAGTTAATCATGGATGCTATGATGAGTGCATTGTATAAGTTCACCAGCATTACATTTGGTATGCGAAGACATTTCTACCTGCATCTGCCATTACCACTTGTTTGACCGTGTCTTCGCTCAAAGGTATTTATTGACGTCACCTATGACGTATGGAGCCACATTCCATATGAACAAATATTGGCATAATGATTCTGTCAACAAATTGCATAAACGTCATTATTTTAAAGTTTCATTCCAATGACCCGAATCCTCCCCAACTGTCCCATAATTCTAACACCATGTATAGCAGTAGACTTTGCCTATGTAGTATGTGCATATGATTTGAAGGACGTCAGAGTTGTGTTTTATACACATAAATACATTAATAATTTACGGAAATCCCAAGTCTGTTTTCAAAATGACGTAGATTTTTGTGCATAATGGGGAATATATACTGGAATGCAAATCCATTCAATCGATCTTGGGGGTAAAAAGATTTGCCGCCCAATGAACAACATAGAATGTTTCAAACAATTGACAAGAGTCATCCATACACCCTAATATAATATTTATTGAAACAACGCAACGTCCTTTTTTCTGAAACCTTGAAACGTCTTTTTCTGAAACCATATTCCCATACGTGTGCATTACAGACAATGCTATTTTCTAATTGCTTCACGCGTTGGTTCGCTAAGCCGGTTATTTATAGGTGAGATTGGGACTTAAATGGTGCGCAACAACGCGCATTTAAAGCACTTAGCAAACCGCTTGTGTGACATATGCGGGCCAATTTGCAGGCACTTGACGCGATTAGCTCAAGTAGTCCAAAAGCAAAGGATATTGAAAATCTAGTCAACTGGAAACACTCGACCCCAAGCCAGTGATGTAAATCACATTTTAGGCAATTATTCTGTCTAATTTCTACGTTTAAACCAATTTATTAAAAATTGTGTGGCCCAATTCAAACTGAACTTATCATGACTTAAGGGATAGGGTTGTTACCATTTTTCGTCTTCCTATCGATACATGAATAGTGAAGATGGTATCATTTAAGATGGCATCATTTTGGCACACTCAATTTTAGACAACTGTCTTTGCCTCATATTTTTACTGCTCGTTTTAATAAATCATATTTAGGTCCATATCTGAGTGCGTGTTAACAGCTGACTGGACTTCGGAGAGAAACAACAGTCCTTGAGAAAGTTGGGAGGGGATATAGTTTGACCCAAAGCCTCCCATCTCCACAAGATCACGTAATACCCAAACTGTAATTACAAGATCTTGAAACGTGCCTTCCAATGAAGTGTACGTCTCAAAGATCATGGTGTGGTTAACGCTTGGTATCGTGATCTTAATCTTACTTGTATCAATTAATTAAAGAATTCATTCTAAAAAAGTTATTCAATTACCAGTCAACTTTAATGACATGTGTCGGAGGTGTGGACTCTGAAAATACACGCATATTGCCAAGGAACCAGCCCTTTAAAAGACGCGGTTCAAGTATGGGGCACTTGGAGTGTATTCATGCAATCACGTTATCAAGGTCTCGTCCGCACTGTCTTCTTTCTGGCTTGTATTCAAGACTATATCTGGTCATCCTTTACGGTCCATTAAGACAAGCTTATTTTCTGATTTGGCTGCATGGCTGAATGTGTTTTTCAGGATCAAACCCAAGAGAAAATTCTAGGAAGACTGCTTTATGCTTAAACACCCACGAAAGCCCCATAAACAAAACACCGACAAGCAGATTAGTCAGCGACACAATTACCTAATTAATTATCGGTCGCGCCAATTGCCAATTGAGTTTAAAATGACTGTGGAAACTTAAACATGTTCACTAGACTGCATTTCGGAAAAACCCGGGTATCCTAAGCATAAAAAGTGGAAAAGTGGGCCTATACGAAAGAAGAGGTTAGTCTGCTGCCACCAAGTGTTTGAAAGCCCATTGCTTTGGTTGTAAAAAAGAAAAGAAAGGAAAAACAAGAAAAGATAAAACAAAAACAAAAACAAACCCAAAACCCACACACACAAGTAAACCTGTCCGAGTCCTTACTAATTGCCATGTTAATTTATCCGATATTGACAGCTCAATGTTCCCTTACGTTTGTCAATAATAATAATACCAGCGTCTTATATAGCATACGTATCTCTAAATAAAGTACTCAAGATGCTTGAACAAATGTTTCGAAAATATTGAACTATGAGACCGATTTCTGTATCGCCTTACAATGCAAGGTGCTGCGGTGCATTCAGCAGCCACTGCCAGAAACACCGGGGCAAACCCCTTATCTCAGCAATAAGTGTCTGGGTTCTTTACGTGCATTACACAACATGGGACCACACACTCTACGTACCATCTGAAGGACTAATCAATAATGGTGTGTCTTGTTTAAGGGCACAGGTGTCAAGACCGGGACTCGAACCCACACTCTGCTTTTCAGAAATCATCACGTCTTTTATGAAAGTTATTTCACGCAAGTTTTAACGAAACTAATGGTTTTGAGACAGGTTTTTGTAGCATGTTTTATCATTAGTTTAAAGCATAAACGTCTTGTATTTCATTTTTTTAAAGCTTGTCTGAATTCAAAATACATTCGTGTATTTTATGGCTTGGCCCATTGCCATTGAAAACCCGCCTTCGCAAAGAACGCATTATTAAACTAGGCCTATAATGTTGTGGGAGAAGACTATTACGAAGGAATGTGGTGTACCTCACTCTCTATTAAACCATGTACCGTCCAGCATTATGCCATCGTAGCTGGAATAAAATTCTAATTCATTTCCGAGTGCACTGTAAGTCTTTTTTTAGGACTACCCTACATCCTCTTAAAAGTGCAACGAGAGTGAGCCGATAAGACAAAGTAAATGGAAATATGCAAAACAACTCTAATTTCAAATGAAAATTGTCATCTATTTCTGTACTATAAGAGAATCAAACGCTCTAAAGTTATCATGTACAAGCTAATTCTAATTAGCATGAGGAATAAACTTCAAGGGGAATACTAATACGGAAACCAAACGAATAATAAAGGAAAACGGACTCTAAAGTAAACAGCCGAAGTAAAGTCGACTGCTATACTTTTTATTCTCTCAGAGAATTGATGAATTATTTCCGCAAATCTCTAGAGATCTTGCATGAGTTTTACTTAAAATGCAAAATTCGTTAAAATTAAAGTTACAGAAAGTAGGTATCTACTTTAATAAGCTTTAAAAATGACGTTTCAACCCAATGAAAAGTTATTTATTTTGCGTTTTGCTTTTGGGCTTGGGTCACTCACCAGCTTGCGTAAGAAGCCTTCATTTACTTGGAACTCGGAAACCCTGAAATAAGAATCAATCATTGAGTTTGTTACCTGGGATAAAGTTCTTGAAACGCATCGTGAAATAATCCAAAATTTCCAGAAACTCTGGAATCAGATATCTCAATAGTGCTTGATCGTAAAAGTGCTCGGTGCTGTTTTGACAGCCCCTCATAAATCCTGATGAATAATTTCCTTATGCGTTTGATCCGGTAAATATTTCGCTATCTCCCGTTGACGTCATCACATTTCATCGAAGTGTGTTAGCGAAACTGTTTCGAAGACAAACAAAACCTTTATTTCAATAATTGAGCAGATGTTAAAGTATTGATTTCGGCCATAGATAAAGGTGCTATTCTGTCACGCATCCCTATATAATTTCAGCGCATTATCTTTGCTGTCTTCTAACCCTAGCAAAATGCACAGTGATCCCTACAAACAGTCGTCCCCAAACACTTTCTGACCCCGTCATCCCCCTAACCCCTACCCCCAAAAAACCCCACCAAAAACAATATAATAAATAAATTAATAAATTAATAGATAATGAAATAAATTAATAAATAAAGTAATAAGATACACAAAAGAAAACATAATTAATAAAACAATTATATTGTTAGAAATAAGAAAATAAATAAACAAATAAACTGAATATTTATAACGAAAATACAAAACAGTTGAAATGCAGTGTACTATTTGATATAGTAATTCCGATTAATTTACGATTTAAGATCTGTTAAAAAAGTAATTAACAGGGGCAATTATTGTCCTGTTTTGCGAGCAGCTTGTGTAAATTCCCAGATGTCGTTACGCCTTGCAAGACTAGAGTCTCAAACCATGGCGGTCTTCCTTCATCATAGTATTCTTACCAGGATGCTGTTCTAATGAGTATTTCAGGTGTAGGCTAATTTGTTGTACATTTCGTTAAAACTCTCCGTAAAAAGTTACACATGCACCAACTTCGACAAAAAGAAATGTCTCAAACTGTAAATTAATTTGATTGGACCGGTTGTGAAAAAACCCCACCCAAAACAAATCAATTTATACATTGCCAGGTGAGTAACAACAGGAACAGCGACTGGTATTCTACCGGATTAGAAACACATTTCACACTGTGTTCAAACTTTGGGTGAAGATCACATAAAAGTCAGTAATAATGATGAGATACGAAGACTGAGACAAGTAGTCGTGGGCGGAGTGGTGTGGATTGGAGGGGAGGGTAGGGGATGGAGGGGAGGGGAGGGGAGGGGAGGAGAGGTGAGAGGAGGGGTCGATAGGATGTTGATTCTAGACTGAGATATCAGATTCATGTACAGAGGTGAGGAAGGACGGAAGAAGTTTGAACAAATCTAAGAAGTAGCTGTAACTAGAACTTGTCGGCCACTGAAGACGAGCAGAGTATACTGTTCGAAACGTTGCAGCCACACCGGCTCTTTTCAGAGCCAACACTCTTCCCAAAAGAGATTTACACATGGTTGTACCCACAAGTTTACAAGTTACTTATTATGAAATTTATGAAGTGATTGTACCAAACTAAGCACTGTTGCCTTGGGGTTTATATCTACCACTAGACTCCCCCATGAGAAATCTACTGTGACGTTCTGAAGGCAAACCCCAATTTAATTTAATCCCAGCAAACACCAGCAAAAAGAAAAAGGGATTCATAAGAAAGGTATAAACTGAGCATCTGCATTCTGCCTGTCCCAAACCTTCCTGAACATAGATGTATTGCACGTTCTTAGTTCTACCGGCCAGTTATGACATCAATATGAATAACTTCCTCGAAGAAGCCTATTGAAATGTTCATTTGAAAAGATGTCTTCATTCCTATAATCCATGGTATATAAGGAGGTTAAGAGGGTCAGATTTGGTTTCTCTAAATCATGAAGGATCCCCGAGTCTTATTCTGCAGATATAATCCATTTATGATGAAATTACAAACCGGCACATTTATCTGCGTAATGATTCCTAAGAAACTGTTTGAAATATAGCAATCCATATTTCTGATGAGGTAAACGGATACGACCCCTCCAATAGTACGACGACTGTTTTATGAATGATGGTAACGTGTGATCACCACAAGGGTGTGCTAAAGGTGGAAATTGGATCTTGGTGAAAATCCAATATTTTCATTATTATTAATCATAAATCAAAACCAAGAACCAACATTTACAATTGCTGGGGGAAAAAAAGAGAAAAGACAAAGAGAACAGTTATGTTAACTTATTTAATCTGTACGGGTCTAAAGATATCTAGAGGGACAATTGAAAATCCATTTTAAATTGAGTTAGTAAACCATTGGAACTTATAAGTAGTCTCAACACAACTTCCATTTTGAACTATAGTTTTTTAGGAAACAGACTGGATGAATTATAGATGAAATAAAGCCCCCTTGTTACTGCATCCCAGTAAAGGATCAGGATGTATATTCTAGCGGTGCTATCCTCAATCCTCTTTCAATAAACGACCGAAACAGCCAACGGGCACCCACTGCCCAAGTAGCCAATTAATTGGCGACCGACACTCTATATATTCGTCCCTCTCCCGCCCCAACTCCTCTAACAAGATATTCTGTCGTCCAAAATGAGAAAGGTGCAGGTTGACGGAAAACATACACGGTAGGTAATACCTCCTCAAGATGCATTACTGATGGGCAATCATAGCTGATCTCATCAAGCCCGGGGGGGGGGGGAGGGTTGCAATCAAGACGTTTCCGAGAATTTTTGTCTTAATTTGTTCTTAATTTGTGAATAACAGCTTTATACCTTACACTTTAAACGTGAGCTTGTTTAAATCCTTTCCTCCTTTCCTCCTAAACCTCCTGTCATATAAATATAATGAAAATATGATAGATACTGTCATCGAAAAGTTCTCCTTGTTTAAATAATCAAAATTGCGGTCTCTATTTTCAATGATTCAACAAACATTTATGTTTGGCTGGAAAAGGAACTTGAGTTGATTTACTTTGTCAAATGACTTGACCCAATTATGGAATGGTGTACCGTTTGAAGTCTTGATGATTGCACAGCCCAGATACGTAGGTATACAAGCAGACATCGGGTAACATGTCTCCTTACCCATCCGGGTCATATGACTTGGTTTGAGGGTATCGTACATCGTTGTTCATCTTCACACTCTGAATGATGTAGCTACATTATTCGTTGATGTTAATAATTGCAATAGCAGTGGTATCTAGCATTATCCCTTGATGTTACTTACTGCAATAGCAGTGGTATCTAGCATTATCCCTTGATGTTATATACTGCAATAGCAGTGGTATCTAGCTTTATCTATTGATATTACTTACTGCAATAGCTGTGGTATCTAGCATTATCCATTGATGTTATTTACTGCAATAGCAGTGGTATCCTATCATTATCCATTGATAATATTTACTGCAATAGCAGTGGTATCTAGCATTATCCATTGATGGTATATACTGCAATAGGTGTGGTATCTAGCTTTATCTATTGATATTACTTACTGCAATAGCTGTGGTATCTAGCATTATCCATTGATGTTATTTACTGCAATAGCAGTGGTATCCTATCATTATCCATTGATAATATTTACTGCAATAGCAGTGGTATCTAGCATTATCCATTGATATTATTTACTCTAATAGCAGTGGTATCCTAGCATTATCCATTGATGTTACTTACTGCAATAGCAGTGGTATCTAGCATTATCCCTTGATGTTATTTACTGCAATAGCTGTGGTATCTAGCATATCCATTGATGTTACTTACTGCAATAGCAGTGGTATCTAGCATTATCCATTGATGTTATATACTGCAATAGCTGTGGTATCTAGCATATCCATTGATGTTTCTTACTGCAATAGCAGTGGTATCTAGCATTATCCATTGATGTTATATACTGCAATAGCTGTGGTATCTAGCATATCCATTGATGTTTCTTACTGCAATAGCAGTGGTATCTAGCATTATCCATTGATGTTATATACTGCAATAGCTGTGGTATCTAGCATATCCATTGATGTTACTTACTGCAATAGCAGTGGTATCTAGCATTATTCATTGATGTTATTTACTGCAATAGCAGTGGTATCCTAGCATTATCCATGGATGTTATATACTGCAACAGCAGTGGTATCTATAGCATTATCCCTAGATGTTATATACTGCAAGAGCAGTGGTATCTTAGATATACGTAATGTAAGTTCGTATAATTAGTTACACTACCTTTATGGTCACATTCATTCCTTTTTTATGTGGACATTGTTGAAAACAATTCCGTTCCCATCCCATTGTTTTTGGAGCTGAGTTATTCAGCTATCCCTTCAATAGTTTATCTTACTTTAAACTAACCATGTGTAAGAACATAATTGATTTTAAAGAAAAACAATATAGTGAAAAACATATAAAGGATGCGTTTAAGTCTGCGTATCCCGTCTAAGGATCCTGTAGAAGGAGTGTATACATCTCATCTCAGTATCACAGGTAACGCTTTCCCTATGTAAAAACACCCACTAGACAAAGCCATGGGATGTTACATTTGTCTCTGATTCCCTTTTGTCTTTCCGTGCTGGACGTTTTTAGAGTTACAACTAGCATTTCATGTTTTCACCCTCAATTCTCTGGTTTACTTACCAAAGAGAAGTTTTTCTGAATTGAACTTTTCCTAGTCTAACCTGGCAGTAGAATTGGATTCGGACAAATTGAAACAAAACCAATATTTAGTTTAATCATCCAAAAGTAAACCCCGAATTAGTAGCAGTAGGCAGCGCCCTCTATCAATAATTTAAAGCCCAGAGGATTAAAGAACGAGAACAAACAAGCCTCCATGAACCAAAACAAACCTTCTGCAGAGGAACGACAATTTGAAATCCAATTTCTGCCCACAGAGCTCTTTGGCACCGCATTCAGATGCGGCGGAGTCACGACCTGACCAAAAATGAGATTATACTGCTATCGTGTGCAGTGCGCACCAACCACATTACAATCAGTGATTTCAAGTATTCGATTAGATTAGCCAATCTAGTTACGTTTCCAGCCAGAAATGGATGGCGAAAGTGCGGATTTGCCCTTTATACGTTTTTAGTCATTTCGGTCATTGTATCCCAATCTCTACATAAAAAGTGCAATCCTGGAGCAATAAAACATCATTAGAAATGTTTGATACAGTCCTTGTTTTAATCTTAAGAATGAAAATATAAAAACTTTCAGGTTTTGAATTTTTTTAAAACAAACAACGTGAACATAATTACCAATTTAATATTTAAATAGTGTTTTCATAATATCATGTACGCAAAGTTATTAGAGTCTTTCCATCATTATTTAGTTGTATCGAGCATTCCTTCTACGACAAAATCCACAGCCTAAAACAGTCGTCAACTTTCGCCATCATCTACAATGAATTAAGGCAGTGGCAATATTAACAATTTTTTAAAGGTATCTTCTGCGAAATATATCAACTCAGACTGTATTTAACATCCTTCAATCCTGTCTACCCCTTCTGTGTACCACGTCGCCTCCCATGTCACTCAGTGACTCATATCTACTGAAGATAGCGCCGGCGACTGATGAACCCGATGAGCTCGCCATGCCACAGTATTTAACAAGCAAAGCCCTTATGTAATTACAGTATTCACCCTGTCGCCTCGTATTAGTGTACGTCAGTTGAGTCTGAGCTCTGCCTCATCCACATGGCACCAGACGAATCAATTGCCATCACGTACAGTGGATGTTGCCGTTCTTTAAAGTTAGTGTTCGTAATTATATTACAAGATTCAAAGTTGTCAATTTTTTGATTGTATGCTGTAATAGTTCACGGGTAGGTGGCCCATTTTAACGCTACTGTTAATAAACTAATTTAGACTACACCATCTTCGTGTTTGAAATGATAGAGCAAGGAAGACGTTTCACAGTTCCATTCTGAATGTTATCACTTTGATAGTTTTTCTACGCAATTCTTGTCTTACCAAAGTGAGCTCAATTGATTTGATTGGATAAGAGTTTCTGTATTTTGTATCAGGCTGGATAATATTTAACTGAACGATGCACCACCCGAATCTAATAGTTATGATAGTTTTCTAATTCAATTCAGTATAACATTTATGTTAAAAGATACACTGGCAAAAATCGTGTTTAACATTAAAAAGACAAAATGTTCGACTCGGACACAAATGATACCATTGGAGACATGAGATCCAGATTCATGACTGAAGTTTATGCGTTACCGTTAAAAAGGCAATTACATTCAACCGGGCAAAAGTTAAACAGACTTGGCTTTCTTCTCTTCCTCCACATAAAATTATTAACTTGATTAGACTCGACTTACTGTCTGAGCAAACTCATTTCCAAATACTAGGTCTTGTTTGAATAAAGTGTTTCGGTAAACTCAAATAATGTCTGACCTTTGTTTTAATTCAAGCTTTGTCAGTAGTAGATTTGTACAGCTGATTCTGCGTACAATGGTGTCATCACCACCTACCACTGGTTTAACTTATGGCGACGGCATCAATGATGTAAATGCCAGAGAATGACAACTTTTTCACTTTTGGCAGAATTAGATAAATTATAAACCTGAAAAATACATGATTTGAAGAAATGAAATAAACTTCAAAGTTAATGTGCATACAAGAATCCAATGCTCAGCCATCGAAGTAATTGTGTGTTATGTTTGAGACTGTGATAAGGTTATACGCGGTACAGAGAAAGCATGCAGAACTTGCTACCGGAGATAATCAAACCACTCTCACGTTTAAAAAGTGTCTTGCAGAGAAATTGTGAGTTTGGTTTCTCTACTGACTTTCTCAGGAATTTATTTTTGAAGAAGGTGTTGTGGAGCAACTCAAATATCGCAAGGCGTGAAATGTTTTGCATTTCACAGTGAAAGATAGACAAAGACAAAATAAAAACCGCATCACCCTAGCTTTCCTGCACTTAAATCCCACCTCCCTAGCAAACACTTGTGCGGGTAAATTGACTCGTTTGCCACTCTAAAGGTCCGGGAAGCTGCTCCATTGCTCTGAAATACAACCCTAGATCGATGCGTCGAACCATACGGACCAACCAGCCCTGTCTCGATCTTTCCTGTCTTCCCTGAAAACGTTGCTAGGTGACTAAGCGCAGCATACGACTGTTTTGTGGCGAGTATTTCCACATTTGTCTGATGTAGCAAATACGTCTTGGGCCATCGTTGTATCATCAGCTAAACGTGCCTAGCTTTCCTTAAAACATCCACTTGTTGAAAGGTTAAAGCTGTTATTTGTAAACTACCATTAGTGACAAGTTCGCAACTTGATAAGTGCCTACGCTATAATCTGTGAACTCTGTCGGCATACAGTCCAAAACCATCTAAACGTGTTCATTTGAAACTCACAATGCACAATGAATTTACTCTGCCCCCCCCATTGCGTCATCATTTTCCTTTCACTGGCATAATGTAGTTTAATGCTGCCAGTTGGTTGTTTGTAGCTTGACAACTGTCCGTGTTTATGTTTTGTTTCAACTAAAAGAAAATGGTAATTACCAACGTTACAAACAATTTGTTTTAATTTCGTCCGAAGACAGTCGTCGGCACCTTTACCCTCTTGCGCCATTTCGATAAAAACCGACTCAAAGTCGTCCAAAGATCAATTCCAACAGAAATCAGAACGGTTCCATTTCAACCTGCCACTTGTTAAACTTTCCTTCCAAACTTAGGCCAGAAACGTCTTGGAAGCATACAACACCCGTCTTGCTCCTCCTTACAGCTCGTCCTGCGATATTAAATCGTCCAAGTACGGTGTCTTGGATTGAGCAGACTTCTTAAAGGTACTGCTCATCCGATTACAATGTACAAAGATCCTGGCCAAAACATTACCTTGGATGAAACTCAAATTAAAGCAACGAGTATTTGCTATTCTTTGCGAGATTTGTGTGCACCAACAGAATTACAAATTGTACCCTTGTATGCAGATTTTGCTGGGGTGGCTAGTATTAACTTGGGCTGTATTAATCTACAAAATAACATTCGGCTTCACGTCTTGATGACGTGACGGCATTACACTCCTCTTTTTTCTGTACATTAATACCAAAAATGCCACCTGTTGAATCGCTTTTTCCTCCTTAGTTTTAGTTAAGTTACATTCACTTAAACGCAGGGTGTAATATTGGTAATTACTCCACAAAAACTTACTTGATAAGAGCACTGGAAAGCTATTGAGATTATAAAACGTTTTTAGAAACTATCATCTTTTTTGAAAGTAGTTTTAGAGAAAGAGGGATTTTTCACCCCAAAATTTGAATCTGAGAAAGGCTTCAGGCATAAAACTTTTTCTCAGGCATCTGAAAGCACACAAATCTATGCAACAAGTTTTTTTCTCATTAGTTCCATGCAACTTTGATGACTAATTGATTTAAAAGTTTTCACAAGTTGCTATTTTATGCAAAAGTTGAGATACACCAAGTGTGGATACTGGTCTTTGACAATTACAAAAAGTATACCCTGCCTTTAACTGGATGTAAATCGAGATTAACCGTTCAGGACTTCCAGCATTACAGACATTGTTTATAAAAAGTGAAACTTTCAAACCTGAAATTAAATTTGCACGGTTTTACTTGGAAATACAAAGTGCAAGGGGGAAACCAGACACAGCGAGAGATGCAGCAGTCGGTTTGTGCTGCTACGTGTCCAAGCTATAGTGCATAATAGTGCAATACTTACACACACACACACACACACAAGAAAAACAAAACCCCAACCAGTTTCTGTTTGAGAACTGTGCCCCAGATTGTACCTTTAAGATGCTTGTCAGAAAGAGATTAAAACGAATAAAGACTGAGCCGCTACAGTTCGATTGTTTTGAGGAGGAAGTGAACAGCCCTGGCTACGAGGTCAAACCACCTCGATCCCATTATTCCAATCTGATAGATATTGGTCGGAGCAGGTGGGATTGTGACTCTCGTGGCGTCGGTGAATCAAGGAGGAGGTTACCCTACTATCTAGTTTGAAGGGATTAGTATTGACTGATTATGTACCCAAGGCCAACCCATGCAGATTTCAAGTCGTTAAACTGGCTCGAGGGACCCAAGCAACATGATGAACTTAGGCGTACAACTAGAAGAAATCGTGTCAAAATCACATTGGCTATGAAACCTTAACGTTTTCAGGCATGCTTGAGTATTGACAGGATGGCTATATAGTATGCAACAGATTGCCCAGCTTTAAAAAATGATATTTTGGAGGAAAATGCTTGAGCGGCCATCCTAGCATAAGGCAATCGCGTCTTATTTAGAGATCGCCCTCTACGGCATTGCCGATTTTTTCAAGGCAGCCTCTGCAGTATACATCTATACTGAAAGAACTTCTATAAGAAAACTTAAGCCAAAGGGAAACTTTAAGACTCATAGCAATAATAACGAAACGAATATGGTATGTTTAGACCTTCAAAAAAAATAAGATTAACTAAAGAGACTGTCCCGTTCAAACGACAAAATTTGAAATTGTTCGTTGCTTTTGCATGGCCCGATTTTCGCAGAAAGATTCTTTTTTATCTGAACGAATTTTGCCAGATGATATGATAGTTTCAAACCGAAAAAAAAAAATCCTTTGCATAATGCTTCGGACAATGCATAACACGCAGCATACAAACGTGTTTGCACATGGCTGCTGGACGTGAGATAATGACAGGGTCCCAACATCATCAGTGGAATGATTCGTGCAATACCTCTAATGAAAGCTTAGAACTTACTCAAATCTATGAACAAAGCTATCTAAAATGTACCCATGGTCAAGTTCATTGTTATGTAGGGACCTGTTGTGATAGGAACCTAAGGTAGCTTTCTCGTGGTCTCACAGTCACGTCACAAGAGGCAATTTACAGGAACCTGTTCCGAGCAATCTCCATATTGGCATTTCAATTTAGACAATTTTCTCGGGGAAAGTGAAACACTGTTAAAAACAACATTTCCCCAGTGCTACCTAAATATTCCCCTGTGCATTCTTTCCTATCCTGTTTACCATTCTGTTATTGGCGCTTGTGCTGTTGGGTGTGTAATAAAATGAATAAATAGTTAGATTTATGTAGGTATGGGGAAAGCAGTGGCTATGAACTTCCATTTCATAATACAATTTAGATAAATTATAAACCTGAATACAATCCCTTCTCCCTATTTTAAAAGGTAGAGTAATAGTAAAAAAAAGTGTAACATTTACGCAACATTTCTGGGTCAGTGTGGCCCGGAATCTCTGTTAGAATGACCTAAAAACGGAACAAACCGACGCAGAATCCAAGATCAATTCTTATTTTTAAACACTTTCCTGGTCAGTCTGACACAGAAATGGATCAGGCTGACCTGGGACCCAGGAGTGTTTAATGTGTATTTATGTCCAATGTCCAATATCTGACCCATAATGTAGGCTGCAACCCTTTCTTGAAACCACAAACTCGGATCTAGAGAGCACTGTGGATAATGTTGGCCGTAACCCTTTCTCGATGTTACACGCGGGTATCCATGGCCAAACCGTTATGTCTGGATAAATAGTGATAGGAACACGCTGAGGTATAGCAGATTCTAACGCTAAGCTACGAACTTGCCAAACACTTATTATTTGTGCTGTACGTGAAGAATCTGCTAAAACAAATATTTTAGTATTTTGCCGACAAGGCGGAGAACAGATTCTTCATTATCGGTAGTGTGTATTCCTTATTATTTATTACGATGTTAAAGATATCATCCATTGCAAAGAACTTTCCATGGAAATTAAGTTACACCGAATTTATTTCAGAAACCGTACTCATCAAAAGTTGTTTTCTTTAATGGGAGATTTTTGGGACACTAGGTGGCAGCAGACTTACTAGGTAATCCATTGTTCTCAGAATTGTGCGCTTGCTCAGAACTATGTAAGCAATTGAAATGTACCTGGTAAGTCTGCTGCCACCTAGTGTTCCAAAGTCTTCCATTGAGAGAGGTAATGTGTACCCCCCCTCCTCAAACTAACCACACTAAACAAACATTTATAATTCTCGGGTACTCCAACTGATACTATACACTAAACCCTGAAAATACTGTCTAATTAATTTAACCAAACGATCAATGATACCCCTGTAAAATCATGCGGGAAACAAAAGAGAATTGGCGCAACAGCTTTAAGTTCAATATTGATTCTCGTATAGTGACTCTTGATTCGCCGTATGAGAACCATCCTGTAACGTGCATAGATAGCTTCAATTACCGGTGGCAAACAGACGATGGTCCACCAGATAGCACACCATGTCCATAGCAACCCTCTCCAAAAGCGCGGGAAAGGATACCCTTGTATTTGATCAGCATTGAAGACAGGCGTCTTGGACAGTACATTAAGATCAGCTGAATGTAACCAAATCGATAGGGGACAATAGGAGGCACTTGCCCCTTCTCATGTATTGATGCATATCTCGTGACTAATTAAGAACCCAAGTAAATTTGATTATCCCTGTAAAATGTCGTTTGTCTTTTTTTGGTTTAGAATAAACACTGGCGAATAACGTCTATACAAATGTCACGTCCCATTTACAACATAGGACTTTCCCATACAGCAATTAACTGAAGGTTAACAACAGCACTAATGTTATTTTACGTGCCACCACCTGCTTGTTGATTTGATCCTTTTAACTATATGCAGGTGGCTACATTTGTGATGCAAATATAATTGTAGGTTGATGGAATGCTTTCCTTTGTAAGGCTTGGCATGTTTTATATTTATACTGCAGTTGAGTCGAAGGCAACCCCTAACCCTCTTGGGTATCACGTGTACTGTAGCTGTCTCAGCAAAACCACTAATTAGTAAATACATTTCACCCCATCCTTCCAGATAGTCCCATTTCATTGCATTTTTACATCAGTTCAAAGAAAATACAACTCCCATTCCCCCCTCAAATACTACATCGATTTTCATAGGTAATCTTGGTGGTAGTAGCAAATTTTCAGAGGCTGTTCACCAAGCGCAAAATTTTAGTAAATAGTTAACTTAATTAAATTCAAATATTTATGGAAACACCATGGGATAACCCACAAGGTTATTATGAATGTTGTTAACAATGGCAAGCCTAATGGAAGTCAACTTCACAGTTGTTTGCATATAGTCACTCTTACTGTAGACACCGCACGTGGTGCCGCCGTAGGGTTCTGATTGAACCTGTCCCAGAGTTAAAATAATAATACATCAAATCATTTTTAGGGCATATCACCGTGGAGTTCCTACGCCCTGTCATGAATTCACCAATGATACAAACTGTTTTGACCCAATGTGTCTTTCTGTTTGACAACAAGTTGTTGCATACATACAAGTCTCTCTCATCTCTTCTTCATATCCGGAAGTCTTCCTCATACTGTCTTCGTTCTTCTGTAGGAGGATGTCTTGATATTCCCAACTCATCTCACTGCTTGTATAAAGGCCCTCAATGCCCATTTTGTCTCTGTTTGTATGTAATCTCTAGGTTTCTCCAGTCTGCCTCTCTTGTCTGTGTTCTCTTCTTTCCCTGCTACATTGCAGCAGATTGGAAGGAGTGTGAACCTAAGTACTCACCTTTACTACCTCATTGGGTTGTTGTTTTACCCTGGGTCATTATTGTATTTAAAAATCTGTACCTCACAACCACTTTAAGCTTGTCAGCAGTAGACCTTGCATCACTGCTTTTCTGGAAACCCTTCGGGAGATTTGTATATTTATCGTACGTCCGATTTATATACGAGAGTTAAAAAATAGACTATGAGAGGTAGGAATAATTACATGTTACTAAAAGCAGAGTAGGTGTTAATTTTCCCAAAAGGTACTTTCACGAACGGCCCCCTCAGTGTACCAGCCTAATATAGCAATCAAATAAGTCTAAAATATCTTCACCCCGATAAGCATCTCACATTTTCCCGTGTTTGATTCGATCTATACGAGAAGTGAAATTTCATGCCCGTGATTTACAGAGTAATAACTGTACATGCAGTACTGAAATGTCCATTATCTTACAGCAGGATCACCATCCCAAGAAAGCCCGCGTTCCCTTCAGGCTCTGACGTCATTCTGACGTCACCTGGCCACGGCCAGCCACCTGTTTGACGTGGGGGTAATTCAGCGGGGATATGAGATACGGCTGGCATTTCTTACCAGTCGATACGATGATAATTTCCCCTTGGATCGCCTTAACGAGTCAGTTTTCCTGAATGGGATCGCCGGCATTCCCTGATGGCAATTTGGGGGAAAAAAGGGGGAAAAAACGACCTGTTCTGCATAATGTGACTGTCGGTTGTTAACACGAAGTTTTCTGTAATTGCGTAACAACTACATCGCTGTCAATCCCAGCGCAGACCTTTAGCTGAGGTAGTATTGAATGAACATAGTCACTACACTTTGCCTCGTTTGGTCCTTTCGGCCTATTACAAAACGACACTATGTCTTACTAATTTCCTCTTATCACAAACCTTCTCGACACTGCTTCGAACTTTACACAGGAGTGTAGAATCTGAACCGCTGCTTCACCGGTTTTAGGAAAACTTGCAAACGTTATCAAATTATCAAATTTCACATTTTTGTCTTGAAAAAATGGGTTAACAATTTATAGAAAATTTCAAAGGTTGGCTTCAAAGGCAAAGCATGCATTACTGACAACTAAACCAAAAATATGATGCGTTTTTTTAGTTTAAAGGTTTAGTGTTGGCTCACGACGAGCAAAAGCCTTTACAACGGTGTACCTTATCTTGATTTAAAGAGTGGATTTCTAGTTTTGAAAAACCAACGCTAATCTTTCTCCCTGAAATGATTACACCAGGTACACGCTTACATAATTCCACCATGACTGCACCATCCCTATCTGACAACAAACCCCAGTTACGAAGAATAAACACAAAATCAATGGAAAACACATTTACACTCGAATGTTTGAGCTTTATTATTTTATGATTCTCTCCGTCTCATAGAAGTCTGCCTTTTTGAAATGGAAAAATGTGAAATTTTCCTCATTTAACAATACTATGCGGCCGATGTCAAATTAACATTTCAAGTTGAAACCTGAACTCGTCTTTACCACGGATTTGTCGTCAGTTGAGACAAAACAATGCGTCATATCAGACAAATGTGACCACCGGTACATGATCTTTCAAAGTCCCATTTCCATGTAAACCGTCAGGTAGATTCCACTGTGATATTTGGACTTATGATTCATGCAAACAACTCGCAATTGGGTTGTGTAAACAGCCTCTTGTGTTTATCTAAAAGCTACTTAGAAAATTACCTCAGCACGGTTAAAAACATTATAAATTAGTCTGCTTCTCCTACACTTGTAAGTTATTACAGTTATAACTCACTTCTATCAAGTTTTGGTTTGCAGTTTGAATTAATTTCAATTTTTTAAAGCATGTCAAACTTTTGACACAGTGAGTAGGAGACACGCTGGTTCAAATTGGGAAGATTCGGAAAATATCAAGATTGCATTGAGAAATCCTCATAAAGCCGTAACTCGATTTTTAAACGGCAACGTGTCAATAAAGACGAAATTTTTACAACAAACATATTAAGAACTTGCGATTAACACAATGATACGTTACTCCGAAGTTAAAGTTATAAAGAAGACTAAATACAGAGAAACCTAAAATGCTCCTTTGCGACAGTGTCACGACAAGGGAAATGTGTTTTTATTATAAAGTATTAATTTTACAGGTAGTTCTCAAAACATATTCCCTTTTAAACAATAATAGTTACTTACTGACATTTGAACTAGCAAACTTTCCTCGAAAGAGTTGGGGCATGTCCCAACTTGATTATGTTGCGCCAATAGGCTGCGCCAAATGTCCACTCATCACAGCGTAGCAACTTCAGTATTTTTGGCTCTCTCGCTACATTATACTGGAGAAGTAAAAGAACAAAATCTCCACCAGCTGTATGATAATTCCTTGTCTTGATTATGTTTTCTTCTCTTATTTTTCATAATGGAAGCACATACTGTCAAGTGCAAAAGTTCATAAAAATAGTTGGGCAATCAATTATAACTAGATATTGGCTTCATAATGAGCAAACCGTGATTGTTTGTTCAATTACTTACAAGCACTGTCTGCGGAGCCGGGCGATATGTGTGCATGTAATAAGTTGTTGTATTTTATAATAGTGATATAGAAGTCTGAGGGCATATCCGATCTGGATTCCATGTCTAGTAGGTCCTGACCCATTCCTATTTTGACCAGTCGGGAGTCAGGCTCCTACTGACCTGAAGTCAGGGTCAATGATGACCCTGTAGTTTTGAAATATAAGTTGATGGTCAATGACCCTGTAGTTTTGAAATATAAGTTGATGATTTTGCGTGCTATTATTCCTGCATTTTGTCACTGACTTCCGAACAAATTTAGTTTTCGAATAACGTGTGATATTCTACATCCCGTAAATCTCAATCTGTACATTTTACTCGCTGAAAGACCAGCTTGTAACATTCCGGCTTGTTCCGTTATTTTACCTGGTATTTGTTTATTTGGTCTCATCATTCTATGTCTTTATTTTGTTCATTGACTTATTACGGACCAGTTTATTCTGTCTACCCTCTTATATTATTATATTCCTTCATATACCATATTTTGCGCACTTATACCTCTGCACCCCTCACTCTATAACAAGTTCTATGTTATTCTAAGCACATCTGTTATTCTGACGGGGATTGCTCTGTCGCCAATCAGTATACCGTTCTATCTTTAAGTGTCTCGATGTCAAATAGCTGTTTCCGCCCACGGTATTTATACATTTGTGTGTATGTTTCGAGCTCTAATTGTTGTACCCGTCCGTTATAAGCTGGATTTACATTTGTCATTTCCTTCTCTTCGACTGTGGGCGTCCTCATGTATCAACGAGTTCGTCTCTGTTCCAATTTGTTTAGTTTATAGAATGCTACACGTTGCCCTTTCCTAAATGCCACAATGGGACTTTTTGATGAAGACACCTTGGAATGGTGCTCGCTCTACTGAAAACCATATTTATTCAAATTCATTTATCACGATTATCCAGATCCATTCTCTGTCCATTCTGACTGACAGGACCTGATGTTTTTTTCTTCTCTCACTCGTATCGCTTCCGATCTGTTTCCGGTAAAATCCTGTCGTGGTAATATCCTGCAACATTAATATACAGTTCTGTCATTTCGTAGTGTGGTATTTCCTCCTGTTTTGATAGAAGAAAGCTTTCAGTCAATCATGTGGCCATCCCGTCCAGTCATCATCCTTCGGAATGAAATTGAAAGGATCACGTTAGGGTGAAGTGTTGCAATTATCCAGCACGGTCGATTCATGGGTGACTGACCGGTTGTACTAGCCTGACAGGCACGCCGGTGCTTTGGATTGTGTACACTTCGTCTCCAGCCAAATTGTTCCTAGTTGCCCCTAGTACTGGAGTTCCGCTGAGTAGTAGCCAAGCATTGTTAAACTACACGTACTGAGGCGAGTACAGCAATTTACCACGACGTTTTTCAAATGATCGGAAATTGTTCAAGGTATAATACTGTTGCCTTTATGTGAGCTCGTGCTTAGGGAGCTTGTGTGACAACCCATTTCTGGTAAGTTGATTATCAAATCTGTTCGGTTTTTGGTCCTTTGCCTAATAATTTTGCAGCAACGGAAGAAATATATATAGCTTTTGGCAGTGGTAGCTCTGCTTATTATATATAATGAGATTCAACAACGTTGCATCTTCAGTTGTTTGAAAAGTCAAAAATAAGTAACAATATCACCCAGTGAAATTAAAAACATTATTTGTTTAATCTAAGTCTATCTTGAAAACGTAACACTCCTATACTGACATAAAGTTGATAAACAAATACTGCTTGTATGCAAAACCAAGTGATAAATGTTGAAACAAATGCCTCCAAAACGAAGATAAAACATTTACTAACAACAGTCTGCCAATGCTCTTTATGGTTTGAAATTTCTTGCTCACACGAGCAGAAAACGGAGCATTTTTAAAGATCCATTTCACGGCCGCCCGTTCCCATGCTCGGTTCGTAAAGGGGTCAAGTTTGGTTATGTGAAATGCAAATACGGAGTTGAATAAATAGATAATAAGAAACGTGCTGACTAAAGGCAACTATGGGATATAATGAGATTGGTATCGCCGACTAGATCGCGTAAATCGCCAACTTCCAAGTCACACTCGCTGTTCATGTAGACTCAGAACTGAACCTTGTCTCCAAATACAATTATTCAAATCCCAGACTGGTGAGTCACCAGTCTATTTGAACACAAGTCAGGCTCCTAATTTGTTTTAAAGAGATATGACAGCATTTTAACAGATGAAAGAGCGCTGTCGAAAAATATATAGATATTTTTTCTATTAAGATAATTTGTCTATTATCATTTCGTTAACAACGGTGCTCTCGTTAAAAATATAACCCAATCCAAGCACCAACAAAAACACACATAGTTCTATGTTGCAGTCACTCTGTGGACATTCTTTTGTTCTGTGCACCTCAGAAAATCATATTCTATAACACTGTAAAAACATCATGTGGACGTGTGTAAGTCCACGTAGTGGTTGAAGTCCTTGCAATGTGTGTATTTCAATTGTTCTTAAATCCACGCTTCGTGTGTAACGCTTAAACCCTTAACCCCAACACACATATACAAACAATCACATCAACAAGAAGAAAAACTGCATAATGGTATTTTTTGTTTTATATATAAAACGAGTATAATGTGATGCGTTTTCTCGCTTGGTTGTTATTAATGCTTTCAATTGCGCCGAAAGCCAAAACTAGGATCGATTTTTTGGTCTCCTTGATATCAACACTTCAGCAATGTGTATATATAAATATATATTATTAATCTCAGGACGAATAGTATAATTGTCTCTAAGGACTTCTTATAATAAAAACCGTTTGTGTGGACCTAGTGTAACCCAAGACCATAATGTAACCGCTTGTCCCATTTCTAAAATGGACACCCATACTGGGAACTTTGGAAATAGCTGTGAGGAGTGCACTTTGCGTGGGAATATAACAGCGTAGGTGTATAATCGTAATCAAAATGATATCATTATCTGTCTTCATCATGCCCTTCATCAACCTTTCTTAAAGAACTGATGCAATTTGTCTGTCATTGGTGTTTTTCAACCTGTGTCTGCTTCAGAATTTGTGTTGGATTTAAATGGTGGAACTTGCAGAGGATCGAGTACTGTTGGCACGCCCTGTAAAGAACACTCCGTCTAAGATGTCCTTAGTGCCCAGTTAGCCCACCAATAAACCACCCTCATTCGGAGAGGAGCGGGCAGTACACGCTTGTCTTTTACCCTATTTAATGAGGTTATTCACTTTGGTTTGTGATGTTTTTTCCACCTTCACTTATTCAGCTTCGTGTTTATGTGACTAATTGCTTGAAAGCCTTTGCAAGTTTACCTCAATTTGGGCAACGACTAGAAATGTGAAGTGTGACAACTCCTTCACTATGGCTGTGGAACAAGTGTTGACTGATAACTACCTGAGAGTATATAAGGTTTGACCGATGATACCTTCACATGTCATGAATAGCAATGGATGGGTGCAGGATTTTTTCGACAGATTTAGATAGTTATAGGTAGCTGTCCTGCCGTACACCCATGCCCGGAAATCCTTGGAATCTAAGGCTCAGGGTTCGTTTAATTTCCACAGTAACGACATTAAACCGCAATGGAACAGAATCCTTACATAATGGAGATAAGCTTGAAGCAATGTACAGTAACCTCGACAAACTGACACATAATATGGGTCAAAATCCCATTAGTGACCAGTTTCCGGGTCAAAACTTGACCCCAAAACGGGTCAGGCCCCCAAGTTACCAAGAATCTGGGTCCTGGTTGTATTTGTTGCAGCCAGAACAGAATTTACAACGCAGCTTTAACTTCCTGCTTTCAGGGGCTAAGCGTGTTAAAAAACCAGGCATCAACAGCAATTTAAACACTGTTGTCCTTTGAGAACGAATAACAAATTTGGCTATGAATTTTTCTGACGCAGTAAATGAAAACCACAATTTTCAAGGATAGGAACATTACTGCAATTAGTAGCCTAATTATGAAGTCATTAAGCACATGAGACTGTGTCGTGGCAGCTCTCTGCTCTAGGCATGAGTTGTTTTTTCCATCCTTGTCTTTTAGTTGGGTATTGTTTGCTTGTCTCATGTTAGTCAGCTTCACAATGCACGTTTTTACTCTATATATAAAATTATGTAGTACAGAGTCATGTTAATTTTGATTTAAATTTTTTTAAGAAACGTCTTATTAGCCTTTGCCGTGAAATGTGCTTATTACATTCAAACATGCAGACAGACACTACTGGATGGCTAACGCCATAGAGTTGTGCACTATAGGAAGACGCACAAACGAATTTGCGACACGCCACCATCAACCCAGACAAAAATTCTTGATATTCCCTCATTTCGCTAACCAGTGAGTGTTACTTACGCATGTGCAATGCGCATATTGTTTATTTTCAGGGAAGAATGTATTAAACTAACAGTGTCGTCAACTATGTCGTTTAAAGTTTGTTGTAAGAAAGCTCTGAACAATGGTTGCGACAACGACTGAACAATTCAATAATTTGTCCTGAAAAAAATCTTTAAAACCAGCAAATTCAGATATCATTTTACAAAAATCTCTTCAAATAATAACTTCTGGTAGCCTTTCTTGATTCACGGACAGTAAGAATAAAGGCAAGTGACAGTGATTTAGCCACCACCTTGATAAGTAAAACACATACAAACAGATTAATCAACATTTGTATTCAAAGGTTTTAGCCTATAAGTATTGTAAAGGGAGTCATCAGCATCGGTTTGGCCTAGATTACCAACGGTGTACCATGTCTTGATTCAAAATGCACGTGCCATGTCTTGATTTAAATACAGTTGTCTCATTAGTTGCAGCATTTCAACCTCTATATCTCCAACCTCGTACCTTAACTTGGTTTAAAAATGTTTGTTAAGCATGCACGGGGAGCATCAGTTTGGCAAACATAACCCACCACGGCGTTACCTGGAGTCAGATGAGTGAACCAGGAGCATCAATTCGCCTAGCATTACCATAATGCACCCCGTCTCCAACCATCGAGTGGGAACCTAACACCCTTCCCCGTTGTAATTTGATATGATGTACCACGGCAGCCTCAGAAAATACCTACCGTTGAAAGGAGCTTGGAACCCCGGTATGGCTAAAGGGTAAACTTCCTTATATTCTTTTGATACCGAGTAAGGTTTATCTTTTATGGATATTTCTTCAAATATGAAATGTTTCCTCCTGAGTTGAAATAATTAGACGACTCTTCTTTTTTCACTGTCAGTGAAAACATCACTCTCAGTGAAAACATCACATAACACTAATGACAATATCACAATAAAATAATTACAAATTACTTCCAAGGAGTCAATTTTGCAAATAAGCGGAAATAAATTCTACAATATTTGGTATGAACAAGGACATTTCTATTCGGAAAAAAGGTGTTGAAATTGGCATGGGTTAGGGAGGGGCGATCGGTCGAGTGTGACCGTTTTGAAACTGACGAATTTATCACTTTAGGAGCCCAGTATCGTAGAACATGTGTTTATAATTTAACAAACAGTTTTCGTGGCAGAATAATGTGCCTGGATAACGTTACATTAAAAGAAACAATTATCTGACAATTTAAAAACTTAGCTTATGTTTCATTTTATCCTAAAAGCTTTGTAGGGAATACACGATGTATTCCCCTTATTTTCCTTCGTGCAATTTCGATTTTAATAGTTTTTGTTTAATGTGATTGAACATGACGTAGAGAATGTTTGTATCAATTTGAGATGTTGTGTTTTGTCTGCAACTGTGTGGGATTCTCTCTTACAGTGTGATTTAAACCAGAGTGGATTCTTTGAATCCCGCGAGGCAGAACGTGTTTCTAGGAGAACCACTCAGTGAGTAACAGACTCCCCGTGCATGGTTCCTGTATCCTTGGTATTCATTAACCTCGCTCCCTCGTCATGTTTGCCACCTGAAAATTTCATAGAAATTGAATTTGCGTCGGACGATTTGGATTCGAGGACTGGAGGGTAATTGTTGCTTAGGGAGATGTGACTCAGAGCTATGACGACAAAATGATTGAGCTAGTAGTGAACAACCTGTTGTAGCAATCATGTAATTGGATATTCTGAGCGAGAGAAGACAGTCGCATTTTTAGGATATTATTTTTGTAACAGATCTTTAGCCTATTTGTAACTACATGGAGTGATTTTTTGGATGAGCTTAAGACTTTCGGGGTTTTTAGGGGGAAAAGATTATTGGTAAAATTTATTTCACCATTTTTTCACATGGAAAATGACGATTATTTTCTTCGAATCTTTGAATTATTTCTCTGCAGCGACGGAAAGCACACCTCACACAATGCGTGAATAATTGACAATCTAACATAGCTTGTCTCAATGATAGATGAAGTCATACTGCATTCAGTTAAACCTGTTCCCACATCGACGATATTTAAGTTGAATTCCTCTGTAAATCCCTAAAGGTTTGATTTCCACTTGGAAAAGTATGGTGGCCCCTCCCCAGGTTAACTTCTCATACTTGCATGCTCCCTCAAAGACAAATTGTTCATTGTTCTCTCTATTTGCCCTCTTGTCATCACCATTTTTTTCTGTTTTGGTTTCTTTGTTCCTTTTAATGCCTTGTATTGTACTTGTTGTTCTTGTATTGTTGAAGTCGAATAAATAATAATAATAATAAAAATAATAATAAAGACATCGGAATTAAAACATCATCAGTAGTGACGTTTATATTACGTCAATAACTCGCAAAATTTATCTACTTGTTAGTTGCTAATGTATAAATCATGTAACTCTAAAGAGCTAGTCAACATGCGTCAACACTTGGAAGAAGACAAAAACCGTTGGGGACTAGCACCTACTCTAATTTAATTCACACCCGTTGACCCGCATTAATGCATGGACCAAATCTGCACAACCAACATGATTGATTATAATTAAAGAGACACGGCTATAGATTGTTTCACGGGGAAATAAATGCACATAAATAACAGTTTGACCTTTGCCAAAAAATCGATTAGTCTTAGTGACCAACACACCAATTTCCTATTAAGTTGAATGTTAGTGTTTACGTCTGGTGTTTCGTCTAGTCTTGCCTCGTGTTATAAGGGCGTGAGACGTACATGTATGTACTCAATATTGGCAGTTTGTCAAAGTGATACTCCAAAATTCTTCGCAGTCAGATGGGGGGGGGGTGCTGGGGAGGGCTAAATTAACTGTTTTGTGTTCTTCATGAAATCACTGGCTCTATACAGTTTCCCAACAAACATTATTCCTGTCACAATACATTGCAAAGAAGAAAGAAACAAGAAAAGAAAAAAAACCCAACTCATTTGACAGACTGACATGATAAATAAATATATTTGTTGTAGTGAAATGCAATAAACTCTAATAAAGGTGAAGATCTTTGGAAATCCACTACAAAAATCTCAAAAATAAACAGGCAAACAAACAAATACCCCAACTAAAACGCACTGTTTGGCTTCGGAGCGCCCCAGTGCACTGAGCAGAAATATCTCAAGTCTATCACTGTGCCGTCCTCTAAGTTTCGTAATAACACGTATCATAATTAATTCTAGTATTTCAGTCCCTTATGTGCAATTACACAAGAATTTAGTTTGAAAATTCAGTCTTGCAATTAATGAGGAATCAGTGGGTAAACCTTAAAAAAACAACACCAAAACAAAACAAACAACTCTAAAAATATTCTTTCGAAAATAACGGAAGAATCATGACGTCATTTGTTCCACACCGACTATGATGTCCCGGACAATACATTGCAGATGGCATGTAATTAACCTTTACAGAACGTTAACGTGCAACCTTCATAAACCTTTACTAATATGCAAATAGTTCATGTTGTTCGTCCTTCAAACAACAAGGATTTACATATTACCAGTTGGTTGCATATTGGCACGTTGCAAATCAAAGAGACTGATGATGAAAGAATCTCATTGCAAAACAACCTTTGCATCATAATGTGCCGACGTCATCATTGATTTCACTTTCGCTTGTCTTTTAATATCATTAGCCCTCCCGGCCACTATAACTATGTTTCAATGTTATGTTTCCTTTTCAATTCTTTTAGATGAAAATGCATACGTGACTCCCAACTTAGTTCAATAATATCTCACCCCAGTTTTAGTTACCCAAGTCTCGAATAATTATTACCGCAAATCGTCGGACCCTCATGGCAGGTTATCTGTGATCCACACGGCGTGTCTCTTGTTAATTTATCAAGTGTTATCGGCTGGGAAGTCACCGGGAGAGGTTCAGAAAGAATTGCAAGTTTGTTTCTCGATTTCTCTCTCTCTAACTCTCTCGTCAAGAAAGCCCGAGGTGCAACTCGTGCGCTCACTGTAACCTCGGACTCGCGGCGAAAGTACATCCGCCACCGTCGAGAAACACGAAGCGTGGTGAGTGTACAAGGGTGCGAAAAAAGTTGTTTCCTTGAAGGCTGCCAATAATGATACTGCAATACAGGGTGCAGAGTTTGATGTGTTGTTATTGTTTTGTTTGTAAGGAGGAGGGGAGAATGACGGAGTCGCGAGTTGACCATCTAAATATAATCAGGCAACGGCTAGATAGTCCAAAGAAGCTTTTGGAAACCAATGTAAATAAATAAAAAGATAAATGACCCAAAACGGTCTCTATAATAAAATAACCCGATATCACTTCAAAATTGAGGCGGAAGATCCATCCACTTCATGTGCAGTCTTAATCTCTAGTACAAACTAGTGTTGCTGTTCTGTATCTGGTTGGCATAAAGGTTGAGTTCGTACGTTTTCGGTAGGGGACAATTTTGTCAAAAGAGGAATGACGAAATGCTGGCACATGACTATTGTACGTAGCCCGACATGCAGCTACCTGTTTTGGGATCTGAACAAACCTAAACTCAATCCATTGCTTTGTACTCATGTTGCTGTTGACTTCGGCCATTGTTTAAGTAAATTCGAAGTTTTTTACATAATCATGGCACGCGCAAAATGGCAGAAGGAGTCTTAGACAGGTACCATGGACAAGCCCAATGGATGTGTCGAAATTAATGTCTTTGGCTACAGCCGTGGATAGGAATTGAGGAAGTTGTCTGTTGTTATACTCTACTGACAAGCCACAGCCAAAGTCACTAAGCTTATAGTCATGACTTCGATGAAACCCAACACCAAAGTGATTGACGCAATCAAAGCCTGTGACCGAACCGTGATTTCGAAAACTCCCATACTCACTTTCAGGAATGATATAGCTGTGTAATAAAAGTTCCCAACCCCCGTCATATTGATTACACATTAAACTATCTAGGGTATCTGACTAATTGGCCGGTTGAATGTCAATAATGATGCACGCAGTGTTGCAATCATGTTCGTTGCGGCTTTACCGCTCAAAGAAAATCAAATACTCTTGGAAAGTTCCTCCGATGTTTCTTTTAGAGCGAGCATGGTAATTTCTTTGCACACCCGGTTACTTTACACGGCACGCCCCGTAGGGTATATCCGAAACAGTAAAGGCAGAACATGTGATATGCACTCTGCATAACCACTACATTAAAGGAACATTATGTCACATCATTTGCGCGAGATGCCTGACTTGTTTTTACACAGCTTCAATCAATGGGAGGAGAAAGGTTCTAGACATTAATGTTAAATGATATAAGAAACTTGTTTTAATCACTTATAATCATCCAACTTTTAAATCAGGGCTTACTCTATAAAACAAAAGAAAACCAACAACCGTACAGTCACACTGTTAACTTAATAATATAACAGCCAGATAGAGTTGGTGTAACAGTTACTTAATCTGTAGGCCTATTATCATTAATTAAATAATTCTGAATTATTTATATATTGTAAATACCACACAGGTAAAGCCACCACTTGTCATTATGTGTATATAGTTTGCAGGTATATATACGTTAATCTATGCACATGGAGTCAGAAGATCCTACCGTATGCACTTTGCTGCCAAATGAATCATGGTCAATATTTATAAAACCAATCCTTATGTTCATTGAATTCTACCTGATTTCAAACACATTCGACTGTCCTTATTAAAAATACGGCGTCAGCTTGGTTGAACAGCTATCATTTTTAAATTCAAACAAGCTTCGTCTAAAAAGGAACATTTCGAAGCACACACAAAGCTGTTTTAGGAGTTACGCATCCATAGTAAAAATTAATTTAATAATAATAATAAATAAAGAAAAGAAGACAAAAAACAAACAAAAAACAAACAAACCCATGTTTCCTATCCATCGGCGCCATGCTAATTCCCAATTTTAAGTAACCAATTCATTTTGGGGAGAGATTGATGGTCTCAGCCGTATATTTTCTCCTCCGAGTCTCATAAATCACTTCATTTACACACTTGTTTTCTTTGACTGCCGGCGTTTTAGCGGTTCTATAATCAAGCAACACTTGACGTGGTTCGCATTAAGTGCGTTCGTAATAAGCAGTGTGATATACTGATCGCGGGATTGTTCCCATGTATCATGTTTAAAGGATTTACTATGATCAGCAGAAGTATTTGTTTCATGTAAAAAACCCAAAAATGCCTCAAATAGTGAATTTATTTAGCCCTTGCAACTAGAAACACAGTGGTAAAAACACTCGCACTTTGCCACACGCGCTCCACGTCAAAACCAGGTATTTATTAGCAAAATTAAAAACCAGTTTTATGTACTTCCCAAAAAGAATAAATAGGACATAATTAATGCATATATAATGGTAAATATTAGCAGTGTTTAAACTTATATCACATTGATATCAAAGACTGATGTTTCTTTAGTCCCACACCAAGGACACTGAAACAAAAGATGAGTTCGGGAAGATCATTTTTTTATCTCAAGTTTTTAAGAAAAATAAATTACCATTGATATTATTCTCTTCTCTGAGATGCATTAGAGGGCAACACAAATGAGACCTTCAAACTTGATATCTCTTGATTCAACTTAGGATTCTCTGTTTGTACAATTTGTGAGGGAAACAATTCTCGGGTTAAGCACTAGAAGTACACCCTGAACAACAGGTTAAGCATGTGGAAAAAAAAGTCGTTCGTTATTCAGTTGTCTGAAAGTCACCCAAATTATGCCATGTCTTTATCGCCAAGTGGCTAGAACTTGGCAGGAATCCTGTGGGGACAAATTGAAAAGAACTTGGCACGAACGTAGTGGCACATCTCGCACATTACTGACGAGCTCGTAGATTTCCTGTGGGGATTTTAAATGGAACCCTCAGTTAAAAAACTGAAACCTATTGACTGTATTGCAGAAAACACCCACTCTCTTACAACTCAGGGAGAATGGTGTTATTTTAGTAGTTTTTTTCTCATTCTTGAGGTTGTTAGAGCTAATTATGTTGAAAAACAACGATCCCGAATGGTTTGGCATGACTTTAACCAAATGTTTGTCTCGTTTGTTTGTTGATGTAGTTTAACATTTTAAAATTGTTACGGACATAATATCAAATTAAGATAATATCTGCCGAAATGTCGAATACATCTGATCTAAAAAAATATATAAAATGCAAACCATTTGCTAAAGGCTGTGGCTTATAGGGACTCTCTGCTTTCGGAATGGGAGCTTTGGGCAGACCGTGTTAGTTCACAAAGTAAAAGGAAAACCACACAATCTTGAGGCATATTTGTGTGAATCATTCCATTCTACCTTTCCAACCATTCCTTTTTAACAAACGGTTTGTTATAGCCCAAAAGCGCCCGATCTCAACGCAGTGTGACCTTTTGAGCCCTGTGCGCCATCTTGAAGCCGTGTACCAGCATATGGTGATATTTGTCAATGTCATAGTAGCAGACGGAGGTTAAGCCGCATCCAGGTCTGTGCACAACTGAACAAAAACGAACAAGTCTTGTTTTGTATGATTTTTTATTATTTTTCTTAGCAACTATAAGGTTTAAATCATGTAAGTGAATTAAATCAGTCATCATATGTAGCAGTTTCAGTAAGGTGTTACTGCGCCCTCTTTGTTATCGTAGATTTTCAAGTTCAGAAATGCGTGGGAAGTGTTTGCTTGGTAGGGGATGTAGGGAGATGGTTGAATGCACCTGTGAAGGTGCCGGTATTCCATTCATAGCATGAAGTAACTTCTGGTAAATAAACAAATCTATAGTCAAATAATGATAAAAACAAATTCGAGTTTTAGCATGGGTGGGTGGGTAGATGTTTGTTAGTTTTTTTGTTTGTTTGTTTGTTTGTCTAGGTGTCTTGCCTCTGAGAACATAACGTTATACTGAATACTAGCTGGTGGTTACCTCTGCCTCGTCGGGAGCAATGGCGCATCATAAAGATACCACTAATACAGTAACCGCACTCGTACCGTGAAGTAGTTTAAGCCGTTATGGATCCCCCGTGATTCCTCAGCGTTGAAAAATCGCCAAAACGGAAAAAACATAAAACCACAATAGAAGTACCCGCCCACTCCATGTCAACATACAAGAGAAAAAACATACATTTTTCAATTATTACTTTTCTTTTCTTTCACATGCCTCAAGAATTCAAAACCCACTCTTTGTTATGCGTTGCAAATACTTATTCACAAAGCCATGGCTTTCAATTTGTCCGGGTCAATGATAAAATGCTGAAGCGGGAACTCCACTTCTGAGAACTTGTTGTAGCATGGCACTCAGAGCATCTTGCCAAGTGGACCCTAGCCACCCACCCCTTGGACGAGCACTTCTTAAAGATGCGTCGTGTAACTACACACAAAATGCTGTAATGATTTACACAAAGGGACAACTTAAACTTGGCATATTACAAGCAAAGTTAACCTCATGAAGCATTTGATTCCCTTTTTTGCTCCAAAATGTTTCCATTGTACAAGTCTCTGCCTACGTGAAAAGCAATATTTTATATTCTACAGTATTTTAAAAAATCTGGTAACAAACATTTCACTTCCGAGGTTTGAAATATAAATACCCCAAACAAAACAAAAACATAACAAACAAAAACACCAGCACCTGGACCACCACTATCATCACCGCAACCAAAAAAAAACCAAAAAACAAAAAAACAAAAACAAAAACAACAACAACAACACACTTAACATCAAAGACAGCATTGCGAGACTCCTGTTTCGTTAAAGAAGAAATAGGTTTATTTTACTTGGCGTGTTGGTTCCGTAAAGGGCCAGTGACGTACACGTAACAACTCGACGTTTCGATTGGCACTCTTGGATCGTCTTCGGGAAATATATCCCGGACTCTAAATATAATCGGAAGTTTATCTTAGCTGACGTATTTCAAAAGAGTTGTTGGTTTCGATTTATTAACTTCACACACGTATTATTGTTAAATGAGGATATGGACAACCGCTGCATTCTAAAAATGTCAAGAGAGATAGAGAGAGTTTGACGTCAAAATAACTATTTTGCATCGTTAAGACAAGCGTGTTGTCCGTCAGAGACTTTCTGTGTATGTAGTTTTTAAGATTAATGTATTTTTGCAACCCCCATGCTCTTTACTAGATTACACGCTGAACGTTATACATCAAATTGGGTTTTTGCAACTATCCGTCGTGATGACGTCAGCGACGAACAAAGTCACGTGGTCGCTATGATACTGACTCCATTATGTTGTTGTGCTTACATGTACTGATCAATCTAACGCTCTTGAACTTGATTAAATGCATTAATCATGTCCCAACTAGAAAACTCAAAGTTCCTGAGAATGTTTGAAATCCACTAGGGATCCAGCATTTGGTGCTTGGTATGTGGCCTACGTGAAAAGCAATATTTTATATTCTACAGTATTTTGAAAAAATCTGGTAACAAACATTTCACTTCCGAGGTTTGAACCACCTCATTTTGTCTTCATCTGGGAATTTCAGGAATTTATAAGAGGATTATCGGTGGATGTGTTTACTTCTGTCTAAGAAGGAAAGAGTTAATAGGATTATTGGAGTTGGTGGACTCCCTCTGACACACAGGGGGCGTGTTCAAATTGTAGGGGTCAGACCCAGGGCCAAGCTGACTCACAAATGGTCATCGTAACTACGACAGTAAACTACAATGTGTCTACCTTTCTTTTGAACTGATATATTGTTTCAAATCCTGAAGAGGGACAAAAAGTGCCTCAAAATACACTTCAGATTCCTTTCCAGTCTTAAAATAGAAACAAGTTTCTGGACAATTTATGTTCCATCCAATAAATACATTTTCGCCGAGGATTCTTTTCTTCAAAACCTCAGGAAAAAAAATTCAAAAAATATATTTCGGTTCCGGCGAATAAACCATCAGACGTGCAGTTACACCACGAATCTTCTTCCTTAAGATCTACAAAAATAAGTTTCTAAAAATATTCGCCGTTGTGCTGGCCGAGTAAAACAGCACTGCGGTTACACCGGTACGCACTTGGCCCAGGCACCGATGTCCTCGGGGATCTTGTCAAGGTAATATTCAGCGAGATGTCCGGGCACTTGGCTTGGGTCGAGTGGGTGCTGGAGACTCTCCCGATGTCTTTCTAGCTACGGGGCAGAGAGAGAGCTTGGGCTTGCTATCATTTCTCCAAGGAATGGAGACGTCAGACTGTATCACAGAGCAGCATATATAATATACTCGCTTCTTAGTAAACTAATGGCATGAAGTATATTGCAAGAGACTTCAGTGTTGTTTGTTTACCTTGTTTGTTTGTTACTAACATCCTGTAAACAAGATATGGAAACTTTACACCTGACACAATTATACTGCATTTCCAAAGTATGTGGACACGTGAATTAATTACAGCCATAATAAAAAACATTGCTATTTCCAGTCGGAAGCGACAATTGCGAAGTCTTTTCTCGTTTTTCCCAGTTCGCAAAAAATGACAAGGTCAAAAAGAACTTTTCTTGCTACAATAGTTCAATGGTCAGAGAAGTGCAGGTGTTCATCCGTGCGTTTTCCACGTCAAACGTTTTGAATAGTCCGATGACAATTTCACGGCCCAAGCCCTGAAATCGTAGGAAGACCGAATGCTAAATGTCAGGCGACGAAGACGCTGAACATATTTGTATGTCGTCCTCGACATAGAACAAAGCATAATGTCGACCGAAACAATCGGCTATAATATGACCTTGCCGGTTGGCCATTATTGCTAATGGATGGAGAAATAAACTAAATAATCTAAATAACATTGCCCCTGTTGTCCAATGTGTCCGTCTGTTCTGTCTTAATAACGCACCTTTTTTATATGAGAGGCGAGGTATTTGTTGACAATTTTTGTGGTAGGACGGCCTTGTAGACTGAGGTGCTAGTCACCTGTTCCTGCTTGCCACTCACTGGCTCAGTACTGAGTACTATTTTGAATATTTGTTAATATACTTTAATATTCTCAGTCATAGTTATACTTTGTCGATTGTAACTGTTATAGTTGTCAGTGTAAAGTGTAATTTAATAAACAAAATGAATGCTCACAAAATCTTACACAAAATAAATGGCACTTTCTCAAAAAACGTGCCAACTTAGTTCGCCGAAATGTTCTTAAAACCTGAGACAATTGGAAAGAATGTACTCTTCCAAAAAACATGTATCTTAACCCCTGACCACCATTAAATAAATATTACGATGACAATTGATTTTCACTACACAGCAAGTTTATGCCCAGGCAAGTCTTCAATTAAGGATGCGATTTTGTTTGAGAAAAATGTATTCCTGGTTGATCATGAGAACTATAATTAGTATGGGTAAAAGTGTTCCACTTATAATATTAAATCGCGGTGATATCGCATCAGTAGTGTACAAACCCTTTAAGATGGGACACTTGATTGATGACCAAGGGGTAAAACTACAATTAACAGATCGAAAAAATATTGAAATGTCGCGACGTTGCGTGCAAAATATCAGAGTAATAAAGTAAGCCAGTAACCAAGTAACATGATTGATGACTCTGGCCATAGTGCAGAGTCGACGGGAGTGTCCGCTCTGCAGTGTGTGCCACGTCGTACAACCCTCACAGAACATATTACTCAAAACCACGACTGTATAGAAACGTGCAGGGCAATGTTAAATTGTACACAGTGTTCTGTGTCTGTAAACATTGCAGTCGTCCAACGACAGAATCTGATGCTGTCATTTTATGTTGACTAAAGGACTAGTCTGACATTATTATGCATTCGTTTCGGTGTGGAAAGAAGTGTTGTTTGTCGTACAAACAATTCGCACAAACTTCACAAAATAAGTGTGTTTGAAGTGGTCGTTATACTTTCCGACGGTTAAACACATTGTCACATTGCCCTAGTGTGAGGTCATATCGTGAACTGATGTTGTTTCCCAAAATGTTAAACATTTACCCTCATGTAGCATTTTAAACTTTAAAATATTGCGTGGATTTGCTTCTGTTAAATGACCCATCAACGTGAACGTGACTACGGTTTTGTAATTCAAAGAAGTTATTAAATAAATATTACTAAAAATAGAACGGACGTTAGACGTTGGCATATAAAAAGGCAAGCATATCATTGTTTTTCGAAGGATATGTTACTCCAATCCTTTATTTCTAATAAGCACACCATTTTACCAACCCATACAGACTACTTTCGATTGAGCTTTTATTTTCGTGAAATGAAATCGAAGACAGTTTTTGCTTATTCGGGAATTTGTGTGCAAGACCGCACAAGGCTTATTTCTGATCGCGGCAATCGAAATAAGCAATGTGATAAACAGCACCTTGAAATGCCATTTTCTCGTCATTGACAGTATTTATAGCGGAATTATTTTCAAGAGGATTAGTACTTACTTGAACTTCAGGTTGAAACTATAATATGTTTCCAATAGCTGGGCAGACAGGGGAAATCTTTGGGGGAACAGTGCCTTTGAAGATACCAGCATGGAATTTGGCAGTCAGTCAGAATTTGGCAGTCAGGTGTAACAAGTAAGATAGTTGGCTAAAGGGCCACCGCATATTTGAATTTTGAAATTATTATTATTGTAAAAATAACAAATAGTGTAGAATAACAAGCAGAATTTAAAATCTCCCAAATGGCTGCTATCAATTTTTATTCAACCTATACATTTTTTCGAAGATATTATTCGCGATCATGACCTTATAGACAGTCATCTTCCTGATGACATACTCTACTGTGTTCCAAATTCCATTCTTGTATCATAAAATGCACAATTCCACTGCTTACCTGCCGTACTAAGACCCCGTACTTTGTCTTCTAAAGCTGTTTTCAAGACGATGATTTCATTTTCAGTCCCAAAAGCCTTGGAAATGATTACATGACCCAAGTAGAATTGACATCATGGTTGAACTCTCTTACACAAACTAATAATGATATAACATCAAAAAAAGGCTCAATGACTTGCCGATGGCTGAGCTCCAAACCCTTACCAGAAGAACAGAAAATTGAAAACAATGCTATAATATATTGAAGTAAATATAGCTCATTTGATAAAATCTTCAGCAAAACAATCACTGTGAAGAATAAGTTTTATGACCGTATAATGAAAATTCTGGGAATGAACACAATCCTATTTCACGCCACCAGTCAATAAACAACTTGCCTGCTGGCTTGCCATGACATATTTACAACAATCGAAAATATTTGTTTGCCTGACTAGATATAGTTGGGAAGCAAGCATCGGGTTCTAGATATCCTTTTGTTTAACAGTAACTACATTTCATTACATAATAGGCCTGAAGCATTGGTTTATAAAAAGTTGCATTTACAAAGATAATATCCTTTTGATCCCATTCATAATTCTCTTCCTTTCATCCAGCAGCTTGCATTATTAACCACCTGTATATTTCTCACCCCTGCAGGCTATGTAGCGCGGTACGGTCATCCCCGGCGTGATAATGGTACATTCCAAATGAGGAATGGGCGGGCTTCATGAGCGCTCGTCTTCATCTGGAGATAGCACGTGATCTCTGCAACTTCCATAACCGCGTATGGCTCCGGCATGCACGGACACACATCGTAGCGAACAGGGAGACAGATGCGAGTCTATGACCAGACGATCCTCTGTTCTCATCGTGCGGCAAAAAGGGCGGGAGAGAAAATGTGAGGGAATCTGATAATATCCCCCACACTGCAACTCTTTAGCTGCTGCTGTTTGGATTTCACAGCCCAATCGCAACATTTTACCTGTTGGTGTATAGTCCTCTACACTACATACTCCCCACTGAACCATTATTTCTCAGCGATGTCGACGAAATTCCTGGATTCATTTTGAAGAAAAGAGAGTGACAAAATTATCCCAAATCAGCCAGAAAGGAGCTAAATCACAGATGGTAGACAGGAAGGTTGGAAGGCGTTCCAATCATTTGATGACTCCAAATATAGGCCCAGTACCTGTTTCATACTCCCAGCAACGGCACGGAAACCAAGCTTTCATGAGTAACTCACTCGGAGAGAGTTATCCTAAGAAGGTTGCTGCATCAACTATGGGCGGAGGTAAGCCTTATTCTTCATCATCTTAAAGTGACCATATTTATCAAAATGATAAAGTGTGCCTGCCCGGGAAATCTATGCAGCGAATCTGTGCTCCGTAACACATAAGAGCAAGTACTGCTTCACAGTTACATTATATTGTAAGCAACAGCTCAAATTGTGGTATTTTAAACAGAACGAGCAGACTTGATTGAAAGTAACTCGAGAGGTATCATATACATAACTATACAATGAATGGGGAAGCACAATGAACGTTTGAACCTACTGCTCTCGTATCAGATGTAACTCTGCATTTCAATACGCTCTACTTTGTAAAACAAAATCACAGCGCTAAGAATAAGTGAATCAGGGGAAAAAGACAAAACAATAATAAATGAATTGATTAATGTCTGACGTAGTTTCTTGAATTGTGCAATCGAGCTGACTGACTAAAGGTATGTGGGGACATTTGGCTCAATTCCTTGGCAGCGAAGACTCTAGTTCATGATTGTGAACTGGTGGGTATATTAAACGGAAATGATCCAAATTGGAGCGGGGATTATGTCAAGATGGTTGAAAACAGTTTATAATGTAATGTGTTTACTATTTGATGATTGTTTTATAATCAAGTGAAACAATTCTAACGACAATAAGAACGCTCTTGTCACTCTTGTCCAACCCTTGTATGCACACCGACATTGCAAGCTCTACTCATCATTCCTTTTGAGGGGACAGTCTGTCTTCTCTCCCGCCTCGATTCGGTTACAATGAGTTAAGGGGAACACAAGATGGCCGCACTGTGATAAAGGTGCAATGACCACAATCGTAGCTAGACTTGATGTTAATTGTTGATGTAAACGTGTCTGTTGCATAACCACATTGTTTTGCAGGCCATGTGATAATGCCTCCATTATAAAGCAGCACTCAATTTTCATTGACAGAAGACCTTGTGTTATTTCAATACTTAACATTAATAAACATGTGGTAACATTACAATAAATAGAGGAAATATTGAAGAATTCCAAAATATTTAGGTTAACTGCTTCTCGCTTTTTGTTAACAACTCGATACAATTTACTGTGCCTAGGGCAACTAAGGTAAAGTACGGTGAATCCTCAATTGGGACTCAAACCCCCTCCATCAAGGTCTTGCCGACTTAAAAGAAAATTCTCAATGAGAACAATATAAAGGGGTGAAATGTTGTTCACCAAAACGAACGTTTAAAGAATCGAATGGGAAGTTGGCACATCCTAACAGCTCCATTAGTATTTCATTCTGGATTTTACATTATTCACCCCCCCCCAATCAAAAATCCTCACCCTTACACCTACCGAATGCATGTTTTAGTTGTGTAAAGAAATTTCCGGTGCCACAAGTATGTTCGGGCTTGGAAACTGAAATCGAAGTAAAGTAAAAAAAAGTGACGTAGGTTTTAAAGACCTGTTTTATAATTACAGTAAACCTTTCCTGCTCTGCCGGCATCTAGTAGTCGGGGGGGGGGGGGGGGTGGTAGATGACTGTGTAGTCCGATCCAAAAGGTTTCACACTAATGTTTAATTACCTGTTTGGTGGTGAAGACACGGGTGTCTTCCTCATATCAGGGGATGTGGGAACATAGTTTATCAGCAAAAAAAAGAAGAAGTCCTATGCAATACTGCCCATTATCAAGATATGACAGACACCGCCTGCCCCTGCGGTAAATGTGATGAAATTGATTCATTGAAAAGGATACTCTAAAAGAGATGCATTCATCACGAAAATGATATGAAGGATTCCAATCCTAGAATTTCTCTACACCCACCCACCCCCCCTTAGAGGACACTTCGTCCTTAGATCTGATAACAGTAGTATTTCTCTAAACCAAGGGAGTTATTATTCCTTCTTCATCACCCCCAAACAGAAATACCTTTGGGATTACCTGAGCTATAGAACCTGGTAGTTTCCTACGTTGATGTATTGGTAACGTGAGATGATTTGGTGACCTGTATTACACGTTGAGGCCCTAAGGAAGCCTCTCCCGTAGAATCGATACGCAGTTCTAGTCGCTAAACCACGGCTATGGGACTCGAGTCGTGTCTAGATCTCCTGTCTTTTTATGCGAGGCGACAAGACAACACGTGCGGGGAGTATGGCGAGTTGGAGCGCTAATGAAGTTTGATGCATTCATCTGCTTGCCTTTGGCTCCTGAGTAATATAACATAAATATAGCCGCGTATAGCTTGCATCACATTGGCCCATCAGTCTATACATATATTCCCAAGTCTACATCCCCCATCATTACCAAATCTTTGTGTAAACCCAATCTTTTTCAACTCACGTTTTCTCTGATGGAGGCAGTGCTGTCAAGATCTCCATTTAATCTTGGGGTTTTTCAATTAGATTTGCAGGGCATAATTCATCCCGGTTTGTTTATTGTCATTCCAAACATGTTCGTTTGAGCTTCGTGTTCTTGAATCACGCAGTGGATTGGCGATCTGTATGGAGCTCCTGATATTAGCGTAATAAGGTGTCTGCTGTCCATGGAGTTGGGCATGTGTGGTCTTCAGAGAGACGTGCGGTGTACGCAGATTAGGCACAGGCAATGACAAATAGACACATGTCATCTCTTCTCTTCCTTCAAAAACCCAACAGTGTGATCAAAGAGATATGTTTTTCAAATTATCTTCGAGCTGAGTTCCCGGTATCTAGGGATTCGTTTGCTTTGTTTAAGATGTCCCAGTGCACAAAACACCTTGTCGTGACTCTATAAAAGCAGTTAGCGCAGACGTGCGTATGTTGTACTCCGAGGCGGAAAGAAGCTTCCACATAATTATATCCAATCTGAAATGCGTCTACCACGACTTATAATACTAACCCTGGAGACAATGTTTATGTACTCTGAATCTTTATTAAACCATCTGCAAGTAGAATCTCTTCAAACAAGTTAACTTTTTAGGTATTTAATACATTTGATAACTTTAAATCTGTAAAAATGCATTGCTCATGCTTGTTTTTTGTTGTTGTTAGTTTATGGATAATTATGAGTTAAGTCATTGTTTCGTTGACACAAAGTTTGTTTGAATGTAGGGTTTCTTACTGAACGTGTTTTGGCTCCAGAATTGTAAAAAGGAAATTACAAAAAGGGAGGGGGGCTCTCAAATAACATGATTCTACCAATTCACTCTAGGAACCCCGGCGGTAAAAATCGACCAGCTTAAGGGCAAACTATGCTGAAACACACCTGCGACCTTTCAAACCATTCCAGACACGACGCTCGTTCTTTTCTCTGCTTGTTTTAGGGCTCGACCCCAGCCGCATACTGTCATGGCGAGCGAAAAAAGTCCGGTGTGGACAAAAATCGTGCAAAAATAATCTAGACAAAAACATTCTTAAAAACGATCATAAAGACAACTTTTTGTGAACAAGGTACGATGTATATAAACCACCTGTAATTATTTCAAAACAACAAACACTGTCATAGTTTTTTTTTATTTTAACAACATAAAGCTATACATTAAACTACCTTAGCAAAATGTTGCACAGCAAATGAAAAAAGTAAATGACGTCAAATTGGGCGTCAAGTTCATCGTACTTTGCCGGGGGAAAGAAGAAGAATCATTCAACGGAAAAACAAATGGACCCATTAATTAGGTGTTTTAGTCGGATATAAAAAAGTTGCACAGCCATATCAAGCCATGAATTTCTAGTTGAATGTTGTCATTTTCCAGAAGTAAAACAATCAATTGGATAAATGGTAATGATCTTTTTAATCACTCTTTATTTAAATGTTATTGCACAACGATTTTCAGATTGAATGAATGGAATATTGATAAAAAGGAGTGCATTTGCACTCTTGCTACCCGCTGCAGACAGATTTTGAATTCATAATTCAGTTATCACTGGTCGTGTTTGAAATCAGTGACTGTTGCATGTGCCCTTCGCTAACGGTGTCCCGGCTGTAAGCTGTTTTTCCCAACTCGCGCGGGTGTTATTGTGTCAAATCATGTTCACATTGAGAGTCGGTTTTAAAAGTGGGTTGCGTGATTCTATGCTGTATTTTCCAGCTGTTGTCATTCACTGATGTCATGGGAATCTTTTGAAACAAATTGAAACGCTTAATTTTCTACTTGTCCTTTTTATTGGGTTTTTGGCGCTTGTTTTCAATAAATGCCTTTTAATTGTGTTTACACGTTCGTCATAATGGTGTTTGCCTCAGACTTAATTCAGGCAAGTTATACAGCAGATGCTGATGACTGTGACGGTTTACAACGGCGCGAAACTGTTCTGATTTACATAGCAGCCTATTAATGCAATAAAGTACGGCTCTCTGATTTCCCCCAAAACGCCCTTTACCGCCAATGTTGAGGCTCAGATTAAAAACAGCCGGTCCCCACTAAGCTCTTTTAAAATCAATACATGAAAGAGCCGTCTGCAGACAGCCGTGGAAGACGCGGGAACATCTTCGGTTGAAGACAAGCTAGATCGCTTGCTTCCGCGCCATCGGGTGTATTTTACACACATTTTCCCATGGCCTTTCACAGATAAAGATTTGAGATAGAGGCCTAGCGGAGGTACCACATTTATAAAGAGAGAATGGAGACTAGAGTAACGCAAACAGATCCGGTATTATTGAATACCAAGTAGTATGCAAATTGGTTAAATAGGTCGAATTATATTCAATAGCACCCGGTACTTCCAGACAGAGATACACATTGGTAACACTTGCAAATGTATCGGAGTGTTTCTGATATCTTACCGGAACCAGACTATAGTTGAGGCTAAATTCATGACGTCATAACATTCACTAAGGAGCCCGAGTGGGGTCAAAGGCTAACGTGCACAGCGTGTACACTGATCGGTGTACAAAATCACACTCAGTGCGCAGCCTCTTGGTGAGGTTTTTGTTACATTGAAGCAAGGGGAACAGCCAGAACCGCATAAATCAATATTTGAGAGCATTTCCTACTTGCAGAGATTACAGTGATCAAGATGCAATCCTTTATAAAATACATACACACTTCGCCAATGGCAGGAAATTCTCTTGTAACTGTCCAAGGTCGTTCTTTACGTCCAACGTGATATCAACCATACGTAACACTGTCAACCTTTTTAAAATTCACTGTGTTGCTGTAAGTTATGAGCAAACACGTAATAATGCACTCATAATTTCTGCGCACTGTCATGAATTATGCATAATTATTCATAATTTGTCTTTTACTACAGTCAGATCGTCGTTTTTTTCCAACTGTTTTTTTCCAACTGTTTACCGACATCGTTTGCAGAACAGAAATTCGAAGAAATGCTTGTTACCTCAATACACAATTCAATTTTTAGAAAGAGGATAGAAAGAACAAAAATACCCTTTGAGAAAATCAATTTCACAAACAACCACTCTCAGTGACATTGGTCACGGTATCAGTATATTCATTGCTAAAAATATATATCTGCAAAATGCTGAAGCGGTATGTGGACGTAATTCTATACATAAATGCCCTTAACCTAGTCCAAGTTCGCACAAGGATAATTTGACGATTAGAGGCTGATATTTCCTATATTCAACACAAATTATACTTTTAGGCATGCGTAAAGCGGTCACTGCATGTTCGACAAATGGATCGTTTTGCGAACTTGGCCCAAGATGTAGAGCAAACCATTGTCTCTTGTAGCCATTGACCAAAATGTAGGCACTACTACATTCTAGGAACATGGCTAGGGCTACATTTAGACCCGGACTTCAATTTGGGTCGGAGCTACATTTTGATATTGCGCTACAGTTATGCCCGGCTACAATTAGATCTTGTGCTACATTTAGGTGCTGCCTACACGGCTGATAAATCTTTAATGATAAATTGAGTAGTTTGATTCAGACTGACTTACAAAACCACTCGCAGTAAAACCGTGACCTTCATCATTCTCTTCAACGGCATGGCAGTAAGATGCTGGCTCTTTGTAATATTAAAGTTGAATTAATAATTAATGTGAAATGTGGCTGGATCAGAGATTGTATGACTTATTGTACGGCTCACCAAACGTGATTTCTCTTCTCATATGATTGTGATGTTATTTTACCGAGAAACAAGTACCAACTGATGTTCATCATAAGCACATTGCATTTTCATTAGGCTTTTAAAGAGACAATCACTGTACAGATACATTTTTAAATAATCGAAACAAATACTAAAATCTGTACTAATTTTCAGTCCAGATTTTAAGAAAGTTTTGACAATTTTTATGTGCATTAGTCTAGGCCCAAATTGTACAATATTTCATTATTTTGCAGACTTTGAAATGTTGTAAAAAACGGGAAAATCATTATAAATATAAACACCGTACTGTTTAATATTAACTCGTTAATGTCAGCTTATTTTTCACAGAAAAGGCGAGTTTAAATGTCGTGTGACCCAATTTTGTAGGCGGAAGAATTCTAGCGATGTCACTAAAATCGACCTAATATCGCTAATGACAACAATCACCCAGTTCAGCTGAAGCTGAAATAACAACATGGAAGCTGGATCCTGATGAAAGAAAAGACAGCAACAGGGAATAAATGCAGTCGAAAAGTCAGTCTGGTTTCCGCCGTTCTCTTATGGTAGACACTAGAGCTATTGCATGCTGCAGGAGTGATGCAGCACAATGCTATTTTATTTACTCGTGTTGCCTGGTTACTGCTGTCATTGTGTGCTACAGCAATGTCGAAACAAAAGGCGCTGTCTTTACCGTGATGTTATTGTCAACGTTACGTGGTGTGTAGAGGGTTTTATATTGAATTGAAATTCCCCACAACTTGATTCATATTCTAAATTGAATTGATATCTGCAAATTGTCAACGCATTGAACTAAGGTTTTGATGAGCATTTATAAAGTCAACTATACCATTGACATTTTGTAAAACAATCTCTTAACTAATGCAGTTTATTTCGACAAAGATACGCTTCACAGATTTGTAATCTGCCTAGTATAATCAGAATCGCGAGTGTTACTGATACTGCCCAAATCCGTTACAAGGTTTCAGAATATTTAGGCACCTTGTCAAAACTATCCCCGGGAATATTCAGGGATGTCTGTCCCGGTCGTGGTTTTCTGGTCGGGATGTTTTGTTATTTAGTTTCTCTCCCGGTAGGCTCTGTCCCGGTGCTGGACCACACTCTCCCGGGGTTTGTTTACACTCCCCTGCTGAGCTCTCTGCGGTTTGGCCCTGATAAGATCTCACAACCCTCCAGGGCTTTTCAGCAACACAGAGCTTGAAATCTATCAACCGCGATTGATAATTAACCTTTGCCAAAACAATATCAGTATGTTCAAAACATCCATCTGTGCTGCTAGTTTTGGAATGGTAGGATGGTGTTTAAATAACTTGTATTACTATTGATCCCTTATTGTGAACATCAACCCTATCATGATTACAGTTGTTTGATTAGGCATCATCGTAGCACAATTATTACCCGCGTGAAGGTTTTTTTACCCTTCTTGGAAAAAAACATGGAAGAAGACTGCATGGAAAAACCTACATATGCAAACAGTAGATACATTTCACACATGAACAAAAAAATTAACACACACAGCTTTTTGTTTAAACCACATTGTGTTATATTTAAACTTCTCACTCAGTTATATTATGTTAGGAGAATGAAAATGCATCGCCATTTATTTTATTTAAACAGCCACAGTAAAGAAATATTTTCAGTTGGAAAGGGGAAGTTGTCTTTGTTGCTAAAAAGGGCGATGAATTTATGAGAGGGCAAGCAAGGTATATTATCCATTTTATTTGTTTATCTTTCTCAAAACTCATCAAACGAAAACTCAAATAGGAAAGCAGCGGAGCCTCTAAATGCTCATTGTTGTTATTAAATTCGTGGTTATTAGGTTCAATAAAACTAAAAAATAATGTTCTTAAAATATAATTTCGAAGCCACCAAGATGATGTCCACAAATTCCAGGGAAAAAAGGCCCGCTGCTAGAATAAATGATCGAAAAGGCACGTCAAGTAAAACTGAATCTTAAACCGTACAGTTTCATGAATAATGATACGTCTAATGAGAATGCCTTTTATTTTTACAATATTAAATATTAATGTTAATGAAAAAACATATGTACTGCAGGTATAGCATTAAGTATATAATCTTTAACAATGAACAGCAACTAGTAAATATTGCATGCTTTTGCTGATGATGGTTACATTTCATAACAAAAAGTATTTTACAGTAGTTTAATTGGTTTGGGGAAATTTATTCTTTCGGCTACTTAATTATTAAATCATGGTTAATTCCGAAAGAAATATTTTCACATCTTCTGTTTTCTGCGGATGTGTTTACATGTGTCATTTATCAGCTGAACTGTGCGACAGCCGCTGTCGGTGCTCTGGTCAGTAAAATTAGGAAACTGTAATTTTGCTTGCCTGAATATTGCCTGAACTATAATTGGGTCTAACTTTGGGATATCTATTAACTTGTTGGTGTCCCTATCCCTTGTCTTTCCTGTTATGTTCATACGGGCTAGTTCGTTGTCGGAAAATTCTTTCCGTAGGAGGATTGAACACAGAGTTTTTCCCATCGCATCTGGTTTTGAAGATGCTCTTGAAGCAACTTTTCGGACTGCAATGTTATAATCCGCTACATCACGTTCCAGTCCGTCCACACCCCCCAACAAGTATTTATCTTTCACTGTTGAAGATATATACATCGGGGTTATGGCAGGCGCTGGTCGACGAGGGGTAGAAGGCGTACCGTTACGGATGGTGTCTCCACTCAAACTTGAAGTAGATGGTGTACTTTCTGGTTGCCCTTGGGGTGATTGTCGTACACTCTTAGGGGATATTACCGAGTAAAGATATTTAACGGACTCGCGGAGCGCCTTTTGTCCAGCCATGATATTTTGCACGTCAGTTTGAACCTTTTTAATGTCATCCTTAATTTCCGACAGTGCCGCTATGATTAAATCAAAGGGTGGTTCTTCAGCAGGTAATGATCGGTTTGCGGTTTCTTCTATGGTGTTTGTTTCGGTGGGGCTCATCGGATGCAGCGATTCTTCGTCTTCAGTGATGTCCATTGTAACAATTTGGTCATGATTATCATTTGGCGCCTGACTACTAGTGGCGTTGACCGATGCATTGTCCCACTCTTCAGCAGACAAGTCGTTAAGCAGAGGCAGCAGTTCATCGGATGAAATTTTAAGATGTTCTTCAATTTCTTTACGCCGCATTTTTCGCTGTACTGAAGACAGATCTTCCTCATCGCTGCTGGAGACACCTTTAAAGAAAATAAATACAATGTTGTTTTTAAAATTTAGATTGTCAGGTTAACAAACATAATTTTGCCTGCATGCTTTGATATAATCCACGGCACCTTCTTCTTCCAGGGGCGAAGCCGGGGAATAGACCGCTTTTACTGTGTGGAGTCACCAAGCTATATAAAAATGCTTCGTATATAGTTGTAACCGATGTAGCACAAATAAACAAAAGAGAAATATCTAGGTAACAAGAAGCTGCAGTAGATTTATGAATTAGTACATTTGTGGTTGTGGTTGCTACGGGTAATCTACATCATCATTTAGTTAAAAGAATAACAGCCATGTGAATAGCTCGACTTCCAATCGAAAGGCAGAATCTTTGTTGAAGAGACATGCATACAAATATACAGAAACTACAGCCACGTTCTATTTAGTGTAGCCTTTGAGAAAAACTTTGCTAGGTTTGAAACAGTGATGACTTCATCAACATGGCCTTATATATTTTTTCATTAAGACGCCTAAATTTGGTTAGTTTGTAAGGCAAATAATGATAAAATAATAATAATTAAAATAACAAATACCATCCAAAAAACAAAAGTGACAATATTACCTGCTTGTTCTCTTGGATCCATGCTGGAGAGTATGTTTAGTTCACAGTTGATGGAGATGTTTGAATACACGTGGGTATCTGGTGTTTTACAGTGGCGTATAAACCAAGTCCTGTGGTCTACTAAACAATGGAAGTCAGGGATTGCATAATACAGGATGTTTATGTCTTTAAATTGGAGCCGGCCAGGAAGGGGAAAAACTTGTTTAGCGTTCGTCATAATGTTACTTTGGCATATTACAGAACAGTGTTTTTTTTTTAATCAATAGGCCTAACTATGTTACTTTTCTTTTGTATTAATAGCTGGCAAGATGACTTGAAATTAAAGAGAATCACACATAATCCTCAGATAGCATGCATGTTGTTGGGTGAATTTTCGGGTAAACAAAAAGGAAATTGCATTTTTGTGTTTCGGGTTACGATGATAACAAGCGTTTATATTTGCATGGCCCCATGAGAAACTCGGAAAGTCAAAAGCAAAATCTACAAGTACAACCAACGAAATACCAAAGCAAGAACTGCATATAATCAACACACATTCCCAATGATTTGTATTGAACGGAAAACCATTGTAAAAGGCGGGTGACACTGTTGCAAGATTGCAACATTGGTACAATAAGGAGCATATAAACTAGATGATGACTTCTCCAGTGTCTTCTTCATCATGCCCAGATTGGAGCCCATTGTGTTCACCAACCGATTCAGTGAATACGCCACGTAATACGCCTAAACTTTTGACTTCTCCTATATCCTCTAATAATATTTTAACTTCAGATGATGCTCAACAAAACTCCCGTAAAGAACTTTTCCCGCCATTAAAACAGCCAACAGGTAAGTTTGTGAGCCAAGGGCGTCCTTCCATCCAAGCAAAATACCCAGAGGTTGTACCAGTAGTTCAGGAGTATCTTGAACATCAAGGATGGGCCGCACATAGGAGGAGACAGTCAACTCAAACAAGTGTGGGAGCCAATCTCAAACAAATCCAAGAACATGCCCTGGAAAATGTTCCAGGTCTGAAAGAGCATGGCATCAGCCTCAGCACTGTATCTAGAATGTTCGATCCACCCCATAAGAAGAGAAAGGCATCTGCCATGTACAAGGAGTTGATTCACGCCCGCGTATGCGTCAATAGAAACAGTGCGTCTAAGGCACATGATGATTCACACTTTTGCCGTGCACAGGTGAGCTACATTTTGGAAATGGCGGAATGTTTTAAAGATGAAGTCGCCTGTTGGTCGGCTGACGATAAAAACAAGTTCAATGTTGGCGGCCCTGGCAATCCAGCAGTCAGCAGGTATGTTAAACAGAGATCGCTTTTTCTAACAGGAGATGGCCCGAACTTTGCTGACCATAATTGGTCAACGGGAATGAAGATAATCCCCTCAGGATATATGCGCCTCAAGAACAAAACTTCATTGTCCAAAAGTAAGAGAAATGTCAGAAGCAGATCAGCAAGTCCACCTCGCGTGAGTAGACTCCGTCAGCCAGATGAACAATCAGATGCAGCTAGTCAAAAGGAAAAGGGAAAATATCGGTGGGATACAAATAACAGAATCCATTACAACTATCCTCGCACGGGACCTTTGCACATCACACTGAGGGGAAACAACTCTTTCAAAGCAACTTGTCAAAACCATTACGATGATCTAATGCCCCTCATACTCAGAGCGAAACAGGAAGAAGGAAAACAAGCCATTGTTTTGGTCACCGATAACGGGCCAGATTGGAAAAAGAATTCTGTCAAAACCCAAATGATGATGGGTCGCCTTTGGAGAGATGCTGAACTTGATTATCTTTGCGTTACAGCATACTCCCCCGGTGACTCTAAATATAATATGATAGAACATGCATGGGCACCAGTGACAATTTGGCTTGCAGGCGTATGTCTTCAAAGTACACTTCCTGGAGAAAACATTTCCCCTGCACAACAGAGCGGGTTGACAACAGATCAAAAGTCAAATAAAACTGATGAAGTGTTGGACAATGCCATCACAGAAATAATGCCATTTCTTGATGGACGTCATTACCACGGTTTCCCAGTAACGACACAACCTGTTTATGCTACTGAGAGTCGAGACTCAAATGAACATGACATGCTCGACCAGTTACCTACTGCAGGGGTAGCAAAAATTATGCGAAACCCTGAATTAAGAGAGTTATGTTCAGAGTATAGTTTCTTCTCCCGGCATTCAATACAAAGGAAATATCAAATTGAGTTTATAAAATGCAGTGATCATGGTTGCAACCACTGTGTAGGTAAACCTATTGTGGCAAAGAAGCTCTACTCCTTCATTAATGACTGCTGTGGAGGATACAGTCCTGGGCCCATGCCATCGACATCACACACAGGACACTACAAAACATGGCATACAGTTGCAACGGGAATTGTGTCTGGTCTTCAGTCAAAACTTGGACTGGATGAAGGCATGCCTTCACTGAATGGGAACAGAGAAGTTTGCAGCGGTGCAAAGTGTCGAAAAGTGTTCATCAACAAGACGGACAAAGACCGACACAACCGATTAGTCCACACAGTCGGTGAGGTCAATCACTGAATTTACTTCAAATAACTGTCATAAAAAATAACAATCTCACGATAATAATTCCGAAGTCTATATTTTTTAAGACAGTCGGTTTAAGTTACAATGACACATCGAGTACGATTGTATTTATCTCAAGCGATAAACTTTTCAGCATCAATGGCGCTAATTCTTACATCCGTTAAAATGTTCTCCCTGGGAACATCACGTGCGATTGATTTTTCTATGCTTTTGTTAAGGAATGATTGTACATGTGCATAATTTAATATTTGTTTTAGTTTGTATTATAACACTTTTCCCCCTTTCGTTGCATATATTTTTGTGCTCAAAATTGTGGGCGGGGGTCAAAAGAAAAATAACTGAAACTCGAAACGAAGCCTTTAGATTTTGGAGGAAAAGTTCAACTGGTAAAACCCGCGCCACCTTCGGGATAGGATATGTTTACAAATGAAAACAAGAAGACAAAATACACAGCTGGCCAAGATCGTAGATTTAATTCCTGATTAAACAACAAAGTAAAATGTGTTAGTGTTTTCTACCTCCATGGTATAAGCCAGAAAAAAGCCATTAAAAAATACTGATGTTGCAGACCGGTCTAAAATATTTGGCTCCTTCGAGGCATTACTTTTCGATATAAATGTTATATAGAAGCATTTCAATAGTATTTAAAAATGTTAAGAGTTGGATGGTCAAAACTACTCCCAAAAAGCAATGCTAAATTGATTAACATTGACAACTGTGGCCCTTGAGAACCAGCGTGGGGGTCTAGATCGAAGTTGCTTTCATTCAAGATTGTTAAATGTTTGGTAGGGTGGCTAAATCCTTGGCGGGTGGGGGAGGGGAGGGTGCGTTCATTTTTAGGGGCGGCCGACTTTTCCAAATAAACGTGTGAAGAGCCATGACAGTAAAATCAAGTACACAATAAATATAAAAAGGTACAGTGCATAAGAAATAATGTAACCATGTTTGAGGTACTGGGGAGGTAAAATAAAGAAGAGGTAATTACATTATCAAAACTGTAATTTGTATTGTGTTTCTTTTAGTCTGGGTGAGACTTATGTGGAACTTTGTATGGTTAAAAGGTTAGAAATGTGAAATGTGTCCGAAGTGTCTACCATCATGGATTATTTATATAAAAAAAAGCTGCAAATAAAACTCAAAGTTAAACTCTAAGTTAGTTAAGTTTTCCACTATAACAATCAATACCACAAAAGTACAAAACAAAACAACTCTGCAAAATAACTAAGTGTTTTCATCACGCATATAGTTCTTTTAAATTATTTTGAGAAGATTGTTTTCATGATGTCAAACAGAATTTACCAACAGTTAAATTATAACTGCATAAAAACACGTATATATTGTAGATCCCAGTCCATACCCCAGTGTTGGCTTTTATTTCTGGTTGAGAAAACCACAAACAGATGACCTTGCTCAGTGGTAACCACAAACCACGCTTCCAGTAGATAACGATCTAAGTGCTTGCGGTCTAATCTTAAAGAATGCAAATATACAGCTCAGCTGTCAGTGAAGTGTCCCGGAATGATCCCGTTGTGAATTTGAAAGCTAAACTATTTGGAGCGGGAGGAAAAACGTCCCCGGGTTAGGCTGTCACGGTGTTTTCCCGGGGATAGTTTTGACAAGGTGCCTTAAAGGTACGATGATTAACTTGAAACGACGTCTGATTTTGAGTGTTCACTTTAATATTTGTAATTTACTTGTACTTGTAGAAATCTTATCCATCAACGTTAACGCATCGGAGCTTCACAAACAACCCATGCCCCTTTTGTTGTTGAAGAAACAATACTGATATTATAATACATACACGCTGTACTATTCGAAGAGAAATACAGAAAAACTATTCTTATTTTATTATTACTATTATAATTTTTGTTTTTACATAATCCCGCATTCACTTAAAATATTGAATATAATTCCCGTGACACTCATTGAGTTCTATGACTATTTTTATTACATAACAATGAATTTTGAACAGGTTTGTCAGAGGAATGCATTTTTGAAAATTTGTTGCATGGGGGTCTTTGTTAAACACACGTGTGGTATAATAAAACCAACCAACCATTTATCAAAGGTGGCCTGCAGAAGACCAAGCTCCCTGCTCCTTATTTGGCAACTTCTTTATACGCATTTATACACACGTCATCTTAACAATGCGTTATTACAAATGCTGTTAGTGTGTTGGCCCTTGTACGGCAGACTTGCAATGGCACCGTAATAGCTAACAGCTGTGTCGGCCTGACACACTGGGTTTCAAAACCCGGCATAAATGTTTAAATTTCTACCTGATTGCTAGGGCATAGGTGTCCCAGCTGATTGGACATTGGACAGGGTGTCCTATACAGTTAAATATAGATTTATTATCAGCAAGAATGCCTTTTCAAAACTTTCCATCAGGAGAAGATACAAAAAATGCTGGGACTAATTAACAAACACTGCGGCTCGGCGCAGGAGCAATTTGCACATACGTGATGGAAGGTCGGGTAGATTGTGACTACATTATAACGTGGCCCCTTCAGCCACAGCATCGGGCAGTGTTATACACGGATATTTGATTGAAAATTCCACAGTTCATTGTGTGCATAACATTACCAATGATGTCAAGTGGCGTTCGTACTTACAAATGATGTATACATATTGCTATGCATTCATATTATTATTTATTGGGTAAACAATTTCACAACAATTCACATCTTAGTTTCATTGAGTGCTAATAATAATATATTTTTTCATAGAACAAGCGATTTTCAGAAATGGGTACAGTAAAACGGAGGTTTTCTTCGAGCGTTCTATATTCGTACCACAGCAGTTCTAATCATTAATTTAAACAAACTCTATATTTCATTTATTGTGGTATCCAGATTGACTTTCATACAAAGTTATATGAGATTTGGGAATAAAATTCTCCCTTATACAAGAATCATAACATGTTAACGGAGGCTAGCGTCAACAACCCTTTATAACTTCCTTCCGCCCGTAATTGACACGTCTACTCTAGTGACCAGTAAATACAAAAAGAAAGTAATTATCTTACTAAATTACTAATTAACGAAGAGGTGTTTGAATCTGCGGCAGCGAGCTGTGCCCGAGTATATTTAATATTATGTTTGTTATGCCATATGTGCCTGGTGGTTAATATTTCACATGTTTAAAGGTGCGACACATCAATGGATTTTGGTAGAATAAAATGTCAACAATTCAGAACTCTGCAAAACCACCTGTGAAATTGTCAAGCTTTCGTACAGGCTTTTGTACAGTTTTAAGCCACGCACTCATAACACTTTGTCTCCTTGCCATGATGTGGTTAAAAACGCCGTGTGCGTGATGGTGCCCTTACACATGCCAACTTACGGGGTACTTTTAACAATGGAACAATGGACCCCACAAGGCAATTTCAATAGGAACAATAGGGCCCCACAAGGGAATTCTTTAGAAAAGGGAACAAAAGAACAACAATAGCAGTACCCCACAAACCGGATCCGTAAGGTTGTGTGCCCTTACACAGTCCAACTTACTGGGTATTTTTAACAACAGAACAATGCTACCCCACAAGGTTTTCTTTGTTCAAGTGGTACCCCACAGAGGATTTCTTTAGAAAAGGGAATAATAGAACAACAATGGAAGTACCCCGTAACTGCCATATGTAAGGGTGTGTGTTCACACTCATTGATATCGACTGAAGAAATCAGGCTAGATGTGATGAAAACTACAATCACGGTGCAGCATGTAAGAAAACAACAATTATGGGGAAAGCTGAATGTAGTGACCAAGTGATGAGAAAAAACAAACTATTATCGACTCAGGTTAGAAGTCGATACTTTTTGTTTCGGTCAATGCGTTCTCAGATCATAACGACTGCAAATGGTTATTGTGTTGTTGAAACATAGCATTGATTACGTGTATGGACCGTTATAAAGGCACGTAATCAATGCTCGAGATTTTCTACATTTTGCTATTAAACTAAATCGAGGTTGGGAGAAAACGTAGTCTGGAACCTTGATGTGACAGAGGAAACCTGACTGAAAAGTAGTCTGGAACCTTGATGTGACAGAGGAAACCTGACTGAAAAGTAGTCTGGATCCTTGATGTGACAGAGGAAACCTGACTGAAAAGTAGTCTGGAACCTTGATGTGACAGAGGAAACCTGACTGAAAAGTAGTCTGGATCCTTGATGTGACAGAGGAAACCTGACTGAAAAGTAGTCTGGAACCTTGATGTGACAGAGGAAACCTGACTGAAAAGTAGTCTGGAACCTTGATGTGACAGAGGAAACCTGACTGAAAAGTAGTCTGGAACCTTGATGTGACAGAGGAAACCTGACTGAAAAGTAGTCTGGAACCTTGATATGACAGAGGAAACCTGACTGAGATGTAGTCTGGAACCTTGACGTGACAGAGTAAACCTGACTGAGATGGTTGCAGAATGATTATGTTTGGTACACTGTTTCACATCTCATTTTCTCTGTGTCCGTTAAGGAAGTGTTGGAATAGGCTCGTTACTATACTCTCATTACCAATGTCATTACACGCTCCGTAAGGTAGTTGGTTTCTTCTGTATAACGACTTATTATACCAGCGTTGTCACTTTACATGGCGCCTCACTGAGCACGCATATTCCCATAAACACACATTCTACTTGAAATCCTTACGGAGACAAGTTTTGTTCTTTCCTTTGTCCCTGTACTTAACATTCTCACATAGACTTTGTACACAATATTCCCTGTGGAACTTCCCTCTCTTAAAAATTCCCGCGTGGAGACCTTTTGTTTGTCCTTTTTTGTTTGACCTCGGGTCATTAAAACTTAGCAGCGCAACGCAACGCAATGCAGCGCAGCGCAACGCAGTGTATCTTAAGACAGTTGGGTTAGGAGGGAAAACAGCATAATACAGTCTTATTTATTAACGATGACCGGATACGTAATGCGCGTCAGATTTCCCGATACCGTATGTTTTTGTCAGATTTAATTGGATAATATTAAAATGATCACTCATGCGGACTGTGAGCTGTCCATAAAATGTTATGCTGCTCCAGATTTTGAACTGCATGTAGTCAAACTGCCGTCCCTCATAATCAGCGAGAGGTTTGTGTCTCGGTTGAGAGCCTGTGCCCAATTTCACAGAGCCGTGAAAGCACAACAAATTAGCTAAGCACGAAACAGTTTTGCTGACCAGAGTAAGATTACCAGCCAAACAAACATGTCAGATGAACAGTCTCTGACAGGTTTCCTGCTAATGTTATTTGCTCAGGAGAAATCTGTTTAGCCCAAGTTTAAACCCACACCATAGAAACAAATTCAGGAAATTAAGATGAGAACGTACGGCGTTAAAACAAAAAAAAAGTCTATTGGAAACACGTGGCATGGTCTTGTGATCAATTACCAGACACAAAATAGCTCTAATTCGTTTTGTATTTCTACAGCACACGGTTTAGAAGCGTAATTATTTGAACAACGAGTAAAAAAATCCATTATTAAGAATTTTACAGGAATAGCAGAGGTGTGGGCCCTTTCAAAGTTCATTACGCAACAATATTACTAGGCACAGCGCTATTATGCATAGTCTACAAAATATTTCTCACTGCTCGTAATCTAAAAAGAAAGAGGAGAAAATGACTTCAATGCTGCATGTGACTACAGCTGATGTTTGATATAGACCTACAAGTATTAACATTGTGTAATGCGTAGTAGACTTATCTCTTTTGTGTTACCATTAAAGTTTGTCGATAATGAAAGTACAAAGTTTATGTTTACCAATTGACACAATCTGGCGTATCGATAATCAGGATAGGAAAACATAGATGAAAAGAAAGGAGTGTTATTTTAGGGAAATGTTAATCTCGTTACGGGCGCCATTTTAAGCGCTAAAATTAAACATTATCTGATAACGATTTCCATTGTTTAATTGTATTGTATGGTTCACACTTTCACCAGTAACTGTTTCATGACATACCACCTGTCATTGTGTTCACAAAATGATCGCAAAATGCCAAAATGTCTTTCTACCTTTTATGGCAATTGTATTTTCATAACAAATTAAAACATCCCATATTAAATATCAATTAGTTATTATACTAGAATCGTACACTTCAAAAAACTTAAATGTATCGATTACTTTAACGATTTGATTCGTTATAGAAGTCTAAGGCCAACACTGGCTCGTTAACATTGTCTCCCTAGTTTTTATTCAGTTTTACAGAAATATCCTCTTTTATTTGAAGAAGGTAACACGTGAAGTATACAACTGAACAAATATACACATCAGTAAAGCATACACGTACTATGCAATGCTTGGGTCAGTAGACGTGTAAACAAATTGATATGCACCATTATTATTGTCCATAGTGTAGACACTTTGACTTAGAGAGTAAAGTTTTTAAGGTTTTGGGTTTCATGGCCATTGTCAAATCTACGTGGGAAATAGCAATTCCTGGTTAGGACTGCGTGGCGCCATAATGTAGCCCGAGACGAGACTTTAATGCAGCTCTAACCTTCGACCAAGTGTAGCCCAGGCCTATATTATGCCCTAGTTGAGACTTGCATGTAGCTCCGATGTCCTTTATTAATGCTCCAACCCACCAAGAGTAGCCTAGGCCTAAATGAAGCAGCAACCCCCCCAAACCCCCCCTCAAGCCCCCCCAAAGAAAAATAAAACCTCAAAACAACAACAACAACAACAACCCCAAAACAAAAACCAAACATACCCTAGGCGTACCTAGGTTAAATTAAGGTACATGACTTGTTTAAAGATCCGAGGCTACATTATAGTCTCGTGCTTCACTGTACTTCACATAGGAGCAAGTAAATCTCATGTAACGTAGCGGACAGCTTTGCTTGTTTCCTTACGTATAGGGATGCATGCCAGCTAAAAATTGCTCTTATTTTCATTTTTTTTCTTAGCAGTTCAGGCCAACTTAGTTTTCTTTTTTGTTAAACACCTTGCCTCCTTTAAAATGTTTAACTGAATATTATTACTTTTTAATTAGGTTAGTTTATCGCATTCCCAAAGGTATATTTAAGCATTCAAAAACAATAACTAACAGTAACATCTCGGCAGAGACTAGAGGTCGGTAAAAGGTCAGTCGGTCATGCACCAAAGTCTCAATTTATTATAAACATCTCCATCTAATGACTTAACGTTACTCAGCCATCACGTATACGGCATTAGTGTAAATACTGCAGTGCTGGGCACCCGTTGCTACTTTTTTGTGAAGTACAACTAAGTTGTGGCGCAGCAGAATGGCAGTAATGTGATGAAGAGAAGAGAGGCTGGGCTTGTCAAACGCGGGGAAAAACACGTTTAATGCTATACACGTGTTTGTTTTATTAACTAGGTCCAACACTCGTAGAATACCTGAACTTCTAACTCAAGGTTTGTTAAACAGTTCTTTGTTTAAAGGGACATGTTTTGTTGGGAATAACACAAAAGTTTGATGAAAATTGATTGGAATTAGTTCTTTATTTATCTGAGAATTGGATGACACTTTTGATATGGACTGATTGATTACTGTTCGCTCGTATTTGTTTGGGATAATCACTATTTTATAATTCATTATCCACTTATACCATAACAGATAATGTTTTGTAGTTAAGACATGTTACAATAAATCCTCATCGGTCTTTTTGGAAAGTGTGATTAGAAACAAAACAAGTGTTAAGGACACTAAGCATAATTGATCGGCTTCACGCTGTCAACAAGTGGTTTGCAAAATTATATAAAATTGATGAGGTGCTTTTTAGCGATAATTGTACTTATCCACGATGCGCACTTAGTTTAGTTTTAATGTACTTTCCAGTGTAAATTCTCAACAGATACACACTATTGTTTATGACTGTTGTTAGTTATGCCTGGACATAAAAGAGATGATATTGCATCCAGTTATTTATTGCAACAAATAATTATTGTAGAAGACGTCATACATTACTATAAAGATACCTTAAATTGGGACAAATATTCAACTTGCGCAGCATTAGTCATGCTGCATTAAGTCAAGTCTTTGTCATTAGGCATTATAATTTGGTCAGTTCGTTCTTTACGTGGCCTACAATGAAATCCCTATTAAAGTTGTAATATAAATGTAGAGTGATGATTTATTGTTTTTCACTGTATGTAATCACAAGTTAATAATATCGTGTCATACGGCATCGGGCATTGACACTGCATCTTGGCACATGCAAGTCACAGTTCACTATGTTTGTATATCAAAATACAGAACCAAAATGCACCACTGTTGTTTGCGCATAATATACGTCATACCCAAAATCTTCACCATATTTAAGTATTCACATACAAGGGCCTTCCCTTTGCACCAAAGCTTGTCAAACACTTAAGAAAAATTAATTTACACGAAAGCCACATCCACTCCAATCAGAGAAGAAAAATACCTGAGCTTAAATAAACGAACTTAGAAATCAGAGAGTCGCGTCTGACCTTACTCCACCTGTGTAGGAAACAAATTAGCTTGTATCAGACCCAGAACTGTCGAGGTATTAAATCAGTCCGTGCTGGTGTCCTTGGTAGGTGCTCGAAGGGTGAGAGGTAACGCAGCACGCTATAAATACTGGTGGCTAGCAGACATGAAGTGGACCAGATTTTTTGGAGCTGATAAATACAAAAAATTAAGCATTAACTATATGATGCTAAGCAAAAAATAAATAAATAAATAAATAAATAAAATAGAGATCCGAAAACCAGTTAGAAATATTATTATAAGTAACATGTAACCATTATTTGGTTAAACTTTGATCGATTTCATACGCAACATGCATGGTTTTTGCGTTTATGTAAAGGCTACTCATAACAGGGAAAAAAGGTCACATGAAACAGCTCTGTTATGCATAATTGTCTCTGTGTGCTTAATGTGGTATACAAACTACATCTGGCCCCGATTTCACTTTGCGATAATAATGTTCAACTTGGTGTACGCACCAATCTAAATTACTAAGCAAAAAGTGATACCAAAATTCCAATCGCTGTGGTGATAATGAAAATCCTTCGTAAGATTGATCTTATCTCTGTGTGATATCAAGCTAAATTATTGCCCGGGTGAGTTAGTTTTGAGAAGGGGCGCTAAATGGCACCCAAAAAGGTTCCCTTTTGTCTACACGAAATTCCCCTCTTTCGGTCCCCTACATATTCTTGCCATCCACAGCCTAGCTAGACTTACGTCTCCCCATGCAATGCTGATTACGCTCTCCTGGCTTCCGGCCATCGCCCACAATTTACTATGCAGCAGTTTATCATCATCACGGAGCGGGACGCGCTCCGCCGGCACTATATGGCCTGGAATAATTCACACCGAACAATGCTCCAGTTACGTCTCTGATTTATCACGAAATTTTATTTTCTTTCTTCATCGGGGAAGTATGGAAATCTTAGAATATCAAAATGGTGTCTTTCTTTTCTAATCATGCTCCATGGATCAAGCTGCGGACACTGTGTTTCAGCTATGATATAATTAGAGGCGAAGTGTTACCTGACGATTTATGTAGCATTATGAAGTAACACAGTGTCATTGATGGAGAAGCCCGGGGGCAATGACGTCATACGGAATGCCCCCCTTAAGCAAAACGGACAAGTTCATAATTGAAAAAAAATTCTCAGACCGCCTCTTGCGTTTTGTATTGAAAAAGAAAAAAAACACAATCAAAAAACCTTTTGTACTGTGAGTGTGCCATATTTAGTTTTGTTGATTTTGTTTTTTGGGGGGAATTGTAGGTATCGTTTTAGTTGTCGTGTCAAGTTGTATATGTTATTGAAAATTATTGGAATGGTTAATATTTCTTAGCTTTTGTACTGAATCTCAAAACCAGTAAATGTTAATGTGATCTGATTATATCCTTTCAACAACTCGATTGTTTCATACGTATGCTACCAAGACATAAAATACACAAAATAGAAAATGGACACTAAGAACATTTGTTTCTTATTTTTGTTTGTGTGGTGGACTTGGCTGACTGTGCTGTAGGCAGAGTATTCATCATCTACTTCTAAACCTTCAAAGTGCTTCATTATTGACATGAATTGGTCGTAACGAGTTTGACATTGCGTACCCGTCATGGCAGTCAAGTCCCTGTAAAGGTGAATCTGATTAAATCTCCTCTCGTTTGTTTGAATATCCCTGCGTTCACGGGCAGTAGTATTTGCATGATTTGGAATAATGTTGAACATCATTTTAGCATCTGTTGGTCGTTTAAAAACGTCTCCACTTTTATCTACTGTTTCAATATTCCCTTGGATATGATTAAGAAAGCAGGATTTGGATATGATTAAGAAAGCAGGATGAAGTACTTTAGCTGGATACATCATTTAACAATAAATGGCCTTGATGTAATGTTTAGTTCCTACATAAAAGTCACAGACCATGATTGGCTTCATCTGGTAACCCATCTGTATCCTTTCTTTGTAATGGATGTACTCTGGTAGTTCCCATCATTGAAGCCCACGGGCCGTGGTAAGTTTGTATGAGGATAGGATACCCAAACTAGGCTAGTGGTATCACTCCTCGGAATGTGTTCAGTGAAGTGTGATGTAAGATGTTCGATGGACCGTAGCGAATTGTGGGATAAAAGTGTTATAACATAAAACAATGGTCATGCAGTCGCCTGAAAAAACACCATTGGTTTCTCTTATACTCCAGCAATGAGTTTGCACTGAAAAAAGGGTCAGTAACAATTCACAATTAAACAGTCAATCAGAGTTTTAGGCTTGGTTGTAACCCAAGGATCGGCCATTTTTATTTCTTCAGGACTGCTGAATCCGTTTTTAGCGGTTAGTTTGGAAGGATCACATTGTGACATCGCATCCAAGAATTGCTAATTCATCAAACACCACAAGCAAAAACAAACTTTGACATGGTACAATCAACTTCGAATCTTTCCATCCCAGTATGCACTGCGATAAAACCAAAGTACGTCTATAAAAATATTACGGTACGTCACAACTTTGAACTCGGACCAAACTCAGTGATAACCAAAAAATGTCTCCGGGGAGTCTCCTACGTAAAACACAATACTAACGGCGGCCATTTTGGAAGATCCAATATCAAATGAAATATTGAATTTCTCTCAGACTTCTAATGATAGCGATGGGCTCCGCGTGGACTAGCCAACCGTGCTGAAAGAACCACAAAAAGATGACCGATAACATAAGATATTGGAAATGTGCATAGGGTTGGGTTTCGATGCTCACATGTTGAGTGCGTCATAGAATTTCTCTCCCGTAAATTAGACAGTCCAGTTATGTTGGGATCTACACGCGTTGATGATTTACCGGTTTGGAACATATAGCAACTAACGAAAGCCACATTTGAATTACACGCATGGAGGTTTTGTTTGGACGTATGGCGCTTTGGGTTCTGAGCTATCCTAGTGTTTGTTCAGGCTAACATCAAAAGACTTTCACCGAAAATACCCCGGAGTACATTTTTTTTTCATTTATTTTTTCAAGTAGTACTTTTAAAGGTGTCTCACTGAACCTTAAAACAAAATGTGTACACTGATTGAAACGAGTTCAAAAACAACGTATACGTTTTACGTTGTTATACGTTGTATACTTTGCCGTACGTTGTGTTGTTATATCATGGTATTTTATACGTTGTTTTGCGTCGAAAACGTTATTAAACATTATTAGACGTACTCGTCAGTTTACTTTGTTTACGATGTTATACGTTGTGTACGCTGTTATGCCATACGTTGTTTTACGTTATACGTTGTTATGGATTTACATCATCGAGGTTTCACGTCGTATACGTTGTTTTACATTGTTGTATGCACTTTTTACACGTCGTATATATTGCAAAAATAGTAAGTGGCCTGACGTTTCGACCCTAGCAGAGTCTTTCTCTGAGGCTAAATGGCAGCACTACAAACGTAAATAGATATACTGGTGTAACAAAAGCAGTCAATACGTCGTATGTATTGTTATACTTTGAATAGTTGGTACTCGTTGTATACATATGCGTTATGTAGCTTGCTTCAATTCTGTTTGTCCGTTGTTATTTTATTTCTCCTTTTTCATGAAAATTTTTAAATCATTGGGTTAAAACACAGCTCCCTCTAATAATTTTCCAAAAAAGGAATATTGCCCCGGACAACCAATGTCACGCCAGTACGAACTAGCATGCACTTTTCTCGTAATTACAAACGGAAATACATTTACGCGCAATAAGATAGTAGAAAGCTTCTGTTATTAAATACGAAGGATCGGAACGTTACATTTAACTAAATGTAAATTTATAGATATAATATACATAATTATACATTATTCATAAATAAACAATGTCTCTTGTCATTCTTTGTCAGTAAACGGAAACCGATGTACACTGAGGCAAATATTCAGGGAATCCACCGGTACCTTTAACGTATGGTTTGAATGAAATGTAGAGTGCACTAAATTGAATGGACTTGAGGGGTTATGGCGCCATTCGCTTCACACTTCCTTAGATGAAGAGTTGGGATTTCAGTTCTGCCTCGTTAAGTTCCCATCAATAGATTCCCACTCTTATGCGAACATTCAATAGGCGTACTATGTAGGTTTTGGTGCCTCCACAATTGAAACCTTCAAGATTCAATCCGTTGTTATAGTTCTCGTGTTTAGAGAACTTTAAGTCACCTTGCAGATACATGTATGGATTGTTTGCCATTCAAATGCTACAAGTTTCCAAAATCATCCCACGTGGCCGCCATGGAGAATATGACGTGATTATGAAAAAAGAAAGAAGAAAAAACAAATCAAACCGTAGTGTCACTCTGTGCAAAACAAAATGGTTACATAAAAGATCGTCATTGAAACACTTAAGGAAATGCAGACGCATTGCAGTATTTCAAAGGCGTGTAGTTTCCCCCCTTATGGTTCATATGTCATGCCATCCAAAGTGATGTCTCCCCATTCGCCCGCCTCGTATATTCTCATCTGTTTTGATGCACTTACAGGTTTTTGAAAATGAAAACCGCAATGTATCTATTTTCTCAGATTTTTATCGAGTTCAGCGAGTAAAAGTGGCCGCGGATGTGGGAAACAAATCGCATTAAATGCTGTATCAACAACGAAAAAAAGGCCAACTCACTAAAACCGTGCAAAGGTTTTAAAACACACACATTCAAGCTTCTCGCTCACGTAGCTCTAAGTGGCAAATTAGATCATACCTTCTCCTCACAGCTAGCCTGTACTCCAGTCGGAGCATCAATTCATTCCACATTGAGAGTGAGACTTGGTTTCCGTCTACAAAAACCAGGCTATTGATTTGTTCCAACCTCGCGTATCGATCGCAAGCACTCACCTAGATGTACAATATTCGTCTATCCACTCTGCTCCAAAAAGTGGTCTTCAATGTTCCTTAATTTAAACTCTAAACTTTCCCGGGAATCATGACCAGCACCTCAATTGGAGTAACAGTCCGTCTGAAAAGAGAAATGCGTTACTTCCTCAGAGAACCTAGACAAACCCTGAGCGTTTTTTTTAAAATAATAAATTTTGATTTAAGTGTCTATTTCTTACGTGTTTGTATTCAAACCGACCATTACAACAAAGGAATCCAGTGGTCCCAAGAGTGTTGTTTAACAAATGAGGGTGAATGTCTATAATTGTTCCTCGTTGAAGCCGAGAGGTTTGACAAAAAGGTATCCGGGGATGGCCTCGCTGTGCCTTTGTGTACAGAGCCAATGAGGCCGTCGCATAAACCCGCCCCCAGAAAAAAAAACCCGAAACGATAACTAAGTCCAAATAAATAAATATATTAATTAGAAGATATTGATACATTATTAGATGAATGGGTTGATGTGTGTTTGGTCCTTTCTTTAAAAAACGCCAGGGGTCTTTAAATCCAGGACATGCGGACAAATTATGATTATGTGAAACAAAACGACAAATTAATGTTAAAAAAGTAGGTTCACAAGCACACAAGATTCTGAATAAATTATACACGTGCGATCTTGAAGGTATTTACGACGTTCGTAATATATTATGTTTATGCGAAGACCTTTCTGTCTACAAAACTGGGCAAGCGGACTGCCAGTGGAGTGGTTTTGATAAGTGCAAGATATTTCCCCAAAAGTCAATAGCTGTGTTTGCAGCCTACCAATAAAAGCAAAAGTACACGAACGTTGGTATTTAGTTAGGTAGTTATCTTACCACATCTCGCGTGGGCGACCTTTGGCGGTGAACCCGGCTCGATTGTCCCGCGGGCAGGCTCCTCCACGACATGCTATATATTTCTTTACCAGCCGACAGTGGCTGTCTCTCCAAATATCTGAAATTTGACACTTAAGGTGGTAACTCGATACCCGAAAGATCGAGTCACTCTGACCCAATTAATATTTATAATTACTTGATAGCCAGTCAAGACAGGACCACGGCGGAAGCTCCTGTGGCGTGATGTCGTTATATCGCTTGGAAAAATCTCCACCGAATGTTGTTTAGAAGAATCAAGGAAGACCCGCTTTACGGGGGTGCAAATTTGAATTCAAGATGCGCTTACTGGAGAAAATTCGCTTTCCTTTGAAGCGAGAAAAACGAAAACGCCACGGTGTATCTTTAAAATTCTGCATTAGTGTTAAAAAGTACATTGACAAGGCTCTTCTCTTGCAATGCAATGAAGTGTACTTTCAACATGTCAAAGTACTTTTAGTATTGCATTGTTTATAATGACTAAAACCACCCAATTCCGTTCGTTTCTTTGTTCTAATGGTTTGTATTCAACACAAATACTGCGCCAAAACGTAAAAAACGGGTTTTAATTGCTCATTGCATCTTGTAGGTAGCCAACTCTCAAGAGTCTTAACCGCGCAAATATTGAATTTTATGCTAAATCAATATTTGCTGTCTTTGAATGATAATTACCGCAATTAATTATCTTTTAATAGTAAACAATGCTGACGCTATTTTTTCGCATAACCTCAATATTTTGAAACGTAAGGAGCTGGCTTTTCTTTTAAATTCTGAAAGTTTCTTGGAGGTATCTAAATGGAACCAGGTAAAAAAGTTGTTTAAAAAACCCTATGATTAATTTTGCTATTATTAGTTTATGTAAGCATTTGTACTTTAGATGGTATCTCTAAAGCGATTCGCCATATTGAAGGCAAAAGAGCTGTTGATATGCAAACGTGTTATAGTTCTGAACGATGTTTCAGTAATACATCAGGGTGACTAGTCTCTCAGCACTTGCTAGTGTAAATTGTACTCCTCTGAGCCTAAGCAACTGCAACACTGAGCAGCTCCCACAAAAAAATAATTGATCGGCATATAAATTGAAAAGGAATCCCTGGGATGTCCCTTCAGAGAACTCGCCAAAAGAAGAATTCGTCTTGTGTTTCTGAAGCCAAAGAAAGAGGATAACAAGAAAAAAGGACGAGTAGCGCTTGAGAGCATTTCGGAGAGGAGCAGCTGTATCTCCGAAAGCTGTGCCCTGGGCCGTTGACGCACTGGAATTCGCTCAGGTGAACGGGCTGTGAGGAGCCTGGGTCAGGTTTAAAACTCCCTGCTGGACTGAAATACTCCTTGTATTCTTGGCTGATTGTATGGCTTTGATATCAGGAGAACGATGAGGAAATGCTTCCTGTAGCTTGACAAAATGGTAAAGTTGTAAGAAGTATCAGGTTTTTAGTGTTTTTATTTAATGGATTGCGACGGGGGACATTCATTCAGGTGCAGTATTGAGGATTTGCTCATATTCCTGTTGTTATCATCATTTCCACGTGGAAAGAGACTCGTTCTCGTATTCATGTAGTACCTCCAGCACCTCGTAATCTCTTAATAAGGTACTGCATAATGGTTCTCATAGCTCAAAACATGTCTTAAAAAGTGTTTCACCTTGTTCAAGCACCTTCAGAACTTTATTATTGCACTATATACGACTCCATTATTAGTAGTAGTATTGTTATTATATATTGTGTGAAAACCTGGTATCAGCCTAACAAAAATAACAAGAAGGATTGAAGACAAACAGTGGTCGTTTCTAATGCGCCATGTTTGTCTAAAAAGACACCCCCAGGTGCATGAGAGTTGCACATAAATTAAGGGGGACTACAATGAATTACAAAGATGACAATAAACTCACAAATAACTTTGCAAATGAGTTTCGAAGATTGTTTACGTGGTGACTTTCATAAAGGAGTTTATTTTGTTGTGAAGGGTCAAGGTGTGGGAAGGATCGCGTATTGGAACATGGTTTATTTCATCATGACATACATGTACTTGCTTAGCTGGACTCAAATCGTCAGCAGTTGAGAAGTAACTTGTTTTGCAATGTTCACTCCATTTAGTGATTAATTGAAATATTCTTAAATTCAGCATCCATTATAAATGATGAGTTAGTTGTGTATTAATGAACAAGTGGATCATCAGCTAAGTAACCAAAACTACCTCGTTATCCAAGAACAAAAGTTGAGTTAATGTTGTCAGTACTTGAATGAGTACGCCTTGAAATACGTCAACAAGTAATCCTTACTACTCATTGCATAACCACTCTTTTGGGAGGATGTGTTTCTAGATCAAGGTATAATATGACATTCGTTTTGGATGAGTGGGACAGCACAGCAGCGTACCCACTCGAGGACTACGAGCTCGGTCAGTTATGTGCTCTTGTTTCTCTACACATTTCGACCCGTACGAGTAATGGCCCATCCACCTGTTTACTTAATCCAGTTTCGAAATAACGTGGATTTACTTTACTTGTTATTTTGGATAATGGGGTATATTAGTGTACAACCCGTTTCCTTTTACTTAAGAGAGTTGGGGAAAACAAGGTTTTTAGAAACATCAACATCACTTAAAATTGTAAGGTGCATTGTCAACAATGAAAGGCCATACTTCGAAAAGTTGTTCAATTAAACAGTTTGTACGGCTGTCCGATGATAAAAAAAGGCCACCAACAATTAATAAATGCCCCAGTCAGTTAATGCAATCTGATTGGATGAAATCTGATCACCTTGGGTTAAATTACAAGCCGTGCGGTAAAGGCAAAAAATCAGAGCTTTACGTTCACGGCACATCAGCTGCTGTTTCATGTTGATGTCGACTCGTTACGCACATTTTGAACCAATCGGAGTAGCAAAGTGTTTTCAGTGACTCACGGTTTTGTGTGTCCCCCGTAAAACAGTCTCCCCAAATTGTTAATGTGATAACAAGTGCTGAGTTTGAAAACTGATACGGTTTCAGAAGGAATATATCAATAGCTTGGCACCAGCCCCATTCCACGTCGTAATATGCTGGTAAAGGTTGGGTCACCACCCTTTTCTTCCTTTAACAGCGCGCCAATTTGCGCCGTAGCGTGTGGTATCTCCGTTTTAACACCATAGTGTGCCGTGGTAATCACCCTATGTCTCGTGATTCGAATGTGCCGCTTGCGGAAATCGCAGCATTTCCCCAGCGTGTCTTTGCGTACATTTACCTCGTTGTCGGCTGACCCTCTCGCCTCGTGCACATCCGCCTTTCAAGAGTCTTCCGCTCTCTACAGATGACGTCCAAAAATTCTCGACTGGGACAAATTTAACTCCTCGATGCGCCTCGGGCCTACATCATAGATCACAAGTTGTGTATATTAGCTTGCTTTGATGGTTAAAAAAAACCCCTGTATTTGCCGCTATCGGAAAAGTCATCTTTGAAACTCACCAACCATTCAGGCGTCATACAGAGTTAAACTCAGAACTTATTTGCATGTGTTAAGAATATATACATACTCATACACACATTTAGGGTGTCAAGACTATTGCAGACTGTTTATGTTGGACCAAACTCTGCGTGTGGTGTTTTGTTTCACGTTTTTGTTTGTATGCTACTTGAAGTTGCAAACGCTACACCATGGGAAATTAAAATTCATCACAATATGTAAATCTTGAATTTTCAATTCAACAATTTCTTCAGAATTAGGTTAATACGTGATTTAAGGGTTTGATGGCGGTATTTGAGTTCGATAAGTTCTGAGAACAATGAATTCATCTTTCTGCTAATTAGCAAACAACACATTGAACCGAATGAAACAAAGTAATTTAAAACCACCATTCAAGCGCAAATATGTGGACCTTTGAGGGTGTTGTGTCCATCTACTTCTTGCAATAACTCTACAGGTTCTTGAGCTTGAGCAGTTTGCAACAGTTATTTATTTCTATATTAAAAAAGCAAAATGTATAACATCACTCTAGTCCCTTACAACAAAAACGTAGCCATTTTGAAACTTACAAGTATGCTCTCATCCTAATTGGTGCCCCGACAAAAGAAGATGCCCCCTCTACATTCCTTAACAAGAGTGGGAACTTAATACATTCTGACCAAGGATACCATGAGATGACGCAAATCAAGAACTGCTTTTCATTCCGACCGGCCCCTCTATTCTTTGATCCCCGGCTGACCGAAACTCCATTAATTTCCAGTCTTCCTTCCTCCAAAGAGATTGTATCCAGTCCCCCGGAGACCCGTCCCTTCGCTGCATCAATCATTTATAATATTCATTTGGTTATACTTGCCTATGAGCTCTGAATGTAATGTAAATGCATGTGCTGTATGGAATTGCAAACAAGAACTGACTTACCCATTCAACCCTGATTTTGGCGACCCTGCATTTTTTCCACTCGCTGCATCTTGCAAACAAGCATTTTAGGAAAGGAAAACAATCGCACGATATGCTTGAGAATAGAAAACTTAAGCTAAAACGTGTTTTTTGTTGTGTGTGTGTGTGTGTGTTGTTGTTGTTGTTGTTTTTTTTTTTGGGGGGGATTTGTTTAGGTTATGTCAGAGGGGCTGTTTTTGTTTTAATATAGTTAATTTTATAACTTATTTGCGGCAATTTTTTTTGGTGTTTAGATTAGCAAAAGGTCATACCCGATTTGACAGATTTGGCTGCAGCTACGATAAGAAGACTGCAAAGGCATACTCGTTGAATCTCCTGTAAGTGGTCATAGCCGTAGCCAAAGTCGCTTCATTAGGACACGGCTTTATCCAACGTACCGCAACTACGTGGGATAAGTAATAGTCAGACCCCTTGTTCATTTTCTCTTGGCAATCGAGTTGTTGGCGCTTGCGTAAGTGATCTCTCACTAAATATATGTTTGGGTAGCTTGTACCACACATATTAAAAACCCACACATTCAAAGCCAATATATTGGAATAGCTAATTGTTCTTAGTTCATATAAAGACTGTAAAAAAAAAAGGGGGGAATGCTTTCTTGGAGCAATTAAAACAAAAATCCGTTAAAAATGTTTGTTATCTAAAGCAACAGTGCGAAGACCTGGTCTTGAATCACTGCATAGCAACGCTTTAGTTAGGGCTCTGGACGTTACTAATGGAACTCGCCTTCTGCCCAGTCCATTAGCAGCGGCCTTCCACCCAACCCGGTCACTACTACTCACTAAAGACCAGATCCTCACATAGCTACTGCCTTATTAATGTGAAAGATTGTTCTTGACGACAGTACATTCAGTTCTTATTTCCCCCGCAGCCTCCACTTCTCACAAAGCGAATAAAGCATTGTTCGTTTAAGACGTCATTCCTCATTATTAGTTAAACGTCTTTTCAGAGATTGTAAGTTGCGCCTGTCCTGTTAAACCGCCAGATTGAGTTCATTGTTATTTCACAATAGTAACTCTTGTCTCAAGATGTAATAGACTTGGGTTCAAGTCCTGTCTGAGTCAAGGAAAGGATGTGATATCATGACGATTATAAGCAGCTGTACGTGCATCTTTGAAGGACACTATACACAATTTGTTTTCATAATTTGTATTTTCATTACCCTCTCACTTTGCTTGAATATTATATTACGTTGACAATGTTAAATATTTACCTTCATCACCTGAATATTTTATTTTGAAAGTATCAATATTTGTACTCAATATCTATCAGGAAAGCCCGGTTATATTATTCATAATCACGTTATGAATGAGTCAAATAATTTTTCTTTTCAAATTTTGAATATTAGGATTCGTACAAATTCAGTGGAAAGCATGCGTTTAACCAAAGATATAAAATGACGTAGAAATAACTTTTGGAATTTTTCATTTATACAGCAAATTATTGATGCAGGTTCGTTTATGCGTGTACGAGCGCAATCAGCTGTGCTTTGTCCAAGGTTTCTATACAGTTAAATAGAAAGTTAATAATAGCACATGTGGTAATTACATAATTTATTCAAACAAAAACTGTTTAATTATACACACGTGTTAATTATCTCAATTTCAATAAACTGTTCAAGTTGATTGTATGCCAACAAGAAACATCACTTCTGTGTAACTATTTTATTCAATTCCACTGTGTTTACTTCCCTTCTAAGATCGGACCTCAATGTGGATTCTTCTCAGGAGCCGTTTTATAAAAAAAATTCCAGCCATCGCGGAAGGCAATTCACAAGGTCACTGTTATGGGTTTTACATTAGACATCCATCGCTTAAGGTCGGCCTTGTCAAATACAAACCTGAATATCCACAATAATTGTTACCAAATCTTCCATTTATATAACATAATCACTAGGATTAGTCTGCCCACTAATCCATACCATACACACGTGAACAGTTTGCACAATTAAAGTACCCATTTCAAGCTTTAAAAAATCCTGTATTTATGTTACCTAACACGGCAGAGGGACGAGTGTAATTATTTAGCAACCCTGGGCAAAACCTCATGTTAATAAGAAATTTATTATTGTATGTAGCCATGGCAACGGGAATAATGGTGCTCCATGTAGGTACTGCTCTACACATAACGTCCTTAATACTACACACATCGATCTGGGAGGTGTTTAGGTGAAGGGGGAATCCAGTGAGTTTATATGATTGACTGCGTACATGGGCTGCACAATTTAGAAAAGATTGATAACCAAATTCTTTTATTTGCTGAGTAAATTATTATCAGTCACGATTTTCTTGGTGTTACGGTGCCTTGGCCAATAACACATTTCTGCAAAGTAGACTCATCCGTGCTAAGCAGATTACTGTGTTTAACAGCTTTATGAATATAAATTGGCTTCACTCCCACACCGATGTGTATTAAGTACTGTTTACTCTGTACTTTTCCGAGTCCTGTGAAAAAAAAATCCATCGGCAAATCACTCGGGTAAATCACTCTTTCTTCACAGAACTCAGGAAAGTACTGAGTGTACAGCACTTATTACACATCAGTGTGGGGGTGAAACCAAATTATATAGCTTTATAAAATTGGATACATCTTTATACCTAAACCTGTTTTATGTTGCCTGTGTAGTCATTTTTCAGCTTTCAAATTGGTACATATATTGTACCCAAAAATGCAACAAAAATAATCCTGGATAAAGATAGCTATTCCCTATCTGCTTTCAATATATACCTGTGCAGAAGACCCGGATCTCCGATGCATTAGAGGTGTACTGTATAACTTGTATCAATACAGTGGAACCATGCACTAATTCATTAACCTCTTTCCAGCCCTTCTGCAAAGACCTTGTTTGGCTCGACACGTGCGGCCATTAAAAACGCTTTTGCACTTTTGACTACAAGGTCAAATTGGTGTGTGAACAGTTAGCAAGTAGCTCATTCAATATTCTACAATTCCAACTTTCAAGAATTGCACATTCTTATTTGTATTTAAATTTATTTGAGTAGCATTAGATCAATAACCGTGACTTAAATGATAATTCCAGTTCGGAATGATATCTAAATCTCTCAGGAAGCCTGTTCTATGGAGACGTTTTGAGCTAAGAGAGTTTCTGTATGTTAATTCGTCAACCTATAGCGTCTCCGTAATGCAGTGCATTATCTGTAATCGACACAGCGCGATATGCAATGACAAATTACTTTGTCGTGTATACCTCTAATTCTCGAATTTGTGGTAATTAATTTGAGCGGTGGAGCTCACTCAGCATGTAACCAGAGACGAGGCGAAGCTTAGACTATATGCATCTCCCTCATTTACATCCCCTCAGCTCAGTTAATTCAATTAATTGTCATCGGACTCACCACAGACGGAATAAGTCTGCGTGTGTGTAGCTTGCCCGGGTTCTCAAAATGCACATGATTTTCTTGTGTAGTGATTGACAGAAAGTCAGTTTGCTATAATATGCGCATATGAATGCTGGTAATATTCACGGGATTGTTGATTTAATGCAAAACGATCAAGGTAAGACTGCGACAGTTTATCCCCTGTCTGAAATGAAGATTTACCAGGGCTTCTTTTTCCTAAGACGAAGAAGGATTGAGTTAAATCCGTAACACTAATTAACCGGAAGCCGATGGATAATAGGCTATCGATAAAAGATTTCGACGTTACTCTTGGGATGGGTGTGATTCGTTGATGCAAAATGAAAAGTAGTTTTCAATAGCTGTAATGAATAATAATAAAGACCTTGTACGTCTATGATGGAGTCGTCAACGGAATCAATTATAAAAGTCACTGATATGTCGTAATCTTCATGTTCACATCCGTTCAGTGTCTTTCTCATGGAAACAATCAGGGCATAATGGTCAAAACGTCGAGATGTTGTACCACCGGTTCTTTTTATAACCAACACAGTTATATTTATTTATGGTCAGGATTTTTGTACTGAACATCTGGCTTAATTCGATTTCGGCGATCAAAATTATCATCGATGGTTAGTTGGGTTTCAGATGCTACTTCAATGACTTTGTCAACATTTCCAGAAGGAGAATTATATTTTTTTCTAGAGGATTGGAACTTGAATGTATGAACAATATTTTAGTACATCTGATTGAGACTAGTCTGTTTTTATGTTATTTACCATTCCTTTACTTTTTTTAAAAATTGGAAATGGGTCTAATAAATTCACGCCTGCGTGTTGGTGTTTATTTTGCGCTTGCATTTTCATTGAACTGGGCCGTGATTATTCATGACGACACCGCCATTCATCATGTCTAATACATCACCAGAACAAGTTTCAAACACATCCAGAATCGTGTTTGTTATCAAGTTAGTGATCAGGAAGGGAAACAAAACCTCGTCAAGTTGGTTTCTGTTGTAATAATTAATCGATGACCGGACTGCGTCTTCCACTCTCCCTTCCAAGAGGAAAGTCAACAAGCGATTGTCGTCCTGGTTGCTCGGTTCACCAATTGCGATGCTAAAGTGTGACACTGTCAGAAGTCATTTCAAGGCTTAGTTAAAGACTATTTATTTTCTTTAAGAAATTAATCATAACAACCGTTGAAAATTGTATTTCAACTAATGGTTAAGTAGAAACAAGTTTAGCTCTATGCTTTGATAGTGGCGAACTTAGTGATTCTTTTCAGGTAATTTAACAGTCAATTTTGGGAGAACACCTTAAAGTATGGAATAGTTATTTAGGATGAGTGGTAACACCTCCTGTACATCAACTTCGTAAAAAAGGCTCATTCTATGTCCTCCTTTCTCATTTTTGGGCTAGTGAATTTGAAGTAAAGGAAACCAAAATGGCTGCCAAATGTCACCTCCGATACTTCCCAGAGAACACCAGAGTCATGTGTACGTGCACAATCAGCTCTAGCACTATCTACAAAATAAATGGATTCGTCTGTCACGGAATGGCTCAGAAAATATGATTAGTTAATTATTTATATCCACATTTAATTGGTCCAGATAGATTCCGGTTAATGATTGATCAATACTTATAGTGGAGTTTAAAACCCGTTTTGTTTTTCTCTTTTTGTTTTGTTTCGTTCCTCTAACAAACTGAGTAGGCTACTTATTTTGAAAGCAATTAAACACTAGACAGTGTCTTAAGCCAAGGAGATTTGTTTGTGTGGAAGAGGCGGTTTTGTTTTGCGAAAACAAGACGTCACTTGAATTGGCTCGAGACCAGACAGTAACAGCCGAGCTCCGAATACGGTTTAGAGATTTGTTTTTGAAAAAGAAGTCGGAAACAGAGTGATGATGTTAGGATCGCCTCTAGACCATGAACACCGTTCTGAAGAGCATTTCAAATTAAAATGTTTCAGATGGCTACTTGGCTTCTGACAAATGTGCATTAAAGGAGCGTATAAATACATTTGTACATGGTTTGGAAAATACGGAGGATTTGGTTTCAAAAAGAAGAATTGGTGCATAGTTGATTCAAATAGAAATTGTTCAATGGGGGGGGGGGGGTTGTGTGCCAGTGACTTCTCCAACGATTACATAGTTGTCAAAAAAGGGCAAATACAACCCCAATGAAGTAATGCAACAGGGAATTAAAGTTGTCAACCACAACTACAAAACTCTACTTTCACTCTGCTATTCAACAACAATCAACTGCTTTTGAAGTTACGGGTTCTAGCGAAGGTGGATGCTTTAACGGTAACTGTTTGCATGTCAAAATTATCAGGCCAGCCCCAAAACAGGCTCACATTTCCAATTTGCTCTGCATACGAAAGGAGTATACCTATTTTTCCGCGCTACCTTGACGGTCGTAAATGCCTTACGTCTTGAGGGGAAAGGAAGTCGAGTAGGCCGTGTGAAGTACTAGAAGTCACATTCGCGCAGTCATGACAGAAGGGTTGCTTATTTTATTAAGGACATTTCTGGTATGACGTAGATGAGGGTGATCAGATTAGGTTGCCTTCGCTGAGTATCCAATGTTAAAAACTTTTTTTGTCTTCTGTTCTTCAAACGTGCTGACAGCAGGAAAACAGACTTCCGGAGGTAATTTTAGAATTGTGTAGCAGTGTGTTCTTCATGTGTCATTGACTGAATGAATGTCATGGAATGGGCTCTAAGATCAGCCAGTCAACAGCTACAGTACAAAGTGGGCAATACAAAGAACTACTCGAAATCTACACTTTATGCCTCAACAAATATAATATGTCGCTTTCTTTACAATGAAAATGACATGTCGTACTTTTGCACTTAATAATGACTTGAAAACCTGTTAGATCACTTTAAAATATATGTGTTACGCAGCTCGCCCAAGTTCTAGTTTGTTTAATGTGCCTTTGTACATTAACTATCGTCTCATATCATGATTAAATAAAAACCTCGTTAATCCTATACAATTATTCTCATAAAGTCAGGAGACGTGGCCACTCATGCAGGTTCAATCAGACCTATTGTTTTAACATTTAATTGTGCTTGTTCAATCATCCATGCGGATGGTTTAATAATTAGATTACCACATTCCAACTTAGCAACACTCGAAGGGTATCCTGCTGTAAGCTTGTTCATTCAGGCATTTTAATTTTTTAAGCCTATGATCAGACATTATAAATTACACCATATGTTACTGTGGGGTGGGCGTCACTGTTTGGACCTCTTTTGCATTGGTTCCCAAAACCCAGTCTCAAAATAGGAACCTTGTTGGTACTATGCTGATTAAAACCTGTCTGTGCCCATCAGCTGTGACGTTTAGACTGAATGGCTCTGGCTACGGTTACTGCATCATAACACACAATAACGGCCAAAGCCGTAACACCCTAGGCAACGGCCTAAGCCATAACACCCTAGGCAATGACCTAAGCCATAGCAGATGACACGATAAGCTGGCCCGGTTGGGTCAGTGTGATTTTTGGTCGCGTTTCCGCCCCCATGGACTGAAAGCAATCAGGATTACAAGCGAGTAAGTTATTTTGACTGCAAACATTCCGGACCGAATCCTCCAAACCACCATGAATTTCTCCACATCTCTGTGTACACATCGTTATACTTGGGATTGATTTGGCCTTGTTGGTAGTTCTAGAGGTTGTTATGATTCATCTGCACCAGAAAGTGCAGATATCGTTGTAAGATATACCCCGTAAGCACGTATACTATAAGCAACAATGATGGCTGAAAGGGCGCAGACTATTTTATCTCTCACCCTAAGCTTATACAGATATACGCATCCTTGTTTATCTTCTGCCGACTTCGTCTGATTCAATTTCATATAAATCATGTTTCCTATTCAATTTTTTTGCCAACGAAACGTATGGAGGCAACAACTTACATTGCTTTCCTTATAACAAACACGCAAACCAAAAATCTACAAAAGCTCTACCGAGAAAAAATGTAGGTATTATGCAAGGTAGTTGGTAAAAGTGCTTTTCCCGAAAGTTACTCTGATAAACAAGTAACCGTTGTTGTGCTTAACTCTTACCTTAGTAAACCGCCAACACTGGGCGCGTTGTATAGCCGGCTTTGCTATTTGCATACAAGCTGCTCGTTGGAAACACATGACACCAAAAGTGTCTTCCAACACATTGAGCAGTAGACACGCTGCCTGGAAGCCATATTGATTAGGTTTCCTTCCAACTCCAGGCTAGAAAACAAGCCGGGTTTCCCTTTTCCCGTGTGATCACCAACGTGTTGTGTTATCACGACTTGCCGTTTGATGTAACCTTCAGCGTATATGGTTTGTTTCTTTTGAAAACATGTTGCCTAAACGATCTGGTCTAGCTTGGCAGAACATTATGCTTTCAGAATGCCTTCAGCTACCTGTACACCAAACGGTGAACCCGCGCTACTTTTAATCTAATGTTATCCATAACGCTTTATATTATAAAGCGATTATGTATTGTACATTCGTATTACTGTAAACACACAGACTCCATGCAAGATACAGTTTCTCTTTGCACGTTGTATTTCAAACATGGTTGACTTTGTGCTTGTATAGTTTGATACTGAACAACTAAACAAATTGCGAGTTTTGATTCCATTGTTTTTCTTTTCTTAGGACAAACCGGACGTTACTCGTTTCTTTATTGTGATAGTCTTTCATCCGTTAGACGAATTTTGATGCAAAGCCTTTACGGTGTTTTTTTTTTTCAAAATGCAGTTTTTGAATTTTGAAGTTGTTAATATCTTAACTTTGCTGTCCCATCGTGACGGTGTTATAGCTATGTTGCAAAGGTTATCATTTTGGAAAACAAGGAGACCTTTTTAGAGTGGGTGCAGTGTGAACAGACAGGCCTCAAAAAACCAAACCTTGACTTTTTGCTGAGCCAGTCGAGGAAAATGAGATCGATTCGTTCACTGGACACGGATCAATCTTAAGTCAGTCTCAGATAGGAGCTAGTGTTCGAGGTTGTGATTAAGAACATTTGTGATTAAAGGGAGCCCGAATTAAATCATATCCAGCCTCATCTTGAAAAGGGCTGCTCCTTAACTTTCAAAGTGTCTCTATATAGCTTATGTTACATTTCTGAATAATGTTGACAACTATTGTTTAAAAGTTGTAATTTATGATCAATATAAGTTTCAACAAATTTTGGAAAAACCTTCAAGATGATTTACTCTGACAAAATGTTTAACTCGAACAAGCCATCACAGATTTTTTTCCTCAACGATTTCACTCTAATCTTAGCAGCCTCGGTGATTTCTACAAGGCTCATTATATTTTACCAATTAGCTGATGGATCAGTAGTTATTCTTCTAAGTGGGTTACAAGAAAAAGACAAACGTCATCATTCCAATATCATGAATGGAGTAAGTTAAAATCATAAATAATGGTTATAACAATTAGCTGAATTAAAAAAGAAATAACGGGTAGACCATATACAATAGGTAGCTGCATCTGACGTATACAGTTGTTATGACGGTTCGTGTCACATCAGACTTCCCTTACCTTGCCAGTGGGGGTTTAAAAATACGTTGCCGATTGCTTTCCTTAACACTATGCACACAACAGCCGTCTTCTTTACTAGCGATACACCTGCAAACTTATCTATAACAAAATATGATCTAAGGGCGTCATAATCAAACGTTTATCAAAAGAAAAGAATTAACAAGTCACGTTTTATAATACCCGGCTTTGCACAAGATGATCATAATTAACTCGAATTACAAATTTCAGCATGCTTCTTTAGTTGTTCAATCCCCCATGTAAATTACTACAAAGCCCATTGGACGTAATTAGATAGGTGTGCCCTAGACTCACTACCGCATACCATGCTGTGAACTTATCTATATATCATAATGCACATGGATTGTCTAACAAAATTATCAAATATGCAAAATGGCTGGCCGAGTCTAGTCCTAACTCACGGTAAATTATTGAGGTTGAATTGCACGCTCTAATTGCCAATTTTGACGTCACGAAGCCCAACAAATATTATATTAAAACTTCAAGGATAATTCTCCACTGTGCGGGCGACCGCAATTTGACAACTTTGATGTAGAGGCCTTTACAGACTTATCACATAATTCTCTTTTGAATCAATGATGTAACCTTCTTTTAGCTATGAGCTTACTCCGACCTTGATATGTCTCCATTACAACACGAAGAACACATAAGCCTAACATTTATCGACACATATCGCATATCAACTAGCCTTGTGACAAAAATCTAAACAAAAATGTTGGGTTATCTTTTTGCAAACGTCTCAACAAAACATTGTTCTCTTCTTTTCTTTCGTAATTCTTTTTGAAAGAGGAACACTCTTTCAAAACTCCGGGAAAATATTTCAATATAGGGGCCTATTTCAAAAGACATAATATGCATTGTTTTCTCATTATAAACATCTAATCTTATCTCAGCATGTACAATGTCTGATCAGCATTTAGAGATGAGTAAATCTAGTATGGGTAAATCAAACTGTATTTCTGCTCTTATGTTACGTCACTAATCAGTCATCACATGACCAATAAGAGAATAATTTGAGGGTTTTATGGACATACAACAAGGCAGGTTACATCAGTGCACACGGCGCAACACGTCAATGTTCAAAAGCGAGTGCGTTTATTCTTAACGGTATATAAAACTTTAAAGCTAATTAACTAGCACGATGTTTTTATTTTTTTTACTTTTTTCTGTTTCTCTTGTATGAATGAATTCTAAACATAATTGGTTTTTGTTTTGTGGTGAACTGTAACGGTTCCATGGTGTGTGACTCAAACCGCAGAGCAGAAACCATACAGTCTGTCTACAAGGTACGTTGAGCCTGTGGTTTGAAATATTTGGGCTATCTACATTGAAGGCAACATTGCCGATGGCGGTGGGTTTTTGTGCGTTGAGGTTGGTTTTGATGATGATTGATGGTATTAATGAAATGCCGCCAGGAATGAGTCTCCTATGTTGATGAAAATTGAAGAAGAGTACACCGTCTGGAAACATTTATTTTGGGAAAACTCACCCTTTTCAGTTTAATATAATTTGATACCGGTGTGGTGGGAGATTCTGTGTCCCCTTCCCCTCCCCCCGACTGAGATGCCTTTATTGTCCAGAAGATTGTGTCTACCAAGACAGAATAGAAATATGTAACTCGCATGTGCTGTGTGATATTCCATCTGCCTTATACACAAGAGAATCTGCCCCCGGAATTATGCCACCCCCTCCCTTGCAACATACAATAATGGTGCACCATGTTCAACGTTGGGTATTTCATATGAAGGTAGTGGTGAATTGTAGACACATTATTTTAATTATTAAATCTAAGAAGAAGCTCCTAAGTTTTTGTGAGTGTTCAATGTGAACGCTGCTAGATTGTTCGGAGAAGAATGGCCGTAAGTTGAATGCCTTTGCAGTGTTGACAGTGTCGTGAAATTGTCGCGCAGGGGTCCCGATTTCATACCACTCCGTTTACTGAGGTAAAGAGGCGTACATCTGCGCGTGAAACATAGGTTTTTGTATTCTCTGCAAGAACAACATCAATTATCAAATCATGGAAGGAAATATCACTTTAATTAATGTACATGGCAACTGTCTTAGAAAAAAAAAGGCGATCAAAAGAGACATGTTAATTGTGCATTTTAAAAGCAAGTTTGAGGGGGGGGGGGACCCACAAAATCCACATGTTGGACAAAATATTCCCAAGAATATCATGTGGGGGTGAAGAGACGCCCAGAATTGTCCTTGACATAGATTGGATCTCAAATCTGTAAGCTAGACCGTTCCGTTGGCTAAAGCCTCATGCCTGAAAAGAGGTGGGGGTATGACTGTTTGGCACTCGCTTTTGGGTTGACACAAGATATCAATGTAGAAAATCATAGTAACATTGATATCACAAAGCCTCAGCAGTTATTGAAACATTCATCGGTATACCACTATTAATAAGTAACCAGTGTAATGGTTACAAAAATAAATGTCTCCAATTTCAGACGATACCTTTAAGTTAATATTGTCAATACCAATGTATCTTCGTTATGCTCTCATTATCAATTCATTAACTAGTCAAGTTCGGTACATACGTCTTGCAGTGGTAGCCAAGGTCATGGTGTGGTTTAACTTGTTCTCCAATGTCTTCTCCTACAGTGAATTTTATTATAGAAAGATGTGTTTATTTCATTGAAAGAAAATGTGCATGATCAGTCTGCTATTGGGTGATGATATCAGTTTGAGGAGTGGTCAACTTGTTAAACGGGGTACTGGGAAAATTGTATTGGTGCAGATTGATTAACGGAAAAGAAATGTAAACGAAGGAAATCTTAATAATAAGTGAACATGAGTAGCCCTGTAAAACGGAACAGTTTGAAGTGGGCTATACAATAAATGGGATTTGGGTATAAATTGGTGCAGTGGGTCGTTGCCCGTGGGAGGGAACAAATCAGATCAGTATGCAGAGAGAGTGAACGGGATTTCCGTTGATCGTATAATATGCACTTTTTATGTAAGCTGACAAACGGCGAACTGGAAGTACAGTTTATTTGCAATTTTAGTACCACACGAGATGAGATATATTTTTTTACTGTAATTGTAAGTATCGCAGATCTAAACTCTAAGGTAGGGTCATACTTTGGTAATGACCCAAACAGAAAGTGCAATGTTATCAAAGAGCCAACTTATTGTAAATTTCCAAAGATTGCCTGCAGACCACTTTTGGAAATGTTTGTTTTGTTTGTTTAAATACTGCCCTCACGGCCAGAGAGATGCAGTTGGTACCGGTTGTCACTTGGCTTAACTCTAATGGATTCGACAGTTTCTATCCTACCTTTGACAACTTAACAACTGCGTTTAAGTTTAGGAAAACAAAATGAAATTGTGTTTATATTTAGCTTTGAATTTCATTAATCATTTCCGAGAAGACAGTCGTATGTCATGTGAAAACATGAAAAGAATAATACGGTCTGGTGATGGCCTCCAAGTTAGTGGGAATGTCACTAATGCCTTGACAAGGTTGACATTAGTCTGTCACAAACAATGATGTTCTTCTGTAACCAAACAACATTACACATCGATACCTTCAAAGGGGTACGAAGGTAAATGATACGTGGATTTACATAAAGTGGGCCTACTTATTGAAGCAATTTCGCCCCCACTTCCAATGTTATAAACATCGTGTGAACTTATCCGCCAATGCAATCGATCACCCGTGTCCATCAGGACGACTGCAAACACGACTACGTGCTGCTTCAGTAATCACCCGTAGCCTTATTTCGAGCATGACTTCCAAGCGTTGTTTCTAATGATTGTGTAAACCTAACCTTGCCCCCAAGACGTGCAAATCTATCGTCGGCGCCATCTTGCCTTAACGAGCTTTATGACACTATTGAAAAGTGACAGATAATAAAATGAAACCCTTTCCTGACACACTTTGATATTTGATGGTAATCGTGTCCTTATAATATCGGCCCAATTAAGAATTCAACCCATTTAAGAAAAGTTACTTCAGCATTAAATATTTTGCAAGGAAGCGGAGCACATGGATTTTGAATCACAGTAATTTGTAACATGCAGTGTTATCTACTGAATAAATTGTTTTGAATTACATTCAACCATGCTTACAAACTTAGCGACAAAGAATATTGTCTGCACACGCATCCAAATGTTGTGCGTAAATGAACTTGCAGAAGCACTTGATATTGTAAAATCAGATTTTGGACAAGGACTGTTCAAAGAGGGCCGACTATGACGGCAGTTTGTATGTAAAGCTTTTGCGGGAATAAGCAGTTCGTTAGGACCAGGAAAAAAAGGGGGACCCGGACAAACCTTTTAGCCAAATTTTGAAATCGGAGTCGTCAGATGGGTTACTTACTCTAATTATTGCATGCAACTGGAATTCACTTGCACGACGTGCGTCAAAGTTGACGTGAGTTGTCCTCACCGTGTTCACATCTCACATATTCATTATTCAAAGCTGCAGTGCAAGGGCAGAGATGGTATCTGTGGAAATGTATGCTGTTTTATATTCCTGAGCCACCGAGGAACAACATCCATTTTAGTTTCATTTCCCATGAAGTTAGCGGGAAAAATTGACAGCCATCCTCTTAAGAGACAATATCAAACATAAAAACATACCCTCTAACTCAAGATGTTGAGGTAACAAGAAATATCTAAATATTTATCGAATTGAAGATTGGTTAATTTTACTTTCTAACCACAACAAAACAGTTCGTTTTATTTGTTGGTCAAATATCATTCATTGTTTTTTTTATAGCATTGCTTCATCTGATTTCTATGTTACTTGGTATGAATGTAGCAGTTAAACGATCTCAACCTCCCCCGTAACACATGGAAAAGGCGGTAAAAAGACTGGTGTCATTAATAGTTTTCTTATAAAATAAAACAATTGCTTTGCCAAAAAGAAAAATTTTTTAAAATATTTTTGTTCTAAATAAATGCTTTAAAGATGGAGCACCAGACTGCCATTTAAGGGTTTGGTGACAACTTTGCACCAGAAACATAAATAATAGTTTGATCCAATAATATGCGAAAGGAGGCTAAACGCATCAGGTTGTCACGTGACTTAATTTATTTATTTACCCCGAGTGGAATTTGATTTGACCTGTTCAAAGGAAATGGTTGCCATGGTATCCAAAAATAGGTTATAATGGCTGCAGGGGCTCCGAAATCATGCTTTGGAAAATTTATCCAAAATGTACGCATGGGAATCGAAGCGTTAACTGAGGGGAGAACCATACTGCCTGCGTCGGGGGACGAGGGTGTTTTCATTGGGTTCAACCCGTCTTGCGGTTCACCTGTCCGTGTTTGAGATTATAGACCATTTATTGTTTCCAGCCATTTTGTTTATTGCATTTCATTCAGTGTTGCTGGAATGAGGTTCAAATAGCACATAGTCGGGCCCCTTTTGGTAACATAAGTGTTAGTATTCGTTACTGTTATTGTAGGGTGGGAACATGACTGTAATGGCTGCGGAATGATTAAAGTCTATACCATCCTCCAAATGCCGATCTCAGATTGAGGCATTCAGCATCACCATAATCTATTTCCAATCCACCTTCCCCTTTCACACACTACAACTCGCTTAAATTAAAAAAAAACCCAGCTCCGCACAAAACGACAAATGCCTGTCACTGATGAAAAAAAGGGAGTATATGAAAATCAGCCAACCTCAAGTAAATTGCCCTTGCATTACAACCCAAGACATAACTCACTGCATAACTTCACCATCATTTCCAACAGTGTAGTTGACAAGAAAATGCATTCAAATCCGCGCTATTTTCCGTCAGTTTTTTTTTTTTTTCAATGTGTGGTGCTGTCGACGGATACTTCGCACGCCATTGGAAACGTGCATATGTGATAATATAAACACGTAGCGCTAAGTGTACATGGGCTGCGCCTCTGGCAGTCTTGGTTGAAAAGAACCGGAGGGAATGCATAATATGATCCCACGATGGGTTGACATCAGACTAAAGGATGAAAACACAGGTATCAAAACCGTCAATCTAGCCCTGCATAACAGCATGTTCTTTCAACAGCCAATAATTATATAAGTCCCTTGGCTATATACAGGTTTTTTGCCCATTCATCGTGTAAATTGTCAGCTATCAATCATAAACGACCGTCGGATGGATTTGAATTCGATTTATATGAATTTTATTTCCACATAGATCTGTATAAGAATAACAGTGGCAGGTTAATTCTGTGTTATGTCCCAATACTATAAAAACATTACTGCACGAGAGTGATCAAGAGTCTATTATCTTAATCAGTAGAGACGCATACGTTTAGTTTCCCGTGGTGATTATGTAACACTATAATATAGTGTATAGTGTTACAGTAATATTATTACTGTTTCAAACACAGTGTAATATTTTGGGACTGTGATGGGGGGGGGGGGGTTCTCATTTGTATTCTATTGTCCCTTGCTACTGAGGTTTCCTTATAGGTATTTTTTATTCTTCGACAAAATGATTATGAGATACCAATGTTTCTATAAATAGATGTGCCTACATGTCATTGTACGCACACGTACAGTGAACAGTAGATTCAGGACTGTTGCCACTGATTGGACCCTAATATGTACGACTTTATTATTGGTTTGTTCACAAGTTGAAAGTCTCCGTTTTTTTTTAAAGCAAACACTGCTCATTATTTTGGGCTATGCGGTTGTACATGAACACAGTATAAACATAAAATGGTTGAGGTGGATGAATACATTTGTTTATGCTTGTTCTTACGCCAAATTGTAAATCATAGGCTAGCAATTGCTGTTCGAAAAACCCACATAAGACAATGCTTATTGTACTAGATATTATACACGTAAATCCGAAGGAAAGAGCGACCTAAAAAAGCAATTGTGGGATTGATCGATTGCATTGTTTTCTACGGTATCCTTACCAGTGCCCCCATTTTCAGGACGAAAAGATTTGTATGGAGTTTTTGAATATTAAACAAATCGATGAAAAGGATTCAGGTTATTGAAATGAGGCAGACTTCATACATATACCTCTTGATTGCAAGACAAACGCAAAGTCAAAGTCCATAAGTGTTCTTAATTTCTTCAAATGAAACAACATCGGCGAAAAAATAACCTTTCTCGTGTTTTTTTCTTAGCAGAACTGTCCTCGGAAAGATAATTTTTCAGCACTCCCCAGTATATTTGTTTTGTGGAATTCCAACAATACTCGCTTCCGAGGAAACCACATTCTCAATCTAAGAATGCGAACATAATCCAACGAAATAGAGCGTACTACACCACAGACCAGCAACTCAGTTATGACGTCATCAATCTATATGTTAAATGCATCCAGGCCCAGATGAACACTTCATGACTTAGTCCAAAGAGACCAAGTCATGCATCACCAAATGTTAAACCCCCCTCTTCGGATTCATCCATTCATGATGCAGACGCTTTTATCGGGGTCAGCGGTGGACTTTATCGCTGTGATGAATTACACTTTCATTTGTGGTGACATTTGGGACAACTCTCGGAATGAAAACAGTATCGGTATGCTGCGGATATGGCAGTAATGGGATTATTCAATTCGTCCGAATTGAGAAAATGTTACACTTCTTGCAAAATTAAAGGGCGACAGCTTCGAAGTCCAGAAGAACAGCAAACAGTTTGTTTAATGTTAACGTTTGAAAGACTTTAATCACAACACATAACTGCATAAACTGGAAAATTAAGGTGACGCATCTTTCTAGAAAGCTCTCGTTTATTTGTCATTACCGACGAGAGTAAAACATGCCGTACTTTGTCCTGTCGATCACGTGAACTGTTTTCATTTTCAAACTTCATTAGCGTGGTGTACACGTAGGGATGAAACATCTACTCAAACAAAGGGTCACGCCCTTGGTTTTCACTCTGCCGGAAATCTAGACCCTCATAAACTTTACGAAATTGCTATTTGTTTACTACTTTATTATCAACATGCTTTGGAAACATTTGTTTGTTTGGATTGGGCGCTTTGGGCGAAAGGTTGGGCGCATGCTTACTGTTCAGAAGCACCAACTGGTCTCTCCAATGGTTTTCTTGGGTGTTTACTTTGAAGGATGGTGTCTCCATTCTGTCCGTACAGAAACCATAAGTATCACCGAGGATGCAATGTGCCTGACGGAGCGATTTTCCTTCTTCTTGTTCCCTTTCGTCTACCTCGGCAAGGCAAAAGAGAGCCTAAATATAGATAGGTAGAGACCAATCAATATTGCCTTCTGGGTAGAATTGAAGTTTGGTTTGCAGGATGATGGAGTGTAGCAGTTGTGTGCTGAAATTATATATGCCTTCATTGGATTTGCTTGTGGGAAATGTCAGTGTGTATCGAGGCAGAAGGTTCGTAGCTGTGCATAATGCTGGATATGACACGTCAAAACTGCCAATGTGCTTTCAAACTATAATAGTAGAATCTTAGTGAATATTAAAGCTTGACGCTTCAAGACGAAATATTGTGGTTCAAATTGATGTTGAATATTGACGATTATATTTTGTTGGCTCCATTCGGGTCCAGGACACATTATGACTTAGTTTTGAACTGGATTGCATTTTGTATACACTCTGGGAGCTTCCGGTGAAGTGCTGTATTGATCTCGACTATCCATCCACCATGCAAATCATACCCGTCGCAAGACATTTTCCTCTCCTTTTTGTGTTTCGATTATCTTCACTTATTCCCCTTTTTTCCTGAGCATCTTGAAGAATTCCCAAGACCCCACAGTCTCCTAATGGAATGACAAGAGGACTGTTCCGGCAATTTCTTTCGTCTACCTTCACCGAGAAAGTGCTATCCTGGGTCGTCTGCTTACACTTAAAGTGACACATGTAGTGTTTATGTAGACATATCCCCGTCGTGAGCAAAACTCTTTTTACACTGCCGGACAAGCTACAAGCTTGCATGAGATAGACTTGTTTTGAAGCAGGTGCTTGGGCAAATAGAAAACCGCTTCCAGGGTGACACAGACTTTGTGTAAATGGCCACAATTGAGTCCAAGACATTGATTTATTTGTATGTAAATCCCACTGCAAAAATCCAGATGAAATTAAGAAATCTCTTTAAGATTGAACTTCAAGATTGCTTACAAGATTTAGATCAGAACAATCAGTGTAAGACACTGACTATTTCCATTTCCGGATCAGGATTATACTAAGCTGTTCAGGGCTTAAGACGCTAAACCCATGTGACTCAATTTGGGTCAACCGATATTGAGGTTGTGCAAATGATCAAAAATGAATCTTTGTCCTGCTGGCATTCTTTTTTTCATTCCTTTGGAAAAGAATCGGGTCACATTTAGCCAGAAATGCCAACGAAACTGATCAGGTTCCGATTGGTCTCATCTTAGATCTCATCTTCCAATCAACTATTTTAGGGAACAGTAACAACCTAGATTCCAAATTTAAAACATAAACAGGACAGAATCTTTAAAGAGGTTAGAAAAACTTGCACCCGGGTCAGTTTTGACCAAATCGGATTCGTCAAGAATGATTTAATTTTCCTTTGTGCAGTGTCCTTCCTTTCTGTGTTGATAAAATGTTGCTTCCTGTTTGGCCATGCGTTTAAATTACTTGTATTAATTGAACCGAACCATGTGACAAAAAGTAAACTACGTTCACGCTCAGTAATAAATATGATGGAACCAACTTAAATATACAACATCGCACAAGGCACACGCATGACGTCTCAGCCACCCGCCTTGGCATATTGTTTGGATGAACTTTGACCCGACAAAAACACCAGACAAACTCAACGACATCCTCGAACGCTCTCGAATTTTTTCAAGGAAATGAAACGGAAATCATTAACAGTATGCCAGAAAATCGATCAGCTGAAATTGATTTGCTTCCTGCTTGCCGGTCTCAACAGCTGAGCATAGCGGCCATTTTGGTCACCGAAATCAATCATTTATTTTCAACGGTAGTGCAGTTGAAGTCAATTCGTTACTTTACAGCCTTGCTGACGACGGCTATCGGAGGCTAGTCGAAACGTAGAGAAGGAGCACCATGTCCATTTTTTTTGCTAATATCAACCGACAGTAATCGACACCAATGTGACGCCGTTTAATCCTTTGTCCCTAACCATCCCCAATGGGGACCCCAATGGAAATAAGTCTAAGTTATTGGCTTTTTGGGGGCTATCCTTGGATAATATTGTACAGTTTTTCTTTCTTGTGTTCTATTTTGGTTTATTTCTTTTCCTTGTTTTTTACCTCCTGTTGTTGTGTATGTATTTTGCCATGTGCTTGCTGTATTTTATCCGAATAAATTCAATCAATCAATCCCAGTTATTGGTTGTTTGAAGAAAGAAGCACTGTTTCTACCCATTTAGCGTCGTTTAAAAAATATTTTTAATGATAACAAAGTTGGGACAACTTTAAAAATTAATATCAACATTCTCTATGAAGTATGTCTGTATCATGTTTGAAATCGAGACGCATTGACGGTTTAGAAAAATGGGTACCATTATCATGGCTGACATCGTCTATTTCACACAACACACATTGTGGCAATCCTCATAGTGTCAAAACTAATAAATCAGTGCACCGGTATAGTATGGCTCCGCCAGGTTTAGCACTTCCTTATAAACAATATATGAAAGGCATATTTTAAAAGCATATCTGTGTGTTTAATTTCATCCTCGGCGACACATTATAGAGGCACTCTAGAGTTACGGTTATTCCAGTATATGAATCTGCATACAATAAGCAAGTGAACAATTATATATATTAATTCACGTATAATGTTACGTTGCCTTTTGTTCCCGCTGTCTGCTGCATAAATAGTTTTAAAAAGGCTTCTTAACGTATACAATTAAGAGTGAATGGGGCCAGTAGGACATGAGAAGAACGTATACAAAGCTCACTCGTGAGTCAGGCATTATGTAATATGAAACCACTGCGTTAAAAACCGACTGACGTCATTCAACATCTTATGATTATTACTATTTTAAGTAGCTCGGGAATAAGAAACGGTGAAATCGAAGAAAAGGAAAGCAACACAAAAACAAACAAAAACCTTCAGACCCACTTTATTACAAAAATAAAAATAAAAATAAAACCAGAAATATTAATCACGTCCCCCCGTAACATTATAGCCAATAAACTGTGAGTTTTAATATAGGCAAGTGGTCGGGTTCTGCGAATATGGCTGGGCAATTATGCTCATAGTATTGCATACACTAATTGCTTTTTGCTTTATATCCTTAGGCCACCCGTTTTAAAAAGGTATTTTTGAAGCATGGGCAGAGAGTGACACAGAACTTGGGGGCAGAGTGTAATCAGTCTTCAATATGATTAATTACTCTTGTTTCTGGCGACCCGTAAAGAAAACAGCCCATTTATATACATTGCTAGGGTTCCTCCTTTTTAACGTGCCGCCAATTTCTAGAGGCGTGCGTTTGGTATTAGAAGCTGCAAACTAGAGGTATCACAACTGTCTTAAAGAGGCAGTGACACATCAGTTAAGGCGGATAAAAACGGATTCTATGAAGTCAATAACAGAAAACCTTGCTGGAAGGTTTGTTTGTCTGGTTCCCTCGTTGTGCCATGGGTCCCTCGCGCAAAAATGTTCATCCGATAGTTCCGTATATTTATACTTTTAAAAGAGATAGATTTTAAAGACATTTAAAAAGGCATTGCCATTGTCACTGTCGTTGCCTGGTGGCTTTTTAAAAACTAAAATAAAGTTTGCTATTCGTACAAGAAGAATATATTTTCTTTTTACAGCCCTGGAAAGATATTTGTAAATGTTAAGCACATGATTTACCGGTGGGAACTTTTAGCCTAGCACGTTCAAGAAACCAATTATCAATGTCAACGTGTATACTATTGTATAGGCCTATTCCTTGAGCCAAAACTTTGGGTAGTTTACTAGGGCAACTGCCACGTTCCGTGGGTCAGCTCATCTATCTCCTCAGCTCTGGTCAAAAGAGGTGAAATGAATCTAGGGGCTGTTTCTGTCAAATTGTCCCAGTTGCAAAACACAGCGGAAACATTCTGCCTCCGGCTATCGATGCAAACAAATGTCATTTTCTTTTTGCAACGAGCGTCGTCACCTGTCCGGTATGCGTTTTGATATTTAACACGCCGTCACCAACGTGTGAAATCGCCCTCAATAATAATCGGAGCAGGCATGGAAATGATATTTAAAGGAGCAACAATTTCAACAGGCTTTGTACGAATAAATGAAATGATAATAATATAATAAAACTGTAGAAGTGTTACAAAGCGCACGTATCGACCAATAGGGGAAAGGGGCAAAGGTCAAACAGCTTGACTGTAATTATCCAATGGCTCATTTGGGTTTACTTAGCGGTTTTTTCGTCTTCTTTTACGGAACTTGGTCACATCACAAATTGAAACAACCTTGGGATAGTTCTGACTCTGATTTTGTTATCTTTCTAAAATGCAATAACATGAAAATTGATATCATTGGGATAATATACAATGACCCCATGGTATAGTTTATCCAAACATGTAATGGCTTTTTTTATAGAACTGTTTTTCTCTCTAGAATTCAAGGTGGTGTATCGAGGAAATCTGATGATGCCTAAAAATATGCCTAATATTTCAACAATTATTATATACAGTGAAAACGTATTACAAATTGCGAATTCAAGACATCAACAAAAGTAGGGGGAAAAATAAAAAACCTTAATGAAAATATAATAACGGGCAAAAATAAAAACTTAAAAACTCAGTTTAAAAGAAAAACAATCTAGAATTAACACTTAATTTAAAAAAGAAGTTTGCTACAAAACATTGTTTTCTATATAAAGAGTCTCTCAAAATAAAACCACATTATTCTCATAGGACTTTTCCGTTGGTTCATTGCTCCTTGTATAGTACTGGTACCCGGCAGTGGTTCTGATAATAAAGTTGCGATCGGTAACAGCTACACCCTGTATTTATTCTTGATTATCGAAGACGTGGTAAAAATGCCTTTGTTATTGACGCAAATTTCCTTACCGAGGAGTCTTAGCTAAAAGGGCATATTTTAGGCAACAGCTTTATCCTTTGATACAACACCTTGAATTCTAAACAGCACCCGGCAATAAATTTGCCACGCGACAGCGAAACCTAAAACTGAACGTTGCAATTCTCTCCCCCAAATTCACTTGTAACAATCTTATTCCGATTTCCGCTACAGCCGTACTTAATTTTGATTGAAGTACTAGTATTGCATGTGTGGGCACTATTGCAATTTTCGGTGTTAACTTGGCCTATCCCACATGAATTGCCGTGGGACAATATTTGGCTATCTTACACTCAACGCTGCGTGCCTTCCTTTCCTAGTTTCCTCCCAACTCCTTTATTAAATTGGGGAATTTTCTCTTGATGGTCCAAACGGTGATTTCTGAACTCATATTTCAATGTTTTGTGGATGATTTTCCAGGCCGCGATCGCACAGGAAATTGGCTCACAGTATCGAGGCACCTGCCTCGTGTATCATACGGCTGTTAGATGTACGAAGTTGATACCAAATCACACTGCATCCCGTGTGCGAATAATGAGCTTCGACTATGCTGTTCCTTTCGGTGCAGGATCTGTGTAGGGTTTAAATACTAGCGGTTATAAATTTGTGGGAAAAAAAAACCCCCAAAAACAAAAACACATTACAAATGAAGATTCCAATATCCACTGAAAATTCATGACAACTTTATTGTGAATAGTAAGCGTGTCAACAATAACCCCAATGCACTGAACCAAGCAAAGTCTACATTTGTAAATTATATTTATCTTGGCCAATACACATACCGAGATCTTATTTGATTTCGTATCCACCGGAAATTAAACCGCTCATTTCAAGTATGAACGAGGCGTTTTACACGTCATACATGTAACGGCCGTCGACGTGACTGTCATTGCGCATCAGCTGATAATGTGAAACGCGCGCGCAACTTGTCGAATAATCCGGCATGCACAAAAAATGCTTTTTGTTAATTGAGTGACCATTGTGAGAATGGTGTAATTTTGTTTATAGCTTTTTTCCACTTCACTTAATCGATTACATTGACAATTCTACCTTCAGGCTGAATTGTCAATATTTAAAATATGAATTTGAAAATTTATTTTATTACTAATTATAGCGTTTTCAAGTGTATGTGTGTCAGGTTAAAAACTAGACGACCAACAAGCCGTATAAACTAATACCCATACTACCTGAGAACTTCAATTCGCAACAGGGACCAATTTCAATAAAGTAGCTGGGCAGAACATTATTGACTTGCAAATTTGCTTAAGCGACAAGAGAGCAGAGCCCCGAGCGCAATGAGGCCACATTCTGGCATTTTGGATGGTAACCTTTCCTGTGCAAAGTAAAATTTACGAAGTGCAAAAAAGTTATTTCCAGCGTCTTAGATACTGGGCTCCGATGTGGAGCTCTTTCGTTGTTTCTTTAAGCGTAACTCCGAGGCAAGGAGCGTATCAATCATTCCTTGTTGTTCCCGCCCGCTATTTGACCGCTACCTTGCCCCTTACCTCACCTCAGTTCGGTACTTCAAGACCTCATTTGATTACGTTTTTTTTACCAGCATGTAACATCCATCTTCCCTGAGCCTCAAGGTGTAAAGAGTTCCAAATTAAGGTTAATATCTTCAGTCTGCACCAGGTGGAGTTTTCTTAGTTATTCAGGAACGAGTTTTGATTAATCCCAAACCTCCTTCTAACTAAGTCCTCTCATGTTATAGGTTAATAAGTGAAACATTTATTCCTGCTACGGTATTGGACGTATGTATGGAGCCGCCCCTGCTGGTTGCAGCAACTAGGGATTAAAGCGGTTAGGCGGTAGGACGTATGGCTGTAGCTATAAACAAAAGATAGAAGGTTACTTTGGTTTTCAAAATGTAATTATGGGGATGTAACTTAACTTTGCATTGACGTCAGGAGATTAGATCAAACAAATAGTTCAGGATAACTTCCCTTGATTTTGTTCTTCTTGAGAATCCGTTGAATATCTCAGCTGTCTGCATTTGTTAAGTCAACGACGGTGCGTCTAAGGAGAATGCCATGGCCGGATACTTGGAAATGGGTGCAAATTGCGGCCTTCGTTTGAGGCGCATGAACTGTCTTTGAGGGCCTGATTGCGATGGAATACGTATTTTGTTTGTCAGACTGCCGGAAAATCTGATATCCTCACCGGACATCTCGGTGTAAAGTAGCAACGCAAGTTGTTTTCAATCGAAAGATTATTTCACAAACACTGGCTCCTAATATTGCATACGTTTATTATAAGAATGATAAGTTAAATTACAGAGCCACCTAGGAATAGTACCCAGACGCTGCGGGTGGGATTTGAACCAAGAACCCACATCTTACTCTTCCTAATTCAATAACAACAAAGAACTGCAATAGTACAATGGACGCACGACTCAATAGGATATTGCTTAAGGGCAGTCGAGCGTTGCTTTGCTGTATACGAAACATGACTATCAGGGAGTTGTTGCTGTGAGTACGTACAAAGTCATCATCAGTTGTTGCCTATAAGGTTCGCTACACCCTTTACTGTGATGTAATTTTTCTCAGCACCAGCAGGTAATGGATCATAAACAATATTCAGTATTTATAATGAGTCACAAGGACTCATAAGCATTAACATGAAACGTTTGTTTTGTCCTGCTTAGTGAGTTTACATTGGCTACTATACTATGCTTTAACTTTTACAGAATGCGTGTCTGGCGTCTAGGAACCAACCATATTATGTCTTTGCTTGTGGTGTACTTAGTCCAATGACTGGTTTTAAACGCAAGATGTGTACTTTGAAGATGTCAACAAGTATCCAGGGATTGTTTTTCATATATAGTTGGGGTTGAGGCCTGCGTTGACATGCTAGATGTTGATTAAATCTTAGTTCAAGGTGATTGTTTTGAAATTCTCACCCATTTGATCCAATGACAAAAGCTGGAAACTCAGCCTATTCTTTAGCTAACTGTCATATCAACGGTGTTGTCACGACATTATTTCATTTTTATCATTGACCATTAATCATTGCCAGGCATGATATTGTTCCCACTTTCATCCAATTTCCATTATTATTATTATTATTTATTTCTCTGTCAGAAAATCAATTAACATTGAAATAGCTCAAGTTTTGTAAAGCCTATACCACATTAGATGAAGGATCACAACTCGATAAAAAATAAAAAAAATTCCCAAAGGCAAAATATCATTTCTAAAATGTTCACTAGCGAGGATATTTTCTTGTAGCCATTGATCAAATGATCAAATGGATTTATATTTATGTTTATATTAACTCAATATTAAGTACCTTTTGATAATCTTCAACATGTTTATTAAACAGTCGCGCTGTAGGGACGTTTGGGAACATTTCGCAGGTCAGTTGTTCATTTATTTATTTGCTTTGATGAGGCTGAAGTAACTCAGAATTTTGAATTTAGTTTTAAACAAGGTGAGCACGTAAAAAATGGATGCCATGAAACGCATACTTTAATTTGCAGCTTGCCTTTCACTTCACAATCACACACCTTAATTCTGTTCTGAAGCAAAGCCTTCTCAGTGGGCAAATAGGAAAAAGCAATTTGTTGTCTTTGAGTACGTTGGCTGGTGAGAACCAAGGGACAACCAAGAACCTTGCCCCCTAGAGATGAGCTAGCTCGCCACAAGGTGTACTGAGCGTGACCCCTTGCCTATCTCAATGGGAGCCCCCATGGGTAACCACAGGAACTCATTCACCAAGGACGTGCTCTTTAGGTCTCGTACGAATCAGCTTGCAGCAAGATGGAGAGAAAGGGAGAAAAGTACTGCTTTAAGTTCAAGCTATTGTTAAAGATGTGTTCGCAGAAGTGGTAGCAAGAGATTTCCTGTCAGTTTTCGTCATTGAAAATGAGTAAATACCACAAAATACGAAGTGAAGGTATAAACAGCGCCACAAGTGCAAATGTGAACTACAGTAGGACCGAACGTCAGATTTCCCACTAGCCCGAATATCTGACGTCACACTTCGAGGCTCGTGAATAGCGTCATACACCAATCTGAACGGATGTTGTCAGATGTACCTTTGACCTAGCATTAATTTCATACGGAGACTCGTAGTCAATTCACACGTACACGTTCGCTTGCTACATGGTGTATACACCATTATGCACACGCTGTACCCATGCAGATGATCGAAAGTGCAAGCTGACAAACTAAATTACCTCGTAACCTTGACCAATCAGAACGCAGATATGGAAAGCTTACGTCACAGCACATTTATCCAATGAAATAATTGTATCAAATGAAATCGTTAGGCCTGTAGACCAGCACCTGTCTTTATCCCAGTGGATAAAGACAGGAGATCAATCTAATTTCCCACCATAGATTCCATGGCCTCAAGAAGACGCTTGGTGGCAGCACTGAATGCCGCCATTGCTGGGTACACCTTCTGAAACAGATTCTTCAGTCTTACATGAGTACATATTTTTTAAGCAATTAGACACCTTCAAATATCTGCACCCAAAAAGAAAAAAGGTTAATTGACTCACGTTCGACTATAGCAGAATCTTTCCTCCAACAATAATGATTTCTAATTATAAGCACCTTGCCAAAAGTCAAGGGGTTGGTATATGCGGATCTTGAACCACTGAGAGAGCCGTCAAAATGTACGTAACTGATTCATGATCTGTATATGTACCAATATGGAGTAACTGAATAGAACACATGTCAAGTTTACACTTGACCAAATCACCGTAGGTATACCAGCAACACTTAAATGTAAGTCTGAATAATGTATAAAGCGTCTGACCAATGTCACTCCGTAGTTGTCGAGAAAACACACGAGGAGGTCGTGAGAGTGCTTGTCTAACCACTGGTGGTCTACTTTCTTATTCACAAGATGCCGGTGCCATAGAAACAGACCATTAAGTCCAATTTATTCACCTATTACAGCTTAAAATATTTATGGCGAGACATTTTAATAAAACAGTGTCTACTTTCTAGTCGTCAATGCAATGCTTCCATTTATTTTGATACTTGTGTGTTCTGTCTAAATACAATGAGAGTGTCATTTATAAAATGACCACTAACAAGTTGTTAATCATAGGATTTTGATTTAAGACAAAGACGTAAAAAAAACCCCACATATAATCAAACAATGGCTTGAGTTTATTAAGCAATTGATTTAGCTTATGAAAGAACATTTCTGCCTAGCAGAATTGGGAAACGGCAGTTTAGTTTAGTTTATTGATAATAGCCGGAATTAGCCTAAAACAGATGACTTGGATTTTATGGGAAAAAAAGAAAAAGAAAAAAAAGTATTCTAATGGGTGAAGGAAAGTGAATGCGGTTTTGAAATTTGTTGAAAGTTACATCACATTTTTTGTTATGACAATTACTAAAATGTTTTGTACTGAGCTGCATTTGATGCTTTTGAACTCCATGATAAATTGAAATAATGTCAACATTCGACTTTTAATATACGAGAATAAATTTACAAGTTGAGGATAGGATTCGAAATACTTTATACCAGATTAGTTGATTTATGATTAAAATTTACAATTCTCACGAACGATGAGCGGAAATGCATCAGACATGACTTCTTAGGTTGCTCGTCCCAACTCTCTAGTTGCACTGCCAATGTGCTGTGCGTATCAGCAGATGACTCGCCCTTCCCCAGCTTGCAGCGTCTGATATTATGCTCGCGCAATCGAATACCCTGCTTTTTGTCGAAGTTTTTTTTCTTCTAAATTTGATTGCAACTGAGATCAAACAAGAATAGATGTAATCGCTTGGGTGTTTTGTCATCTGACAACGGGTCCCTGCGATTAGTATGAAGTATCACATGCTTTTGACTATTCATGGGTTTCGTCTTTACACGACGTGATACCCTCCCAAGCAGGTGTAGCCGTGGAGTACGGGGGCGTGTTTTTGAATAGGTCTTCAAGAGCTACCGACGTGCAGGAAACTCAGCAAACATGGTTGGGTTACAATTGTGTTTTATGGGCATTATATACTGTTGATAGATTGAGCATTTCCCCCTGTATGCTTTTTAACGCGCTTGTTTTGTCAAGTGCTGAGTAGTTGTTATTCGTTGTTTGGTACACTCATGCTGTTGGTGTAAAACCAATAATTTTTCCCCGGTCGCTACGAGCGACGTGTGCCTCGTACCGTGCAGACACATCCGCTTACTGTATCGTTATAAACAACATTTCGTAAACTTATACAACTCCATCTCTGTTGTAGTTGCTATTTATCAACTGGAATAAACTAATTGCGTTGACGACCTCGCGATCTTGTCTTACCTTAAATTAGAATCATGGTACACCAGCCTGCCACGGCCACACAATGGCTACGCCGTGAGCTCCTTTTCAACGCTTGAGGGCTTCATTCATACACTCCCATACCTCTGGTTTGGAAATTATTGGCTGTCTCAGGGTACCAGACCTATTTTGCGTATAGTTGTGTATAAAAAAGGAAATTAATAATGAGCCAAATTCAAGTCAAGATTATGCTTCAAGATGTTGGATAAACAATCACAACTTAAAAAAACAATTTTCTTTTTACATTTCATTTCATTTCAAGTCAGTTAATACGTCAATTATAGACACACTAAACCCACCTTATGTTCAGTCCGCTCTGTACCCAATTCCACAAAGAGACTAGGTTCATGCACCATACATTACATGCATCATGTGGTTAGAGCATTGATTTAGAGAATTGAGAATTGTATGTCACATTTCATTAGCAAACGCGATTCAAAAATTAGCCGAGTTATCTTCAAATTAATCGTAGCTCTTCTCGAGCATATAATAACAAGTTCTTTGTTTTTATTTCTTTGCAGTTACCATCGCCGGTATCATAGTAGGCTCGCTGTGCGGGGCCGCAGTACTGGCCGGTCTCATGTTTCTACTGTACCGTGTCTACAGAAGAAAATGCGGCGGACGGTCCAAGTATGAACGGCTGAGCGGTTACGGGAAGAAGACGGCGCCCGCTGTGCACATCGATGGCAAAAGCCTTGCTACACCCACAGTCAGGTGAGAGATAGAGAGAACATGTAGTCGATGCTTGATGATGTCCCACGCTTGACCTCCGCTATTGGAGGACGTGGGATGCAGAGGTTACTCTAGGTTAACAATCACTGGCGACGAGAGAAGATCACCGTATTGCATACTTGAAACCTTTTGACGGAAAATGGCCTTGGGTTGCGACTGTAGGCGAGTCTAGTGTTGTTGAAACCGGAAAGGGAAGGGTTGGGGGGGGGGGTGGTCGTGGAAATGCATGATAATTATTTATTTGATGTGACCAGTGAGCATGTGCATTTAGGTGGTGTAGACGGGACTTGGCATTCTCCACTTGATATGACTGGGGCAATACCTATTGCTGGTGTGGAAAGAACCCCCCCCCCCCCCAAAAAAAAAAAAACCAAAAAAAAACCCCAAAAAACAAACAAACAACAACACAAAAAACAAAACAAAAACAAACAAAAAAACAACAACAACAACAGCAAAACTATACATAAATAAAGAAAAAACAAAATAAAATAATAATATTAATAAAAGTTGTCTTGGCCTATGCAAGCAAGTTACAGGATAGAGCCTCACAAACGTTTTCTTTGGAACCCGACTTCGGGGGTTTTGGGCGTTGGGACGAGTTTTATCAAGGCCCATAATTACTATAGTAACAAAATCAAAACAAAGGTTACGTAAAATTCAAGAATGGGGTGCTGTTTGTTACGCAGATGACTGTTTTATAATTTGAATTATTTTCCACAGCTTGAAAGCAGTGCCCTTTACGTTGCCACCAGCTCCATCCACACGAGGCGGAATAGCTGCTTTTAATTATCCACTAGCAATCAACTCCCCATGCCGTGAGAGCTTAGACCAACCCGACTCACGCGCCAGTGAGCGTCGGCCGTCCGTATCTGCCGATCGTCGGCCATCTTTCAGCGACCGGCTGCCCAATCTACCACTAGGGGACCGGGAGCGCAGACCGTCTGTAGTTGAAGATTCCAACGGCAGACGAGACAGTGTCAGTGGTTTGAGCGTATGCAGTGACTCTACAGAGGGAGGCGGGTCCCCGACCTACGGCAACTCCCGCACTGGTTCAAGGAGATCTTCCGTGGCTGACGTCATGAGCCCAGCAGGTAAGAGTATGAATGGATTGGTGGCAGCAGACTTGCTTGTCGTTTAGTTTTTTTTATTCGAAACAAAAACTAGCTTGCACTTATGTAACCACAACCGTAGCCATCAATTGCAGACGGGCTTGTGAATAATAATTCATCTTTCACTGCTGCAAAGAAGTCCTTCGAAAATATAGCGGGCTGTTGGCTTCATCTGCTGCCTCTGAAAAAATCTTCACGAAAGAGCACAGAATGCAATTCCTAATTTGCTGTGTTAGGTTTTACTTTCGACTGCTGGACTTTTTAGACTGCATCGGAACTGTTTTATTCAAGATCGCATTGCGCTTTGGAACCAATTTATTTTAATATTATTATTAATGCTGATATTTTTATTGACAGCAAAGATGTTTTAAACGACAGGTATGATTATCTAATTTATCAAAGTGCCTTCTTAGTTTTAAATCGACAGAAAATCAAGTTGAATCAAACACAAAAGAAACGAAAAGAAATTAAATGCGATCTAACACTTAAAGCTGTTGACAATGTTATCAGGCTGGATAACAAACACGTTTTCTGCAGCTAATAAATCACCCAAGCTGTCTTTTCCTTACCTTGGTAAATGTTTTGATATCTAATAATTCAGAAAAAAAAACTGTTTTACTGTCTCGGAAATTGATGTTTCACACGTTTTGGAGTAAACTCTAATATTCACTTAGCCGCTAGTGACGTCAACCCATTATATAAATAAACGACTTGTAAAAAAAACCCTCACTTAAGTCAAAAGCACTTCCCCTATCGCCCTTTTAAACCATCAACTTTGACAACAAATATTGACCTGAAGTATGTGTTTGAGCGGGAGAAGGACTGAAGAGGTAGTGTACCCTTGAAGGCTCGGAGTCAATTTGCAAACAGTGACTCAAAAGGAAGAAGATGGCGACCAACCAACCAAATACTTTTCGCAATAAAACCCCTAAAAAACCCGGCTTAATAACTATAATATATTTTAATGAATAATAATATTTTTAGCTTTACTCTTCACCGATGGGTAACTACAGAGTGCTTTCCCAGGACTCCTGTGGGGGAAAAAATCCACAGGCTAACACAAACGGGTGGACAGGCAAATTTCAAAAGGAGACAAGTATTTTAGAGACTTATGGTCTTGAATAAAAATGCCAATTAAACACGCAGCAGCCGTAGGTTTGAAACATGAATCAAAATAACCTTCTAAAGGTATTATAAAGAAAAGACAATATTAAATTTAAGTATGCAAATAAATTATAGAATTCAGTTATTCCATCCATATACATCCAGGTGTGAATATCAACTGCAGCCTTGCATTGAAAGAAAACTCCACGAACCCAACCTAAACTACTTTACTGAAAAGTCTGGGTTTTTCTCTCTCTCCACTTACCGGGCCCCTGAGGGATAGCCGCGGTATCACCCCCAACATTAAACCAATCTCTGGAGGCTGAATCAAGTTGCCGCATGAGTAGGGGCCAAAGCATCAAGATTTACAGAGATGACAAACGTTCAGTTTAAAAGCCCCTGTCATAAATGATGTTTAAACAAACGGGTAATCCAGCATGCCGGGCCTACTACCTTGAAAGAAACCCAATCTGATGGAAACGGAATTCGATTGGTATTGATTTGACAAGGTCTGCAGCCAAGGTCGAGACCTATATATGCAGGTGCTAAGGACTTGACATCCAACACTTCTGTTTCATTTTCCCTCTTCTTCAAGGATGCTCACTTCGACATGCATTATTATTCTTACATTCAGTTCATATAAAACTTAGAACCTGTTAAAACCATCATGGGAAACGAAATATTTAGGTCTCTAGCAAAATAAAGGAAGTCGTGCAATGACCTTAATATATTTCTGCGATAAAATATTTTCTTTGATAGACTCCTTGCACTGGCAGCCATCGTTTATGAAACGTGCATGCGTAAAAGGCTGCCATTGGCTGAGAGTTGTGCGCAGCGCGTACACGCGTGCACCTTTCCATTGTTTGCCATCAAAGATGACGGTCAATGACGTCATGTGCAACCCATTTATAATAATTTCAAAGTGGATATGTTCTGTGGTAGAATTGGAAGAACTTATTCAGCGAATTTTACCTATTGACATTTATTTCATTTAAAAAATATTCGACACCATGTCACAGAAGGAATAGCAACACATATTAAGTTGAAACTTGTACATTCTCGTTCATATCCATGTTGTGTTGGGATTGGACCAATACCACACTTATTAATTACCGATTAACCATAATTGCTTTCTTCCGCCAAGTTTTACAACACATCTTAATGCTCATTGGAGCCGTTGTGCTTGATTGCGAACCGATAGCGAGAGCGCTCAAGGGAGAGAGAAAGAGATAGAGAGATGAGACATCCCTAACATTATTGATCAAACCAGTACGGTGTTTGAATTCTCATGACTAAATTTAAGCACCACCCTTAATGGATTCGGTGCCATATTACTCTGTCTACATACCTCGATTAAAATATTATGTAGACAATCTGTCAGCAAGCTGAACTTAAAAGAGTCTGTAGAAATGGAATTGTACTTTTTAAAATAACCCGAGATGTTCACCTTCATCGTGATAGATACATCTTGGTTATTACTGAGATAAAATAGACGCTGGGATGTGAATTATAGTCTTGTTTATGTTGGGATTTGACATTTATAACTTATTTTAATGGTACATTTTTATGATTAATTATTTTATCTGCAATGGTAGCATGCTTCAGGGTCTCATAGTATGCTTTGTTTTTTTACAACTATTAAAGTCCCAGATGGCATTCTCTTGTTGCGGTTTCATGTTTGGAAACTCAGTCCATTCAACAAGTTTTGAGTTAACTTTGACTTTAAAGTATTTGTCATCCACCACGTAGGTGCCTTCGTTCTAGGTGGCCTCAACCCTGACCTGTACCGTCTTGAAGACGAAGAGGACGACCTAGACTTCCCGGATGATCACATCGGCCGGATATGGCTCGCCGTGGAGTACGAGATGGAGTCCGAGAGATTGGTGGTCTCTCTAATCAAGGCGAAGAACCTTCCCAGTCGGGTACGGGGGAGCGTCAACCAGTGCGACCCCCTCGTCAAGGTGTTCTTGCTACCGGAAGAAAGGCGGCACCTACAGTCAAAGGTCAAACGAAAAACGACCAATCCAAAGTTTGATGAAAGTTTTGTCTTCCAGGTGAGGTTTTTTCTACGTAGGTCAAATGTTTGTTATTGTGTTTAACTAGCTTCCCTTAGCACAAAACGTCCATATTGTTTTCTTTCTAAACCAAATAGAGGCATGAATGAAATGAGTCTGTTTCCGTCTAATCTAAGTAATACTATTGATTGATATTGCATATAGGAACACGACAAATTGGGAAATTCGAGTACGTGATAAGGACATAAAATCCCTCTTTGAGATCAGCATGAGTTTTCTAATAAGATTTGTGATTCTAAGCTTGTTACTGAGACTAAGTTTCTGCTTCTTTGTGTGAAGTTATTCACTTTTAAAGATCATCGTTAAATTTAAAATCAAGCTAGATTCGTTAGACTATAATCAACAGATGTTTGTTATCATGACAATTACCTATCACTTTGACAGGTTACATTCAAAGCACTACAACAGAGAACTCTACGACTTTCGGTCTACGATGTAGATCGTTCCAAACGTCATAAGCTGATAGGTCATGCCTTGTATCCCCTCAAAGATTTGGATATCGAGGCTCATCAGAAGGTGATAATGTGGTTGGACCTTGAGAAAGAATGCTCAGAGGTAGGTCAATGTAGCCAATCATTAGAGGCCTACATTAAATGGATAAAGTACACAAAGCACTGGCAATATCAGCAACAACATCATTTACATAATCGAAAACAGCACCGTAATTAAGATAAAAAGAAACATGAAGGGAATCAATAAAAGCATCAGCTTTAATATAGTCACAGGTGCGGAGTAACAAAACAGGTGCAGAGAACAAAATTAAAAAAACAGAATCACAACAGCAGTACAATCCAAAACCATTTAACAACAACTTCAACAACAGCTGCAGAAGAGTAGCAGAAGTAAGAAAATCAATATCCCTGTAGCCAGCAACAGTTGCAAGACGAAAGCAACACCACTGTAGTAAGCAACAATTGCAAAACGAAAGGCTGCAAAAAAAAAAGAAGAAAAAAGAAAGAAAAAAAGAAAGAGATAACTACACATAGTCGAAATGCTATCTACTTTCTGAACCAAATTATTTTGTAGATTGTACTCACAACAAAGCCGTCAGAATAAACTATTGACTTTTTCCAGACATTTACAGGAAGTTGTTTTTTCTACAAAGTAGATATGGATAGACCCACTTTTCCCAGACTTTCCTAGACTATAATCTTATTTTGCTTGGTTCCTTCTTCCGTTTTATATGGATGAATTGATTCACTATTTTTTCTTCAGCGTTTCGATACTTTTTGCTTAAGAACACTATATATATTCCTATTCAATATTCAAACTTTTGTTGTTTCTATGACCTTTTATAAATGAGCAGCACGATGGCGTGTACACTTTTTGAGCCCAAATCGACATTTGTTTTGACCGCATTTCTTCACTTGTTGAGCCCAAACTATAAAAAATAGAATTGTAATTAAAAAAAAAAGTAATTCAACACTTACTTACATCCATTTGTAATGTTTTCCTTTTAAAGGCATCCTCGTCAGAAACAGGTGATTTACACTTCTCCCTCAACTACAATGATAGCATAGACAGGTTGACTGTCGTGATAATTGAAGGCAAAGGGATCCGATTACTAGACGGATTCCAACATGTGGGTGAGTAGTAGTTCCTGTTGGCTTGCCATGTATTGCCAGCACTCACAGAATTCAAGACGAGTTCACAGAGTTTCGAACTGTATCGACATTAGTTTTTAGAACATCAAAGTCAGTTTGAAAAGAGTTCTTCACCGGTGTCCGGCACGTGGGTATGCAAAAATCCCTTCAATTGAACAGGAAGATGAAAAAGACACGGGTGTCCTATTAACCTTGTCATTATTTGACCAAATTTGAGACTTTTCCCTTATTTTGTGTGAGATCACTTCTTTTAATGTTGACAGTGAGAATGAGTCGTGCATCACTTTACAACACGACTTAATAATTCAAAATTTTACCAATAATTCTGGAATTACGGAAGAAGTTCTAGGTAGAAGGGATCCATCAAAAGTACATTCATTGTTTAAGGGAATGAACCAGAAAGAAATGAACGTAAATAGCCTATTATGGTGCACATTGGTCATGTAACCTCTGATTTGATGATAGATTTCAAAAAAGAGTTTCAGAGCCCGGACTTCATGAACGCAAAGTTTGTACATAACTTGACCGGAAAAAAAAACCCTAAGTACTACAATCTATGAAGATCTTTTGAGAACAAAGTAGTCTCCCGAATTTCCGAAATCTACTCCGTAGCAGTAGAATAAAGCAAGATCTAGTTCACAAAGAACAACATCTACACAGCAAAGTAGATGTACACATGGTGTTACCGCAATCCGAAGATGTATATAGAAACGGGGCGGTTTTCAAATAAAATTATTTGTTTATGTTTTATTATTACACTTTACACGGTGATATTTACGATAAACAATGCAAAGTTACTCATATGACCATTGTAAGTTTTTGCCAGTCAGGAAGTACCATGGAATGCACAACGTCACTCTTTTTGTAATTAAGTTGTCATGGCCTTTACATGCTAGCTAGGAAGTGCCCGGTAAAAATTACATCCATTTAGTGAAAAGGAAAGTCACCATAGTGCTACTGGGAATCTCCTAATTTTGGCAGAAAAACTGCTCATTATGTCACAGACGATACATCTACACTGCGAAGAGAATATGGAAACTGCTTTAAAAGAATAAAAATAAAAAATAAAAAACATTGCAATTTATTGTAAGAGATTTTATCACGTGGTGGCTACCGCTAGTTTACACCTTGATAAAAAGGCCTCTGTGCTTTCACATACTGAATTCATCTTATGTTCATATAGTTGGTCATAGCCATGTGTTCGTAGTGTGTTAACACAGAGAGTCTGGGACTAGACCATGGTGTCATCTTTTCCACAAATGTCCAGTGGGCCAGATCAGGGTGTAATTATTCTTCACAGATTGTCCACATGCTTCAAATCACTGTGTTAAGCTTAAATACACAGTGATAAGGCGAGTGCTCGCAGTATGATCACCGAGTGAACACACTGTGGTGTAACATTTTTCTGAGGGCCTTTCTGCGGTAGTATTTGATACTGATCAATAATTATATTATGATATTAATTGATACTTGTCTTTAGATGGCTACGTGAAGGTGAGCCTGATGAGCGCCAGCAAGGTTGTCAAATCTAAGAAGACAGAAATCGTGAAGAAAACGCCAAACCCTACCTACAACGAGTCTTTTCAATTCAAAGTCCCCTCCAGTAACACTGACATGTTTAGCATATCGTTAACTGTCATGCAACACGCACCAGCTATGAAAGGTAAACGAATTTGTGAAAATAAATTGGCAAACAACAACAACAATAACAACAACAACAACAACAACAACAACAACAACAACAACAACAACAACAACAACAACAACAACAACAACAACAACAACAACAACAACAACAACAACAACAACAACAACAACAACAACAACAACAACAACAACAACAACAACAACAACAACAACAACAACAACATTTTTTTTAATTGGCTCTCGTGCTGTGTTGTGTGCAGGTTTTGTTTAATGAAAGTATGAAACCAAAACAGAAGCCTTACCTATAGCGGGGCTCATATACGGGAAGCATTTGGAGAACTTAAGCCTGTAATTATACAGGCTTAGAATGTAGCACATAGTTGAGTATGTCATGAGACAGATATTTGGCTCTAGGGAAATCACATTTGCAAGTACACATGTGCAATGACCATCCTATCTTTCTCATTTTATAATCTGACTGTGTGCCAAATTCTACTATAATAGTATGGTCCTAGCCACAATCCCATCCCCTACTAGGGAGTCAGGGGAAAACAACTTCCAAAACCCCTCTTCTCTGGTCATTTTACCCATTGTAATTCAGTTCTATCATATGCCTGCAAATTTGTAAATTTCATGTTCCGCAAAGAGAGCAAAGAAAGCAACTTTGTAGTCTGGCCCTTGCTGGTATTGACATCGAAGTACTGGACGTTGAGGTACTATGCAGGGAACATGACCATATATGACAGCAAGTTACAAATCGATATGTTTAAAATAATATTTACATTTTTTCTTTTTTTTCAGGTGATAAACAGATCGGCCGTGTTGTTGTAGGTCCCTTCATGTATGCTCGAGGAAAAGAACTTGAACATTGGAACGAAATGGTCAGTCATCCCAAAGAGACTATTGCACAATGGCATTCCCTAACATGATTTCTTGCTCTTCAGTAAAAAAAAGAAGATAAAACTGACTTAAAGCATGGCTTAACACATAGCTGTAGCAAGTCATACACGTTGAGGAAATTGACTACGCTACGTGCTTTATGTCCGCTGGGAACGGACACATCTATAAGTGTGGTTGTAATTCATTTGGATTGGATGAACGCGATGGGTTTTCTTGGCGCCAATCATAGCGATCAGCCGGGGAATGAAAACACACCTACACACAGTTATTCCCATGATGGATTTATTGGTTATTGAAGAAAGAGTAACATCAAAGTGGACTGAACGTCCCTTGTTACATTACATGACCGTGGATATCACACGCGAGCATGATTAGGATGAGGATTGGAGCTTACTGACTGAAACACTAATGAGAGTGTGGGATGGGATCATAAGAACTGATTGCCCGTCTTACCTGGTAAATCTGTCTCGTCTTGAGGTTTGCTTTTACTCACAGACCTCCATCATTAAATGAGGGAATGATGGGCTTTACAACACGTGCACACGGATAGAATTGAATTGGTGCACAACCTGCACGTCAAAGCTACTCACAAGTGTTGAATGGTGAACGGCACATTGCGTGCCATAACACGACTAAGGGTAATGTCAGAGTCTGTACAACGTATTCACAACCCAGACATTGTCTATGTTTTTGACATTAGATTTTCAGAATTGTGAAATTTACTTCTTAACTGGACATCAACTACCATGTGACGCGAATTGGATAGCGGATAAACAGAAGGAGCGATGATGTGATAAACAACAAAGTAGTGTATTACAGAGAATAGTACGGTTACCATTAGCAAGATGTTTTTTTAAGGTGCAGTCTCCAATAATCAACAAAAAGCCCGGTAATAAATTTGGAGTTGAAATGCATTCCTTGAATGCAAAGGAGAAGGTAATCCACAATGTCTTAAAACTGACCTAAAGATGAAAAGGCCCCGCCCAAAGTTAAGAAACTTGTTATTGCTTGTGCCGTTATTGGACTGATGGATGAAGTATTTAGCAGAACGCACCTTGGAAGGTGTGGGATACTCTTGGATTATCGGCTAAACACAATGTGGGGACATTGGAATGCCATGGTATCTAAGCATTACACGCCTCGGTGAGTTTGGAACGCCCAGGATTATGAACTTACCACATCCGCAAGTGTTTAGAACGCCCTGGGTATATCAGCACAACAGAGAGTTTGGAAAGCCCTGGGTATACCAGCACAACACACCTTGTAAAGTTTGGAACGCCCGGAGTATATCAGCATAGCACACCTTAGAGAGTTTGGAACGCCCGGAGTATATCAGCATAGCACACCATAGAGAGTTTGGAACGTCCGGAGTATAACAGCATTGCACACATGTATAGTTTGGATTGCCCTGAGTGTATCAGCACAAAACGATTGGTGAGTTTGAAACCCCCTGTGTAAATCAGCATAGAACGCTTTAAGCGTTTGGACACTCTGTGTTTATCAGCTTTAACACACCTTGGAGAGTTTGGAACGCACTGATAATATCAGCATTGCACATCTTGGATAGTTTGGAACACCCTAGTATGTCAGCATAAACACACCTTGGAAAGCACTATGAGTATCAATAACACAACCGGGACCGTAAATAGGAACGCTCCGTGGCAATCTAAAATATGCATTTAGTAAGTTGATGCCGTTCGTCAATGAGATGTTCGGAACTTCCTTCGCACCCCTTCATCCCCAGTGCCTATCAAAGCATTTTTGAATGTTAATGACGGAAGTAATGACGTTTTATATCGATCACTCAATCGATGACTACATATCAATCTTATTAATGACGTCAGATCAAAGAGTTACGAGCGGCCATTTTGGGTATGTCGATAATTGCAGCAGACCCTTGGATCTTTTCAAAACGATGCATATGAAAATATTAGAATGTGATTCTCCTTCCAATTTTCTTCTTAAAACCTGGGATTGACTGTTTGCAGACCCTTTAACATGTGTGAACCTACAACAAGGAGTAGTATGTTTTCATTTCACGTACACGATGTATTCAATTAGCTGTTAAAACAGGGCTCGACTTCACAAAGCACTAAGATTCATCTTATGATGAGTTGTCTGTATTACCACAGTGGATTGTATTGGGACATCACACTTTGCTTTTTGGCAGTTAAGATTGACTGGCAGTTAAGATTTTGAAATCGAGCTCAGGTATGGTGTTTGTCATATCCTTAGTGTATTCTAGTCATGGAAAGTGCATACAATTGGGTGTGTTCAGTCTGGGCTACTGTAGACAGAAGTTATGAATAATGTTCATAGCCACAAATGACAACATGTGCTGTGAATCATCACGTCAAATTGAAACAGCTGAAACATTCATTTGTTACTATACTAGCCCCAAATACAGTCATGTAAGAAACTTTTCAGAACGAAAAAAAAGGGAGAAACAGAGAGGTTTCCATGCTTTGTATACATACCCACTGCGATGACTGACAGTTCATCCTTTGGTTGTGGTGTGAGGGTAGTTTTAGAGAGTTAAAATCAACCATAGAAAGTTTGATATCATCCATTGATAAGATCAAATATATCATTAAATTTGCAGTCCCGGAAACACATGTGTATCTCTTACATACTCCCTAAATTGCTGAAACAAAACTTCCTATTGTATCTACACATCAAGTGTTACACTACGTCTTTTTTCATGCAAGCTTCACAGATTTCAAACAGTTAATCCCTTTGCTGTTGTACGCAATGAGAAACAGGGCTACGCAATTGAGGATTGCAGGTTGATTTTCCCCCAATTCTCCACCCCATCCGCAAGAAAATCATCTTTGAAAAAAAATATAAAGCCTTTTCAACGAAGAATGCAGCACCTTAGGTGGTTATTATCAACACATATATTATGAATGTTTATGTTTGTTAATTCTATTTGTCGAATGGTCGTTATTACATCAAATATGTATAGGTGAATTGATTACGAACATTTCAAAACTGGCATAGCAAAAGTGAAGAGTCACTATTTAAACCCCTAAGAAACTCACAAAATAAATATTGTACATAGATTTTGTATCCTTAAATGTGACTACAGTATTGCCCAAGCGGATGTTGCCATCAGCTAAGTAGAAAATTAAACTGGCTCGTGGTGCAGTAAATGTTATTGTGATTTACGTTGGACTTTATATTTCTTGGATGCATTGTCTGTAATTTTATTTACTAGATTAAGAATCTAAACTTGTACAAACTCCGAGAGAGTGTTTTACCCTTGGTCGTATTTGAGTCTGTATTTAATTTATTTATGTTTACTTTGTCAAACGTATTCAACTGTCTGGAAACTTTTGATAAAACTGTACTAAGTGTGAAACTGTTAACTAAACATATACCTGTAATTGTTATTTCATATTAACAGTCTACGTCTGTCTACAATTGTCTGTGGTGAACTGCAGCCTGGTCTCCAGCTTGAAATACATAAATACGTGACTCAAAATGATTGTCATTTTTCTCATTGTTGATAATATTCAATGTTCAATTGTTCGTCGCTTAGTTATCATGGGTGAAGTTTAGAATACATCGGTGTTCTCGACGTAGTTCTTGACATTCCAGACAGTACTGATCAAAGAGAAACGGTATTGCCACTCACAAACCGACCTTTTGCTCTTGTTCCACAGACGGGGATTCTTGTACTTTCGATTTTTTGGGGGTGAAAGTTCACTCTCCATGTTTGCCAAAATTCAGACCAGCTTTGATCTTTGGAGTACTACAAGTAACCCTCACTCAATTATTGGTAATACTTTGACTATTGTAATCAGCATATTAATGCAGGGATAATGTGAACAGATTGAATACAAATCCAGGCGATTTGAGAAGATTTCGGTGAAGGTATTTCCGTTATTAAAGGACGACGTGCTTTTGTCTTATATTCTATTATCAATTGACAAGAAAATCTATTCATGAATTTGTGAAGATGCAGAGTTTAAAATCCTCTTGGATTTGTAACATTTGTTTGATATATTTTTAACGGTATTTTAAGTCGCAATCAGACACTATCTTCTGAAGTAACGCTGGTTATTTCTGCAACGCTTACATTTAAAATGGTTTGAAGAAAAAACACAATGGATAATCCCCTTATCTATTAAATTTATTTTATATTGATTGTTTCCATTGGTTACAACAATGGTTAGAAGCAATGTAAATTGTCAATGTTTCAACCATTTCTGACTACAGAGCCCCGGTATATTGTCTTAAATTTAAGAGATATTATTTCATAAATGTATACAAAAACGCATTAAGTTCATCATGATACTGATCCCCAGGGGTAAGCCAAGTTTCTGACCTTGTTTTTGATTCTTTCTGCAATATTGACGTAAAATGAACATTTAACCACGTTTGGTGGAAGGGAGTTCAAGTTTGCGATACTTGAGCATAAACAAGTGATCATTAGTGGATGGGGGTGACTAGGCCGTGTATAAAGCAACGGTTATGGTCAGGGTGTCAAACGCGCATTGGGGTAAGCCTTGTGTTTGCATTTTGTTGACCAATTTGGTCAACTTCTTCTTGTCAGAATGCGCCACACGTTGAGTACAGTACTAGTGATTATTCAGAAAAGTAGTTTCCACAGCCGATGCAAGACAATTAATAGAGTTGGTTTAAGGGCTAGGAGTGCAAGGGGGTAAGCCGTGTACTTCAAATGTTCTAACATTTTCAATAGTGTATTTACAACGGCATAATGAAGGCACGTTTATAGTCAATTGTTTGTTGAATAAAAGATAGTTTATTTTGCAGTTCTTGAGCATAAGTAAATTAAAACATACAACCATGCTTTGACGAGGCGAGGCGGTACAGGGTGTAGTTAAGTGAAGGTACGTTTTTCCAAAAACACGAGGGATGAGCCTCGTTTTTGCAATTATGTGACCATGTACTTCAATTTATTCGCAGTAGTAAGCAATATTCTACTAAAGATCAGAAATATTTTATAATCCTGATATCAGGCATGGGTAGTGTTTGGGTTTACAAGGTGTAAGCCTATTACAAATTATGCTGTTTTGAATATTTTTTTCTTGTTTGTGAGAAGGAACTAATGGCCGTACATGATAATGAATTAAAACATGTTTCCGTACATTAACATAAGGCAACGACTAAGGCTTATACCTTTGAAGTTTGACTAGGGCTGGGGTTTTCAAAAACATACGGGGTAAGTCTCACATTTTTTTGAGTTTCTGTTGTTTGAATTTCAGTTTATGTCTTCACAACGGAAATAATAAACTATAGTTGAGCATAATGTGTTAATAACCATAGTAGAACAGTAAGTGTAGACGTTTAGGGCTTGGCTTTGGTTATGGTTAGGGTTTTCAAATAACCCTTTCATACCTATTTTCTTAGACAATGTTTCTGTATTGTCTTTAGAGTGGCACATTGATCCATCGAATAAGTTCAAAATGTGCAAGTTATACTGATCATGACGCCTATGAATGTTTAACAACAGATAGACCGTTTCTACACTATAACAATAGTTAATGTTACAAAATTGCTGTCAATCTTCTGATTGTTTTCACAACGATGAGAATGTGGTACAATGAACCACAGGAGAAGTTTAAAACTGTAAAAAAATACTTAAGCCAATACAAATGTTACGAGGTAAGGGTTAGGAGTTGGGGTCGATGGGAGAAAGCGTTAAAGTCACTGGGTGTAAACCTTGCATATTCCAAAAGTTGTTAAAAGTTGTTTACTGCTACCACGTTAGACATAGTGAACATAGATCAATCTCTACAAACAGTTCCAATTGTGGATCTTGCTGATTATTTTACACAGGTAAAAACCGCCAAATAAAATATGAAATGAAATATGATAGATTTCCTCTCTTACTAAACCCAATTGCGAATACCTCGAGGCAAACACCTTAACAACTGTACTTCATAGACAGCAACAGTTGCCAGTTTGGGCCTGTTGGGAAATTGAACCAACATTAATAGATATGAAACATGATAACATAGACAATTTGAAACTTAAAACCCTACAATCGTAACATCAAGATTGATTTCTCTGCTTTGATATGTTTTTATACGATCGGGTCCAATTATTGTGCAAAGAGAAAGTCTTCAAAGACTTGGGCTTATTGGGTGTTCTAAGTGCGTGCACAGAACATATCCTCGTCAATAAATTGAGCTGGTTATGAACTCAAAGACAACCGGACAGTGACCCGTGTACTGATTTTAAAGAAACCATCCTAAGCCATTTTTTTTGTATATTGAACTTTAAGATCTTCCCGTAAAAAAATGGCTTTAAATTTGGACGGTCTTTCAATGGGCCTTCAAGATACAGTATTTTTACATTGAGTATATTTCAAACTGTATACAATAATCTTTTTTGATTGTTGATTGTTCTTTTTTTTTGTATTGTGAAATGTAAATTGTAAATAGCAAATATGATATTTTATGTAGCAAACAAAAAAACAAACAAAACCGCATGTTAACTTGTTTGTATATATCTATATATGAAACGCGTAATACTTTTGACCGATTTCCTCACATTCCAAATGTATGAAACGGCTTAGAGCTAGGAATATTTGTGTAAAAACAATTACCAGTAAATTTAAACATCAAGGAATACAAACTTAAACTATTCTATCGGATGCCCGATCCCTGTGCTCATCGGCTGTAATGAGTGCTTTACAAAAAAAACTAATCATTATTTTCATATTGCGGTTTGTAAAGACTGATTGACTAACAATTCGACATTAGAACACTTTAACATGAATTAGCTTGTTGACTTTTTGCAACGAATTGAATTTAAAATATAAATTACAAATGAAGTCAGAATGTTACCCTCAGTGAAGTACCAGAACTGCAATGACCAAGCAGCCATTTATGAGGAAGTTTGACCAAAACAATGCGGTCAATGCTGATTTTGCTTTGCGATTATTTTTATCGCAGCTAACTGACTGCAACTAAGATCAATTAATCTCAAACTCCGTCAGGTATCTGCATTGTATTTGTTTAAATTCCTCTAATCGAAGTTGATAACTTACTTACCAAGATAAATATTTTTTTCTCTTAAAGACAGCAACATTATTATCAAAATGGGCATTTGCAGATTCCAATTAAAATGACCTACAATTTTGTTGACAAACAAATATGGAATAATATTTTGCCTGTTGCGGTACAAAGTATTCTATACAACAAAAGACAATGTATGTACACAGTAGATAATTAGTAGTTTAATTAACGCTGGATCGTGGTATAAACAAAAGTAGCCAACTACTAGTGCGTGTACGTGTGTGTCAAAATTGTCATTCCAAATACCTTTTTTTTTTACAAGAAAGCAACAAAAAACCGTAAATAATTATTTAAATATCATATATAAGCTTCGTCTGATAATAAATTCATGTATGTACATGTGTGTACAAAGTATATTAATTGATAATCGTATTAATAATAAACATATTAATAATGATTAATAATAACAATAAATATTTATTAACAAAACGAGCTGGATAATTCTCTGCAAAATGGAATATGTTGAAATATATAAATAAATATACATACAAATATATCTTAAACAGATGTTGTTGTAAAGCGTGCTGTTGTTGTTTTTTTCTTCTTCCATTGCTGCTGAAAACAATCCTTAGGTCTTATTAAAAGGACTATTAATTCTTCTTTTTGAGATTAAAAAAATTAATAAAGCCCAGTCATTTTTTTACCCCAAATCTTCCACATCAACGTGCATGCTTTTCCGTCTTTGCCAATAGGATCATTAGTGAAAATGACAGGTGCTCAAGTATTGATATGCTGTTGTTGTACTGAAAGCCGTTCGTAAGATTTCATATTCCTGTTGAATTCACCCCAGTGTCACCATTTCTCTTATTGTCACCCTATCACCACCACACCCACCATCACAAACACAATCACCATCACCACCACACCCACCATCACAAACACAATCACCATCACCACCACAGTCACCATCACAACTACATTCACCATTGCCAACACAATCACCATCACCACCACAGTAACCATCACCACTATACCGTCACCATCAAAATCACCATCACCACCACACTATCACCACACCACCCGCCATCACAAACACAATCACTATCACCACCACAGTCACCATCACAACTACATTCACCATTGCCAACACAATCACCATCACCACCACAGTAACCATCACCACTACCGTCACCATCACGACCAAAATCACCATCAGTACCACACTATCACCACACCACCCGCCATCACAAACACAACCACCATCACCACCACAGTCACCATCACAACTACATTCATCATTGCCACCTCAGTCACCTTCAACTAAATCCTTCACCTTTAAGCTAATCCTCATAAGGCTGC